>CAWUFW010001127.1:2050000-2650000 GCA_963921515.1 Calotriton arnoldi | reverse complement strand
ATTCATAAATGCAAGGACGAGGTAAAGAGCAATGTAATAACTTGTTTTTCATGTAGAGCCTTTTTTTCCATACTTACGCCATTTTGTAGTCTTCAGGTAGCATGTGTTACTAATCCGTGATATACAATGATAACAATGTGAGGAAATCAGATGCAGTTAGGTTGTAAGAGGGTTGTTAATCATCATGTTGCTCGATTAGCCGAGTTACTACAATTTATTTGTAATGTACTTGGTCATCATTAAAGACCTGTTATCGCTCCTTGAGGAACAAGGAATATGGAGCGGCGATGTTTGCGTTATTGGTACGGGTGCCTATTTTTTTCCCAGACATTTCCTTTCCACTTTCCTCTTCACTGGCTAAGCTGCCTACTCCTCAGCTGACGTAACCTTTTTGCAACGTATCAGTCCACCGTCCGTCCTTCCGCATACCCAGTTTCGTTCCCAAACGCTCTAGACGTTTTTATGTAACGGCTGTCCAGTGTCGCTGCCCCAAATATGTGGCAAATAAATGTATATAAATGCACAGCAATTGACAGACACAAAGCCTGCCTCTTCGATAGCAACCGGAAGAGCCCCCGTCAGAGGTCGGACAGGGTTTCTGCTCGGACCCTTCCATGTCGCCTGCCGGTGCGTCGTGGCTCCGCTGACACAGGCAGCACAGCTAAGGGACCGCAGGCTGGCGTGTGACGAGAAGGATGCGAATGAAAATAACCCATTAAAGGTTGCCTTAAACCAGTTTAGAGGCGCATAGAGCATCTTTGGTCTCTGGCTCTCGAGGCTGTGGCTCCCTGAAAGTTCGCTCAATGGCCGGCCCCCGCCAGCTCCACAGGCATCATCTTTATTAGTGCGGAGGTAAGCTGATTAGCTCTTGTCAATCAGACGTGCCAATATCTCAATTGAGCTCTCTCCCCCCTCGCCCCCACTCCCCTCCACGACTCATTGAAGCGAGCGACAAAGGGCCGTGTGGCTCCTATCCCCCCGGTAACCGCCGTGGCAGGGTGCACAGGCCTGTGATGATGTGATGACTATATTAAAGAGTACATCAATTTGTTTTAAGGTGTTTTGATTCTCGGACGCTGGCATTAGGAGAGCGAACACCGCGGCCGCAGCTTTACTAGAAAGCGAAGGGTTCTGGAAGGGGCGCGCGCTTTGAAGCCTACCGGGGCTTTGAGCCTTGCTGTGCCAACGGGGGCGCGAGTGCTCCTGTAACTGGCACACTCTGATCCAACTCGTGATTAGACCCCATCCTTCTGTAGAATTAACTTACTTCACGCACATTTAATGTCATGCACTTTGGGGCTGAACAGGGCGAAACCAGCATTCAATTAAACGTTAATAAACTGTTTTCGAGCCAAAGGCTCCTGTTTGGTCAGTCCCTTTATGTAAATGGCGGCCGGCGACCCTGTGAGGCGTCTCATGTAGTGTGTGTTTTAATAACGTAGGCTTGCGCCGACAGCCTGTTTGCATCAGTCTTCATAGAATTGTGAGAACGCTATAGCATTTCAGCTGTGGTTGATGGCTGGGTAAAAAAAAGCTGAGGAGAGGTATGGTGAAGACGACTCTTTTGTTCTTCACATCTGAAGTTTGCGCGCACCAGGCCTCCCTCGCACTTCAAATGCAAACAACAGAGGGCCTCGCCATACTCTAGCCACCCAACGCATGCCGGAGCTCCACTGCTGCTCCACTACATCTCATGGAGTGGATTATCCCGGTGTCAGTTCCTCTCTCCACTGTCAGTTTCCCTGCCACCCAATCAGCCACGCGCCGCAGAAAAAATAGGGGATTACTCTTCAGATAGATGGATAGATGCATGGATGGATAGCTCTGCCTACCCAGGGAAGCTGTTGTTAGGATATCGTTCCACATGCAAGGCTCTAATTTCGACACTTCCCTCCCTCAGAGTGGAGCAGTGGTTTCCTAGGTTTTGAGTGGGTGGAGACACTTACCTTCTCTGCTCTGCCAGCGGACTCGCCGCTGCCTAATAGATCAGTAAGGCCGCAGCGCCACTACGATCCCACTATTTTCTTACCTCACTCCTCATTCTATGTCCCCTCCCCGCTTGCTGTGAGCGCTCTGAAGCGGCTGCGACGCAGCACGGAGATGCCCCTTCGCCACCTGTCCCGTGTTCTGTGTCTGCCAGACGCGTCATGTTGATCCTTAAACGTAGACCCGTCCCCCAACTCGGCCTCTGACCGCGGAGTTGAAGGTTAGGCATGTTCACTGACTGGGGCGTCCACCTGCGTCGGGTTAGTGCACAGACCGGCATCCGGGCAAGTGGGAGCCCGCACAGCAGCTTTCTTTCTATATGTTCACAGTCTCTTCCTTTTGAAGTGTAGGTCTAGAATATTCTGATTAGAACACCCTTTTTCAATTTTTTCTTATTTATGCATTCCTGTTTTTTAACTAACGCTCTTTGGAACTTTCCCTGATTTACATATATCGCCCACTTAAAGGCCCTTTGGTTGGCTGTCTGCTGCTGTTACTTTTTTGTCTGCCAACAAGCACAGTTGGTGATTGACACTAAGTTCTTGGCAAAAACACTGCAGACAACCTATGACTTTTATGTATTTTTTTCTCTGTACAGAAGGTCCTTTCGCGACGCTCAGCCAGGAAGAGAAAGCTCTGAGCACATGAGGTCACCATATTTAATCTTTACACGTCGTTCGTCACCTGTGTCTGCGTGATATATAAACCAGTATAATGTTTACCCTTTATTGTCACGGCCTAGACTTACTCACGCACATTTTATCGGACTGTTGATGGCACATTTCCATTGATGCCAAAACATGACATTCATATCTATTGTTGCTGCTTGCGTGGATGTCTCTTGGTACATTATTCAACTCAAGTGTTGATTAAAGTAATATTCACACTAAAAATCAAAGCATGAAGTGTGAGTAGTCTAGTGTCTGTCTGTATGTGTACTTGTAAGCGTGTGTGTGTCTGTGTACGCACGTGTTTTACACCTGTGCCTAAGTACCTGGGAATTTAAATATTAGGTTTGCCCTCTGGCTTTAGTAATTTTTGACTAACATTCACCAAATGTTGATTTCACATATGCTTGTAGATGTGAATGTTGGCGAGAGTTGACATTGCCTAAATGCGTTTTTGAAGTTCTGGTGTGAAAACTTTAGTAAAATTTTATTTCCGTAGAACACACACAAAGTGAAATAACCTGAAAATACCCACTTAAATGTTCCCCAGTTTAGCATTGACCGAGAACTCACTCCGACCTTACGTGCACTTGAAATTGGTAAAAGTGATCCAGTAATTTTAAAGAAAAAATCGTTTTAGCAAGGTCATGATTTATCTATAAATCGGGCCTGCGAAGAACGACCAAAGTAAAATTCGGTGTGGACAAATTCATGTTCAAGTATTATAAGAATTTATTTGCATGCACCGTAATTACAAAATTGGGCCACACTTTAACTATTCATTACAGAGGAAATGAGCCACAGGCTAGATATATATTTACTTCTGCAAATATAGACCCAGACCAAGAAATGCGCATATTCTTAAACAAATGTACATTCGGATCATGGTATGTACATTCCACAGCCACCGTACTACATCACATTCACAAAGGCCAAACAAAGTGAAGGCACCATAAAATAAGCCATATATAAGTTACACCATTACACAGGCACACCACTCAAGATTGAGGAAGGAATGCAAATGCATCAGTGCAGTGTGCAGCATAAATCGTCTTACTAATTGGTATTCACTTTTTTCTTGAAAAATACAATTTTCAAATGGAGCAAAGATTATTGTTGGCAAATATGATTTCAAAGTAATGTAATATGTCAGTTAAGGTGCTAACATAAATATGTTAAAACCCTCTTAGTAGTCACTAATGTACTATGATATGGCACAATGTATTACTTAGTCTGAGTTAAGATTTTTGCATGGCCTAATTTTGTATGATTTTTTTTAAAAATACCTTCACTAATGTATTTTAACATTTTTGAGACCACCATTAAGTGCTCTGGTCTGCCTCTATTGTAACTTTTTAAATCCTATCGAAAACTGTGTGTATATATATATATATATATATATATATATATATATATATATTTATGATAACTGGTAACCGTGTAATATGGTACAATATTGTCATCAAAGGGTTCTAGTGACATTCAGCCATGGAATTGTAATTGTATTCATATAGCACTTACTAGTGGTTTGTAAATGTCACTAGAACCCCGAGATGGCAACATAGGACCAGATTATACTTTTCCTACCGGGTAGTTTTTGTATTACATGTTTATTTTTGGGTACTTAGCTTGAAAAGGCTGTTTTCTTCACAGCAAACAGTGGACACTTATTAGAATTAGAATATTTAAGCTTAGTTTAGCAAGCAAATTAATGTGACTCTGGCAGCAGTGTTTACTGCATTATTACAAATTTACAGCATTTGCCACAGAATATGCCACATGGTGTGCCTAATGTGCAGATTCCACAACAAATGTTGTTTGTAGCTAAAATCGATAAAATAACACTGCTAGAAAATATGCGACATAACCTTGCAGCATAATTTGGTCCACCCTGCCGCATAATCCTCATATCCCACCAACAGTGTTAAAGCTCTGCAGAAGGGTTTGGGGGCTATTGTGATGTCATTAATAATTCTCCCTCTCTCTTTCTCCTCCCTCCCTCTCGCTCTATATATATATATATATATATATATATATATATATATACTGCTTAGTACAGTTGTTGAGTGTGGGCAGGGGCCATACCTCACAAGGGGCGAAGCCTCAAGTGGGTTACGATGCCTCTCCCATCCCTCAATAATGGCAAATAACATATGATATTTTGCACATATGGTTTATGTCACAGCATTTTTCATGTGCATTTGTTTTGCTAAAACAAATGTAGCCATAACCCAGATTCAAGGGGTTGAATTTGTGCAGTAAGGTAAAATCACATTGGACCAAAACAAATCAGAAATCCACGGTCAAGGAGAATCGGCATTCCCAGCTTTGGCTACCATCGCCAGTATGAGGACCCCAATTAGTCACATAAATAATGAAAAAATAGAGGCTACAGATATCTTGCAAGATTTGAAGAAAGTAGTTTTTTGCCCTCAGTATATCACAAGAGGCCCCATGATATCCTAAACCGTGGAAATATTCTGAAATTATTGAATGCAATTGCAGATTTGAAGAACGTAACATCAGACGATTTGGAATCGGTGGAGTTTAAAAAAGATTGCAATATCCCCTATAATGAAATAACAGTTACAACTTGGCAAAGCAATGAAATCATCAGTAAAATAATCTCCAATGACAACCAATTTGAGAAATGGGGCATCAAAGTCTGGAGAATCTCTGGGCCCCAATACCCGTGCTTGTTGATTCCAAGTAGGTCTTCATGCAGACAAGACTTAAAGATCAATGGGCAAACCTCTGGACCGAGGTCTCACGTTAGAGTTTTGAAAGGTGCCTCAGGACCATCGACAAAGTTGAACTTATCATTTGGTATTAAGGTTAGGAGCTGTCAACCAGGTATTCGAATATGTGAAGAATCAAAGAAAGAAACTAATCCGGTTGAAGACTGGAGCTGGCTCCCGTCAACTTTGGCGAAGGGAAGTGTGGTGAAGCACGATTGATGCCCAAATTCTCTTGATAAAGTTCAAAAACTCTTCAAAATCTGTTCTTGGAACACTAACGGTCTTAAATCGCTTATTGAAGATCCAGATGTAATAAGTTTTCTCAAAGACTTCGACATATTATTGCTCCAGGAAACTTGGAACATGGTTTGTGAACCCCTTATTGGGTATTTTGAATATTCAAATGTGGCTCGCCGTAAGGCATCTGTCGGTCGTGCCAGTGGCGGCCTTTCTACTTATGTTTCCTTGAACTTGGATGCTAAACACTTTGAGATTGACTTCTAGGTAACATGGCTACAGTGTATTAAATTAATTTTCAAGCAACCTATTATCTTTTTAAATATTTATATAGGTTCAAAACATAAGGATAAATCTACACAATTATCGAGCCTGTGGGAAATAGTAAAAGTGTTATACTATGACCATACAGACTCATTAATAATTATTTCCGGGGATTTTAACATGCACCTCCTCACAAGTAAAAAGCCGTATACACATTCGAAAATTCTGTCCCAGTGGATACATTTTCAGTTTATAAAATTTAATCTTAGGTTATTGCAAGATGAGGACCATACACCGACATTCAACAAAACGTGTAATCCTTCTATTATCGTTTACTCCCTAATTTCTGAGAAACTATTATATTTGCTCCAAAGCTACAAGGTACTACCAAGGATAGAGAGCGACCACAACCCACAAGTTATTTCCTTCGCTCTTTACTTAGATCGCTTACCTGAAACAAGAATAATTAAAACTGCTCCTACTCCATTTAACCTTAAAAGGTTAAAATGGAGTGAGCGATCCGAAAAAGATATATTGAAAGTTCTTTCTTGTTTAATTTTAAAAGCTCAAGACGCAATAGTCGAAGGTAAATCCATGGTTGCCCTCTGGCCCAGTTTGTGTTCTGCTCTTGTGGACAACTTTCCAAACCCTAAAAAATCAAAAGGTGCAACTTTGATTTTAAATAAACCAGGGTGGTTTTCAAACCGGCTACTCTACCTTAAAAGAAGTCTTAATAGAGCAATAAGAGCATTGTATAGAAAAGTGAAAGGAACACCCAATTTCTTAGTGTTTGAACAAATTAAACAATTGAAAAAGGGATATAAGAATGAGATATGGAAGGCAAAACAAGCGTACTATTTAGGAATTTGGGCTAAATTACATTTTTCTTGTAAATCTAAAGGCTCGAGGTCATTCTGGGGTATCATCAATAATCTTGAACTTGGTAATTACAGAGGTAATAGTGCCAACATTGAAGAATCAAGCTGGGCAACTTTTTTCCATAACCTCCACGTTACCCAGTCTGACCCTAATAAATTCGATTCTGCCATCACGAGTCACAAGAAAAGATAAAAGTCGGCGGGTCAGGCTCAAATGTTCACGACACACTGAGTCTATTCGACAAAGAGCCATGGTCGGTAGAGAAAGTAAAAAAAGCAATAAAAAATATCAGATCAAATGGAGCCCCCGGTCCAAACGGAATCCCTAATATAGTTTTTAAAACAAATTTAAAGTATTGGCCTGAGGTTTTAACATCCTTATTCAATGATGTGCTTAAATCTGGTTCTATTCCTGAGTCATGGCAGGAAGTATCATCCAACCGATATATAAAAGCGGTCCCCAAGATAACCCCGCTAATTACCGTTTAATCTCCTTAACGGATGTAGAGGCTAAAATATTTGCCAGTTGTCTCTTGGAAGAACTGGAAGCATGGGCCTTAAGGAAGGATTTGATCACAAATTTACAAACTGGTTTTAGAAGAGGGGAATCGACCAATACGAATTTGATTTTACTGACGTTACTAGGAGATAGGGCCAAATACAGGAAACAAAAGTTGTATATTTGTTTCATTGATTTAAAAGCCGCCTTTGATTCTGTACCGCGAAATTTGTTATGGGCGAAGCTGACCGATTGGGGCATATCTAACCCCTTATTAAATATGATTAAATTGTTATACTCTAACACATGGGTACAGATCAAAGTTGGTGATGGAGGACATACAACCCGTCGTCTTGAGACCAATACTGGACTGAAACAAGGTTGTGTCCTGGCTCCTTGTCTTTTTAATCTTTTTATGTCTGACCTCCCAACTCATCTTAAACATATTAATGCCCATTCTCCCGCAATTTTAGGCAAGGAGATTAAATACCTACAATATGCCGATGATACTATTTTATTAAGCCAATCTGTCATAGGATTAAAAAGACTAATAGATTCCTTTAATCAATATGTTACCCAAAATGGACTTAAAATAAATACTAAAAAGACAAAAATAATGACTGTAGGGAAAACGAAATTAGGATTGAAAGAATGGAATATCAATGGTTTGGTTGTCGAATGTGTAAAATCGTACAAATATTTAGGAGTCACATTTGATGATAATATGTCGTTTAGGCAGCATTTTAATAACCTCGAGGCTAAGGGAACATCGCTATCATTTGCCTTTAGAAAACTGAGGGATAAGATAGCATGCCCAAATTATGACCATCTGTTGAAGGTCATGAAATCAAAATTGATACCATCTTTAGATTACGGTTCTATTATCTTCCGTGGCAAAGACGCGAAAATCCTTGACGACATCGAAGTAAGAACTTATAAATCAGTTTTTAGGATACCCAGATATATTAGCCGTGCCAATATAAGACTAGAATTTGGCCTAAAAAGACAAACTTTGGCTAGACAATCCACATTTTTAAAAACACTATTGTCATTGTCTCGTGCTGAAGAAGGTTCTCTTGCAAACCAGTGTTGGCTCGAGATGATGAGAAACGAGTATGCGAGCAGCTGGCAAATATACCTAAAAGAATGTCTATGTAATTTTGATTGCCCAAATTTAGAAGACGAAATCAGAAGTAAAAATGTCTACAAAAAATCAATCTATCAATCAGCCATTTTTTTGTCGACTTTAATAGATAAAGATGAACTTAGGGGAAAAAATCATTTATGGTCAATTGTAAATTCCTTTGGTAAATTGGCTCCCCAACCATATCTGTCGTTCTTCTTAAATCCCTTAATTAAGAATAAATTTATGTTACTACGGCTCGGAAGATATCCGACTAAAGATGGAATCCCAAAATGGGAAAACAAATGGCCTTCCAATTTGTGTAGGTTATGTGGGTCCTGCGAGGAAACTTTAGTGCATATAGTAACTTTATGCCCCCAATTGCTAGTAGAGCGGAAAACCATCTTAAAGCATATTTTTAATGAATTGGGGTAATATCTTGTAGAAATGCCATCATCTCTTGTCTTAGCGGTGCCAACGCTTACCTTATCTCCCGATTTGTTAAGTTTACTATTATAGCTGAAAAGAAACTTTGTAATACTGACAATTGAATGTGAAAACTTTTATGACACGAAAATTATTTATAATGCTACATTACATTTTTAGGGTTAAGTACTGTTTATTTTAAACCATTTTTTAATGCATTTTTACTGCCAATGTTGTTTCAATTGCAATTTTACTAAAGTTTTCTTTTAGAGTTATGCATGGCATATTGATAATTTTAGCTGCTAGCACAAGACACTTTATTATTTGTTGCTAAAAGTTTACCAGCACAACTGCACTTTATTGCTAATGTTGCTCCAAATGCAATTTTATTATGGCTGTTTTTATCTTTTGTAAACTCACATAGTTTTAAAGTCTTTTTGAGAGTAATGTATGGTATATTGTAAACAATGGCAGCTAGCACAAAGCACTTTATTTCTTGATTGCCGATCATTTGCTGCTAAACAACTTATGTTGATGCTTATTTGCAGATCTTGCTTGAATATAAATGTACACTGTAGTCACAAAATAATTATGAAGGGATCATGAATTTTTTGTCTTCTGTTTGATTGTCATAATCTTATTCTAATTTTATCTTATATGTGTACTTTGCTGTTTGTAATGATTTTAAATAATCAACAAATAAATAAATACTACTACTACATTGTGACTGTTAGGTAAGTTCTTTCCCTGTTTAAAATAATTGTTACTTGCAATCTGTTTGGGAATGACCAGTTGTTTTCTTCTAATATTAATCTTTACCCCCTTGTCTGCAAAAATAATTAAATGAGCCTTATGGGGCGAGGAAAAATGATCATAGAAAAACGATCCCTAGAAAGGAAGTTTCACATTTGTACCCAGGAAACCCTCTCCCTGCCTCCACCCTTGCCTCCTCTGTGTACAAAAGTTTAAAAAAAGAAAAAGTAACAGTGATCATGCGGCAAAGATGCAAAAACCACATAGCATTTGAAATACAAGATGACCGGATGCCCATTCCAATGAAACTTCCGTGCTAGAGGTCGTTTTTTGCTTGATGTGATCATTTTGCATGTTGGATTCATCAGGAAGATGAAATCACAGTACACCTAAACAGTGGGCCTGCACACAAATGTGTAATGTACCAGAGGGACAGCCCATCAGAGCATTGAAAACTATCATGCTTTACTCATTGTGTCACTTTTCAAGTGTAATCAGCTGTCAAGTGGGCTCTTTAGAGGTATCTTCCAGTTTTACTAGTGCTACAAATGATGTAATCCAACACTGATCAACTCCCAGTATCTAATTCTTCTAGTCCGGTCGACTTAAAGGTACTTGTGCGCATTTAGTTTAATCATGTCAGTCAGAGTCAGAAAAAACTTTATTTCGGTCTTTTACGACCATAAAAGTATACAAGATAGACAACATACAATTAGTTAAAGTAAGAGTATAAAAATGATAAAATAACATCCAACCCTGTAATTCAAAACTGTCATAAATACAATCTAATAGGTTCAGTAAAGTGCATGTGCAAATTGTATACTGTGCAGAAGGTAATATTTCAATATTCAATCCAAATCTATTTAGACGTTTTAAAAGTTATATTAAAAACACAATTCATTATTTAACCTCATAAAAATTCATATATTACACTCCGCATTCCTTTTAACATTTCATAGCCCAATGGCCACATAGAACTATAAAATAGGCAAGTCAGTTCTAATCACATTTGAGAAACTCTTTAACTTTTTGTATGAACTTCCCCATGGCACAGGCTATGTCTAAATTAATCATTTCAGTTAGAAGGTTTACTGCTTGCGCCCTGTTTTTAATATCATACTTTTTAAAAATCGGACATAAAAACTCTCTTCGTAACTCTAAAACCATCTGGCAATCCAGTAATATATGTAGGATATCACATGTTGTTCCTAAAGTGCAGGTGCATTTTCCCTTACTGTCTATCATAGATCTTTTTACCCCGTTATTCGCACAACATGGGTTTACCCCAATTCTTAACCTCACCACTTCTCTCCTTAACCGACAGCTAGGTAGCCTGTCAATATAGGGAAAATGTTGTTCATTTTGCCACCCTGATGCCATGAAGAGAACTGAGCTTTTCCTCAAGAGGTAATCTTGGTCCTGTGCTCGAGAGATTTCTTTTCCCCGGCCCCTAAGTTCCCTCTTGTCGATCTTAATATGGAGGGTCTGGGGGTGCAGTGTAAGCTTTATCATGCGACACGCTTTAGTGATAGTGGCTCTGATCCCTTTTGCCCACGTTGGCTCACTCTTTACAATCTCGTTTCTGCACCATTGTGAGATTTTATGGTCTTCTCCCGTTCCCAGGCGCTGCCAGAATCGTAATAAGGCCATACAAGCTGTTATACCCCATGAGGTGATTCCCAATTCTAGTCTCACTGCTTGGACCATTGACGATTTGGGCAATGAGAATAGATTTTTCAGAGTGTTTCCCTCCTCCACGTCCCATCCATTTTTGCCACTCAGATAAAGCACTTCTGCACCATATAGAAATTTGGGTGGTACCATTGCTGAGTATGCTTTTAGGACCGTTCTATCGGACATTTCGCCATAAGCACCGTTAAATCTTATTAATCCCTTCACCGATGCCCTCAGCTTTAGAGCGTTGAGATGAGTATGCCATTGCAGGTTTCTCTCGAATCACATCCCCAGGTACCTATATTCTGCTACCTTTTCCAACTTCTCTGTGCCCAGAAACCAAGTGAACCCTATTTTCCTTCGACCAAAACATAAGATCTTTGTCTTATCCATATTGACCACAAGTTTTTTGACTTGACAGTATTCATTGAACCTGTTTAACTTTCTTTGTAAGCCAATCTCTGTCTGGTCCATAATTACAAGGTCATCTGCATAAAGTAGACATGGGATATGTTTCCTGTCTTGCTTCGGGCTTGCCCCACTTACATTGCCTAAGGTTGAAGGCAAGTCTGCAATAAACAAGGAAAAAAGCAGCGGGGCCAATACGCACCCCTGCCTCAGCCCATTGCCAATCTGGATTTTTTTAGATAAATTCCCATCCACATCTAAGATTATCTGTGCCCAGTTTTCGGTATGCAGTGCTTGGATCAGCCCTAATAAATCCCTTGGGATGTTATACCCAATCAAAGTCTCCCACAGCTGTTCCCGGTCCACCAGATCAAATGCTGCGCGGAAGTCCACGAAGCAGCAGAACAAACTTCCCCTCTGCTCAATTGACTTCCGCGCAATGGACCAGAGCGCGAAACAGTGGTCTACCGTTGAGTGTCCCTCTTTAAACCCTCCCTGTTCCGGGGGCACAATCCGATTTTCTTCTGCCCAGTCCTTAAGTATTCCCAAGATTACTTTGGCGAAGACTTTTTCTCCTATATCTAGAAGATTTATTAATCTATAGTTTTTTGGGGCATTTACATCTCCTTTTTTATGGATTGGCCTTACGATAGCTCCTCTCCAGTTACCTGGGACAATGCCTGTATTAAGGATCCCCTGAAACATTTTTGCAAAGAACTCTGACCACCACTCCGGCTTAGGGGCCGATTCCGATTCGGGCCGGAAATCTCTCCGACCGAGCCGGACCCGGAGAGATTTCCGACCGAATCGGACTCGGGCAGTCCGACCGATCGAGTACGATGCGCACGCATGCCATCGGACTCGAGTCGGTCGGACTCCCATTGAAGTCAATGGGAGCCTGTCGTACAACGCGTACGCGGGCTCCCATTGACTCAATGGGTGCGAGGCGGACAAGGGCGCCCCCTATAGCGTGTACGCGTCCAAGCGATTCACGCCGTACACGCACAGGTAGGGGGGACCCATGGGTCCCCCCTGTGTGCGATTCGCGCGCCTACGCGTACAGGGGGGTCCGACGCGGACCCCCAAAGTCCGGCTCCGACAGCTTTTTCGAGCCGGACGGCGCGAGTCGATCGGACTGCTCGCGGGCGCGCATTGTACTTACCCGGCCGGGAAACGTCTCCATAGCGCGGTGCGAGTCGTGTCCATGCGAGTCGGTCGGAGCGTGTTGAAGCCGCGTTCGAGTCGGTCGGAGTTTTCGCGGGTGCCTGCATCGTACTCGCTCGGCCGGACCCGCGTACGATTCGGTCGGGAAACAGGGCTCCGAATCGGATCCGGTAAATCCGATCGGAATCGGCCCCTTAGTTTTTATAATCACTGCCGGCAAATTATCTGGGCCTGCAGCACGGGTTAGGTTTAGGCTAGATATTATTTTCCTAATATGGCTGGAGGTAAAATGTTCCTTTATCTCCTCCCTCACTCCTGACCATGCTATTGTACTTGCTTTGTCCAACATTGGCCATTTCCCATAGATTTCCCCCAAGTAACCCACCCAGTTATCTTCGGGGACCAAACAATGCAGAGACCCTAATATTTTTCCGGAGCTTTCTTGGACCAACTTCCAGAAGCCTTTCGCATCTTTGGACTCAATTACAGCTAGCATACATGCCCAGCAACTGTCTTTATAGGTTCTTTTTTTGTTTCTAATGATCGTTTTATATTTTATCCTTAGTTTCTGGAGGGTAGATAACAGTTCAGCGTTATACCTTACTCTAAGTCTTCTTTCCTTTTGTCTAATACATGCTTTTACTTTGCAGCATTCCTCATCAAACCATGGTCGGTTTTTAGTATGGGATCTCTTATTACTGGCTGCCCCGGGTTTACCACATTTAATTTTTACCCTAAGGCATTCCACCAGTTGTCTTATTGTGTTTTCATACCAGGCGTTGTCTACATCATGTCAGAGTTCTCGATTAGCATTTGACAACTATTTGTTTCTGTAATCTAGTACGTTTGTAGTGCTTGCATAGTGCACGCTTGTAGTGCAAATGCTGCTGAAGTGGCATCCGAGCACTCACATCGCCAAAGCACAAGATGGGAAAACCTTAATGGAACAATATTGCTGTGGGCAGAGAAATTTTCATGCAGGAATATTAGTCCATGGATAAGAGAGAAAAGGGGTGCACGTTCCACAGTTGATTATCCATATAATAAAAATCAGAGGCTGAAACTGAGAGAACTGCTATGTTCACAGGGAGAGGAGCATTTGCCTGTGACATGGCTTGATTAAAATGTTTAACGGTGTGCGCTGTTTCAAATAAGATCACAAGCACAGTGAGTCTTACTGGAGAAGTTGCCGCTGGCACACAGAAGCTCCTCAAAGAAAGGGAGTAAATGTTTGGGTTGGTTCTAAGCTTGGAGGTTGGCCACCTTATAGGCTGCAAAAGGATTCGGTTAAATTAACTAGTTTGTGCAGCTGACTTGTAGGAGAAAGGTCAGCCAGTCCTGTTTGAGAAAACTGGTTTCTAGGCCTAGTATTTTGTGTTGATGATCCGCTAGCACTAGCCTTAAGTGCTGTACGTTTTTATTAACTCTTTCATTAGTTTTTTGAGAAGCCAGCTCCAGTAAGCCATCTCCTGTCCCCACCCAAGCTTAATGTGTTGCCCAGTTTTTTCAAATAATATAGGACATGGATGGCTGGCACAGTGAAGTTGTAGGCCAATAGATTGTTGGACTATGAGATACTAGATCGCAGGTTCAATGGGGAAAAGAGATATTGTGTTGGCAATGATCTCAAAGTATTTACGTTGTACCCAAATGAGTCGGGTGATACATGAACTATGTGCAGAGCTTTGACCAGTACATGCACCTGGGCAAAGAGCGAAATGGATGTCAGGGTCGTTAGATGAAGTGAGGCTTTTGTGGCATACCTCATTCTTGTGAGAACAGCTACGTTTCTCTAGATTAATATATGATAATGGTGGTAAATAATGATACAATTTTATCAGTAACTGCATAAAACACACACAAGTAATGTTAACCATTTAAATCTTCGTGCTTGTGAATTTTGAGGATGGAGTACTTGAGGAATGGATAAAAGGTGTTGTCCTCAAGAAGCTGCGGAGTCAGTGAGTCCTAACACTCTGGTGCATGATCCGGAGAGCTCTCCTCTCTAAGGTGTATGTAAGCTTCTCAATATCAATATTTTCAACATGCATTGATATGCTTTGATTAGCACACATATATTGAACCATGGCTTGAGAGCCTAGGTTAAAGGTACAGTCAGTGAAAAGATACCACCTGCCTTAAGATCATTAAGTTTTAAGGAAAAAAAATCAATGTATGCTTTATGATGTTCCCTGGAGTCTTAGTGCATCTTGTAGCATAAGAGGACCACTAGCACATGTGTTCATCTCTTTGCCTTCCAGCCTGTTTTGCAAATGTGTGGGTGTCAGTTTTCTGAAGATAAGCAACAAGAGATTCAGAGTGGGAGGCATGCTATTGTGCATTTGAAAACACAACTTCACTTTCAAGCTTTATTTTAATAATCCATATGCCTTTTGGAGAGAAAGTATCGATTTGATAGTTATTATTTTTTTAGGTCCATGTTATAAACAATCCTATTTATACAATTTTAAAATGTATTTCTTTTCGATGTTGGGTTGGGCCTGGAGAATGGCCAATCAGTTCCACTTTCCTTTTTCCTAAGGGCGAACTGCTATCACTCTATCCTCGTTGGATAAAAGTGTGTTTTATAATAATTCCGCCCCCCCCCCCCTATTCGGCTCCGTCAGCGAGGTGTCTTATCGTCTGAGAGGAAAATGACACCGATTCTATCAGTGGAAAACAGAAGCTATGTCACCGTGTCCCCAATCGCAGCTACACAGCCTCCCTATCTGCTTTCCCCACAAACACAGAGCACTGCTTTTTTTTTCTTCCCTTCCAGAGGAACATCAAAACACCACCCAGCAAAGTCATTAAAATTGCACCCGCGTAGAGTTGCAGGGATCAACCGCACTAGCGCAAAATGAGATGTGGGAGGGAAACAAACCAGCCTGTAAACGGGCTAATTCCACTGTCTTGTGTTTACGGCTTAATTTTAATCAGTTAAAAATGCAGACATTGCCATAAATTGGCATTATCTTCAGCGACTCCAGAGGACACAGTTGGTTGAGGGATTAAGAGTCTGGTTGGCAACAGAGTGCAGGTCTAGAGACCAAGTATTTTTACGCTTGAACTACAGTCGCTAAGGTGCAATCCGCTGTTAAGGCTGCAAACAAAGCCCTGTAACACCCCCTCTCCCCAGCACTAAGTTCAACGGGCAGACCACCTCCAGGCCCCAGACAGTTTAGAATCCTGCCTGCTAGTTTCCCAACTCCTCCTTGGGTTTTATTGGCCCAGAGTAATATTTAAAGTTTGTTGGTAATCTAAGAGAAAAAACGATTTCACAGAATAATTCCATCCCCGGCCCACACATAATTAAGAAACAGCTGTTGGAAATGTCAACCCAGAGCAGTTTTACTTTCTGTCAATGCCTCATGTTCATTTTATAGACTTTACTTGATCTGCAGCTCTAGCGGATCTTTTGAGCTCTGTGCATAAAAGACTTGGTCCCTGCCTGTGTGGGAAGCTGCATATGGCCTAGCATAAGAATCGGAAATGAAGTTTTGCTTAGTCGCATTTTTCTTTGTAAGAGATACCCATTTATTAAAAAAGAGCCTAGAATTTGCTACTGACTTGTTAATTCAAACCATATGACAACCATCTGATTAGGAACATGTTCAAGAACCAAACCAAAGCTTTATTTAAATTTTCCTACATATGCTTCAGTGAAACCAAAGCGTTGTTTAAATTCTCCACACATGTGCTTGGCTATCATGCCTATTCGGCTGTGAATTTAAATACTCAAAATTGCCCTGTAACAGCATTGTGAGATATTAACACTACCAACAAACAATGAAATTAAGTCATCCTGGCAGAGATCGATGTCGGTGTACCAAATCAATAGCGCATTGTATCATTGTTGGGACGCACACCTGATGATTTGTCTCTGGGACAGTTTGTGGCTGAGCTTATAAGTATAGGGCACCACTGACTTCAACAAACACATCAAAATATGGCAGACCTTAAAATAAACTGTTTAATTTAGAAATATAACTACATCGTACCTATGAAGTTCACAATCCATCTTGAATTTACCCAGGATAATAAGAAAATGTTTTTTCCCTGTAAATTGGCTAAGATGATGTACTTCGAAATGTAATTGACAAAGTTGAGTGCTAAATTTTCTTTACCTCATGAAATGGGCTGTAGTTTAGCATTTAACTGTGCTGATGGCTTCTTTGTGCTTTCCATCACACGGTTTCAATTCAGACCTGGGCATTCGATTCATAGGAAACCACCCGCTGTCAACATTGCTGAAAAGTAAAGTCTATTGGTTTGCCCAGCGAGGCTTTACCCTTTTGACTGATTACCGCGTGCTACATTGGACAGGCCAGTTTTTTGTCCATCTGAGATATCTAAGCAGCTTGAACAAATTTGTAGTGTCTTACGGGGAGAGTGCATGGGAGAAGAGAATGAGGAACAACGCCTCTCTGTGGACCTGGATAAGCCCGCTGCCCTTTTTGACAAAGCGAGAAATAAACTTCCCTAAATATATATTATGTTAAGAAGATATACATTTTTGTAAAGCTGAAAAGGAAGGAGCAATAAT
Source organism: Calotriton arnoldi (assembly GCA_963921515.1). Taxonomy (NCBI): domain Eukaryota; kingdom Metazoa; phylum Chordata; class Amphibia; order Caudata; family Salamandridae; genus Calotriton; species Calotriton arnoldi. The sequence goes on along the minus strand of CAWUFW010001127.1, from coordinate 2,632,636 downwards.
TCTCTCCTAGTCTTTGTTTTTAAAGTAAAAGGCCATGATACTTGATGCATCTTTGTTCATCCCGGCCGAAATCTTTAAGTTTGCATACCATAATAATGTGTTTCTTTTACGATGTTATTTCATTTGAGTGCTTTTACGAGCATTTTACTTTTGTACTACACAGAAACTGTTAAAATAACGTTTGTATTTCTCCAGTATATTGTCCATCAAGATGCAGCTGTTATAAACCACTAATGTATGGTCACTATTTTTGGAAATGGGAAAATAAGTAAAAGTTACTGGACTTGAGCTAGGAGAAGCTTTGTGCATTTTCTGAGACTTACTTTTTAAGAAGTTCTAAGACAGGTTAGAGTTAAAATACACATTTTACATTTCGAACTACTTTGAACCTATTTACTCTCTTTAATGGCCCAATACTCATTTTGAGTTTCAATCCTTCTCTTTATTCAGTCATAACTCTTACAAAGGCAAACATAGATGTTGTAAATGAGTTATGTAGATTTTGGGTACTTTTGCCAATAACCACATCCATGTCGTGCAGTAAATACAGATGCACAACATTGCACTTCCATTGTAATGCTTCATATGAAAGGTTTGCTTTTCTTCCTAGCCTTCCACCGACATGAATACATTAGGCAAATGTTTGAGTTTTTTTTGTTGTTTTAGTGAAGTGCACTTGAAGCCTCGCAGTACCTCTCTCCCTATCTAAACGTGTGCATAATATACATTTGAGGCACTTAACAAATTAAAAAAAACTTGTTAAAAAGTGCCAAAAACCTAGAAAAGATAACTGTCTTGCTGTCTGTTTTCCTTAAACCGGCTTTCCTTTTGCTTTGCAGGACACCATGATCTATTTTTCACATTTTGTAATTTTTTCTGAAATTGGAAAGCGTGTTCCACTTATTATCACTTATTGTTTGTAACAACTAAGTGTAATCTAACTTTTCAATTGCCGTCATTGTCGTTTTTCAAGTCATCTGAGTGAGAGTAGTGCTCTGAGGAGTGGGGAAGTGCCTATAACGTCAATAAGATACAGTACATTGCTTCAGTTTGCTTTTTATTGCTTCAGTTTACTTTACTAGCCAAGATTATAACAGACTTTTGCTGGTGAAGCTCATCTAAGTGGGTTATAACATATTGTTGCCAATCAGTGGCATTTTCATCATTTCCTAAACACCACAATTGTGTACATTTTTAGCACAGTATATTTTTCATCCTATAGATGTGGAACAAAGCGTAATGTGTTTATAAACTTTTCAAGGTTCTTTCTGTTTCCCTTTAATTCGAACTGTACTAATTTGTAGTTCTCCGTTATCCCCAGTGCCTACTGTGGTGTCTGCTCAACCAGGCACGGCCCGCACTGCATCGCATTTGGCGATGCAGCGCTCACAACGAAATTCGTTTTATTTATTTAAATGTTCACTTACCTGTATTCGGCCTTAATCCGTAGTTTACTACCCCCAACCTGCCCCTCCCCCGCCCCACGTCACCGCCCGACCAGCACTCCTACCACGGGCCGTGCCTGTGCTCAACTGCTTCTGAGCCCCTTGACTAGTCTCGGGTCTGTGTATTGCTGACTGTAGTACAATGTACACAGTTTCAGACTCTACATACCAGTGACTGACCTGCCTGCCAGCTGCATGGGACTGTTCTATCCAAGGGAATGACCTGTCACGGATGCCTAAATCTACACCACCTTTTTATTTTGTTGACTTATAAAGCTATAGAAGGATACACAATTGTGTGCTAATAATCAATATTTTCACTGTCCAGTATTCACTTTTCATATTTCTGTCTAGAATGAATAGTTTCACGTGTGGACAGCTAGCTAAAAACATTTATAATACATGGCATACATCATAACTATGCATCTTTAGCAAATTTGTCCCGTTGAAAATTCCTTTCATCATGGATTCTGGACATGAAGTTCCAGTTGTTTGACGTATCTGTTGAATAGACATTGTTCTGCGATCCATGGTACTAGTGTCATGCTCTCTTATCAGAAGTGTCTCACCTCAGCCTTCTTTTCTTGGTGCTTTAATATTTCTTCTTCTTCTCGCGTTAAGCAGTCTTTTTTACACAGCAGTAACTGCTCGCTACCTATGTGGTCTTTAAGTTACAGTACCTCCACAGCATTGCAACAGTTAAATGCCTGCAAAACATAGCGAAAGTTTCAACGTTTGCTGTTGGAAGAATAATGTTCAAATTCTAAATTAATTCATGCTTTTTCAAAGAGGCAGCTTAAATGAAAAGTTAGGTTTTGAAGTGAAAAACATCCTTTTTCATATATTAATCCACCGCGGATATAAACATCGAATATGGAACATTAACGTTTAGAAATAACATTCCCAGTGTACCAGATTTGTGTTTTATTTCCTATGTAGTTCACATTAGTATTACGTCATGCCCGGCTGTAAAAGTGACAAAAATGACAGTTTGAGGGTTTCAAGCAGATGGGAATATAGTTTTGCAGACATTTCTCAGGCTAATGCTGTTGTAGTTAAAATCCGTTCGCGTGCGTTATTCTTTTCCACACATAGGCTGTGCTGTTTCGCCACGAGTGATAGAAAATATTTCATCTTGTTGAAAACTCTCCCAGGAAGAGTTTTCAGCTTGCTTCTTTTTAAATTTTATTTAAAGAGTCCTGCATATCAGCTGCCTTTAGTTTGCAGTACTATCTTAATGAAATCTGGGGAAAATGTGGATTTTATTGAAATATTTATTTCATTTATGTATTAACCTCACATAATTATGTCGACAAATATTTCATCTTTCGTGGATGGTTTCCTCCCGATAATCTGACATAACACAATGGTTTATTTTATGGAAAGTGTGTGCCAGTTTCCCATTAAACCTAAATCCTTATGCCACGGACTAGAACTAATCAATTTAAGGGAGAAATTCCGTTTTGCATTATGGAACACTGTACCATCCATAAGTAATCTAAATTGCATACCATTGAAACTTCTGTGAAATGTTTACCCTTTTCTAGCAATGTTTATATAATGTTTGGAATAAACAAGGTTCCTTAATCTGCCGATAACATAAAAAAATCTTCCCAGAGTTTGCTTTTCGAATTCATTTCAGGCGTGGGCATGGTTCGATCACCAATTTTGTTTGTAATCTCAGGAATACATTTGTAAAGTAAGTGTGCAATGTTAATCATCCGCATTTAAACCGTGTTGTAAGACCCGGTGACTCTACCTGCCGCTGCACTTGCATCTAGCGTGAAGCAGTCCATATTTTATGGCTTGATCCTTTTTATTTGTGCTTTAGCCCCTATAGGTGCTGAAAGAAATAATCTAGCGGCAAGTGATGGAACGGCATAATGCCTCAGTATAATTATAATTACAATATATAATTATGCTGTGTTGTGTTTGTTGCGAGTGTGTGTGTTTACTGAAAAACTTTGCCAAAGTAAAGTTGTGATTGTTTACTCATATCACAAAGTAGCATGCATTACTAAACTTTAAAAGCACTCTTATAAAAAAGTATCAGTTCAAGGGTCTTTATTATTATGATCCAAAACTAATTAACCCTTACATTTGTTAACGGGTGCTGCCGTAGGGGACGTCCTTTTGTATGGCCTATGTCCAGCAGGTCCTGGCACAGCTCTCTCTGCCCCAGAGCCCTGAGGGCAGTGCCTTTAGTCATTCCCAACAGCAAGGCATGGCAGTATGTATGTACATAGTGGTATTTGCACTGCAGGATCCTAGCTGGGAAACAGCTTGCCGAATGAGGAGAAGAGCCCAAGTAACCAGTCATTTACAAGTTTGAAACCAGAGAAGTTGTAGGGTGTAGGTGGATAAATGTGTCTGAATTACAGGAGAGTTACAGGAAATGTTTCAGTTGGGATATTGTTCCAGTTCCTGAGTGCGTAGATGGTGAAGGACTGTCCTCTGTTATTTTTCCCTTTTTGCACCTCTGGTTTTTTCTCCAGTCTGGTGAAGACTGCTCCTCTGACAGTGGGTAGAAAATGGGCTCAGCCCCCTTGCTCTTAATTCCTAATGACCTAATACTATTTCTCTCTTTCTTTTGTTCCACAAGTTTTGAGCCAACGCTGAAACTCTCTTGTGGCAGCTGGACATTTTGTTCTGACTCATGAGTCGTTTGCCATCTCATTTATTGAAAGGCAGTTATGGCCACTCAAAGTTAAAAGTGGTAGTCAAAATTTTGCAGACTCCTGAGTCATGGCTCCTCTTTTATTTTCTGTCTTGCGAGTAGGAACAAACTATGAAAGGTCTGCTTCAAGACAATACCGATTGCGTACGTTATGGGAAAATGGGGGAGTGCACTGCTCCATTCCCGATTGAAAAGGGGGTAAGACAAGGCAACATACTTCCCCCACTACTCTTCACTTTATAAATGACATAGAATATCTTCTGGAAATACTCCTTAATGTTCCTAAATTTGCAGGTAGCAAGGTTCCTATCCTCCTATTTTCTGATGATGCGGAATTAATTTTCAGGACAGAGAATGCCATGCACAAACTGTTGACCAGGTTTGTGGGTTATTGCACCAGCAAGGGCTTGGTCATTAACATCACCAAAACAAAGGCAATGGCAATACATCCGTCCCCAGCATTTAAAAGAAAGCTCAAGATAAATGAAGACCGAATAGAGGTGGTTAGCCTTTACGATTATCTCAGCAAATTAAACTGGAATGACCACGTAACTAAGGCCACCATTACCTTGAAACAAACCAGCCGAGTGGTACTCAAGGTTAGATATAAGGCAGGTTCCCAGCACTTAAGTATTATCCTGCAAATGAATAAATAGAAGGTGGTAGCGGCTGCCCTGTATGGAGCCGAGATATATGGGTAAAAAAAATGGAAAAGCTGCAGGTAGCTACAAAAAGCATCTTCAGAACCATGTTGGGGACTGGGATGTGGCACCACCGTGGATCCTGTTTTTGAAGAATTGGATGTAGTTTCCATCATGGATCAGGCTAGAATCCAGCCAGTTTTATACTGGGTTTGGTTGTTGCGGAATATAAAGGCCAAGAGCTATTTAAAAGCCGTAGAGGAGGTGGGAAAGAGCACTGGTAAAGGGGAATGTTTGTTCTGCTCACATAAGGAAATGGTTAATGGCCATGGGTCTGATTAACCTATGGGAAGATCCTGGCCAAGTGGGTCCCAATAGGGCAGATCTAGTCAAGGAGCGCTACTACATCCTACCAAGGTTGGAAGTGCGCGACCTGGTGGCCTAATAGATTCTTATTTCAGGTCTAGGACTGATGTGGGGTTTAAAGATCACCTGGATAAAATACAGCCAAATCAAAGAAGGCGGGTTTATATTTTGTTTAGACTAGGGATATTCCCAACAAGGTCATATCTTGTGAAAACAAAATGGTTAAGAGAGGAGGACTCTCTCTGCAATGCTCCAAAGGGGGAGGACACCATAAACCACTTGCTTTTGTCTTGTACAAAATACACTTCCATTCGATCTAGGTGGCTATGGCCTCTTTTTGAGTCATACGGGATTTAAAGCATTACAGATGTGACTGAGCTATGCTATAGGATAGATAGGGTGAATATTGTCAATAATTTATCAGGGGACCTGGCCATTAGTATGCAGCTGACAATAGCATTACAAGACCCCCCCCCCTCCCACACACACACACACACACTTGATAGTGCTTGCAGTTTAATATAAAGTAGTAGCACAGACATTCATGTCACATGTGGGTATCTTTGTATGGAATTGCACGCAGCACCCTAATATGAATAAAAACTAACCGTGATAAATTAGCTCGCGAGCGCAGCCCTCTTTATTTGTCTGGTATATCGTAGCAATATTAGTTGCACTTTGCCTGTTGTTTACCACTCCAGACACCTTATAACTGTCAGCACTTTATACTTAATGGTTTCCAGTCGGTAGAGACAATGCAGATTTAAATCTGATGTCCATTTCACTTGGCATTTTATTATTGTCTTCATTTTGCAATAAGTGGCGCTAAGTTCGAGGATGGTCCCCAGACTTAAAGTGCAAAAGATGTATTTTATGGGCATGGGGTACTCCCTCAAGTCCTAAATTCTGTGGTGTATATTATCACTCAATGTAGTTTGTACCAGCGATGGTCCGGTTGGGTTGTGGAATATCTATTCTCCCTATACCCCAGTTCGAATTTGTTTACTGTCCGAAAATATATATATGGTGTTTAACTCGTTTATTATCATTCTCTTCTGCTTTATCAGCTGAATAAGCCATTTCATATTATGTACTCTATTGAAGGAATGCTTTATTTTTATCTTCCTTGCTGCATGGTGAATTGTATGAATCATATCCTTAAGAAGCCAAGTATGACATGTTTTCGTCATGAAGGATTATTTTTATCATGAAAAATGTTTGTAAGGTTTTTTATGCTCACAAAATAAAATTAAATTGAATTGAGTAGTGTTGGGCGACTCACAAGTTGAAGTTGACTTTTAAAAGTGGTCATGCTAAGTTTAAATCGCTAGACAGAAATTTGCATATTCACTCATGAATCAAGTCTTTCAATTCTAAGCTTATGTTTTAACTTTTTTCTTTTGTTAAACTTTAAGGGCATATTCTATTTCTTTAACATTTGGCCCGCTTTTGGCTGGTTTGTGTCCAACCAACCCCTACATTGCAGCTGCAAGTTTTTTTGTAAGATTTGACTCTTCTGAAGTAGCGTTCTAATTTCTTTAGCCTTCCAGTCCAATCAGATTGCTAGATTCATACTTGAAAACTGCCTTGCGAGCCAAGCTGTTGACATATCTGTCAGATTTGTCTTCGGTGGAAATCACGAAAAACAATAGATGGATTTACAACAAGTCACACAATTGGACAGAAAACATTAGGCTCTGTGTTCAGGCTAACGTTGGTGCCATTCCATCAAGTAGATTTTGGGCTGCCTTTTGGTAAATGCCTCTCATAAGAATCTCATAAGAATCTAAATAGAAAAAACAGTTTGTGGGACTCCCGCTAAAAGTATTTGTCAAATGGGTTTGAGATCATTAACAATCAGAAATGCATTTCCTCTGGACTACTCCTCCTACCCAAACTACATAGCAAGAGTTTAATCTCTGTGTAAGATGTGTATTTGTCTGTGTATACATATCTTTCCAGTCCATGATTCCATAGATACGTCTGAAAGTATATATACGTGTATATAGTAGTCAACAAGATATTGCAATTTGCAGAGTCTGAGTGATGTAATCAGCAAATATTCTGATATTGTTGTTTACTCATACATCTGTTCATCTAGCATTTATCATGTATATTCATAGTCTTTACCCTATGTCAGAAAGGCAAGGACACTGTAGACATTTCAGTTTGTTAGTCAAACATTTATTCCTTTTGCATATTCTATAAAACGATATGCAGTAAACATAACATAGCTGCAGATGAGTAGTAAAGATTGGAGAAAGCATAATATGAGCCTCGGTGTCTTGCCATATCATCAGTTTCTTCCCAACTTAAACAACATTATCATAAGACAGTGTACAAAGTTTGGTTCATTCCCTTCTAAACAGAGGAGATAACCCGTAAGACAACCTTTCACATGATTTGGCATACATAGTAAATTTATCACACAGCAGAAAATACCCTATGAATTTAAATTGCACTAGCAGTAAAAGCAGGTTAAAGGAAAAAATGGTTCAGCTTGTGTACAGCTCTTTCTGCTGTGGCGTCAAAGGAGTACTATTCTCGCAATTGGGTAACTGAACGAAAGAGAAGAAGAAAAGGGGTGGAGTCCGAGGAGGACACTGCTTCCTAGTCCTGCCAAGGTATCCAAAGTTATTGAAATAGACGCCTCACTCACTTTATCATGACATGCTTGACCATTGGCGCCTGTCCACACCCTGGTAGGATAGTACCACAAGGGCGGACTCAACCAAAAGGATGGGAGTTCTTGGCTATTGTCTTGCTGGATAAGCAGGGATCCAGATAAAGAGGAGAGTTAAAAATACCCCACAGTATACTCAAATGAAATATTATTTGTAAGGTACTGGGTGTATGAATAAAAATTGTTATAGGGTTTCCATTGAGCTTTAATCTTTCAATTAACCCTAGTATGTCTATGCTAACATGTTTCGGCCCACACTAGGAGCCCAACCAGGTAAGGGGCGTTCTTCAGGGCAAAATTACGTATGCCTGCCTAGATACCCATGCATTCCATGCACATACGTGCACTCTAAATTCAGAGGACTTATTGATATCCCCTCCAGTACCCTAAATTCACATTGATAAGGGGATATCAATAAATCCTCTGAATGTAGAGTGTGGCAGATCTTTTTACCCATGCTTTGCAGAACAAATACATAAACCCATTTCATGTCTTTCTCTTCCCTGTTGACATGCCTTTTTTGTTTCCTAGGTACCCTCCACTGACAGAATACTGACTCTGATGAGTGCCTTAGGTCTCATGTATGGGCATGGAATGCATGTGTAGGTAGGCAGGGATTCGTAATTTAGCCCTAACAAAGGTTTGCATAGACATACTAGCGTTAATTGAGAGATTAAAGGTCAGTAGAAACCCTATAACACTTTTTATTCATACCCCTGGTACCCTACAAATAAAGAATTCCTTTGGGTATACTGTTAGGTATTTTTAACTCTCCCTCTTTATCTGGATCACTGCTTATCCAGCAAGACATTGTCTAAGGACTCCCATCCTTTTGGTTGAGTCCACCCTGGTGGTACTAAGCAGGGTGTAGATAGGCGCCAATGATGAAGATGGCAGGATAAAGTGAGTGAAGGCATCTATTTCAATAAATTTGGATACGTTGGCAGGACTAGGAAGCAGTGTCCTTCTCGGACTCCACCCGTTTTCTTCTTCTCTTTCGTCCAGTTGCCTAATTGTGAGACTATTTTTTATTTGGGAGAATGGAACTGGGTATGTGATCTTTTGCCCACCTTATGTGAGAGCAGATCAAACGAGGACTGATGTAAAGGTTACTAAAACCTACAGACTAGCCACTAAAGAGAAAAAAAGAAAATTAAATATTTAAATTGAACCAATAAATAAAAGCTGATCATAAGGAAGTTGAAAATAAATTAATTTATGCACATTATCTGGAATGTTATTTAAATACTATAACTGTATGTTTTCATGCAAGAGGGAATATATAAGTCATGAATTGTGAATCAAGTTATGGTAAATTGAATCTACATAGGAAAATCATTTTCTGGATGTCAACCCACCATTTTATGAATCTGCACAAAATATTCCAAAAATATACTTTCGTCCAACTGAATTATTTTGCCAAATTGCACACTGTTTACTGAATGGGTGGGTGGGGGAGTTATAGGGACCCCCAAAAATTCCCTTTTCCCATTACAAGTTAAGGAGAAATACATGTGCCCCTGCTACAGCAAAACTCCTAGACAGATTGACTACAGTTGTCATGATCACAGAGACTGACCAGAACAGTGACTTTGTGTGGTTTGGTGTATATCTATTCTTCAATTTAGAGTGTAAAATTGAGGCCCACCGTAAAGATACCCATATAAACAATTGCAGGAGAAAAGTATGATATTCAGCAGTTCTGGTGAAAAAGCATGTCAGAAGGCATGGAGCTCTGCCATTGGCAGTCTTAAACATCATACCATGACAGAACACTGGGCCTTTAAACTGTGATGCTTAAATTTGCTATTTACATATTAGCTGTAAGAAGTTCTGTACTGACCCATGGTGAAACAAGTTGAGTTCCCCATGTACTATATCACCATTCTGACTCTCATCTAAAACCAAATTTGCCTAGAAATAATCACACTGTATGGCTTGTCCCTAACCAACTCCAGGTTTTATTGCCTTATAGAGTGAGTTGAAAATACATTGCCTATGTCATGATAAGTTTGTTTAATCTTCACAATCACACGTAACACTGAAACATTTTGATCACACTTTGCGTGTAACAATGTATAATGCACGCATTTTGATTTGAGAATCATGTCTTTATTAAAACCCTTATGTAGCTTGCTTCCACACAACATGAATGATTCTTTTTGTCCCCTCTTATCTGTTTGGAGATCTCAGTTTTTATTTTCACTGTTAAGGTACTAAAGGTGATCTTTAGCAGATAAGTGGGTTGCCAGTATCACTGACTTCTTTACCCATATATACAATTGCAGGAGAGAAGTATGATGTTCAGCAGTTCTTGTGGCAGAGCATTGCATGTCGAAAGGCATAAAGCTCTGCTGTCGGCAATCTTGAACATCATATTTTATGTTTAAGAGTTTTTATTGGTTTTTGCAAACAAAACCCCCACATATAGCAAGACACAAAGCCCTTGACACCATTCCTTAAGTACTCTACATTTCCGACAACAACGTAGGAACCCCCTATTGTACATCAAATTGTACGCACTGGTCTGGGTGTCCATCAAAGTCTTGTGCCCGTTCAGCCACTCTTATCATTGTTGCTCTGCTGGGGTACAAGTCAGTACCAAAACAAAAAATAAAACAATGAACCGAAAAACCATAACTAAAGTCCCTCCCTCCCCCCTCCCCGTGCCGGCACTCTCCCTGATCCTCCCACTCCATAGCCTCCCGCTCCTCTCTAGTAGGGTCTACATATTGGACCTTTAGGTTTGTTCGGACCATAAACTAGGGAGACGGAGCACTCGCAGGTATTTAGGCTGAGTGAGCTCATTAAACTCGGAGGATAAAAGCGATATGAATGGCTGCCATATTGTCGCAAACGAGTCAGATGTACCCTGGAGGGTGGCTGAGATTCTCTCCATCCCTAGAACAAACCACATCCTATGTAGCCATCCCGTGTAATTAGGTTGAGTAGTTGTACCCCAATGCGCCAGTATATTTTGTAATGCCGCCCCTAATGCCATCCCCATCTGGCGTCCACGCACGCTTTTAAGAGGATACATAATAGGATTAGGTAGCCCTAGAACCACGTAGACCGGAAGCCTCGGTATCTGTGTGCTAAAAAGTGCATCCACCGTGTCTAATATCTTAGTCCAGTAATCCCCTAAAAGCGAACACTCCCATAGTATATGCAGCAGGGTACCCTCCTGATCGCACCCCTCCAACAAGTAGGACTCCTCTGCGGATTACCCCTATGCAGCCTCGCCGGTGTGAGATACCAATAGGTTGCTATCTTCATAGCGGATTCCACACTGGCTACATTTCGAGCTGTGTGTTTTGCCCTGTAATAGATCCCCTCCCAGTCCTTCCGTGTGAGTGCCCCCCTATTTCCTTCTCCCATCTCCTCTGACTTGGGGTAGCTTGCCCCGTGGGACCCTGTCTAATCATATTATACATGTCCGTTATTAGGCTTTTGTCTGAGGTTTTAGTGATAAGCCATTTTTCATATGTCGTCAATTTCCTGCCCCCCTGCGACCGAACCTCATCTTGGAGCACCCAGTGTCGCAACTGTAGGTATCTCATTCGTTCGGCCTCCGGGATCCCATAATCCAACTTCAATTGGGGAAACTGGATGATACCCTCTAGATCAAAGAGGTGACCCACTGAGCGGCAAGGGGTAGCCTTCCACGCCGCAAAGGCCGCCTCGGGCATCCCAGGGGTGAACTCGCTGTTTCCAAATAGTGGAGTGAGTGGGGATGGGAAAGTGGACAACTTCCTCTTCGTCACCACCGCATCCCATGCAGTCAATACCGACTTGGTGACCGGCGATCTCATCAACCCCTGTGGGCGTTGAGCTTTTCTCAGGAAGGGAACCTTCCAGAGTGGTATCTGGGCGATCGCCCTGTCCTGAAAGAGCCACCTCTTTTCTGACTCAGGCCGCGCCCACTCCACCAGGTACCTCAGCTGCGCTGCCCAGTGATAACTGAGTAAGTCAGGGATCCCCAGTCCTCCCTCATCTGGCCTCATGTAGCCCAGTACTTTACTCATCCGGGGCCGCGCCCCTGCCCACACAAAGTGATTAAGATCCCTCTGTAGCGCCACCAGGGAACCCGCCGGTGGCGGCACCGGTAGGGTCTGGAATAGGTATAGAGCTTTCGGCAGTAGGGACATCTTGACCGCCGCAACCCTTCCCAGTAATGAGAGCCGGTGTTTACTCCACGCTCCCAAGTCTCATTTTGCCTGGCGTACCAACCACCCATAGTTCAATTGAGCCGTGCGCTGCACGGAAGCGGCTAATTCCAATCCCAGGTAGGGGATGGAGTCCGTCAATCGAATTCCCTGTAGGGTCGGTGCCCCCCTTCCCCGGGGATCCAAGCTGGGATTTAAGTGTAATATCAGCGACTTATCCACATTCACCCGATAGCCTGACATGCGCCCAAAGTCTAGCAATTCCTCCAAGAAAGCGGGTAGTGAGTCGACGGGGTCCATCAGCGCCGCTATAACATTGTCCGCATATAAGCTAATTGGGTGTGACTCCCCCCCGAACGGAATCCCTGTAATCCGCGGATTTTCCCTCATTCGCTGCGCCAGGGGCTCGATGTACAGAGCAAAGAGCAATGGGGACAGTGGACACCCCTGCCTGGTACCCCTCTGTATTGGAAACGCCCTGGAGATAACTCCATTCACCCGAATGGTCGCAGTGGGAGCCCTATAGCAGCAGCTCACCCATCCCCTAAAGCGCTCCCCCATGCCAACCTTACGTAGTGTATGACCTAAAAAAAAACAATTGACACGGTCGAACGCCTTTTCGGCGTCCACCGTCAGGAGCAAGGCATCCATCCCCGTATGGTGGGCTTTGTCAATCAAGTGGAGTACTCTTTTCGTATTGTCAGCAGACTGACGTGTCTGGATAAAGCCTGCCTGGTCCGGTTCGATCAGGGACAGCATATCGGGGCCAAGGCGGGTGGCCAAAATTCCGGTGAACAGTTTAAAGTCAACATTTAATAGGGATATGGGACGATACGATCCGCATTTCCGACCATCCTTGCCCGGCTTGGGAAGCACCACTATAGCGGCAGCCCCCATTGATGCGGGAATCGGTGTCTCCTTCCCAAAAGAGTTGAAGAGTTTAGTCAGGAGAGGGGCAATTATATGACAACATTTCTTATAAAAAAGGGCTGGGAATCCATCTGGTCCCGGGGATTTAAGCAGCTTGAGGCGCGAGATCGCCCCTATGACCTCCTCCACCCGAATGGGGGCATCTAGCGTCTCCGCTTGATCGGTCGTTAAGGCAGACATAGAGACCGACTGAAGGTAATCCAACATATCTGCCTCAGGGACCGGCTCAGCCGCGTACAACTCCTCATAATACTTTACAAACGTGTCCGCTATACCCTGATCGTCAGTGACTTCTTGCTGAGCTTCACCGCGCAGGGAGGAAACCCTCGACCGTTGCTGGCAGGCTCGAAGTCTATTAGCTAACAGGCGTCCCGTTCGGTCACCCCCAACATAGTAAGCATGTTTTAAACGCACCGCTGCATATTCTGCCCTGTCCAAGTCTATGCCGGCGAGCTGTGCCCTAGCTGCCTTAAGTTGGCGCCAGACCCTCGGCGCTCCCGTCCTACCATGGACTCTCTCCAGTTCCTGCACCCGGTCGGCCAGGGCCGCTCGCGTCTCCCTGCGCTCTCTATTTTCCGCCGCCGCAATCGCTATAATCTCCCCCCGGAGCACTGCCTTCATTGCCTCCCACAGTGTAGTGATGTATCGGGCGTGTCATTGTGTGCGAGGTAGTCTTGAGCGCATCTAGTGAGCTGCTGTATCACCTGGTCTTTGTAAAGCAACGCCTCCCTGAGTCTCCAACACCCCTGTCGCCGTGGGCCTGTCGGCAGCGCAAGCTGAGCGACCACTGCATCATGGTCAGAAAGGGCCATCGGTTCAATCTCTATCCCTACCACCCTCCCCTGAATATCTCTGGTACCCAGTAAGTGGTCGAGGCGAGCGTATGACTTATGTGCATTGGAGAAAAACGTTTATTGAGTCGCTTGTGGGTGCGCTTCCCTCCAGAGATCCAAAAAGCCCATTTCAGCAAGCCACTGCTTACCCTCCCCAGAAAGTTCCCCTTTGTGCCAGTATGATGTATGCGACCTATCCCTATGAGCCTCCATGACCAAGTTCAAGTCCCCCCGATAAGAGTCATGCTATTCTGGGGTGCCACAGCGTCTGACAAGGCTGCTTTGAGAAACTCCTCCTGCCCTGAGTTAGGTGCGTACATGGAGCCCACCACCATCGTCTGGGAACCAAATTGAAACGTATAAGCTAGCAGTCTTCCCCTTATTTCAGCGACCTTTTCTTTCACCACCCCCTTACATTTATGCGAAATCAAAAGGGCCACTCCAGCTCTCCTTGTCCCCTGCACAGGAAAAGTATTGGTGCGGGAAAGCCCTGGATCGCAGGCGACGACAGTCCTTAGTCAGTAAGTGCGTCTCCTGCAGGAGGCAGATGTCCGCCTCAGCCCGCTCCAAGAAGGAAAGCACTGCTCTACGCTTAACCGGATTATTGAGGCCCTTCACATTTAAGGTGAGAATGGACACATCCCCCCTAGCCATAACCCAATGATGCACACTGCTCTATGTCAATCCCCTGGAGGATACCCCGGAAATAGCCCCTAGCATCTCTGCCTTCAATGATGGGATGCCCCGCTTCACCCTCGAGCCGCTCCTCCCACGAATTCTCCACTACCAGTGGACCATAAAGTGCCGGCATCCCCCCCTTCCCCCCCTCCCAACTCCCCAAAACAATAACAATAAACCCAACGAATAGAACCTTAGCAGATTGTCCGGGAGGTGCAGACGACTTCCGCAGCTCCCTGGTGAGAAAGTCATTGGGGTGCATTCAGTGGCCAGTGGATTCCCCCCCGCCCCCGCCGCCCCCCGGCTTGCCGCTATTCACTTATCTGCCCCATTGAAGCATCTTCATCTCTCTTATCAAGAGGGCAGTACCGAGGCCAGCGACTCCAGTACTCCTCTCCGTTCCTGCGCCATCGTCTCAGGGTCAGGCTTTGCCGGGGTCCCCCGTCGCCGTCGTTGTCGGCTCACCCTCTGCCATCCGTCGCGAGTGTCTCTGCCGGATGTCCCCTCAGGCTCCGCCTCTGTAGGCAAGTCAATGGTTAGGATCCGGCAGGCCTCCCTAACCGATCGAACCTGGTAGAGCTTGTCCTCCAGTTTGAAAATGAGGCGAAACGGGTGCCCCCATGAATAACTAACCCCTAGGCTGCGCAGGTGCGTGGTGACGGGCCGGAAGGCCCTTCTTTTTTGAAGCGTGATCGCAGCCAGGTCCTGGTACAGGGCGATGTCGTGACCTCCATGCTGCAGCGGCTGCGTCTCCCTGGCCCTTCTCATAATGCGCTCTTTCAATTGAAAGTCCGGCAGATAGGCCAGAATGTCCGGCGGTGGGGCCGGAGCCCTCCTTGGCATGCCCACCCTGTGGGCCCTATCAATTTTAATGGGGAAGTCTGTAGTCTCCTGCAAGATACCGCGGAAGAGCCCCTGGAGAAACAGCGTGATGTCCGGGCCCTCCTCCTGCCACGGAACACCCTTCACCCGAATGTTGTTCCTCCGGGAACGATTCTCCAGATCCTCCGCGTGGGCTTGAAGGTCCACCTGTTGGTCCTGCAGCCGCAGAACCTCCTGCTTCAGGTGTTCAATTTCTTCCTCCCTAGAGTCCTCCTTTTCTTCAATCGAGGCCACCCGTTCTCCAATGGCATCCATGTCTCTGCGCACCTCCTTGATCTCAGTGGCTACCTCCTGGCGTAGATTCTGGATGTCGTCTCTCAGGGTGGAAAACAGCTGGGTGAGGAAAGTCCGAGTCACCGGCTCCTCCACGGCTGCGGCATCTGCCCCCCCGACGTCGGGGACGAGGCCCTGCTATCTCCTCCGGCCTGGCCCCCCACCTTAGAAAACATGTCCTTCACTGTCCTGTCCTTCTTGCCTCTAGTGGAAGACATGATAGGCACTCTCAAGTCGGGCCCAGCACCCCCGCCAGGGTCGTCGCGATTGGCACCTGCCTCCTCTACCACTCCGCCAGCGCACTTCTGTTGACGCGATGGGCCTCTTACCTGCTCTCTCGGGCCCAGCCTGGCCCACTCCCGGGGCCACCAGCTGCAGAGTAGTCCGGCTCCGGCCCTCCGCGTGCTCCCCTACCGCTGGTGCCCTCCAAGCCCAGTGCACCGCCCTCAGCAGGGTCTGACCGGGAGGGCCTCGTTACACCGGGGCCCCCCAACAGTCGTTAGACCTGTTCTCTTATATCAGGCAGCTTCCAGGCATTAACCAGGCTCCCAGGATCAGGCGCTCCCCCCGGCTCCTCTCTGCTCCCATATCAGATGCCGCCTTAGAGCCCGAGCACCCCTTTGGGTCTGCTGCAATGTTGACGGGCTGCCCCCGAGCACCTCTCGCACCCCCTGGACCTCAGGGCTCTTCTCCGCACCGCCGCCACTCAGGCCAGGGAGCGCCGCTTTCACGCAGTGGTCGGTGTCCCCAGAGTCGGTGTTAAGCCTCTGAGCCCCCTCAGTGCTGCCGTCTGCTCTGCTGCGTGCTCCGCGCGCGACGGGCCCCTTCGCCAATACACCCCGGGGCCTCCCCTCACCTTCAGCCGACACGAGCAGCGGCGTTCGGCT
This sequence comes from Calotriton arnoldi, assembly GCA_963921515.1. NCBI lineage: Eukaryota > Metazoa > Chordata > Amphibia > Caudata > Salamandridae > Calotriton > Calotriton arnoldi. Next base: position 2,616,175 of record CAWUFW010001127.1, on the reverse strand, counting down.
CCAGGCCGCTTCACTCCCTCCGGCACCTTGTGGCCCCACCAGGGTCCCCTCGCCTCCGAGCACGCCGCCTCTTGTGGGCGACAGGCGGGCCGCACTTCCTCCGGGCGTAGGCGCTGGCGCACTAAGGGCCCCTCTGGACCCCCGGGCCTCTTTGCTCCCTCGGGTAGCGCCCTCCGGGCCGGGTCAAGGCAGCCTTGGTGGAGTCCGATTTTGGGCCGTCTCTCCGCTCGGGGCCCCCCGTTGTCGTGGGTGCGCCAGTCACCGCCGCCCTCCTCCGCTAGGGACTCCGCCGTCTCCCGCACTGCCCAGTGCAGCTCACCGGGTCACCGAGTCCACCTCTCCGGCGATCACAGGAGCACGCTCCCCGGGCTCGCGGCCCCTCCGTCACTCCCTTTGTGGCGCCGCAGCCGCCATCTTGGCTGCTTCGCCGATCCGCGCTTCTCCTGTCTTCGTCGCCGCAGCAGGCTGCAGGGGGCTCTATTCTCGCCCCAGGACTTGCCCTCACACTCCCGCCACACTCAGGCGGCGGCGCTGGGGACTTTCTCCGCGTTAGACAGCCGGGTAAATCGCGCACAGCTGACGGGAGCGGGGAGTCGAACAGGACACGTCCTACCCGCTCGCCATCCCGGCCACGCCCCCTGAACATCATATTTTGACAAAACGCTGGACCTTTGCACTGTGATGTTCAAACTTACTATTTGCATGTTAGGCATAAGAAACTCTGTACTGACCCATGGTGAAAGAAGTTGGCTTTACCCATTAGCTATATTACCATCCTTGCTCTCTCCTAAAACATTTGCCTAAAACTGATCACACCATATGGCTTCTATCTCACCATCTCCAGGCAATATCGCCTTACACAGGTATTTAAAAATACATTGCCACAATAAGAATTACTCTTTTTATCCTCCCCTATCTGTTTGGAGACATCAGTTTGCAGCCCTCAAAACTCTTCATTGGCTCCCATTACACAAGAGAATACTGTTTAAAATCCTTCTAATCACCTTCAGAGCGTTACTCAAGATAGGACCAAAATACCTCTCATCTAGATTCACCCCCTACGTTACAAACAGAACTCTCAGGTCCTCGTCAGCCAACCTGCTCAGACCTCCCAATTTTAGATGCAAAACAAAAGGAGGTAAAACAATGGCAGTATTAGGTTCCAGAGCTTGGAACCTACTGCCTTTACAACTGAGAATGCTAAAAACTGAAACTCAATACAGAAAGGCTCTAAAAACTTGGATCTTCGGAGCAACAGACGAACTTTGCCTCTCTCTCATTTAAGACCCTCAGAGCTACATCTCACCTCAGTATCAGCGCCAGGATGCTCCCTTCGGAGTGACAGCGCTTTACAAATACCGTCTGTCTTTCTCTCTTTCTCTCCTTTCTTTCTTTCTTTCTTTCTTTCTTTCTTTCTTTCTTTCTTTCTTTCTTTCTTTCTTTCTTTCTTTTCATTTTTATTGTTGAGGGAATATAGGTGGTCTCTAGCAGATAAGTGGGTTCCCAGCATCACTGCCTTGACTCTTTTATCCCCCAAGCTGAAACCAAAGAGATCCTATAATGAAACCATGGCTAAGAAGATAATTACAAATACAAAAGCTTGCCTGTGCAGATCTTGAGGTGCCATTTTAATTTTGAATGTATTCTGTCAAGATTCAGATATTATTGCAGAATGGTTCTCGGGGACATACCTCATAAAATGGTTGCTTGGTCATATTTCTTTATTAATTTTAATCATGACAAAACAAGTAGGCATGACCAAGACATAAGATATGCACTATATAGTTAAATTAGGACCAAAAAGTAAATATAAAGATTTTAGTTTATAATTTTTTTTATCTACACTATTTGAAATAGAAGTTAAATAATGATCAAAAAAATATGGGCTTGTGAGCGTAGATTAAAACCTAAACAGCGTCATTATAAAGAAGAACTATAGGCTATTTCTTAATATAAAACTATTAAACTACTATCATAAATGTTTTAAGTTAAAATAACTATCAATGGGTCCCTGTAGTTGTTGGTATGTAAAAGACAATGTATAAAGGTTAAACAAAGACAGTAGCATATTTTCTATAAAATATAACAAAAAATGTCTACCAAGTATGCACCGAGATCACGTTAGCATTTTCCAATTTAATGTGATAGACTTTATAGCTGATGAAATAATGAAATCAAAGGTTTTAGATTGTTGTGTTTTTTTTTTTTAGCCAAAAGTAAGACATACATTACATATGTACGTTAGAAGTGCTGACAAGACATAAATCTGTATTTTTCACTTAGACTGTAGTCAGGAAGAGGAGGCAACAATTAGACCAGGTGTGAGAAGAAAACAATCCTAGCCGAAATTTAAGAAACAGCATTTTCCCAAAAAGAAAGACCAACAAGGAAAAATGAAAGAGAAAGAAACATCTGACATAAAACCATAACAGAGCATATTATAAAGTGACAGTGCCTCGTTACTCCCATTGGATACCGGTCCAAATCCTATTAAATTTAAGCCAAGAGCGCAGGCCCTCTAGCTTTAGCCAAAGCAAGTTCCATCTCATACACCTGTCTGAGTAAAACCCAAAACTCATTAACACTAGGACTGACATTATCAATCCAAACTCTAGCGACACATAATCGGGCACATGCTATGATAATGGTGGCCAACAAGTTCACATAGCCAGCCACCTCGCTTTTAATCCCCATGAATATTTCTTTCTCGGTAAGCTGGAAGTTTGGGCCGAGGAGCGGGCTGAGAATACTGGAGACCCCCCTCCAAAACCTATTCAGCCGTGGTCAGTCGACAAACATGTGCCTGAGGTCTGCAGCGTACAATTGACATTTCGGACAGAATGACTTTTTGGAAGATCGAGAGGCCCACTTAAGTATAATCTCTGGTGTATAATACAGCATGTATACTACCCGATGCTGTTGCAGCTTTAAATTAACCAATGTTACCCCTCGGTCTAATACACCCATGGACTCCTGTATTTCCTCCGCCACTATTTCAGCCCTAAGAACCCGACTTAATTTAGCCGCGATCTGTAAGCTATCATCACTAGCGCTAGGAAGAAATTTCTGATAGACTACACCAATAGCACCTCAGCCAGAGCACGTATATATTCCGGACAGTATTTCCGACGGGTTCGGCGTTGATAATACCTTTTGCCTCGTATGAAAAAGTCCCTAACCTGCAGATACTTAAAGAACGTACTTTGCGGAAGACCAAACTCGTCTTTAAGCGAGGCAAAAGAGCGGAATCCCCGTCCATCATATAGTTTACCCAGGCGGGTAATGCCCTTGCGTTGCCAGTCTTTCCCAATAAGGTCTTGAAATATATTGGGCAGCATAGGGTTACCCCATAACGCCGTGTATTGATGCAGCACAGGAAGCGAGTATTGCTTACAGATATCTTGCCATATCCGAATATTGTCCTTAACTACTTTATTTATTTGCAGAGTTTTATATAGCGCGGGCTAAACCCGGAGGTATCAGAGCGCTTTACATGAGGATTAGCGAGTTACAAAGATTACATCATGAGTTTCTAGAACATAGCATAAAATGGACACACATCCTATGGGGAATATAAGGTAGAGGGGGAAAAGTAAAAAAGGGGTTGAAATGCCGATCGGGTCAGGCAGACCGGCAAGGGGGAAAGAACTTCAGGGGAACCAAAAAGTCAAAGAGAGTCAAACAAACCAGCTGGGGACCAGCGATCACCACATTCAGTGTCGCGGTGGCTGTACAAGATGAGAGGGGTGGAAGAGACAAAGGGGGGTAGACTAGAGGTAAAGGACAGTCCGGCGACGCAGGGAGCAGTCAAGCGGAAGAGAATCGGTCGAGCTGCTACCTTGAACTTCACTCGCTTGTACTAGTTAGGATCAAAAGTCTTATACAGCATAAACCCGACTGATGGGCCGCAGGCTATTTGATAACACAGCAAGGTTGGGCCAGCGTCCAGCCCACAGAGCAAGCCATGAATCCGACCAACAAAGGCAGCCCAGTAGTAAAGCTTACAATCTGGGAGCTTAAAACCCCCTCGTACATATGGTAATTTCATAATTTTGAGAGCCCTCCTGGCACGCCTATAAACCCAAATGAAACTGCCTATGACACTGTCTAATCTCTTAAAAAAAGACAAAGGGTATTGAGCGATACAAAAATAAAAATTTAGGAAGAATGTTCATTCTTATGACGTTACACCTACCATATATGCTTAGCGGGAGCCGATGCCAGCTGCGCAGTTTGGCCGATATGGTCTTCAAAAGGGGTTCATAGTTCAGAGTTACAATATCATCAACCTGGCTACTAAGACATACACCAAGATAAGTTGCTGTTTGTGTAACCCCTAGTGCTAAAGGCAAGGCTTCCGATTGAAAGTTGACAATTGTCTGAGTTTTAGCTAAATTCAGCTTGTAGCTTGAAAAGGAGCCAAATAACTCAGCCTCTTGTGTAATGTGTGTAATAGCTTCTCTAGGGTTTGGCAGAAAAGACTGCAATATCAATAGCATATCCAGTAACCTTAAGTTCCATATCGTTAATACATACAGTGGAAATCCCTCCATTGAGCAACAAATGCCTTATAAATGGCTCGATATATAGGGCAAACAGCAGGGGGGACAACGGGCATCCCTGCCGTGTCCCCCGTTGAACAGCAAAAATGGCAGATGTCATGCCATTCAATTTAATTGTGGCAACCGGCTTCTTATACAGCTTCTGTACAGAAGAGATGAACCTGGGACCGAGACCAAATGTCGTCATGGTAAGCCATAAGGCCTCCCAGGCCACTCTGTCAAATGCCTTTTCTGCGTCGAGCATAACCATGCCAATCTGTTAAGTTTGCAAGAGACGTCAAAGGCAGCTATAGCAGTGCTAATATGGGCCATTGTGTCTCTGCCAGGAACGAAACCATGCTCTTGCTTTGATACTAACTTATGGATAAGAGGAGCGAGACGAGAGGCCAGAATCTTAGAGAAGATTTTGGCATCTGCATTGATTAAAGATATCGGACGATAAGAGCTTCTATCGTCAATCGGCTTCCCCTTTTTAGGAAATACCACAGTATTGGTTACACTGCAGCGTCGGCCCTATTAGTAATATCAGTACTCAATTGCATATAAACTGGTGCCAATAAATCTCTGAAGGTTTTATAAAATTCAAGCGGGATAGCATCCTCACCAGCCGCCTTTCCGGAAGGTAGGGACTTAATAGCATCTTCAACCTCAATTAGCTCTATATCTTTCTGTAATTCGTCGGCATCCAAGGAGTCCAGTCGAGACAAGCGACTCTCCTGCAGATACTCATGACAGGTATGCTGACTAGATGGGGGAGCCGCAAATATAAATTGGCATAAAACAATCTAAACTGCTCCACTATATTCTGTGGTTGAATGAAAGAGAGGCCGCCCTCCCCTTTAATGATTTTAATGTTAGACCTGACCTTTTGGTCCGCGATCTGGAGAGCCAGCACACGCCCCACTCTCTCCCCATATTCATATTGCAAAGTTTTATGCTTATGATTATTAATAGCGATTTTATCCAATAGCCCTCTATTGATTTTAGATCGAGCTTTTAAAAGCCGAAGATATATTGACTGAGCCCCCTGGATCCCTGACTGCGATTGCCCCAGCGTGTTGGCACTCTAAGTCTAAGTACTCACGCCGATCCTGTTCTGCCACTTCTGTTGCCCGCTGATTTTGTGCTAAAATAAACTGCAGAGTCTCCCCCCGACAAACACTTTCATGCAGTCCCATACACTTGCAATATTAGCCGTGCCAAGATTGTTATTCAGGTACTCCTTCAGTGCCCTTCTGATATATATCTAATATTCAGGATTGCTAAATAAGTGTCTGGGAAATGAAAAAGCCCGGGGCGCTTTTCTGACTCCAAATTGTTTCTGCAGAGTCAGCATAACTGGATTGTGGTCAGATGTAATTTTAGGGCAGACCTCCACCCGAGCATTTTCCAGCAGTGATCTCTTAATAAAGATCATGTCGATACGGGAATAATGTTTATGTGGGTACGAGTAAAATGTATATCCTGGCAGTGTATATATCCTGGCAGTGTTGAAAACAGTATCCTCCAGGCGTCATCGGGCTGATGAATATGCAACAATTCCCGCAATGCTTCTCTGGTCCTAACCATTCTGTCCCATACCTTGCTGTTAGTGGTATCTATTTTGCTGTCCATAATGCAATTGAAATCCCCCAGGATTATCAAATCCCCGTCCCACCCCAATAATTTGGCACTTAAATAATCAAAAATCTCGGGGCAGTCCGAGTTAGGAACATATACAACACAAATCGTAGCAGTGCGACCCGCTATCAGCAACTGGGCTATTGCCCATCTTCCCTTGGTATCCGATAATGTGCACAAGACAGTGGCTGTTAAGTTCCTAGATTTCAGTATGGCAACCCCACGTATGGAAACTGTTTGCGAAGTACATACTAGTATATCACAGCCAAGTTGTCCCAACAGCGACCTATCTTTGTATGCTAAGTGAGACTCAGTTAAGCCAAGTAAGTGCGGTTTTTAAAACGCGATGTTCCTCCCCGATTAGACGTCGTTTACGAGGTTGATTCAGCCCTGCCACGTTCCAACACATCAATTTTAAGTCAGACATTGCGTAATTTTAGTTTGCCCCCTCCGACCTGATTCCAACCTCTAGTGTCTTGATTTTAGTACCCACACTTCTAGCTATTGAATGGCTATTTAACCCCCCCTACCCTCGCACATCACCTGGTGATGGTTACCCCTCCTCCCTGTCCCTATAGGGACCTTACCCCGATACTCCCCAGTTCCTACAAAAGAATCATCCCTCCCCTAGCTGTTGCTGACTTACAGCTTTAGGTGGACACCCACCTGCCCCCCTCAAGACCCGTGACCACTATCCTCCCCCGACACCCCATACAGAGGATTTTTTTTTTTTTTTATTCTTTTTTCTTTCTTTTTCCTTCCCCTTTTTTTTAACTGCTTCAAGCATAAGACAATATTTAGCACTCGATTGAAACTTCCCCCCCTCCCCCCTAAAGAGATTTGAAATTTCTAAGTCTAGAAGAGAAAGGGGGGGTTTGAAAGAAGGAGGGGAGAGAGAGCATTGGACAATAAAAGACCAGGAAAAAAAAAAAAAGAATGGGAGAGCAAAAGGGCACTTCCATGCTTATTTTCTATATCTTAGCGTTAGATGCTTTTCAACCCACTGTTTCGGACTGCCATTTCGAGAGAGCTTGTCTAGCCTCATGCTCAGTGCTAAAAAAATGTGAACGTCCATTTCTTATGATCTTCAAACGCGCTGGCTCCTGCAAATAAACTTGCGAACAAACCGACTTGAAGGGATCAATTAACTGCTGCATCTTCCAACGCCTGTCCATTGTGGACTTGCACAGGTCCGAGCGCCCAAACATAGTGATAGTATCTAGTTTGACTGGAGTAGAGTGACGTGCTTTAGCATAAATTGCTTGGCATAACAAGAAGTTACCCAAGAATACCAGAACTGGACGCGGTCGCGGTGGATTGCCTTGATTCCCTTGCGGGATAGTAAAGACTAATCGGTGTGTCCGTTGGATTTGTGAGTCCATGACCTAATCTGCCAGCTCTGGAAATGCTTGCTGAAACAGATTAACAATGTACGCCCGTGGGTCTGAGCCTTCTCTCCCCTCTGGTATACCAAAAACCCGTAGGTTATGCCGCCGTTGGCGATTTTCAAGGTCCTCGACCTTGGATTGTAAAAACGACACCTGAGTTTCACACGCTTTAGCAGCACTTGCAGTGTGAGTGCTAGTTTCTTCAACTGCTGCAACCCGTTCCTGCAATTCTGTGACATCTGAGGACAGTGAGGCAACCTAGCTGGTGACTTCTGTTAGAACTTGTTTGATATCCCGGCTGTCTGCTTTTGCTTGAATATAATATTCCTGAGCCTCGGCCCTCTGAATGGACAGCGCCTGCAAAATTGTAGAAAGAGAGGGCACATCCTGCTCAAAAGATTCTGAGTGTCCCGTTGCTGGCCCTACCATGGGATTATTACATACTGCTGATATTGTGGGAGCGGATGCTGACCTGGGCACATCAGGCTCTTTGCCCATATTGCCTTTGGGACTGTCCAATTGATTGTTGACTACTGACGACACCGAAGAAATCATACCAGGGGGAGAGGATATTAGTGAATCTTCGCCCTCAGCTGATGCAGGCCCCACCTGTACAATAGAAGCAACATTACTGGTGTTGGAGAGCCGCGAGATGATGGCTTTTACCTCTCCCTTTGATGCCACCCATTTACGGAGAGTACTAAAGCCAGAGTCTGCCTTTGTGCCGCTCGGAGCAGAGTCTTTAAGTTGTCCCACTTTAGTAGTAAACGGGAGTTTAGTACCACCGTGGCCTTTGCCGCCTTTAGCCCCTCTAGTGTTTTTAGCACCTCTCCCCTTTAGACATTTCTCCCCCGCAGGGGTACGTGCTTTAGATGTATCTAGTGTTACGACGTCCTCAGTCTCGCCATCATCGCCAACTGCATTCACAAACTGAGTCGCAGGTCTCGGCAAGACACCACCCGGAGCATCCACAGGGGCATTGACAGGGTGAGCAAGCAGAGAACCAACAGATTACTCTGGCCCTCCGTTGTTGCTGGGTATAGGTAATAGCATTTGGCTTTCCCAACCAGAGATCATATCAGCTTGAGGGTTAAAGTCCACATCTATGGGCATAACAATATTTACACTGTTGGCGCAGAGCTGTTGGTGAGGCTGCTCTTGTACTGCTTGTATTGCAGAGGTAGGTTGAATGACAGATAGCACAGGAGGGCAGCAATCACTTGATTCCAAGACACCGGCTTGCACTTGTATCGAGCGGCTCTCACTTTCTCCCTCTCTGCCAATCTCAAAGGGAGCACCGATGCCATTAGAATCTACAGGGACTATTGCAGAGGAACCACTCTTCTGCTGTGCAGGAATAGATGTTGCCATTTCCCCTTTTCCTCCCCAGCCCTCCTGCACTGCTGAAATCAAGGCTTCGGCTATCTCAAGCCCAGGGATGGAGTTTTCCGATCTGCAGGACCGGAGTAGCCAATAGATTGTTCTACATGCACAGAATAAATAAACATTGCTAGTTTGCATATTACGAGTTGAAATTAAATACTGTCAGAGATTGGTAGAGTTTTAATAATATTCTTCTGCAATTGATGTAATTCTGGACCTTGAAACAATGAATGTTTGAGAGAGCAATCTCTACTTTACAGCGGCAACATAAAGGGGAGTCAAAAAGTTTACCTTTAAATAATTTATCAGGAGTACAAAAATCTCTCTTAAAGAGCCTGCCATTAGTTGGATATAAAAAATATAGCAAATGATCCTGTTATATTATCCAGCCAAATATTTGACCATTGTTGAGATGAAAAAAAGAAGAAAATTCTCATTCCAAGTGGAAGAGTTATCAAAAGTTATGAAACAATTTATGTAAATTAAATTAGGAGCATTAAATTGTTTGTAAACGTTTTAAACTAAATCACTATTGTTTTGAGATATGCAGGAAAATAATAAGGAATCTAGAACTTTTGATACAGGTGAAGCATTCAGTATGACACATAACATTTTTATTTTCAAAATAATCAGTAGCTGGTAAATTACATTTTAATTGGAATTTACATTGAAAAGAAAACATTTCTTTGACAGATATCATGCAAAAAGATTACCCCATCATCAATCCATGTTTCCCCCAAAATATATTTTTTCTAAACTTCAGCATAGGGTTATACCATAACAAGAGGTATTTGAAATACATAACATTCAAGTGGAATAAACAATCAAACTGTTTTACTGAAATATTGGGTATGCGGCAATGAGCTTATTTTTATTAGCTATAGACAGTAATGACGAAAGTTGGAATGGATGTAATGCGTTTATTTCTATTGTCAGCCGTTGAGTGGTACCAGAAAGAGTATTTTGGAACCATAAAGTACAAGTACTAATTAAGAAAGAATAGTGATACATACAGAAATCTGGTAATTCCAAATCTCAATTTGCCTTAGTAAGTTTAAGTTTATCATAGCTTATTCTGCGTTTTTTATTATTTGAAATAAACTTTCAAATAATTTTATCAAGTCTACAAAAATTATCAGGAAGTATTGAAAGCAAATTTAGTATTTATTGCATAATGATCATTTTAGCAGTTTTAGATCTAACCCGCCAACAGATGGGGACCGTTTTTCTTCATTATTTTTTAGAACCATATACTGTTTACAGTAACAGTATATTTAATAGTTCTGAAAAAGTAATTTCCTAAATATTTTAGTGACTTTTGACACTAGCTAAAAAAATTTTTTTTTTTATCATTTCCGGTGTACAGTAAACCTGTAGAGGGAAGAATTCAGATCTATTTTTATTTAGTGTATAACCAGAGACTTTAGAATGTAAATAAATAAATTGTAAAATCTATGGCAAAATAACCAGACAACAAACAGTAAAAGATCATCTACATGTGCTATCGGTTATACATTTACATTTGCAGCAGTGATGCCTTTGATTATATTGAAGTTCTATAATAAAGGCTCAGCTGCTAATAAAAATAAGTGGGGATAAGAGACATCCTGGTCTTGTACTTGTAACAGACTAAATCAGTTTGAAGTAAAGCCATTAATATATGTTTGGAAAAGGTTCAGCACTTAAGGTTCTAACCATGTTTTAAAAAGTAGTACCAAATTTAAGAGTGCAAAGCTTTAAATGAAAATTGCCAATTCATTTTATTGAAAGCTTTCTCAGCATCCAGTGCCAAAAATAAGTAGAGTATTATGATTGGAATTTGATAGGAGATGAAAAATTGTTCTTGTGTTATACTTCATATAACACAAGAATAATTTTTCATCTCCTATCTAATTCCAAATATCATAATACTCTTCTTATTTTTAATAAGCTGCCTTTCGTGAAACTTGTTTGCTTATTATGTATTATAGAAGGTAGAACTTTGGAGAGTCTGTTAGCTAATAATGCTGCATTCATTTTATAATCTTGATTAAAAAGAGATATAGGTCTATACTTTAATACTGATAGATGGTCTTTGTATAGCTTAAGAATGACCGTTAATAATGCTTCTTAAAATAAGCCTTTTACTGAGATATTGCTCCGATATTCATGATATAATGACAACAAGTACGTGATAATTGTTGACTAAATAACTTGTAGATTTGATCAGGAAAACCTTGTCACCCTGTAGATTTACCAGGGATGAGTTTACTGCAATAACAATCTCAGACATATAAAAGTGGGTTGTATACACGATTTCTGTATTACAATGAGATTATAAGTAAAACACAGGTATATAAAAATTGATCAATTATGTCATCTTGGATATGTATTATCTTTTGATATAATTCTGTATAAAAAAATCTAACTATTCCATTGCAATATCATTTGACCTTTTAAGTAATTTGCCATCGAGTGACCCCATGTCATATGTTTGATTTATGGCTTTCTTAATCTGTAGTTAGTTGGCTAAAAGTCTACCTGAACTATTGACATTATAATAATATTTGGATTTATAATTAGACAGTTGTTTTCCTGCTCTTCTACTAAGCACTGTATTAAATTCATGCAATCGTTTTTATTAAATGGATTTTTATCTATTGTCTTTAGATGAAATTAATAGTTTGTCATATTTAGCAATTTCGTCAATTGTATTTTTTTGTCTTTAAAACTCGTATCCTGATATGACATACTTAAAATATAGATACCTCAGACAAATGTCTTAAAAGCATTCCAATGAGTAATTTTGAAGTTGTCAGATATCCTATTATTAAACAAATAATTGTAAAGTAATATTTTTATTCCTGTTTTCTTCATTGAGAGATATTTCAGTATTCATTCTCCATTTAGTGGGATTAATTGGAAGCTCCCTCAAATTAAAGTTAACAGAAATTAAAGCGTGATCAGAGATGTCGGTTTGGTCAGTTCTCATGTTTGATATAGACTTAAGTTAATTGACGCTAAAAGGTAGTCAGTTCATGAATGTGAACTAGAGTAAAATGTAAACTCTTTCTTGGTAGGAAATTGTAAGCACCATTGGTTAATTCATTTTGTTTTTTGAAAAAAGGTTTTAAGCAACATAAATATCTTGGAAACTTTAAAATTAACAGTTGAATATCTATCTAGGAATTGGTCACTGATACAGTTAAAATCATTACCTACTATAATATGTATATTTCTAAAATGAATTATTTCTTAGATATTTTTCCAAAACACTAGATCATCACTAGTTATTGCATATAAGTTTAATAATTAAGGACTTGCTTGTCAATTCTAGTCTTAACATATATAAACCTACCTTCTGCATCATTATGTTGTTCTAAAATTTGAACATTTAATTTTTGGGCAAATGATATAGGCACACCAGTTTTCCTTCCTATGGCTGCAGAGGAAACAATATTACCAATCCTATTTCTGTTAATTGTAGGTAATAAATTGTAGAAACGAATTTATTATGTATATGTATTTTTTTTTTAAACCGATATCAGTCATATAATGATTTAAATAGTCAATAATTGTTTTCCTTTTAACAGGATGTCTGAAACTCTTAACGTTTTAAGAAATAATTTTAATACTAGGAATAATCTAAGGGGCCGATTATGAGTTTGGCGGTGCTGCTCCGGCTCTCCGCCGACACAGCACGCCCAAACCCGCGCAAGGACCACCCGCCTTATTGTGAGTTGAACTCGTGTAAGGCGGACAGTCCTTTGTCTGTCCCATGGCGGTGCCTGGAAAACAGGCACAGCAATGGGAACGGCAAAAAAGTTCCAGCACGGCAGTGATGGTGACATCCATGCCATGCTGGAACTTTGGGGGGGAATACAGACAGAGGAGCACATGTTGTGCCCCCCTGAATGTATCCCCATGGCTGGGGAGTATGGGGGTCCTTGTAGGGCCCCCTTTGTTCATGCACTGCCAGCCTTTTCATCGCCTTTTCATGCTTGTCAGCCGCCGTGCCTCACGCCGCGCTCACTGGGGAGCGTGGCTCAGTCAGGTGAGTGCCCGTATACGGGAGTGGAGAAGACCTGCTGACCAGAGGGCCACGGGGACGGAGTCCCTCTAAAAGGTCAGGTTTGCATTGTTTTTCTGTAGTATTGTTTTAATTGTTTACTTTACAGATTAAGGGAGGGCAGAGAACTCCTTGCGATATCTTTCAAGCTGTATTCTCAGGTAGTTGGAGTTCTCTGAAGATGCTCAAAAGAAAGGATCGACTTTTAAGCAAGGAGAGACATATTTTCCCTAGAGATTCAGTTGGCTTTGTTGTACAGTAGATGTCCTTATTGTCCTGAAGAAAAGACCGAGCAGGAATATATTCCAATAGACTTTCTAGAACTGAAAAGGAGGAAAAGAGGATAAGAAAGACGGAAAAAAGAAAACGAGGGATAAAAATAAGAAAAGGAAAATACAGAAGGGAAACTTACCTGACATTATTTCTTTTTCCGATGGTCTCCAGTTCCCCACAGGACAGGTCAAACCCTAGAAGGAAAGAAGTGGCATTAATAGAAAAGAACCAGAAGTGAAGCGGAGAAACGAACGGACATAAGATTATTGTTTGGGACAGTAACAAAAAGAAACAAAACAAATTATTTAGTGCAGCAAGTCATTTCCCAATCCTAATTGTCACACTCCCTTAAACCTAAAGGTTTGAAAAATGATAGGAAATGGTAAATTGAATTGAGCTGTTAAAGTATATCATAAATAAACCACATACATTCACAGCCAAAACGTATTTTAAAGACATCACTTTCATAGTGCTTCAAATTGGCCAGTTGTGACTGCTTCCAGAATGCTCCCACTGACAAACTATATTTTAAGGAGCATGGATTTGGGGGTGTTGGGTTGGGCAGAGAGGATACAGAATGAGATGCTATGTGTTCAGTGCCCTGAATGATAGTTTTAGGGACATCTAGGTATGGATGAGAGATAACTGGTTAGCATTAAATGACAACAGGTGACTTGGGCCCTGGTGCTCTCTCTTGGCCATGGCCTTATGCAACCTGGAATCAGTTAGTTATTAAGAAGCTTGCAGAATGGTTCAATGTGTTCAATAGTCACTACTGAAACATGGTCTCGATTCCAAAAGTTCGAATCCTGGTAAGGCGGGAGCAGCCTTCTGTCCTTTCAAGGATAATAAACTAAGTCCAAATAAATTGGTTAAAAGTGCTATATGTTATTTACAATGCCTAGAAATGACAGTAATGGAGTGTGAGACACTATATAAATAATATCTAATTTCGTGTTTAGCTCCTATAAAATCACTCCCTCCTCAATATAGTTGCTTCATGAGTTTTTTCATCTTCCCAGGATTGGAGTAATAAACTGATAATTATTTCTATCCAGGCAAGTCAAAGAAATTGATCAGCAGGTTATAATGTCCTCTACTGATCAGCCAGGTTAACTTTCAATCACAGACTCAAAGACCACATAAAAACAGGATTGAAGGTCATTTACTTGCTTCTGGGGGCGGACAACTGGTTCAAGAGTCTCCTTCTGACTCCAAATTTGACAGAGTGTGAGTGAGGTCCGATTTTATAAATTCCAGTCCTTGCCCATCAAATGCCTTCCCACCTCAAAACTGCAGTGCATCTAAGTTCTACCAATTGAGAGCAGGGAGCGTTCCTTAATGGTAGGGGGAACTAAGGCTTGGTACCACCTCCCAGTTGCTTCAAAGTACATCCAGATTTAGCAAAGCAGGAGAGCAGTTGCCTGCTTAACTCTTCCCTCTTAATGTGATGTTCTAGCATTGTGTTCTGAAGCTGCCACAGAAGCATGTGTGCAATATGAAATGCCTAGAAAAAATTGTCTGTAAAAGCCCATGACCTTTTAAAAAAAAAAAAATGTTTGCACATTAGTTAATAAGTTGTGTGTCTAGCATGAATCTTTACAATCTATCACTTGTCACTAAGGTGCTGGTCATGACGATTGATAAAAAACAGTTTTCACCAGGGAGGAAGGCTAATTGTATCATGCGAAAATGGGAAGCATTATGCCCTAGTTTCCCCTATGCTTCAACAGTATATTTTGTTTCCTTTTTAGGTCTCGCCTAGCGACGCAGCGCAAAGCGTTGCTCGCTATGCGAGATCTATTGTTGTCGACTTTGTTTGGAAGGGGGACAGGACATGTGCACGCGTACGGCACGGCCTGGTCAGGAGATGTGCACTCGTATGGTGCGAGCAGGAGTTGTAATAACGCCGCAAGCCGTACGCGTGCACATCAACTGTCTGTGCCGAAGTTTAACAGACAGGAGATGTGCACGCGTACAGCTCGCGGCGTTATTACAACGCCTGCTCGCACCATACACATGCACATCTCCTGTCCAGGCGCGGCGCGCTTGCATGCACCACTCACCGGCTCTTCAATCCTGCTCCGGCCGCATCATGCGGCATTCACGAAGGCGGGGTGGGCTCCCGCCGGACTTCCTCTACTGCTTGCAAATGCGGGGTGGGCTCCCGCCTCGCTTCTCCGACACGCGGGGCTCCCTCAGCTCACGGGAGCCCCGGACACTTCCGGACGCGCGCTCCATGCCCCGCCCATGTCCCAGGCAAGGTTGCCTGACTTCCGGGTCGCGCTGAGAGCGGCCCGGAGAAGGCTTCCAGAACAGCTCGGGCTGCGGCGGCGAAACGCTGGGTGGGCTCATCTGATGAAACATTGAGGTAAGGAAGGCAGGGGATGGGGAGAGGGGCAGGGGTGTGTTAAGGGGGTAAACTACATCAGTGGTTTGACTGATACAGTGCTGGATGCATTTGCGAAACTTTGAGCTACTGGCATTGTAAATAACAAACCTTTTATTTATGTGTTGGTTTTCAAAACATAAATAAAACGCATTGTCATTTACAATGCCAATAGCTTAAAATTTTGCAAATGCGAGACCTATTGCATTGCAAATGCTTGTTTGTAATGTTATTGCTTGCGAAGCTCCACAGCAGTGCGTAAGGGATTGAGCCTTTACCTAGAAAAATAAATTAATATTTTAAATTCTTCTGTGGTTGTTTCGAAGTCTCCCTGACCCAACCCACCTTCCTCCTTTGAGTGTCCTGTTTAAAGCCATCCTCCGAGCGACGAGCTACTGGTTAAATTCTCCATTTTACTAGGTATCATGGTGCATTTTCCATTTCAAATTGATATGCTTTGTTTACTGTTCAGCAATTCTCCCAGTGCCACGCTGCGAGCCTTAACGTTCAAGTTCTCTGACCACACAATAATTCAGTCTTTCTAAGGCTCCTAGGTCCCCTTCCTCCACGTTCTCTATCAGCATGGATGGCACCAAACTTGCTTTCTTTAGATTTT
This sequence comes from Calotriton arnoldi, assembly GCA_963921515.1. NCBI lineage: Eukaryota > Metazoa > Chordata > Amphibia > Caudata > Salamandridae > Calotriton > Calotriton arnoldi. The sequence continues at coordinate 2,599,896 of CAWUFW010001127.1, read as the reverse complement.
AGTCTAAACTCTGTTTCATACCCATTGTCCTTCTCAGTTTGTTGAGTTAGTTGCATTAGCCCTGTCTGTACTCTTCTTGACAGTCACTTCCTTTGACCAATTAAACAGTGCATTTGTGACTATATTGTCCAGCTCAAGGTCAGGGCCTCTCTCCCTTCATAAGTGAATTCCTCCTTCTTGATTCTTACTCCTGCTACCATTGTGTTCTTGTCCACTCTGTTGCTTTTTGGTTAACTTTGTGGTCTAGAAATAGCATGCATATATGTTCCACTATTTCCTGATGCTCACTATCCCCTTGGGCCTCTCACTTGCATACTGATCAGCTCTGGTGTCCCTAGGATCCAGTCTGTATATATTTCAACAACTGCGGGATCCTCCTCTATCCAGGTTGAAGGGTATATGATATATATAAAATGTAAGTCCGTTTTTATATAGCGCAGCTACTCACCCTTACGGGTCTCAAGGCGCTGGGGGCCGTAGTGGAAATTAAGTGAGCTATTGCCCAGAGTCACATGGTGCTGAGCTGAGCTGCCGCCGGGGATCGAACCGTGAACCCTGTGCTCCGAAGTCAGCTGCCCTGGCCGCTGCACCACACCTCTCCACATATCAGTGATCATATACTGCTGCTCCTACTAGCAGGCGGGAAACTGAGATACACAGGTCCTTTTCCTAGGCACCAGAAATGTGTACTACATTGCTTTATACGTTATAGTTGTTGCCTTCAAGGTGACATTCATATTATCTATCAGTGTCTTGAGATAAATCTTTTGTTTCTTTAGCTCCCTTTTTCTGGTTTCCGATCCCCCATTATTTATTGCAAGGTAGTCCTCCTGTCAATCAATGCATGTATCTTGAGACCCATTTTCCATAGGGGCTGGTCCTTGTCACACTTAAATTTTTATTATTCATCTCTGATTATTGGAAGCTGTCTCTAGTGATGTTTACTAAAGGGAGCATCCCCCAATGCATACTTGGTTATGCAGGTTTTTGGTTCAAGAAAGACGGTTTAGGTTATTGTGCCACCACCTCAATCTTATTTTTGGGGCCCATGGCTCTCTAGGATTTGCTGTGACTCCCCAAAAGAGTGGAACACCCTAAACATTTCTCAGTCAGGCAATTCCTCTGTCCTCTCCGTGTTCTGGCCCAGCTCTGATTCCTTGCTGTTGCACCAGTGGTCCCTACGCCCCCTGCAGGAGACCGTTGTAATGGCAACGTCAGTCTGCATCTAGCCACTGCCTGTCTCCAACACTCAACCATTTCATGTGACTGCAAGGATTATCTCCTCTGTACAGCAAGGAACTAGGTTCCATTCCTCAGCACCAGTCAAACATTCATTCTCCCATCGGTTGTCTACTGGCAAAACATTGCAGAACGCAAAAAGGTAATCCATTTTTCCAGGCAACCTGCGTAATATGTACAAAAAGAAGCAAACAGTGGTTCTTTCTGATTCTTACAAGCAGTCAAAAACAGTTGTATGAAATGGCAAAACTTTACATTATGCTGAAAATTAACTTTTCAAGTGACATTATTTCAGAAAAGAGCTGTAACAAACAGAAAAATGAATGAAAGCATGAACCTATAGTAAAAAAAAAAGAAAAGTATATTATAAAAAGTCACAGCATGAATTCATAGCATTAATGAGTACTGGGTGCTGCTTAATCATAGATGATAAATGGTGTAGTTCTCATGTCGGTATATCTACGTGTAGCATGAAAAAGAGTGGCACACAAAACTAAAAATAAAAACAAAGTGGTCCATGACAAGAATTGTCAGTCGAGTCTCAGATTGCCCCAGCATTGTAGTCCAAACAGAGATCCAGGTTCACTCTTTAAATAAAGAGTGGATGACAAGTTTTCTGCATGGTCCACCCACATTTTGGTTGTTAATTGGTGTTTGATCATTTGACGGTGTTTAGTGTCCTCCACCAATCTAAGATTGATTAATACTTTCAGAAACTGACAGGGTATGTGAAGACTGGAACATCAGAGAAATTAATATAGCAATGATGCAAGGAATGCCTCCAGGGAACACTGTGCAGGGGTGCATAGGAAGGAAATCGATTATCTGCTTATAACCAAGAGATGAGAACTTCAAGCATATAGGCAAGGTTAAAAATGTGAGGTAAGGAGGTAGGAGGCAACAGAGATGTAACACAGATCTCTGTAGTTCAGTATCTTAGCAAAATTACAGGCTCATTATGCAAGACTTCCTTGCAGATCATAAGCCCCCAAGGCTGCTGCAGAGTGACATACTCAAAATGGATGAAGAAATCATTGAAGAGTAAGTGATAGCTGCTATCAACCAAATGCAGCGAGGGAAGAACTTCATACCTTGCTGTCCAGTCTTCTTAGCTGAGGATGTGCTCTTGATATTGCTCAAAGACCTGAGGGTCTGTGGATAGTGAGAGGCCACGACAAATTGGAACCCACAATCTATTTGATTTCTTCATATCATCCTATTTCCCTCCTAAATGTGACACCAAAATTTTGGCCAAGATCCTTACCTGTAGACTGCTGATCATTATCAGATCCCTAGTGCTGCTGGGCTAGTCTCCATTCAAACCAGATTGGTATTCCATGTTGAACTGCATAAACTATATAATTGTATTGATTTACTAGAATGCAAAGTCTTTCTTGTGATCTTGTCATTAGACACTGAAAACTCAATTGAAGAGTGCTTTTTTACTTGGGATTCTGAAAAATATGGAGTTGCATGGTTAATAGTACTGTATAACAAGCCTATCACTACAGGGCTTGTAAAGTGCTTCCTTTCCCTACAGTTTGAGACAGCAAAAGAGATGTGGCAGAGGTGCCCTTTCTCACCACTACTCTTTATAACTGTTGGTATGTTGAATCAGGCATGACCATGTTGTCCATGGATCAAATGGATTGCATTAATTGTGCTAAATCCACCTTATTCCCTGTCTGGCAGTGGATAATGAGGTTCAGATACCTAGACATAGAGGTTTCCAGACACAACTCGGGTAGTACCGCCTCCTGGAGTTGCTTAAATTCAAGGAGAATGTCCGCCGCATTAAAGGGACTCTCACTCCCACTTATGTAGAGGGATGCTCTATTCAAACTGGTCTCCCTGCCACGATTCTTTTAGGTCCTTCAAAATGCTAAGTGTTGGATCCACAATAAATATTTTCAGAAAATGAACAATGCACTTGGTACACTGTTTTGGAGTGGTAAAATGCCTTGAATGTCTCCGCCTATTTTCTGTAGGTCTGTATACAAAGTGTGTGTTGGGGTTATCGCTTGCCCATTTCAGGGATTGTTATTGGGCCTCACAGCAGATGGTGGTAAATATTGATTGTACACCATCTTAGAGGAATCCTCGATCAGGAATGACAGGTTGGCCAATGGAGACAGTTCATATATGTATGTCAAATTTGGGGCACATATATTTGGGGACAGGGGGCTTGCCGCAGGTTCCTTAGTGAAATCCTGGAAAGATGACAAGCTTGAGAGGTTGAAAAACAAAGTGATGAAAGAGATACCCCCTGTGAACTGGTAAAATATTGGGTGTCTTAAAGGGGGGAATTTAAGAAGGTATATCGAAACTAGGTAACCTGACCAGGCAGAAGGATCTGAAAACATTTGATGAACTTAGAATTTTATTTGAACTAAATAAGGGGGGGGATCTGGCTGTACCTTATCATCTGGTATGCATATTAGTATACTTTTGTGTGCTACAATGCACCAGGTTATTCACAGAGAGAAGCTAGGGTACTGATCAAGGAATTGAACAAAGAGCAATGCGTAAAACTTGTACAACGTTTATGCACAATGTACCAGACAACTTGGGAACACTGAAATGGGAGTGTTATTTGGGAACATAGTAAGATACGGAATTGGACTAGTGGCCATCCATGTCAGTCTGCAGTTTGTAGAGCTGACAGAATAGCACAGAGCTCATTACAACTGGACCAAACTGGGTACCATGGGACTAATATCAGGCCAGTTCTGTATTAAATATTAGTTGGAGGAAGAAACCCTTTTCCCTGCTATTTGGCGATCCATTGAGGCTCAGATCTTTTAGGAAAGGGTGGTTGCTGATTTGTCTGCTAGCCTTGGAAAAGAGAAAACTGACTCCAGAAGTAGTGATTCTGGGTATATGGAGTGTCAGAATATATCCCAGAAGTGTTGGAGCCCTAGGACCCGAGACATATAGGAGTTGCACAGTTTGATTGATCAGTGCATATCCTCTGAAAAAGTGTTCTTTGAAGGTTAGGTATGTCCTAAGAAATGTAACTAAATATGGGAACTGTGGCAGAAATACATTGGCCTGGAATAAAGTGCTCTAGATGCCCAAAAAAGTGTGTGGTATTGGAAAAACATTTCCATATCTATTTTTAGTGTTTGTGTTACCGCTGCTAATTGATGAGACCTTTTACCTGACAATGTTCAAGGAGAGTAACAAAATATGCATTACCAGGCTCTTCCGCTAACTGACACTCTTGAAGGTTCCCATCCTTTGTTATTTTTTTCAAAACAATACAATTTTTATTTTAAAAAACTTTCCAAAAGATAATCGTAAGTATCCACTGCTTTGGAAGCTACTGTACTTTTCTTTTTATATTTTGTGGAGACCAACTCGCATTTCAAACGCTAGTCATACTGGCTTCATCCCATATGGTATGTGAGTTTGAACTATAGCTAGCAGAAACAGTAGTGCACTTCTTAGTACTTCCCATTTTTAACATATCCTCCTAAGACACATCTAGCTACCTTTGAGCACTAATCAGCATATCACTACCAGAAACGTAACCAATCTAATACAAAATTCCTACTGCTTACCTAGTGGAGAGGATCAACACATTCTTGTACATCCTCCTATTTACAGAATCATCAAATCAACATTAAAATGTCAAATCATCCTATTACCAACTACACCTTTGTAGAAAAATAGATCCATTATTTCCATCTCCTCATTTCAGAACAACGATGCTCATGTCTTAAATTATATTTCGGAAATGACTTGCAGTCTACAATTGAGAAAATTATATCAAGAGCTAAATTAGCCCTAGAAGGTGGGAACAAAGAGGATTTTTAATTGCCTCTTTTAAATAGTTTTGAAGTGATGGGTGAGGAGAGATTTGTGGAACCAGTCACCAACTCTCCACACAGAGTGATGCAATGCGCATTCCTTTTTTATAAAAATAGTGAAAACTTCTATAGTTTAATTTGTTGACAACATTGCGCTTTGGGTGTTTTTCCCAGCCTTGATGACCATGCTGATTGAATGAATGTCGTAATTAAATAAGTTCCACATGTTAAACACTGAGAAACTTGTTTCAGCATAATCTGCATTTGTTTTAATATTGAAGGCTGTCAATGATTGTGCTACAGAAATTGAGGAGTCATCTAAGTAGTAAGGTATCGGGGAGATTTGCTTCCCTATTTAATATATGTTTAATAATTTGGAAGAAATTCTTATAGGGTAGTCTAACAGCCGGCATGATTTTAACAGAATTATACCGTTAGGAGACAAATAATTTGGCAAAAAAGCATTGGGAAAAAAACTTTATGAACGAATAAAACATGAAGGAGACATGAAAGTGTGTGAGGGTTTTGGGTAAGGGTTTAATATAGGAAAAGATAAAACATAGGTGAGGTGTCAAGGAAATAAAAAGTATGATTAATTATTAGAAGACTGGCAAGGAGAGTGCCCGTTCCGCCACACCATCATAAAGAAAATAAGTGAAAGGTCTGCACAACGCATGCAATAAGTAAAATAAAGTAGCAGTGATGATTTATTGCAACCTTAGTTAAAGATAAATGAAGAGTCATGGGAATAAAAAAGTATGATTCATTTATGAGAGACGGGCAAAAAGGAATGCCCCTCCCACCACACCATCATAAAACAAAATTATGTTATCATTATTGAAACAAGCATTTGCAATGCAATCGGTCTCACCTTTGGGACCCTATAAGTATTTAGTCATATAGCACATTATCGCACATTACTGCAAAGTGGCTCGACCTAAAAATATGGTATGCATGCGCCCTCACTTGGAGCTACGCTACTGAATTACATTGTCAAATGTAAAAGTTTAGCTTAAACTAGTGATTGCAGATATGTAGCTCACGTTAACGTCACATAGACTTATAAACACATAGTACTATTTAGTATGCATAGCTCCGTAGTGCCACCATCCCTAATGTGTTGCGTTACATCAAGAATCTAGGTGAGTCTTATTCAGACAAATGTATGCTGATGCGAAGCACCCTCCCCCTCACTGACAGTCACATGAAGAGATAACTGCATACTAATAGCATGGTAATTAAAATAGTATAGCTACGTGCCCCTCAGCAACTTACCCGTGTTCTGCAGCTCCAGCAGCATTCAACGTCTAAAAGTAAATTAACTAGTCGTAGAGCCCGTGCAGCAGTCCTTCCTCATGTTAAGCGCACAGTACCTCGCCCCTTTCAGCAGCTACACTGCTGACTTCAATGTTTAAAGGTGTGCATGCTGTCAGCCATGGAAAGGGCATGGAAAATAAAGTAAACACAGATGTCTCGAGAGCATCCCATCTGTTTTTCAGCCGAAACCGCCTCTAAGTAAACCCCAAATAAAGAGCTGGGCTCAAAGTCGGCTCATGAGTTCCAATAAAGAACACAGCACAAAAAACGAGTAAAATAGCAAAAAGTAAATCCAACCCCTTATCCTGCATAATACTGGTGAACTTTGATGCTGTTATTCATGGTTAGGGTCCCATGGGGCTCAATGTGGAAACTGAACAACGTGGCGCGATCATAGAAAAAGTGATCGAGTAGTGCCGTGTACCAGCGAGCGGCAAGGATAGGGTGGAAAGTAAAAAACATATGGCCCAATAGTGAAAGGATCCATGTTGCAGGGCGGAAACAAAACAGCCACAATCCATAACAAATGTACACTATTGACCAACGAAAACTGTGGCATTTGTAAAGGCAGACCAAGCAACCAATAAAAAGCGGTGGGCGTGTTCAAAATACACAGACTGAATACAGCATGCCTCGCAGAGCAGCGCATGCACGCTTCCTCTAGGCTCAACCTAAAAAGGCAGATGATGTACTGGTGCCTCACTAAGTAATCAAGTGAAAAATTTAGATAAAATACATAATATAATAAATAGTCACAATACTAATAATTTTAAAAAAACGAAATTAAGATAAGATTAAATTGAAAATAAAAGCATGAAATTTAACAGATTAAAAAAATTTGTATACAGATATTAGACATTAATCACCCAAAATTAAGCTCAATATTATTAATGCTCCCTGAAAAATTATATGGAAACATCTTACCGTTCAAATCCATAAGAAAGTTGCATGGCTCTTTTAATGTTCTTAATACCTCTACTAGATAATTCATGATAAACTTCACAAAACATATACTGACTGTGGTGGAGGAGTTGGTGAAGTAGTTTGATTACTCCATTCTCCTAATGGTTAGGGTTTGCTCTGATGCATATAGCAGGAATGTATTCAGGCCTACCAGGGCATAAGGTCTATGTATTTTATTGCATAAATGGAGCATATGGCAATAGGAAACAAAGAGCGAAAGTAATGATCTATTAGTTTTGATGGTATACCTGTCCAGATGAACCTCATGTATTCAGAGTGAAAGAGACAAATCCAAGTACTAGACAAATCCGAGTACTAGATGGCCTAAAACAATGTTGCACTCTGGCCCCTGTCCCTCTCATTGCTTACCAGTTAGACATGCCCTACTGGAGGTGAAAGATTTGAATTAGAGCCTAAGGCTCTCCAACATTATTGCATGGTGATAATATGATTCTGCTAGTGCTGTCACCAAGTTAGTTTCATATACCTAGACACTTTAGTGAATTACATCCAAATGTAAAAGGGGTATTTGAACATAATGAAAACCAAAGCAATAGTATTTTGTAGTGATGGATATAAACAACAGTAGCACATTGGGAGGGGGGGGGGGTGGTGTTAAATGATCAGAAGTTGACAATGTGTACTTAGGGCGTCATTACGATGGCGTAACGATCGCCACCGCCGAGCCGGTGGTGGCGACCGTTACGCCATCGTAACGTGAATTACCCAACGCCATATTACGATGGCGGTGGGTATCGCGGCGGACGCAAAGTGCGTAACGATTGCCGGTCGGGCGGAGCAGGGGCCCAACCAGCCATATTAGGATGTAGAGTTTTGAAGGCCTTTCCATGGCGGCGATGCCGCCATGGAAAGGCTGGCGGGGATTTGTTTGGGGGCCCGTTGCGGGCCCCCGGGGGTGGGGGGTGCACTTGGGGGGTACCCATGGTACCCCCCTGCAGTTCCCTGCACCAAGTGGCAGGCACCGCGTGGTGCCTGCCACGTGGTGCAGGGAAATGCCAGGCATACCATTTTGACATCGCGGCGGGTGCTGCTGTAAGCAGCACCCGCCGCAATGTTCAAATGCGGGATGCGACCGCCAGGGTGGTGGTCGCATCCTAATTTGCGGTGCGGGACCGCCGCATGTCTGGCGGCCGGTCCCAACACCGCGAGGATGGCGGGCGGACTCAGGTCCGCCCGCCATCCTAATAGGCCCCTTAGTTCGGGTGAACACTTTGAGGTGTACTTGAAAGGACCAGTTCAAAACAATTTGCTAAAACATTCAGGGCCTTCTGTATGATGGGGCAGATTGCAAACCAGCGAGTGTTTTTGCACACTGACTGGTCGCAATCTGCTCTTTTTTTTTGCGATGTGTAGTAATCAGTCACATCGCAAAATATATGTACACAAGAGAGCCTCCTGCCTCATTAATATTAATAATGCAGTAAGCATTTTATGACACTTACGCATAGCTGTGAACTCAAAAATGAAGGCTCATGGGTGACAGCAAATCTCCATCCCAGCATGTCCTGGATGTCAACATTTTTTCTTTGTTTTGTAAAAACAGGCCGTGTTTCTAAAAGATTATTGATGCTCAGTGGAGACACTGAAGAAACATGCAGTGGTCTCTTGAACCACTATCTGCTGAGCCTGAAGCTCTCCACTATAATTCTAAGACGGGAATTTATGTATTTAACCGAGTTAGTGTAGCTGGACAAGACCCGAGGGTGGCAGAGTGTTTTACATCGAAATGTTTTCTCAAGCAAACATTGAGTGTTACTGCATTCAAAAAAGATTAGCCAAGATTATCTACTGAATGTAGGTCAAGGGACATCATATTTACGTATGCAAGATGTTGTAAGAGTAGTAATAATAAAAGAAATATTGTTGTGATCCGTTTGTATAGAATATGTAGAGCAGCTATAAAAGAAGACAGTTACATTATGTTACGTTGCTTGTGGGACAGCTTTCCCTTTTGAATCAGTTAAAACACTAAGCATGGTGTCTTACAAGTCCCAGGTTTCTTACAAGAATACCCTAATTCAATTTAGTCAACAGCGTTTTCAGCGGTCGCAAGTTTTTTCAACTCCAACTGGGTAAAGTTAAACCAAGAAGTGTGACTGACATTTGGGCTATAATATCTGCCCAGTGTAAGCTATGTCTTTTTGATAAAGTAAGGAAATGGTAATGCCCATTTCTGTAAAGAGATCCCTCTAATCTATAGATCGAGACAACATTTTGGACCCATTTTTATCCTATGCCCAATGACACAAACAAACCGACTTGTTGCAAAAGTTACAAGGGAAACTTCCTTCGTCAGTTCAAGAACAGGAGTGCGGATTTCCATATGTAAACTTCCCTGTCACCTGTGCAGCTTTTCTACGCACTGAATCGTTTATATCCTACGGTTTTCTTTCAGCTTGTGTGAGATCACGCACTCTGTAATTTTGGGCTATAAAATTTGTGAATTAAGCCTTACACAAGTCTTTATAGTCTACTTATTCATAATCAGAATTCACATTGTCAGTATGAAGTATTCGTGTGGTATATTCAGTTTTCTATATAATTCAATCTCTAGGATTAATAACAAAAATGATGGAGCATTATACTTAAATCCACGAACCATAAATTGTTCACTAAATTAATCCAACAGAACCATTATTCTCTATAAAGTGCATTAACTCACAGCCAGACCTGCACATGAATAATTAAGGTTGCAATAAATCATCACTACTGAATATCTAATATATTTTTGTGCTAATTATAAATAAATATACTTTATTTCACTTATTGTATGTTATACAAGATTTTTTTAAACTAGTTTCTGTCATAAACATGGCAAGTAATGAGTCCTGAGTTGAATGACCAGTTTTTTTCAGCATTTTGCGCACTTTTGGCAAATTGATTAGATGACACTTTTTAAGTATGAATATGCTAAATTTTACATTTTGAAACTTTGTTAAGCAGTAACACATACGTTGTATTTCTAGACAAAAAGCTTTTATTGGGTTTCCATAGATCATACAACATGCAAGAAGCCATATGTAATTAGGATATGTAGTGAACTATTGACACAACAGGAAGTGACTAAAATTAGTCTACCACCCCTCACAGCAGCACTCTAAAAATGTAAAATAATAAAATGTAGCAGAAATCCTTCTAAGCAATTAAAAAAACGATTTTTAAACTTAGATGCTCATTTATTTTGAAAATACACATAAGTAAATTGAAATTAATTTGACTCTTGGAATGTTGTACTATCTATGCAACTCAGTTGCACCCTGTACGCATCAAAAGCCTCTGCAAGCCCTGTTACTGATATGAAACATTTGACCACCATACTGCAATCTTCAGCTATGCCGACTCTTCCATAACTCCTAAATGTTTGTTGACCTGCCTCAGTCGCAAGCCTTTTAACTGTCAACAGTTGTCATACTTGTCAGAAAAATCCTGCATGACAATGGACCTAGCTCAATATAAATATTTAAAAAAATCATAAATCTTTAAACAATCCAACAGGACAAAACTCTTTAACCTTTCAAATTTCACAAAGTTCCTGCTTGCATTTCTACCATTTATTGTTTTGGCTCTCTGATAATTTTATCCCGTCCTGTGAAAGTCCAGTGTCCTGCAGGAAATGTTTAAAAGTACCCACTAGTACTGGTACAGGAGCAAAGTGAGCTTTCTTTTTTATTTGTTTTGAGATAATATTTTTTTACATAGTCTCCAATCTTCCTAAATTCTCAAGACAAAAGTTATCTATATTATGTTGTTGGCAGCCTTTTCTCCCCTGTTAATCTCCCATTTAACAAAATAGTAATTGTGGTTTAAGAAAGTCATTGGCTTGATACCAGTCCCTCTAAAACACATTTACAGGGATAAATAAGGAAAATCTGTGTGTCGAATCCTGTGCTAAACTGCTATTGCTAATATCAAATGAAAATTGTCTTATTGAAACAGTGGAGATGAGTTGGGAATTATTGTTGTGACTGATAGTAGCAGACCGGGTTCGATCCTAGATCACTAGATTGATTCCGTCACTAAATGTAAATGTTAGCAGATAATTGATCATTATTACCAGATCTGCTGAAACGTTCTGTATAGGGAGTGGGACTAGAGCGGTCAACCTTCTACTTCTGATTTAAGTTCGTTTTTTAATTTAATGACTATCTAGTTGACAATTATAAGCAAAGGAAACTGAATAAGTCACACATTATTCTTTACAGAATCATGTCTACTCAAAGTTACTATGCACTGATGTCAAAATATTGTGCTATAAGTGCTCCAGTTAAAGACCTCAAACCAACACAGTGTATATAGATACTGAAAAAAGCACGGGAAGGAATAGGAGCAGAAAAAGAGGGGAGAAATTCAACGAGAAGATGTAACAATAGACAAATCAGAAGTACGCTGTGCACCTTACATCATCTTTGTCTTCAGGATTCTGTACTGACTCCAGAAATTATATTGTCATAATGGGCAATTTTCTGAACTAAGATTGCATTTTTAGTTCTGGTCTAGAGGCAGTGTTAGTTATCTCAAAAGCCTCATTTAATAAAACTAATTTGTAAATAAAAAATACATATATACATACTTAGAGGGGGTTTTGGACTGTAGCCTTCATTTGTCTATTCTGCTGTAATTCACTTGTTGCTTCCACCCTCCACAGCACATAGGATCGGGCAGTTGGCCAGCCTACTTCAGCTATTGCCTCTATTGCATTGTGATTGACAGCATTTTTTTCCGATCACAAGTTTATATCCGCTTAAAAAGATTTGCACTTCAGTGCCTGGGCTGGTGGGCCAATATTTTACTCCGCCAATGTCTATTCTTTCCTTTCTTTATTGATTTGTTTGTCTTATTTGTGCCTATATACTATGTCTTTAGGTTACATTACTTCAAAGCATAGTACCATTTCTTTGCAGCAATGAAAATCATATTTTCATGTAATCAAAATTCTAACTTAAATGGATTTATATGCCTATTTTAAGTACACTTGCCTGTTAAGAAGCACCTGCACTCTTCTATTTCAATTATATGTGATGGTTCATTTATTAAATTAAATTTTTTATTGCAAGCATATGGCCACTATAGTGAGGCAGTGGCATTTGTTCCTTTTATTTTTGCAGCATATGCTTGCAAATATTTAACAACATCACCAGCTTGCCATAGGCCAGAACTATTGGTGTTTCCAATGCTTGCTAGCTCAAATGGGGATTTTCAGGTTTTATGAATGCACTTTTTAACTTCTAAAGTGCCGTGTTGTTATCTATTTTTAGCGGTCTAGCGATAGCCTTTTCTGAAGAAGGAACGTTAAAAGTAATACTTTGAGGTTTCGGTTTGTTTTCATGAACTGATGCTGGTGACAATCTCCCTGAACACTCAACCCAACAGTATTTTACTATATTAAAGCGTGTTAGCATGTGAGTTAATTTGGCCTTTGTTTTTTTTTTTTTCTTCAACTTGGCAAGTTTGTGCTGAGGAAAGCACAAAGGTGATTGGGTGGAATGCTTACAGATAGTAGCAGCCTCTGGAAATTGCTTGAGACTGCATTCCAGCCCATCATTTTTGCGTCGAATATGCCTCTCTGGACAGAGCAGCAGTATGAAAATCAGCCTTGGTTCGCCTACAGTGGGAACACTCTGGACCAAACAGCCAAGACCCGTCCCTTTAGAAGGGAAGAGAAGCTACCCCAGAATGGTTTTGCCATTTTCTCCAGTACATTCACAGTACAACCAGCTTTAGTATTTACTCTGTGCTGTTTAAAATGCAGATACTTGATACATGTGTATATGAGTCGTTTTCTTTAATCGAAAAGCAAATTTATTTTTCCGCTCAAGCATAAATTTCGGAATGCTTTGTAGATACATAGTTAGTGATTCATAGTGACTGTGCAGAACTTTGACGCCGGTGTATGTTTCATGAAGTGTCATCAAAAGTGAGACTATTTTAGATGGAGTTACCTCATATGAAACAATCCCATGAGTGAGTAGGTGAAGATTTTGAGGCAAAACCAGCAGTGCCACATGTCATTTATGCATAAAGTGTAACAAGCCTGAAGATATTTAAATGTGATTCACGTGTGGGTTTTGATTACTTGACCTGTCCACGGTGACAAACATGTCTTTGTCCCTTGTTGCATTCACCACATTTTATTGAGTCCATCTGTTAAGAACAGAATTTTCGAGGGTTAGTCAGTTGTTGCACAGGTGTACATTTCTACACAGTCATCCTCTCTGTTCAGTGGCTTTCATAGGTGGTAGCCTCCTCCACCCTTCCTCACTATTGAAATACGTTTCGAAGCAGGCTTACAGATAAGTCAGTAAGTGGGACTATTTTCTCCTATGTATTCAAATGTTCGGAGTAAAATGATTTTTGACAGAGTGAAAAACTAATTCTCGTTGCTGATAGGAGTATTTTTAAGAGATAAAAATGAATAAAAATCATTAAAGCACTTATATTTATTTCATATAACCCGTCTTTTTTGTAAATGGAAGTTGACAATAATGAAGCAAAATACCTCTTATATCAGCTCCTGTGGCACAGCACTGCTGATGCTGGTGATCGAGTACCAGGGGAGTGCAGGTTAACGCTTGGTAGAGTTCCGTGTTTTTTGCTACCCACTACTTTCTTGTGATAGGGTTTGCCTAATCATAGAGAGTGAAACAGGTCTGAGCGCTGCATATCTAGGGGGCTGCTTGCCAGTTTGGATCATGTCTTCCCTACATTGTGACAGAAAGTCTATGCATAGCTCCTCTCCAACAGAAGTATTGATATGCATGTGTGCCTGGAAGGTTCTCTCCATGACAGGCAGTTGAGCGCTCCAGAAAGAGGCAGCTTGGCCCTTCGCTCCTTTACCAATAGGCAATATCAAATTGGATATGTCCAGAAAAAGATTGAGGGATGTGGGTCTTGTTCTGCATTGGAATCATTGAGTGAAGGTGTTGTGCCTGTAATCTTTTTTACTCGCAATAGATTGCCTAGCTTCTCAGCCTGAAGGTCACATTTTGGTTTTAATTTTGTCATTGATCGCAGAAGAAAACGAAACTCGGGCCCCAGGCAAACTCTGAAGTCCTAACTAAACTAATCTCAAGTAACTATTGCAATGCATTTGTAGCAAACTATGTAAACATTGGTTTATTTGTCCTTTTATGATTACGTACTTTGAAGTTCAATGTTTAAATTTAATTCAGTGTACGTATTTAATCTTATGTACAATTCTACCCAAGAATATTGTTTGTTTGTAAGTAAACATCCATCTTATTGTTTTCACCGCCCAATATACACCTGTACAATATGGATTTTAACACTCTGTTGCTGCATGTGACCGTATCAGCCGTGTGATGCCATATATAGATAGATTCACTGCCTCCCTGTCAGCAATGACATCTTGTTTCCAGCTTTGGGAAGCAAGTTGCCTCTCTTGTTAAAGGTTGTTCACTTAACAATGGTTGATGCTCCATGTACAAATAAAACTCCACAGTCACACAATGTAGTTTTTTACAGATGCTAAATTAAGGTCAAATGTGTTATGGCCCAACTGACCAAACTTGTTTGAGTTCTGGGATTGGAGTGTTGTAAGGTTCCCATTTGAATTGTCCCTTAGAGAAAGTGCAGAAGCAAAATTCCTGTTTGATAGTCACCAATGTGTCATGAGAGAAATGATGAAAAAACTGCTGTAAGGTCACCAAGGATCAGTACATTCTGATATTGAAAAGATGAACCCTGGCATAAATGTATCTGATTTAACTGGCAGTACTTGGGATAAAAGCTGCCGTAGCTATACAAATCACCGAAAAGTGTATTGCATTTTGATTGCACATCCTTTTTCTGGTTCTAGCCTGGTGGAAATTTAGATAATCTTGCTCATTTGGTTCCTTTTAGGTTCGTAGCCCACAGATGTCCAGGATTACGGACTCATCGAAGTTACCACTTCGACATTCAGTCACTACTGACTTTCCTACACACATGTTTTAAAGTTGAGGGAAAACTGTCAGCTCAACATACAAAAAGAAGAAAAGTTGTCTTAGCCCGTTTAAAGTCTTGACTGTTGCTTATCCAGGACAAATATGTTGTTATATGCTACTTTTGTTAAACCTGAACAAGCAGGGGGTTACCTAGTATATCTACCCATGATAGCTCAGCATGTGATTTGATTCTTTGACTCTGCTTGTCCTTGGTCGTTCTGGCAGGATTCAAAAATGTGGAGGCAGGCAGTTTCTTTCATACCCTGTATACATGTTGTAGGCCTCCTACTATTTACAAGGTGGGTATCACAGATTATTTGACAAGGATAAGTACCGCAAGAAAATCAACCAATCATTGTCACCACTGAGTGTATTGTCCTATGAGGAAGAGCCTCAATACACCAAGACATCCGTTTTGTCTTGCCACTTTGACTGTCACTGCTTAACATTGTCTCATCTGATTCTTACTTTGTTGTTTTCTCATGTGTTTGAGGTGGATGTCACTAGACAAAGTAATGTTGCCTCATTCAGCTACGTCTCAACTCTGTCCTGGGATCCCTTTGTTCACAGTGGTCTACTTGTCTACACAGGATTGGCCCGTTGTAGTGCTTGTCGCTTGTTACGAAGCTGAAAGATAAGGCCTCCACCAGGTACCTGGGAGAATGAGTATTCTTATGTGGCATCAAGTTCCAGTACCCTTTTGCCTTCCATCCATAGCATTGTTAATCACTACAGTTTTAGAAGATCATGTGAAGCACTTATGTTGTGTTAATTGTCTGTGTTGTCCTTCTCTACCTGCTGACTAATGTGATCCTTCAAGTGCCAAGTTGCCAGTAAATGGTATTCACACACAGAGACCTTATAGGGAGCTTCAGACTAGAAATTCCTCTGTCTCCACTTAATTTGAATAAGCTATTCTAGCTTATAAAAGGGGTTGTTGTTTCATGTGTAAGTTGTCTGCTGGCCATGCGGAATCGGCAGTAGGAGTGGAATGAGGTACATGTATTGGCAGCATTACTCAGAGTGACAGTAGTAGCACTCGCACAAATTAAGAGAAGGGCTGGCATGGAAGGCAGGGTCAAACTTGCCGTACCGGGCTTCTGGCGTTTTCCAGGGAGGCTTAAAGGATGGGGGCCAGTAAGACTTTTTCCTAGTGATTGGACCCAGTGAAGAAACCAAATGAGATATATACTGTTTGCAATTTTGCATCTGCAGCATAGCAAGTTCAACGGTAGCAAGGCATCTACTGCAGTGGAAATAAACCATTATGTCATCAGTTTGCTGTGTTTGCGAAGCCTGTGGGGAGAGGATGTGTGTGTGGGTGGGGCTGAGTTGACGTCCATCTTGTTCAAATTGAGATTTATGCAGACATTTGACCTAAATAAAATGCATTAATACCTTCACTTTTATCCATCATATGCAATTTGTTCCAATTGTAACTTTATTAATTCAATCTTTATATGCACGATCTTGTGTAAAATTGCATATTATACTTTATTTTTAGTGCACAAAAATAACTGAAAAACAACCCAACCCCTCTTTTAAAGTACTTTTACATAAACAACATTTATCAAAGGATAGTTGGTTTCAGTTGCATCCCACAGTGTTGTTTACCGCATGGGCTTGTGGTGGGGCAGAGGGCTGCAGGGGGACTGCGAGTTCCCAGTTGTCACATTCACGGTGGTGGCTCTTCACTAAAAGGTGGCAGATGCCGAGGCAAGAGGACAAGAGGTAACTGAAGCTTACTGTGCCGCCTCCCAAGCCAGACATGGTCTGTGTGGGAGGGAAGCTAGCACTTCTGCTGCCTCAGCTGCACCTCGTGTGTGCGAGAAAGAAGGTTGCATTGCTCTGCGATAGAGGTTTTTACTATTGCTACCTGTGTTCTACCTCTTCTGTGTTTATGTCACAACTTTGAGCTGTTTCTCCTGCTCCCACCGTTCGGTACTTGTTGTTAGTGAAGCTGGCAAAGCTTTGCTGTATCCTTGGTGTATGTTAGCGATGCTTGGCATAGACCTGTTCTCCTTAATGAATGGCATGGTTAATGTTTTTTTTAATCCAAGATTTGAATGAAAGTATGCATTACGTAAATATGTGCAGTTTGTGTTTGAAGTTGCAGTGTGAAACAGTTTACGAAATCAACTATACAACTTTGTACATTTTCAAAGCATCGCTGCTGAAAGGCTCAATGTCATGCTTGCAACGCCTTCAGCCTCCTCTTCATCCCCATTTTGCCATCATAACTTTCTATGGTCTCATTTTTGATCTTGCGGCGTTATAAGCAAAATTTCAAGCCACTGAATGCCATACGTTTTTGGGGGAAAAGTGGCCTATCAGATGGGCATGGAGACACTTTGCATCTATTTACAAAGCAAATAAAGGTTGAGATTCTCCAACTTTTTTTCGAAGATAGCAAAAGATGATCAGTCAAGTGGTTGAAAAGGTAGAGATTGCTTTTCAAGTGCATATTCTAGCATCCCAGTGCTGGTGGATGTTCTTTTTAAATTAATGAGGAATTTTAAAGACCTTAATGAGCATCACAGGGAGAGCCTCCATAATGGGGTTTTTGTCTAGGGATATTGTGGGCCATCTGCAACTTCATACATGTTCCTTGATGACGCTTTGCAACAGCAGGAGAAACAAGCATTTGCAATGCAATAGGTCTCACATTTGCGAGAGTTTAAGCTATTGGCATTGTAAATGACATTGCCTTTTATTTATCTGGTTTGCTAATTAACAAAAAATAAAAGGCATTGTCATTTACAATGCCAATAGCTCAAACTCTTGTAAATGCGAGACCTATTCAAAGAAGCGGCTGCCATTGTCCCGGGCTGCTCGGAAAGTTAAAGCGCGCATGGCGCGCTGAATGTTGCAGGAAAACATGTCATGCCTGCAGTAGGAGAAACTCATTAAAGAAACTAGTGCTTACAGACTAAAAAAGATGTACCATGTAACAACTGAAGTAAAAGGGCAAGTCCTCATGGGAGGTTATAAATGAAGACAAGGCGGTACTAAGGAGGGACTAACAAGCCTATTAACGAATCAGAAGCCAGCATTTACGAAGGGCAATGACACAAGCCAATGACAAATGTGGGTGGGGCTTCAATTCCATACTCCTATACAGCATGCCGCAGAGCAGCGCATGCGCTGCCCAGGCTCAACCAAAAAAAAAGTATCTGTGGGAGACTAGAACTTTGTTGTGCTGTTACTTGGATCCCAGGCCATGTTATCTCTGCGTTTATGCTGCATGCACCTGCTGCACCTCCGTGCCAGGCACCCTCGAAGCTGCAGCCTTGGCTAGGGTGGACAGCAGCCCTTTTAACCCAACCGGCATTGCACACCTAACCAGTGGTGGCTGGCATCTATGGAGGGGGGGAGTGATGGCAAATGGGGTGGGTGCGCGTGCAAATAAAAATAAAAATCTAAATTAAAACGTACCTGAATCCAGAGGATACGACGTCCTCCTTGGTCTGGACCTCTTCTCCTGAGACTGCAGTGCGGGCCCCAGCAAACTCCCTTGACCAACCCTGGCGCTGCTTACATGCTGTTAACCAGCATGAGAGCAGTGCCCTGATTGAAGGGAGCGGCCTGTCTCATCGCTCCCCAGCACACTGGTGGCCTGCACTTGCTCTCAACCCAGCTGGCGCAGGACGGCCAGCCAAAGACACATGCGCACTTTAAACAGTGCACAGGCAGCCCTCTGCCCACCAATCCTCCCTGCTTCCACTCAGCAGGCCCTGCCGTGCCCTGCCCTGACACTCGGTTCAGGACGGGATGGTGAAAAATAAAATGGTGGTAAATTACCATTTTATTTTTCATCTCTGGAGCTTTGGGGACATTTAAGTGGGGGCGACGGTCCTCCGCTCCAATGGAGGAGCCGCCTCTGCCTAATCCTTGTGCATATAACCCAGGTTTCCACCGTTTGTCTTTGGACACATCGTTAGCACTTACATTTTTCATTCTCATTTTGACTATTTTGACACTTCCAGCACTGAATCCGTCCCATTTTGTCGCTCACTCATTTTTAGCATGCGAGCGACACACCCACTCAGTGTTAGGTAGAGATAAACCGCGTGTGATGCATGCACACATCCTGAGAACGTTGTTGAAAAAGAGCCATGCAGGGGGCCTGAGCAGAAGTGGCCTCCCTTGTTTTCAGGTGTTTATAAAACTTCACCAAAGCAGTGTTTTGAAGAAAGGCATTATGCAAATGTCGGCCACTTTTTTTTTAGCTTGCCCGGGCCGATTTCTAATCTCAATCCAACCCTGGCTACCAGGAGCCCGTCTTTTCACTTTTGAGCGTCATGCGCATTTACACGTTTGATGTTCACAAGTACAGGCCCGTTTGCCATGTACAAACATAAATAAAGTTTTGAGTTGTCCACTCGGTTTCTTCTGTGCTGCAGCCAGAAGTGGCCTGGTAGTTCTTCCCTCCAATCACTATCTTTACATTTGTTACTTACTCATTCTCGTAGGTGCTCATCCTCTGTAGCGCAACTTATTTGCCATGTGTGTGTGTGTTTTAGAGTCCGGAATGCCTCTGCAATCAGTGCTGCTAGTATGGAGAGTGCTTTTGTTTACAGCGGCATTCCGCTGAGGCCCTTCTTTCATTGGAGGGCCCTGCAAACATTCACTGAAAGACCACGGGGAATTAAAACGTGCGTTGTTGCCCCGCGGATACCGTGAATGGAATATTGCAGTTCCCTGTCCTGGCAGTGGCACCTGTTCGAGGTGTTGCACAAAAGGCGGTGACAGGCAGTGTTATTTAGTAATTGTTACCTTTGTGGCGCAGAGCTGGTCTGCTCACCGGGCGCACAAAGGGCCCGCTGTTCTCGCAGAGCCGCCTAGGAGAGCGAGCTAGCTGGGCGCTGAAAGGGTCATTTGGTGGAGGGCTATCGCCCAAAGGCAACTTTAGAAGGGGTTGAAAAGAATGAACAAAAGTGTACACACACAGAAAAAGGAAGTACACGTTTTACCCTTCCGCTCCTAAAATGAAGTCCCGTTGAGGAATTCTGCCAGTCTGTCGCCTGATCAGAGAAAATCTGTGATGCGTCTAACTCGTACAAAAGCGACCACAGTTCCAACCATGTCTAGGCATGTCATGCCACTATTTTAATTTAAAAAAAATGATTTTTAGTTTTATTTCATATTTCTCTTTTTCATGACTGTTGATGTGTTTCATCCTTCTGATCTTTTTATTGTTATGCATGTGTCTTTGGTCTTTTATGCTTTATGTTAAATGTTTCAGTTTTTGTCCAATAATTTTTCACCCACCTCGATTTACATAATATACATATTTGTCTCTGGACTGTATGTGACTCTAAAGTACGCTAGCTTAATTTTTTTTAAACTGTTTCTGTGAAATCAAAGATGGAATACCTTTTAATAAC
The DNA here is from genome assembly GCA_963921515.1 of Calotriton arnoldi. Classification (NCBI taxonomy): domain Eukaryota; kingdom Metazoa; phylum Chordata; class Amphibia; order Caudata; family Salamandridae; genus Calotriton; species Calotriton arnoldi. The sequence continues at coordinate 2,579,214 of CAWUFW010001127.1, read as the reverse complement.
TAGCATTTGCGAAGTTTATAGGGCCGGGTTTGATGTGCTAACGCATGCAGCATCAGCATATTAAAGCCAGACCATACAAGAAACGAAACGAAAGGAGGGAGGACTGTCTTGAAGGCTGTCTTACCTTTAGTACAGTGCTGTTTTTGTTTCTATGTAAAATTAGCAAGATGGGAAGGGAGCTACGCTTATAGTCCTACAATAGTTTGTTTGGCATAGGAAGTAAAGAAAGTCTCTGAGGACTGCTTCAGTGCCAGATGTCCTTGTTGTGACATATGTTATGTTGATTTGTATAGCGCACTAATCACCGAGAGGGTATCCATGCACTTGGGCAAAGTGTGTGGTTCCAAGGTGCTTATATAAAGAGCCAGGTCTTCAGCTTCTTGCTGAACTCAGTAAGTGAGGAGGAGGTTCTGATGTGTTGAAGGAGGTCATTCCATGTCTTGGGTGCGATGTAGGAGAATGAGCGGCCTCCAGTTTTGCTTTTGCGGATGCAAGGCATGTGTGCGAGTGAGAGTGAGGCAGAGCATAGGTGTCTGGTGGGTTGGTGAAAGTGTATGCAGCTGTTCAGGTATTCAGGACCTGTGTTGTTTTCAGGGTTTAGTATGTGTGCATGAGAAGTTTAAATTGATGGTCCTTGTGAATTTTCTATGAAAAGAAATGGCAACCCCGCCGCATTGTCCTGGCCACAGGTAGGGGCGGGCAGGGCTCTTAGAGTAGGAGTGATCGGGGAAGTTAACAAAGGGCATAAAAGGGGAAAGAGGAAGGGGCTGGGTGGAGATATAAAAGAGGGTGGGATACAGGGGTTAATGAGGAGGTATGCACCCGAGGAAATGAAGAGGGCACAGAAGGAAAGATGGCAAGTCAGGCATGAGCAACAAAACCTAGTGGTGAACGTGGCGGATATGGGGCACAATGTAAACACAATACAAAACAATTGAGAGAGAGAGATGCACACAAGGCATCCAACAGGAGTGGACAGAGAGGACTTTAGCTGTAAAGTAGTCCCTCATGCAACTCAATGCACGGACTGCATTAGAGGTGGAAAAATACACCCTAATAGTTAATATCATCAGGTGAGAGAAAAATACTGATCTAGGCTGAGCTATGCTGTGATTGACAACGACTCCAGCCTGGCTGAAAGAGACTGGTCTAAAAAGCCAATTGTTGAAGTTTGCGGACCCATTGCCCACTCTACATATATTGTAAGCAGTCAGTCTGTTTCACAGCTCCGTGGTTAAAAAAACAAACTAAAAATGACTTTTTCCTGGTAGCCGCTCAACAGCTATCACTTTTCCAGCTTTATGAAAAGTTTAACTTGCCTGGATTAAGAGGGACTTTTTTTGTTTAAAAATATGTAGCAGTCCATAAAAACGGCATGGTAGATTATGAAAAAGATTGGTATGATTATGAATATGGGATGATTTTGTGTTTCTAAAACTGCATGTTGTACGTTTCTACATAACTCACAGGGGCGATATTTGCCAGAGTATAAGAGCTGCAGTTCTGTGCAAGAGAGCAGAAAAGAAGGTATGCAGCGGATTAGGGTTTTACTCCTTCTCAAATTATAACAGTTTGAATTGAAGTGGCATGGTGTGCATGGGGATGGCTTGTTTGCAACAGACATGTTACACACCCTCAACATTAAACGTGTGAACCCAGCTTTAAATGACTTCAATGCATACATTAAAATAGGCAAATAATGCACTACTTGGCCGTCACCTTCCACCCCTTGTACTTGCATGGTGGTACTCCTTAGAACTGAAAGCTCCTAAAATGTGTCCTAGTAAGTTAGCAATGCGCTCAGATCTTAGTTTCTGAGCACTCACTTCGTGAGTCCCTGTATTCAATGTGAATACAGCAGGCACCGCTTGAGATTGTACTGCCAGTGCACTCTGCAAGTCCAGCATTGAGACGGTCTTAGAGAGTGTGTACTGCAGCCATAGAATTGAGATTGCATTAGAAGTGCTGACTCCATATCCCTAAGTTTGTATACGTATTTCCTAATTGTATTGTGAGTTAACATTTGGTATTGTTGTGATTGCGTTGACTCCCCACTCCATGCGCTACCTCCGTGCTATTGTGCACTGGATGTACACTGTAGGCCTAGCACAGCGTTGCATTAGACACAATACTTTCTTGTCCCATGTTGCTGTAAAACCAACCAAGCCTGCTCTTGAAAATAATGCAGTCTCCCTTTAGTGAGGTCTTGTGGAAGTATCCCCTTATTCAGCCCCACCTCCAGACATGCGAGTTGTCCTAAGAATACCCGTGGCTAGCCTCTTCCCCATCCCTGCCGTGCCCACCATGCAGACAGAGGTCGAAGACTGTCCATATACTTTCAAAAAACTGTCAAATCTGTGAAAAGATCATGTATGCAGCTGCTAAGGTGCCCAACCACAATTCCACCTTCCCAGTTCCACTCGGTAAGAGTTGTGTATAGTGCTTCTGAAGTGAACTCACAAGATAAAGCGGTATATTCATCCACTGTATTTTGATGAATTTCTTTAGTTTTAATGTGCAGTTTGCCCATTAGGTTCTTTGAGCTAGCAGCTTGTCTGAATATGTTCAAAAATACTGGTCACGAAAGGCAGTGCTGAAAGCAGTACACTTCACCTTAAAAAGTGCGACCATCCCTTTGGAACCGTCAGTTTGGTGTGGCCAGTCACATTTTCATTACTACTGAGGACCCCTATGAAGACACCATGCTCTTGGTTACCACTGAAATATACTTCCGGCCTGACAGTGCACACACCAGTCCTCTTATATGGCATCTACTCAAATTGGTAAAGACCTGCAGCTACACACACACACCAAACACCACTCACCACTGTAACACTACTTCACTGAAATATTTGCTAAAAAGCAGCTTTTTAGTGGCACCCACACTACTGATGATCCTTCTCAAAGCAGACTTCTGTCAGTAATGAAATCCTTGAGACCAGAACATGAAGGTACCCGATTTTAGAAAGCACTGAAAGGCTATAGTAGTGGTCATACAGTGATATACAGATTTCGGTGAACATACCTACATTTTATTTTACGTAGTGCTTAATGCTGCTAGTTGTTCCCAAGCTATCACACAACCTGTTTACGTGAACTTGGGTACCGATTCACCATCAGTTGCTTATCCCCTGGACTAAGCTTTGCTCTCACCATTATTGCCTTGAAGTTTCTTTTCTCACCCAGTTGTGGCCACAGAAGGGGAACCTACGTGTTTCTTCCTGAAGGACAAGGCTGAGAGATGCAGTGACTGCTCATATTTGCTTCTTATGCCAGCTATCCCCTGGGTTTAAGTGCGGGGATGTGGCCCAGGCCACACTGGGCTCTTTTGACGTCCCTTGACTTGACCACAGCTGACCTTTTTGGCGTCCTAGCCATTGTTTGTAAACAGAGTACTGAGGGTTATAGCCTTAAAGGCTACGTTTGCAAACCACAGTAATTGCTTCTCTGCTGAAAAACCTATCCATGAACAAAAATATCATAGAGAAGCTATTTCCAACACTAGTGCTGCTCTTAAGCTTTAAGTGGCAAGCAGTGGGTTTTTTAAACCTTAATTATGTGTTCTTGTTTCAGGCAATTAGATGATGCAAAACAGATTTTTGTGGCAACATTATGCTCATGGCCAGAAACCTATTGAAGGAAGCACTGTACTCCTTCTAAATTGCCTTTTATTCCCTTTCAGTTGTTTATCTCGTTCCATTTTCGTAGCATTAAATCAAGAAGCTATTGACTTCACATTTCTTGGTAAAGCTGCTCTAGTAATTTCAGGAAAATGCTAAATTTATCATGCTGTCAGGTTTTAGTATTGTGGTTGAAAGGGTTAGAGCTAGGTGCCTTGGTAATTAAGTGTCTAACTGTGGTGGTCAAGGTGAAATGTTCCAGGTAATCGAAAGAACATAGGGCCACATGTACGACCATTTCCTTTGGCGACTCGCAATTTGCAAATTTTAGCGACTCGCAATTTGTGAGTCGCTAAAGGAAATGTACTAATGTGTCTCAGACACATTTAGCAATTCCCAATGGGGTCGCAAATGACCTGCCTCATCAATATTCATGAGGCATGTCGCAATTTGTGACCCATTGGGAATGGGCAATAACACAGGGATGGTGGCCTGCTGGAGACAGCGGACTATCATGTCTGTGTTTGCTTTTTAAATAAAGCAACTTTTTTTTAATACAGCCCGTTTTCCTTAAAGGAAAACGGGATTTGTTTCAAAAACAAAAATGAAACGTTTGTTTCGTTTTTTAAGAGCAGGCAGTGGTCCATGGGACCACTGCCTGCTCTTAAAAAACCTTTTTGCTGCCAATAACAAAAGGGGAAGGTGTCCCCTGGAGTGGCTTACCACCTACTTGAAGTAGGCGGTAAATGGTGATTGTTATGCGACCGCATTCCTGGTCACAAAGCAATCATTCTTCCCCCTGCGACCCGCTAATAGGAAGGGATGCCCTTGGCACACCCCTTCCTAATAGCGACTCTCAAACCCCATTTTGCGAGTCGGTAACAGGTTGCCGACTCGCAAAATAGGGTTGATACATGCTTCAACCTTTTTTAGCGCTCGCAAACGGTTTGAATCTCCGTTTGCGACCACTTAAAACAGTCGTACATGTGGCCCCTTGTGTGTATTAATTCTTTGAATGGCTTATGCTTTAGAATGTTTGAGTTGTTTTCAAAACTTGTAAAACCAAAAACATTAATCTCCGTACAGTTAGTTTATGGTGGTCATTGCAACTAAGAGATTTAGATTTTGATCATAGCTGAATATTTTATTAAACTTTTTACTACCCCATGTCTATATGTATGTACCCTCATAACGTGGAGTTTTTCTATTTGGTCCTACCTAAAAGGCCCTAAAGAAGGACGTGACTAATTAACCAGATGAGGTACATAGATTATTTGCAGACATTATAAACAATCATTGGCAAAGCGGACTAGTTAAACAAAGCTGCTGCCTAAACATTGAGTAATTCCTAACAAGCGCGTGTGCTTAGAAGAGGTATAGTCACCCTTTAATTCTAATGCACATGGCGGGAAAATATATTTCTTAATTCGCACAAAGAAACAGTAATGTTGGCTTTGAATGACTATAATTTGAGGACATATGGGCTGACTTTTGAGTATGGTGAACGTAGGACTTCCTCCAAAAAGTAGAAAATGTCAAGTACTTTTTATTTTAAAGTGTATAGATGTCTATCTGCACTAAATAAGATGGTTAGGCCGTCGCCCCTTTTTGACAGATGGCCCGCAGCCACCAAACCCTAAATCAGGCAAATAGTTTGAACACACAATAATGGCTGAAAAAAAATGGATAAAGAATGGAAAGAAAAAAACATTGACAAAGTAAAGTATCACACTAGCCTTAAACAGAAGTTCACTTCTTTTTAGGCAAATGTGCACATGTAATAAGGCAAAACTCTGTTCCTCACAGTGCAAGAAAGTTGGTGGCTGAAGTGGACTGACCTATTGTCTAATATCTATGCTGTGATGTGAGAAGCAAATTGTCCATGGCAGTTCATAGTGGGAAGAGGGCTGGCACAAAGTCCCTCTATGTATGTATAAATGTATGTATTTATTTATTATTAATTGTTTTCATTACTTGAGGCTGGCAAGACCGCTAACGCTGTCTTTTGGACCAGACCTTAAATGTCAGCCCTGGTAAAGGTGGTGCACACACTCCCAATGCAGCAAAAATTTGAATGCAGGCCTCTAAATGGAGCAGTAGCTAACGGTACGCTGCTTTAGATACTCAAATTCATACTCATCAAGGATGTTCAGTTACGATAGGGTGGAGTACTTGTAGGTGCTTTTTCCCCAAGTGTTACAGCAAGTGGGGCAAGCGAATACTTGTGGCAGAGTAGGCACATGATGGATGTTTTTCATTGAGGCAAAGCATTTTTCTCGATATGGTGGTTCCATAGAATGACTATATATCGGAGAAAAGCACACACATTTTCATCTAGGAATATGTCAACTGTACAGTGAAATCTGTATATCCTACAACCCTTGGCTTGAAAACAGTTAAAGCTCTTGATAAAAGGCATAAAGGATAGTACACAGAAGTACTCCGGGTGACCAAGCAGCACTGCAAACAACTAAAACATGAAGGTAGAGACTGAGCCAAGAAGCCACGGACAGCGACACCTTCAACTCTGCCTTGAGACACTATCACCAGCAAATCCAGAACACCAAGCGGAAGGCCCTAGCAGACTGCATCAACACCAGCTCCCACAGCAGCAAAGAAATCTTCACATTATCAAGGACTTCACCATGCCCACAGCCACCAGGGGCGAGAACATCCCATCTCAAGAACTATGCAACAACCTCTCTGACTTTTTCAGCGTCAAGATCGCAGCCGTATTTGACAACTTCGGCCCTAAACCTGACCCCATTAAACTTCTCGGGCAAAGAGCACCATGACCACATGGAAACACCATCATCTCAGATGAAACTGTCACAATCTTGAAGTCCATCCACTCCGGGGCCCCTTCAGACCCTTACCGCTACCATGTTTTCAAATAGGACTCAACTCCATCAGCAAAGGCCTCGTCAGCATCCTCAACACCTCCATCGACACAGCCACATTCTCGGATTCCTGGAAACGTACAGCTGCCAACGCTGTGCTGAAGAAACCCTCAGCAGACCCGACCAAACTTTCTAAGTACTGACTAGTCTCTCTCCTACCCTACTTAGCCATGCTCCTAGAGAAAGCCATAAACAGACACCTCACTTCATCAACCACCAGCTCCTTGACATAAAGGTTTCTGGATTCAGACCCCACCACAGCACAGAGGCAGCTCTCATCTCAAAAACAGATGACATTCAGATAATCGTAGACGGAGGAGGAACTGTGGACCTCATCACACTGGATCTCTCAGTGTCATTTGACAGTCTCCTATTCCACCCTGATCAGACAGCTGCATGAGGTCGGCATTCAGGGACCTGCTTTCCAAAGTATCTGCTCATACTTAACTGGAAGAACTCAGTCAGCCTGCCGATGTACTACTCTGAAATCTGAGAACTCATCAGCGGGATATCTCAAGGCTCCTTACTCAGCCCCACCCCCTTCAGCATTACATGATGCCACTAGCTGATGACATCCGCGCCCACAACATCAACATCCTCTCCTGCGCCAATGACACACAGCTTATATTGGACAAATCCCCCAACACGAGGAACAAATTCACTGCCTGCATGACTGAAGTGGCCACCTGGTGTAATCCAGCTGTCTCAAGCTGAGATGGACAAGACAGAATTGGTAATTTACGGAATGGATGCCTCAACGAGACTCCACCTGTTGGCCTACAAACCTCGGTTCCACACTCAGCCCACACAATCAAGAAACCTCATGATTATTATCAATAACAAGCTTGACATGTCCACCCAGGTCAACTCCAACACTGTGTCCCGCTGCCGCACCCTGAAGATGCAGAGAAAGATCTACAAGTGGCTACCGAACAACACAAGAAAGACCATCACCCAAGCCCTCATCACCAGCAGGCTGTACTATAGGAAATTTCTTCACGCAGAGATCACCAATAATCTTGCAAAGATACTGCAGACCATCCAGAACACAGCAACCAGACCCGTCCTCAACCTCCCACATCTGTCTCAGATCACACCACAACTGAGGGAGCTCAACTGGCTCATGATACACAAGCACGTACATTTCAAATTCCTCACCAACCCGTTCAAAGCACTACACGACACAGGCCCAGCCTACCTAACACAGCTACATTCACTTTAATCAACCTTCAAGGCATCTCCACTCAGCAGGACTTATACTAGCACATGTTGCATGCATTCACAAAAGCAGAACTGGAAGTCGAGCCTCCTCTTACCTCACTCTTAAAGCATGGAACGGCCTCCTCCTATCTTATTGAATTCCACAAGAAGTTGAATACCTGGCTCTTTGAGTAAGTCCTCCCCCCCAGTGTCTGAGGCAAACCTCACACACCTGCACAGCGCCAGGATACCCTTGCGGGCGATAGTGTGCTATACAAATAAATATAACATAACAACCGATAGGTTCAGTGACATTCAAGTGGCCAATTCTAAAAGTAAAAAGAAAGCAGCTACTAGCCCATCACCTCTATTTGAACATTTGCTCTAAAAGAAAATAGATTTATTTCTTGCATCTTATTCCTAGGATTTTTTAAATTCGTCAGACAGGAACCTACACAGAATTGGTCAACCCAGAAGAAATGGGAAAGTGAGTTAAGACCCACTCTCACTGATCAGCGATGGGAAACTATAACACAGAGCTTCTGTAGAGGCATTACAGACACTCAGGTGAGGGTAACTGCTAGGAAAATATTACTTATAAGGCACTGGACACTAAAACTCTTACCACTATTGATCCTAGCAGAACTCACTGATGTTGGATAGACTGCAGGCAGGCAGCTACACAGACACATATACTGTGGAGCTGTCCCAAACTTCCCTTGCTCTGGGAAGAGGTCACACAAAATATTGAAATCTTATCCAAAATTAAAATACCAGTGGCCCCAAAGTATTCTAAGATGGATGCTGGAAGTGAGCTTGGGGGCATGTAAAATGCCATGCATCTTTAATTAATATGCTCAAACAATACGCCAAATAGACAATCATGGCCAGATTCTGGATGGCCATTGTTCCACATAAACATCATTGGTATGTGAGAGTGGGGTTTGTACTAGGAATGGAGAACATTTTGTCTGCTGTTAAAGGAATAGAGAAGATGCATATATGCATTTGGCGCCCTCTCCTGGAAAACCTCTTAGTGGAATGTAGTTTGCTGATCTTCCCATGTCAGCACAGAGCTCTGCAAATAGCTGAAAAAGGAACTGGCCCTGTTGATTCTGAGGAAGTAAACCCTTGGCCCCGCCTGAGTTGACATGAACAAGCATTCAACGACAAGTAGGATGACTGCTGGGACTGCCGAGAAACACCGGCTCAAATGAAGCACTGCTCCAGTGGAACCTGAATCTAGTTCTCATATTCCTAATGCGTACTTCTTTTGAACCTCTGCACAGAGATCCTTTGTGGCTTCTCGCTTTAAATACAGTTTTCCTCATTTTTATAACATCGTTAAGCTGTGCCCTCTCTGTCAATCCGCCATACACTGCATTCTTTCCAGACAAGCTGATGTTGAGGACCCTGAACCTCGTTTTAGCCAACGGTTGTCACATCATTTCATGTCGGGCAAAACGTCACCCACCCACCATTTTTCACACCGCCTTCAAGGAGGACAAGAAGAGATCACATCAGCTTGATTACAAGAGAGATGTCAGCTTCAACATTGATCATACCAGGTAACATCGTGCGGACGATCTGCTCTGATTGGATTCAATGGATTGAAGGAGGGCAGATCAGTGCAAAAAAAAGCCAATTTCTCACTGAATCGTCCTCTCCATCAGGATCTGCCACACCCTGGCTGAGAAGCAGCCCACAGAAAGTTTTCAGGCTCATTCCACCAGAGCTAAGGCTACTGCAACTGTGTTGGCACACGGAGTGCCTATTGTGGACCTTTGCCAGACTGCTATGTGGGAGTTGCTCTACCTGTTCAAACAGCACTTTTGTCTGGGCAGCCAGGTCTTACTAAAGGGGTGCTTTGTCTGCTTGGTCATGCAGACTTTTTGGTTTGAGGCAGTTCACAGACCCACCACTTGGGAGGTACCACTTTTGATATTTATTCAGAAGGTGAGGAATCTGCAGTATCCTTCAGAAGAACAAATGACTTACCTTTGGTAACACTTTTCCCGGTGGATACTCTTGTCTATCTGCAGATTCCCTCCACCCTTCCCGCCTCCCTGTTCTGTGAACTGGACACTTTTCTATCTAAAGAAGTCTGCACACTGGTCAAGAACAATCTTCTGTTGCACTCTACGTCTTGGGATGTGTACAGCCTGGAAAGCCACTAATATCAGAGATCTTGTGTGGTGCTTATATGTGGCTCGTGATTTCTCTTCCGGAGTAGAACGACATCGGTGCTGATCCGTAAACCACCACCTATTGGTGCAGGGTTATTGCCTGAAAATTTCTGGATCCAGTCTGATGCCTGGGGAATATTCAGAAGGTGAGGAATCTGCGGTTAGATAGAATTTCCACTTGAAAGAGCATTTCTGAAGGTAAGCAACTTGTTTATTTATGTTAGAATGGTCTTTTTCCTCAGTGAGTTTCATTGCCTGGGTATTGTTTGCTTTAAGTATTCATTGTTTCTCAGTGACTCACTTCCTTTTACCAGTTATTGCTGTGAACAGAAGGTCAGACTGCTTCCTGAGTGAATGTGTCAAGCCCATTCTGCCATAAATTTCTTCAGCAAGTTAACCCTAGGAAAGGTGTTTGCTACTACATATTATAATCCTGGACAAGCATTGATTTCATACATGCCAACAGACTTGATTCGGGCAGGGGACTCACTGTCTTTTTAAGCCCCAATGGCTTTATTTTAGCTGCCTCCCACCTTAGAATTCCCTCCTATTTAATCTAACTAAATAGGGAAAATCAGTTGCCCCGATTTTTCTTTTTTCAAAATATCCCTCCTGCCAGGTTCAAAATGTTGGCATTTCTCCAAAGCTGTTTACTCTAAAGGCCCATTTTTTTAAAATAGTGCCATCTCGAAATTGTCGCAGGTCCCTTTTTGCCGTTTCCTTTTCTGTGACCATTCAGTTTTTATATTGCAAACGAGGAAAATGCCCTTTTCATTAATATGTATTACGCTGGTACAATTAATGTACCAACACCTCAGTGGTGTTTGCATGGAACTCTGCCATATTAAAAAAAAAAAAAAGCTCATTTTCCCTTGTTGCAGCAGTACAGAACGGTGATCCTTTATTTTTTGACTTCCTTGCCAGGGGTTGGACCTTCCAGCCACCTTGCTGTGTTTGGACGCTCAACGTCTTCGCCATTGTTCAATGGCAGTCGAGCCTTGAGCACAGATGCAGTTTTCTGCACCTGATGCATTTGTGTACTTAGCAAGGTTTTCGTAATAATACCATGAATCCGCTGTTGCCGGAGATGAAGCATGTCAAGATGACTCTTAGAAGCACTTTATGCAGATATAGCCCCCAGCAACGTAACCTCCCCCCTTCAATGCCAGAACAGAGAGCGTGAAGCACCGTAGCAAACACCCATGACCCATCAGCACAAGGGAGCCTGAAGTGAAAGTAAGAGGGACTCCTTAAAAGCAATCTGTTTTGCTGGAGCCCATTTCTGGTTTGAAGCATGCCAACCTTTGTAGGGTTCCACAGAAATGGGACACAAGGTACGAAATCCAGAAGTGATTGGAGCGCTTTTAGGGTACTCGATATTCGGGGTGCCAGAATGACTGTCATCAAAAATGCAGAAGAGATTCAAGAAAGCTGCATGAAGAGAGTACCTTCCTGTGTAGTAAACCCTCCCCCCCCCCAAATAAGGTCTCTGGGGCAACAACACTATTCATTGAGTGCCTCATCCTTTTCTGGTGTGGAGCATAGAGATGCCAGGCTGGTCTTCCATTGGAGTTCTCCTGGACAAAGGCAAGCGTGTGTAGCAGCAAAAATATCGGAAACTGAACTGGACATCTGTGTCTCCAGCTTGGCTTCATGCGTGATCCTCCTGTTCCTGATTTAATGGCCTCAAGCTATTGTGCCTGATACATTGGCACCCTGCCAGACTGACTCATAATGTATGAAATTCCATCAGGCACAAGAGTCAGGTTGAATACATGAAACCCGGGGATGCTGTTGTGGGAACAGAATCAGTTATACAGGCAGGCGGGCCAAAGCCCTAAACATTATAGATACCTTGAGGAGATTGTCTGGGACTAGGGAAGCCCCTTGTGATCAGGAAGATTATTGGAGCGGGGGGTTAAAGGCTGGAAGAATCCTCAAGCCAGAAGACTGGGGAGTGGGGAGATTCTGTATGGGTCAGTGAAGCACAGGAAGTGCATTGGAGCTATTACTCAAAACAGTTATTAAGACTGAGGCTACGGTGAAGGTAGGGATCAGTAAAGCAGATACCTAACCACCTTCTGTACACAGCTTACCCTTATGTTAGAGGCAGTGATCCAAGGACGATCTGTGCCGCTTGGCAAACTCTTAATGTGGTCTTCATCAGCCTCTAAGAATCTGTACATTTAGGGTGTAATTCAGGAAAGCTATTGGTGGAGGTCCAAGAAGCTCCTGTGATACAACACCAGCCAGTTCTCCCAATCCCAAGAAAAGTCACCCGTGGGAAGGGCCTGTCCACTGGGACCAGAACTTCCCCAGCCGCCTTCTGCGTTATCTAGGTATTGCCACCTGGCAGTTACTAATCTTGCACCCCACTGGCCACTGGCATACTGCTGCATTTATAGAAACCTTACTCTGCTGTGATGAGTATATACTGAGTTATAGGGAGTTCGGTGGGATTCTGGTGAAAGGTGACATCTGCAAGAACAAGGAAATAAGCATATGCGGAACACATACACAGAATTCCACATCCTGGAAAATACCCTGAGCATGCCAGATACAACACAAGTGACAACCAGCCTCAGCGACAGCCAGTTATTTGTTGTCCTCCGGTATTCTTGAAGATGCAAGGAGTAAAGCAAATGGGAGAGTGGTAAAGCCAGGGTACGCATTTTGCTACACTACATTAGTGGATTGAGGGAGAATAAAAAGCCTGTAATTTTTTAGATTTTTCATTTTTGAATTGAAACCAGCCAAAGGGGAGAATAAGGTGCTCTCACTGGAGGAGCAAATGAAGATTTTGTTTGCTAGCATGTGCTTCCAGATGTACTTAGGCTAAACTCTTTTGTCTGTCTCTCTGGGGCCGTATGCCATTTAATTTGTAAGCTTAAGTGTAACCGAAAAAAACAGAATGATATGTAACAGTGATTAACAAGAAGTTCCCGTGGATAGTAATGAAATTAAAGGTCTTTCCTTTATAGCTTTATTAACACTCGCTCTCTCACGCACAAACACGCGCATGCTCGCTGTTAACAGGGTATTAAACAGTCAAGATTAGGGAACAATTATGAAAATAAAAGTTGAATTTCCTTTAAGTCCAGCAATGCAGGCCGTTTTAGATGCCACTAACATCAAGTGTACTGAAGTATTTTGAGACAAATCTCCGGCTTATGCCGCCGGTAAAATTCCCATGATGCTACCGACATCCCCAGTTAGAGTGTCCTACCTATTGGCTGTAGGAACACAAATACTGCCTGTAAATCGAGCTGTGAGCAACACGTTCCATGTTTTCACCTCTTTTTAGGTCGAGCCTCGAGTAGCGCGCAAGCGCTGCTCTGCGAGACTTTAAGTAAGGGGCTTTTGAAAGCTGACCAGACGCTCGTGCGTCATGGCCTTTTCCCTGCGGTTACCCGCACGGCAGACATCTGTTTCCAATTATCGTGCCCAGACGCGGGCGTGATAATTGAAAACACATGGCCATTGTGCACGAGCGTGTGGTCAGCTCAGCAGGCTGCCACGCTCGCTCGCCTCCGCTCCTCTCTTCCCCGCTCCTCTCTTCCCCGCTCCTCTCTTATTTTAGTTCACAGGCTTTACCTTTTAGTGCCGTCATTTCACCGATGCCGCCCCTCTCCTCTGCAGTTCGGCCACACAGTCGTTTTGGGCCCAGTTACAGTTGCGTTGTCTCTCCCTCACCGCTCTCTCACCCGGGGCTTCTCAGCTCGCATCTAGGGGCCGTCAGCTTCTGGACCGGGATTTCGCTCCGCCGCACAGCCACGGTGACTACAGTGCCCCGGCTCCCTCAGGTAGGCGAGTCTGTGAACTCCGGGCGGGCTGCACTTATTGGTCACTCCGGTCTTATGAAGGGCAGCAGGAGACCACAGCCCTCAGAAGCAATATTCCTCCAAAGGCGGGGGGACATCCCACCCTCTCCAAGAGATCACTTTCCTGCATTTACGTGTCACATGGAGGCAGACCCAGGCATTAACAAATAGTTCTGTTGCTTATTGCCCTCCATATTACTTAGCTCATTCAGGGAGAAACACCCGCTCAAGTGGAGGACTGACTATAAGTCGATAGCTTACTATATGGAAGTTTTCAGTAGAGTTACACAATAGGTGAGCGGAGCATAATTTGGAAATTTTTACAGGTAAGCTACACTCTCATAATAGTTAAAATTGGCATTATGGGACAAAGTATGGCAGACGACGTCATAAGAAACAGAAACAAACAGGTTTGTGAAAAAGAAATACTTTTAAAGTCAATTTCCTGTTTATTTTTTACCTTTCATTTGAATTGTCATTAAGGAAAGGTAAATTAGGGACACTGAGCGTCAGCAAGCAGTGACTGTAAAGACATTGTTACATAAACGTCCGACAAAGAGGAATTTACATAACTGTGGTTATTCAGTGGCACTGAGACACGTTCTGATGTGTCCGCCGTTGCATGTGCGTACGTGGTTTATTGCATGTTCATCGCACAGCACTGACTGCAGTTTATGAAAATGATCCGCTGTCTGGTTACATATTTTTGAAAACGTGCAGCCACCACTTGCGTCGCACTCACACGACTGACTGTACATTCACAGTTGTTGTATTAGTACCTTCAGAAAGGTGAGTAATGTGAGAAACTGCCCGGCGGGCTGTGTAAAGAAGAATAACAGTGTCACCACCTGACCACACAGTGTGATCTGGGGCACATTATTGTATCTTGCCGTGTTATTAGGTTAACAAGATCATTGCACACAAATACTATAGAAATATTGCATTAGAAACCAATTTCCATAAAAACAAGAAGAGGCATATAAATATAGAACTAGGGCAGGGTATCGTTTATAGCTGTTAAGTGGGATTCTTGTGATAGACTCACGTTTTTTCTTAATTACTTTCTTTACTTACAGTTTTATAGACTTGATTAAATGTTGAGGAATAAAGGGAAACATCTCATATGTTTACGGAGATTATTCCAGAAGGAAGTGAATGTAAATACAATCCCACCGTGTGTTCACATTTATTCTATTGTACTTTAATAAACCTTCTTCAAGTTCATTATGGATTTTAACCTACCGAGTGTGCTAGCGGATTTTCAGTTATTACAATCAACAACCAGTTCACTAAGAATCGAAAACACATGACACTCGTTGGATCGACTATGCCCACTCTGTACAACAAGCATTGGCATAGCCAATAGGTCACGCGTTTTGGGACCTTATAAGTGTTTAGCCATGCAACACTTGATGTTGTTGCACCAAGGATATTGTGCTGCATAACTAAATACTTATAAGATCCCAAAAGCGAGGCCTATTGGCTATGCCAATGCTTTTTTTTTTTTGTTGGGGGCTACTTCTGTGAATACGTATAGTGTCGAGTAATAACAACACTGCTGGCCATACATTGTGCTCACACTCCAAATGGTATTTTCCCTTGGTGCTTAAATAGTAGGCGTTATTCTGATTGGACTCCATGATACTCGTGTCGTCCTAAAATGGATTGGATTGAAGGCTTAGTTAACACAGGGATGCGAATCTGAGATTTTCAGAAAATGCACTCGATTCTGCAGATGTATTTGTATGCATTCCATCTAATTTCCAAGCAGTTGGTATTTCATAACCAGCCTTGTTACTGTATTGCTCTGCAACAAGCATCCTTCTATTTATGATGTGTATTGTTTATATTCTACAAAATCTTTAATTTGGTTCAGTGCACTCCTCGTTAGGCATTTGTACTCCCTTCTTTTGGGTACAGTGAGCAACATTAGCACAATGGACTCTGTGCTTATCGTGCCTCAGAGTTATACATTTTATTCCCAATGTACGCAGACGTGTCGGACTCTGAGGAAAAGGAAGCTATTTCTACATAGGTGTGGTGTACTTCTGGCAAGACATGGTCAACAATCATTTTGGTTGGTTGTGCAGGCAATGTATTGTCTTGCTTGGAGTCTGTCAGAACCGACAGGTCACCTCCACCACAAACACACATCTGGTGGGTACCTTGTGAGACTTGGAGGTGATGCATGCCTCACTTCCCTGTATGACTGAGTATAACAGACTTAAGGAAAAGGACAGATTCGAGATGGCGGCCACACAGACTGGTTGCTGCAATTTACATGCTTGCATAATGTGGTGTCCTGCATTAAAACCTTTTTCCTTGTCTTTACTCTTAGTCTCTTTGCTTTCTCAGCAATAAAATTGGGACTCCTAGAAAATGTGTTCTTTAAAGGCCAAACTACTAGAGTCTTGTTGGCTTATATATTGTATCTTTTGTTGCTACAACAGCCAAGTGCATCCCATTCTGAAGCGAGAGCACGCTCATACGACTGCTTTCTGAAAGTGTGGCTATATTTACGATATCTGTATGCGTCATGGACCTGCCAGCCCCACAAAACCAACCATTGAGATAGCATCCACTTTCTCAAGTTAGTGTGAACTGGCATGTAAATGTACCACCCTATCTGAACCGGTATGCCAGCTTTACGGTGTGGCAAGGCTTCCCTAATTGTTAATGGAAGGATGTCAGTGACTTTATAACCCCATCTTTACCTTAGTTGAGCAAGTCACTCTAAACACCTCATGATTATTCTATTGACTGTCTCTCTTTGTCATTGGTGGAGCAAGGTTAGGTTGTGCTTTTCACTCATAGGATAGCAGTAACAAACGTCATTTCTGAGTCTAGCCGTGTACAGATAGTCATGCATTACAGGTAGTGCAAAACCAGTTCCATTTGCCGCTGTGACTTTGCAAAAGCGACTCATTCCTCTGCTTTCTTGTAGACAAATTGTAGAAATACTTTGCAAAGTAACACATGAAGCTTCCCAACTTGGCATTGTTGCTTCATCTTTGTCATTCTGGCAGCTGGTTTGCTGATCTCATCATTGCTCTCAAGTAAAAATGAAGACTGGGGGATTTCACAAAATAAACAATTAAATAGCGCTCTGACACACAATGGAGTCTGGCGATCATTAATAAGAAGGAATATACATTCCATTAACGTGGGTAGAGCAAATGTTAAACTGAAACTCAAATAAGGTTTGCATTTGGGTGTGGCTGAATGTGTGTTGTTTTTTTGGTCATTTTCATCCACAAAATTCCTTGTGTCTACTGTTTCTTCCTAAGCGCCCTCTCAAGCCTTTCACCCTCTCTCTTGCCACACCCTGCAGTGACCTGAAGGGACTTCACAACATATACCCACATAGCGACAGTAAGCGTTCTTACCCCGTCTCTCTTGCACGAGCCAGTCATGGTCTTTTTAACCCCTACGTCATCCAAGTCCAGCCACCTGGAAGTGTGCAGATTTCTGCAGCAGTACTCCCATTTCCGCGCCCTTCATGTTCTCTATGCACAGACCTAGCTCTCAATTCTGCACCCCCCTGCTTGCTTTCAATGTATGAAGCCCAACTGCCAAAGCACCAAGGGCCAACCTATTAGTATCGTGTCTGTAGCAACACTACTCACATGAGTTTATAGCCAATGTGGGCAGGCTGAATTCCCTCCACCATACATTTGCCGTACTAACTTCACCTACATGCAACTACTGCAGTTTCAATTGAACGCATCATGACCTGCATGACACCACCCCATTCAACAACCAACCAGAATATTGGCATCCAAAACACAGCAAACAGCGTAATCGACCACCTTCAACGAGCACACACAAACATGTTGCTTGCTACATTCAAGATCAGCTACATACACCAAACTGACCAGACTTTAAGCCATGTACACCACAAACAGGTACTATGTACGAATAATGCGGGGCCATACACACACAGTACATTCTGCCCCCTTACAAAATTCCCCAGACCCATACTAATCCAACGCTCACTTCCCCAGACCCAGAGACCTAGAGCAGTGTAGTAGTGCACATCTAAGAAGCTGAGAGTCATGTGTCATCATATTAAACTCGCATAGTCCTGAAGATGGTCTTACGTATGACAGCTTAAAAGACCGAAACGTCGACAATTGCACTTTTTTTCAGTACAGTGTTACCATAGGCTATATTCATCTGTATTAACCAGCTGATTTGCCCTATTCTAATTTGAAAAAAGTGTACACAATTGTTACTGTGAAGTTAAAAAAAATCTGTATTTCTTCACATCTTCCTGTTTCATTGTGTGTTTAATGATCTAGTACCCTTTACCATCATTTTTTATGATAAAATTCATTTTTTAATATACACCCGGGTTATTTGATATTTTCTGATATAATCTGATGTTTTCAAATTTACATTAGAAAACCAAAATTGTATGCGAGTTATTTGTGCATGAATAGTTTGAACTATATATAAAGAAATCAATCTGCAAGTAAAATATTAAAACTTGCGTTAAGTAAAAAGCAAAAATTATTTAAATTAAATATATAAAAAAATCCCTTGTAGGCACATTTACCAGTTCACATCATATATTGCAGACATTCCACAGAACTCGGAAGCCTGTCCATTTCTTCCCAAAGCTGGCTGCTTTTTATATCTCTTGAAGGCCAGTGCTTAATTTGTGTAAAAAAAAAAAAAAGTAAGTGCCAGGTCTCTTCTCTAGGGGCCGCTGCGGTCTGCACCGGCCATTGCCCCTGCCAGCACTGCCAGTGACAGTACCAACACAACAACGAACCATTGCGCTCTACAAGTGTGATGATTCAGCCTATTCGAGGCCAATCAAAGCTTTTCGAATGTTGTGGGTGTCAAGTATTGTTCATGTTTACTATTTATTTAATCATTAAACAAAGATGTCGTGCTCTTCTCAAAATTAGACGGACAGCACCACCATGTGATGTACTGTCATTAGTGCCGGTGTTGAGAATTAAGTGCTGGTGCTTTGCACTGGAAACCACCAGCCTAAATTAAGCATTGCCAAAGCTAAAAATGCTATAATGATATTGTGCATATGTAAAGGTGTTCATACATACACTGACCCGGCCCTCCTAATACTGCTGCAGATCTCTGAGGAGATCCATATTATCTTGGCATCTTGCATGCTTGCCCTTGAAATCAACAAAAAGAGATTAAGGGGTAACTCCTGAGCCAACGAGAGGTAAAGCTACAACAGTAACTCAGAACTAATAGGTCAGGAAGCTGATTGAGTCTCATGCTGCCTTTATGCAGCTTCATGCACAGCACTTTATTTCCAGATTACTTTTATTTCAGATTCCTGGCTGTAACCTATTAAAATCATTTGAGTTTAAAATGTGGTAAAACAATCAATAAGGTGCATTTTTCTGGCAAGTTTAACCCTTAAGACTCATTTTTGGGTGTCATCCATTGTATAAGCTAACGTTTATTATTTGAATAGAAGCCAGTTTTGAGAATATAAAACAAGATTTATTTTTTGATCTATTCTACCTTTATTGGTTTGCTTTATGTATTAAAAAGTAATTGCTTAGTACGAGTGCTAAAGAGCCCGTGTGCCAAGATAGTCGGTGCTTTGCACCATCTTAAAATGTTCCATTGTCCCAAATTTTGAACCTACGGCTTAGGAATCCCGCATGTTGTATTGTCAGGCCAGGGCTAGATTTGTATGACCATCGCGGAACATATGACGCGTTGTTGACTTGTTGCCTGCCCAGGGTGTTTGAGCATGTGATTCAGACAGACTGGAGTAAACACATCGTTGCAATGTCATGTGATCATTTCTGAGTGGTTTATTTGCACGTCCTATCGCTGGGGAACAAGGGCTGAGGGTCAGCGTTATTTGTTTGGAGGGTTTTACAGGATAGCCTGTTTATTGAAATTAGCAGCGTTTTTTATACTTAAACCGGTAAAGTAAACATATGCTATAAACATATAGATGAGAGCATTTGAATTTACTCCTTTTTGGCCACAATTCTTTATAGATACATGCACACGACAGAAACTTTCTTTTAGTTTAAAATCTCACTCACTTTTGTTATTGTGAGGCTCCCTGTATTTCTAGTTAAACACTGTACGCATTTCATTAACCTTGCGTTTGAACAAATTGAAATAATTTAGTATATTTTTGGTACAAATATGCTAATGCATTATACAATATATTTACTACAAAAATAAAAGTAATGTCTTAGTAAAAACAAACAATTAACCAAACTAAGGCTGTGATTCAGATGCAAGCCACGAAAATTGTGTTTTATATTTATCCTGAAGCTTGTTGTCCTTTCTGATTTCCAGAACGTTGGCAACCCTTGTAAAACATTGAAGTAGTTTTATGATTAGAAATTCTAGAGACCTTCAACTATAAAATGGAATGAATTACTTCTGGGAATTCTCCTTCTATCTTGAAAACAAGCCTTGCTGTAGGAGCAATCCTTTGTAGAAGGGGAAGATGGGAGATACATTCTTCTGCGTATAGGTGTCCACTTCCAGTCAAACTGTGACAAGAAAGCGCAGCTATAAGGGGAGCCTTCAAATAATTTGCTGGCATTCATTGATACCATCCAGCCAAGATAGGTTGACTTACACACTAGGCCTGAACTAGTCATCCACAGTACACGGAGCTCAAAATTGGAAGATTGACATGCATTTGATGTGAGCCTGCATGTTCAAACTCAATACAAAGTCAAGAGTCTTGACCTGGGGACAATCTGTGGGGAAGTCCTTTAATGTCAAGCTCTCCAAACCAGCTCTGGATGGAGAGAGGATTTCAGTAATGAAGTCAATTAAGGATTCACGTTAACAATTAGCCCTGAATATTGGACTGTACTTTCCTCGAAGGCTCTGGAGCCTCCATCCAAACGTGATGTCCCACAGGCAAGGCACCTGAGCTCATAACTGAGTTTCATCACATAATTTTGGGTATGGATATCCATGACGCTCATAAGCATACACCCAGAGGCTCCATATTCTTATTGAATAGCCTTGTAACAGAATTCATCTCGAAGAACTCCTTGCCTGATAGGCAGCAGCCTATTGGTTGTTAGTGGTATTTCCCATTTGGTAGCCAAGTTGTACCTCCACTTCCAATTAAACACCTAACGCACCTTTTCACAGAAGCAAACTTGGTCATTCGGGCACGCTGCTGTGCGGGCCCTTATTACCATATCACTTGACTAACGAATCTGGCACTACTATTCTCCAGGCCTAAAAATGGCACACCCCTCTGAATGGATCTCTCCATGGATGATTTTTTTGTTCTAATTCCTACCAAGATGGACGGTTAAAGATGCTATTCCACACTAAAACCTCAGAGAGCCCTGTGAGGTTTGTAAGTAGTTACCCAGTACAAGAAGCTCGGAAATGAGTTAGCAATGGAGATGCAGAATGTTTGGTTATAAAAGTTCATTTGCCGCGTTCTTCCTGCTGTTTGTAGGTCTTACGACAGAAACCTTCTTCCCAGTAGCAATAGTAATGCAAGCACACCACCATCACAATGAGCAGCAGTCTGGTACACCCTTCAGTTCACTTGTCATCAGGTGGCGTTTGGGCTTCTGCAGCTGTTCAGGCACTGTGCGGTGGTGCTGGATTTAATAGCGATCTAGAGGGAAAGTGGGGCAGTCACTGGTTCAGGGGACGTGACCTTGTCCTGCCAGTCTGCGATCAGATTTGGAGCCTATGAAAGTTTCTGTCATTACAGCCGGGGCTGATCTGTATAACTTTCTTGATGGTGAGCTGAAGGGCAGAGGCTCCCAGCTGCCCCTTGCAGGAGCGAGGCCTAAGAACGTTGTAACTGTTCACATTTGGAGGTAATCCCTCGTGCCTGGAGGGCAGTGACAGGCGGCATAGAGTAGCTGGCAACCATGGTAGAGAACAGTTTCCAAGAAAAAAAATCTGCTGAATGCAGCGTTTATTTACAGCAGTAGGCTGTCAGCCCTGGGATTCCCATATAATATTGTGTAATTGACCAGCAACTTGTTTCAGGGGTCAAATATCTGCGTGGCCACCCAAGCATGAGGTCAAGTGCCCTGCCAAGCATTCGGCCAAGAGCTTGGAGTTCAGATGGCCTAACTTTGGAGTAGACAGACTGTTAAGCTTGCTTAATCTCCACAACGGCCCCACCAGCGCTGGGATGCCTGGCTTCACCTTGGGGGTGCCCAGGAGTGGACATTTCACAGGGAAAAGCCAGGAAGGGTTCCACAGTGGTATGCGTTCAGCGCCAGGATGCCTCAGGGTAGCAGTGCGCTTTACAAGTACAAATTCATTTCATTTCATTTCATTAATATAGGTTATAAACGTCTCTATGTCTTAAAGCAGGCTTCTCCAACGAGTAGCTCGTGAGCTACTGGTAGCTCTCCAGCTGCTTGAAAGCTCTCCTGTGTGCAGCCCAGCCTACTAAATGTTTGATTGTAATATATGTGTACCAAAACTGAAAACCGTGCATTCGAGATGAAAATGTGTAGATTTTTGCAACTCATATACATATGTTTAGAGAAAAGTGATTGAATCTCCAATGCAAATTTAAAACTGATATTTGGGTGATAAAATTACGCTGTGCAGGGAAGACATATTACTGATATTATTGCCATGTGGCCAGGGGCATTGCAGCTATGACGGTTACGTGACCAAGCATTTTTAAAATTGCTGCTGGCAACCATGCCTGATGCATTGAGGTCACAATTGCTGGTAATCTTGCACATGGTAGCCACTAAAGTAATCTTGTCTGTTGTGATCACTATTGCAACACTAATATTAATAGCTCAGTATGATTTTCATTGAATACAAGTAGCTCTTATTACAGAAAAGGTTGGGGACCTCTGTCTTAAAGTCATAAGTTTGAAAATTGGATGCCATTTGTGAGGTTCCATAAAGTAGACAATTCTTTACATATAAATAATACAATTTTTGATGTAGAAGCTCGGGAAAACGACAGGCATGAAGCGGTGACCTCTTTGCTGATGCATTTTGCCAGGGGCCTGTGTGTTTCGGCCAACTATCAAGTGTATCCCTCCATCATCAGGACAAATATCAAGCAGTGCTCGGGAGGAGCATACAGAGCTCTTCACGGATCTCGATCAAGCTGCATTTGACAAAATAAAGGTTGCAGCTTTTTTCAATTATCTGCCTAGAATTAAGGAATACCATTGACTTTTCTACTTAAACCAGTCTGTAGTAGTTACAGAAACTTCATAACGTCTGTGTATTTCAAGCAGCACCATCACAGTTTCCGCATCCACCTTGTGCATCGCAAGGGCATCAATGTTTGGATGCCTCAGGAATTACAGTGCAAACATTCTGCAAAACTGAATACGAAAAATCACCAGAACCCCTTAAGTACGTGTTCCAAAAGTTGTAGCACATTGTCCTCAGTACACTATATCCAGCACTTTTCTGTTTGCTTGGGGTATGATAGCTCTATCACTTGTGCGAGTCTGCAAATCTGAGAACTTGTCACAAATACTAATAAAGGCATACCAGGTGTCCATCCCTGGAGGTTGCACCAGTAGCGGCTGTATGAAAAAGAGGGTGTAGAAAGGTGCTGCTCGATAACCATGCAAACAGGCCAGTTAGCCGTATTTGAAGAGCCCATTGTTGCGCTCGACAGACACCCAGTTCCTTACCATGCCCCCGAAATCACTGCTTTGGCTCTGAGAAGGAGCTGGTGTCATCAAAAAAAGATTTTAGCTGAACCATCTTGAAAAGGAACAGGTTGCCTTACCGTAATCTTATCAAGAATTTTTGTAGCATTGGAGTTTCCATTTCTAGATTGATAGTACGTAAAATCAATACTTTGAATTGTTCTTTTATTATATTATAGTTACTTTTAATTACCCTGTGTGCTATTTCTCAAGTGAAAATTGTCAATGAAAAACCCACCATTACTGATTAGCGTTCTATTTTCTGGCCTCTGCTCACCTCCACTCTTAGTTGTCTAACTTTTAAATTGATTAGAGCGCATTAATTTTTAAATCCGTGTCACCTATCCTTAACCGCGCGCTCAGAGGTTGGATGCCTTCATGGCGCGCAGTCCGATCCTCAGCCCAGTGAGGGGAATTTTAAAAACGAGGGCAGCCCTTCATTAACCTGCACGCTATCTTTTGACAGGCGGTGTACACTTCTGTGGCCATGCCAGGCAGGGGCACAAACCCGCTGCCATGCTCCGTTTACCCTCTGTCAGCGGCTTCACTCATAGCCCAGGCGAAACCGCATGCGCATTTCTGTCATGTGTCAGCCTCAATTAGGCTCAGCTCTGCTCAGAGAACGCAACTACCTTCCCATACTCTCTCCTTTATTTTTCCTTCCCTAACTCTGCAAGGTTTGGATTTCGGAGTCGCTTTTGTAATGGAGGGGTATTTGTAGGTGTGCATGTTTGGATAATGCTTCCTGCTCTGATGAGGCCTAGTTTGATGAAAGCAGGCTTCATACTAAGCGTGCACAGTACCAAATAGATATGGGACATGCAGCTTAAATTGTTGGATCACTTGCCTGTAAAAATAAAGATTTTGCATAAACAAATTATCTTTACAAACGTCGTGGTCTTTTGAATTTTACAAAATGAGTAGTAAACGATGGAGGAGTGGATCAGGTGTTGTTCAACGGTGGAAGATCTCACTGACAATCTCATGATCGGTGTTGGTCCTCGACATCTCTCTCTTCCCTCTTTTCATCTATGTCGTCCAGCCACGCGAAATCTTCCTTCCCCTCTGCAATGTAAATACAGGTTTGCTCCTTCGTTTGTGTTCCTGCCGTATGTATGCACGTTGCTCATTTGGTCATTTTGTTTCTGCATCTGCAAGCCAACAGGCTGCCCCTCAGAGGAGTGATTTCGTTTGGTTTTCCTGTCTTTTTCAGACACCCCCACGCTTAATACTGAACTGTCTGGTGGCGCAGTGGATTGATGCATCCACTACAGGGATCTGTGCTTGACCACAGATTCAAACCCCATCAGTTCCACTCAGCCTTTAATCCTTCTGAGGTCGATAAAATGAATGAATTGGCTGGCAATAAACATGTTATTTCTGCACCAAGATACCAATAAGAGTAAACATGTGCTTTGCAAATATACGTTATGTACGTTAATCCTCGTTATTTTTGTTCTTATTATGATTAGTTCATAAATTTGGGTTTGGGAAATCCACGTCAGGAAGGTACAGTGATTGTATATTTCATCTTATCTGTGAGTGGTCTGCCAGTGTCAAAGCACAGGTACGTTGTGCAAGCCAGTAAAATGGGCCTTCTTCTCCTGTTTAGCTATTTAAAATACAGCCATATATAGGGTACGATCGCTTACTAAAGCCCCTGGGCCCTAGTGACACCGCACCTGCCCCACAAATGGTAGCTACTCCCCTGTGGTCGGAGTAGAAGACAAATTCAAAGTGTGGGACAGAACGAAATTCAACCTTTGACCTACTTTGTGTGTGTGGGGCCTTTACGTATGAAATGAACCTCAGAAGCTCATTGGTTTCTTTCAGGTCTGAGGCTTTTTTGCATTTTGCTGTCTCCTATGATGGGTACTCTTTGGCCAGTTTTTTAAAACTCAGTGACAAAGTTGAGGATTAACTTGAGTAAAGTAGTATTATGGCCTGGGCTCTCATAAACCACTGAGGAAGTACATGACTTTCCGTGGGACTTGGTGCATGTTAGGCTCACAATCGGGATTGTTGCTAATTCTGCTGCTGAACACTAAGGGCCTGATTACGACTTTGGCAGTGTGGGAGCAGGTCGCCACGCCAGCGCCCCACTCCCACACTGCCAAAATCGACCGCTGCCCGCCCGCCCTCCAGATTGCGAGTCATTTCGTTGTCTGGCAGGCAGCGCGGCGGTCCTGCGGTGGTGCAGTTCAAAGGCTCATGTGTGAGCCTTTGATCTGCAGCACCAAAGCAAGTTCCTGAACGGCATGGACTTTGCAGTCCATGCCATGCTGTAACTGGGGTGCATGCATACAGGCACAGCATGTGCCCCCCCCCCCTGCATGTATCCCCAGGCCCTGAGGCAACCGGGTGCCATGTATGGCCCCTTTAGTTTCCTCACTGCCAGCATTTTCATGGCGTGAGTACCACCATGAGGCCACTGGAGATGAGGAAACTCGTAAATGCTTAGCGGTGCCACAGCGGCACCGCCAAGCATATTGCTGCCTCAGACCGCCGTGCCCCAAACAGGGATCGTGGATCCCCGGCGGTGTCAGCCATCCTATGGCGGTCCAACCGCTGTAGTCTTAATACTGTGGTTGGACCAACGGTGCGGCGATCCTCGACCATAACCGCACCTCCACCGTGGGTTTGGCGGACCAATGGGCCGCCAAACTCGTAATTAGGCCCCAAGTCTCTAAAAAGCGATCGAGCATCACGTTGAGGTTTTGCAATACTATATCCTTTCTCTGCTACTCTGCAAATGATCTTTAAGTCGACTCCCTGTCAAAAACTTGCACCAAGTGTATGTATGAGTAAACTCCTCAACCCAACAGCACAGCCCCCCAGTGCGGCTAGAAGCAAGGTTTGCAATCTCTATAAATCCAAAATAAATGAACAAAATAGGAGTGTGGACCTGAATTTATATACCGGTGTGGATTACTGGGAACTCTACCTAAATTGTGAATCGGAGAGAGTTGCAATCCTGCTTTCTCTACTTAACCAATGTGCGGTTTTCTTTGGAGTCTTTGTGGTTTGTTGCGCTTGTGATCCTTCAAAAGAGAAGTGATCCAACACGGGCACAGGGCAAGGCAACATAGCAAGTACAATTGGCATGTCTACCTATT
Source organism: Calotriton arnoldi (assembly GCA_963921515.1). Taxonomy (NCBI): domain Eukaryota; kingdom Metazoa; phylum Chordata; class Amphibia; order Caudata; family Salamandridae; genus Calotriton; species Calotriton arnoldi. Next base: position 2,552,724 of record CAWUFW010001127.1, on the reverse strand, counting down.
AGCAGCAAATGGCAACTTTAAAAAAAGCAATAAGCACCCATCATATTTTTACTTTCACAATAAATCCAAGTGCCCTATTTAAAAAGGGCAGCATTTTGAATATTATTGGGTTAGCAGAGGGGAGTTAGTCAGAGGTGAAACTGTGATGATGTTTGCAACCTTCTCCATGGCCTGCAGTGTGAAATGAGCCACACAGGTAGGGCCAAATAGTTGCCATTTTCTCATCTAACTCCTGTCAAAGCACTGATCATGTCAGTAAGGCGATCGTTGTATGCCTAGGCGCTTATGATTTTAAGATAGCTGTCATTGGACAAACTGCATGAACTTAGTCGACTTCATTTGGCCCCTTGGTGTCATACTATCACTCACTGTTAGATAATTGAAGATTCAAAGACCACCCAGGGTCTGGTTCAGCTAAATGGAGTGATGATCAAACAGGTCGTCGATGATTTTTCTGAAAAAAGCGCGGCATTTGCAGTGTGTACTAACAGTAAAAGGAATCACAATTAGGCACCCATGGAGATTCGTCAAGAATTATAGGGCAGATCAGAGAGGGCTGTCATATTTTGGTAGCAAAACATTGTTTGAAGGGAATCAAAACAATGTACCCCCTTTGAGACCTATGGTGGCAGTGTTTGAGTGACAAGTACACGCCAAGGGAACAACATGAAGAGTGTTTGGGCAATCACTTCAAAAAGAATACGCGTGGATCAAACCAATAATGCAGATGGAGTGTAAAGGTATTCGGCCTACTGCATCTAGCTGAAACAGTACGTAATCCCTGTCAAAGCATCTCAGCTGTCGCTTTTGGAAACGTGCCACACCATGTAGGAAACGTTTGTCATCATTTAGATCTCTACTGTTGTAAAAGCATCAGAACTCTGTAAACACAAAAGGCGGATGTTAGGTAGTTTACTATTGTCAATATGTGAATTTTAGCGAATTGGTCAAATGCTCAGTTTAGATGATCTGAAAACCAATTTGCTTCAGTCCCAACCATGGAGTTTAATCACTCTGATTTAGTGGTGTTTGCTTTACCGAGAGGAAAAAATGGCCATCTGTCGATAGAGAAAGCGTCTACCAATAACAAATACGTTTTTACAGGTTTTATGGTCCAGGTCCGTTATCATACCTTACTCTGGAAGAATCTTAATTTAATGGCACTTTAGAGAAGTGAGTTTATTGCAGGGACAATGGAGCCCATGGAGATACATATATTAATGTCGTGCCTCGAACCCAGTTGGCGATACTCTGCGCGGAATACTCAGGGCATCACCAAGTTTGTGTAGTGGACACAAGCCACCAACTAAACAGTTATTCATGCCACAAAAGAGTAATAAATCAATTTCAGTAAATAAATTATTAACACAGTTAAGTATCTTATGAAGTAGATTGATCAGACCAGAAAAATCAGTGACTACCTTCTCCCTGGGGCTTAAGCAAGAAAGCAGTATGCACGGTTTTCTCCCAGATCTTCCAATGCTTATATGATGCCAAACATTCAACCCACACATTAATATGCCTTTCCACTTGCACAGCCCTGGATGGCCACCATTAAATCTTACGTAACAATTTCTATGAAGCCGTAACTCCGGGGTGTCCAGAATGTGCTACATGGATCAGTTTATCAATCACCCATACCTTCAGGTGGTATGAGAAGCCCCTGTCATAAAGTGAAATCTCCTGAGGCCAGTTCCGCAAAACCTCTAATCTACTTTAAATTTCACTCAGGTCAACCGTTCACCGCATATTGCAATCCTCAGCTGCTACATCACACTCATGACAAATCCATACTCTTATCATCCACACATACTTGTTGGTGAAATTCTACTCCTGCAGCCTTGAAAAGAAACATGCCAAACTTGAGGGAGCTTTTCCAACATCATTCTTGTTTACTAAATAGACCCGTGGTTAATGATCACAGTACAGATCACAACACAAGCCTCACAGATAGGTCTTCAACATCTCTACAGCCCAGGTACACGTTCTATTGTACTCTAGTGCCTTTCTGAGCCATGCAAGTCACATGAGATATGCACAGCTGTGTTGTCCCTGTCATTAACTCTCTGGCACAGTTCCAATACCAAGTGCGATCACATCTACAGTGACTGTATACTCTGCACCACTCAGAGACGGTTGTAATGTCATTGTGCTCAGAATCGTGTCTTTCACCTGTCTAAAAGTGTCAGCTTTGGTTCGCAACCCAAATAGGAGCCAATACACCTTCTTGTCGGGTGCCCATCGCAGTCTCTCCCGCATCGATTATATCCTAGTCCCAGCGATACAGGCAGTTAATATTCGAGAAATTCGCCATCTAGGCAGGGGCATATCTGATCATTCACCGATCTGGATGCATGTTGTCTTAGGCCAGATGAGTGCCGGGAGAGTCGCCCCCATCAATCCATGGCATCTCCGAGACCCTGACGCCCGTAAGAAAATAATTAAAGCCACAGATCAATATTTCCAGGAAAACGTAGGCACAGCGAATCCGCTCAAACCCTGTGGGAAGCCTACAAAACGGTAATCCGGGGGCAAGCCCTCTCCCTGATAGCAGGTAAGAAAAAAGATAAGGATAAAGACCTGGTGCAGGCGGAAGACGAGATACTTAGATTGGAAGGAGAGCTAGAACAGGCAGTAACCCCGGAGAAGCTACATCTCTTGCATCTAAAACAAGATGAGTTCAAATCCTTGGCAGCAGACCGGGCCAAGGCTCAAGGAAGGGACACGCAGAGTAGAATCTATGAGCACGGGGATAAAGCCGGGAAGTTAATCGCATGGCTAGATAGGAAAGAGTGGGCCAACCGGCTCGTGCCAGAGCTGCAGCGGGTGGATGCTGACCCTACTACCGATCCGCAGGCAATCGCGGACCAGTTCGCTGACCATTATCAAGCAGTGTACAGCTCGACCGGGCGGTACACAGAAGATGAGAGCCGTGCCTTGATTCAGGATATCACACTTCCCGCTCTAACAGAGGATAACCGGAAGTATTTAGAGTCTGATTTCTCAGATGATGAAGTAGCTCAGGCAATAAGGGCAATTAACTCGGGAAAAGCTTCCGGTCCCAATGGTTTGCCGATCGAGCTCTACAAGCTCAGGCCTGATAAAATAGCTCCATATCTTCGCTCGATGTTTACAGACAGCAGAGACAGAGGGACACTCCCTGAGGATCAAAGGTTAGCAAATATTGTAGTTATCCTCAAAGAAGGTAAGCCCAAAACCAGCTGTGCCTCGTATAGGACCATATCCCTTCTTAACGCGGAGCCCACAATTCTGGCGAAACTGCTCGCGATCCGGTTAGTAAAAGTGATAGATAGCCTGGTGCACCCCGACCAATCGGGCTTCATGCCACATCGCAACACAGCCTTAAACTTGCGCAGAGTGCACTGGGTATTGAGTAGGGCAGCCACCATTCGGGAGCCGGCGGTGTTGGTCTCGCTAGACGCCACCATGGCGTTTGACATGGTGGAGTGGCCATACCTCTTTGCTGTACTCGACAAGATGGGATTTGGTCCCGTATTCGTGAGTTGGGTCCGTTTACTATACTCGGAGCCAATGGCGCAAATAGTGGTGAACAACCGCAAATCAAGGGTATTCCAACTAGGCCGTGGCACGCGACAGGGGTGCCCATTGTCCCCCCTCCTGTTTGCTCTGGAGCCCTTAGCGGCGTGGATCCGCAGGGACCCTGTTATCCGCGGTATGCGATGGTCCCCAGAGTGGGAAGATAAGATATCCCTATACGCGGATGATATTCTATTATACCTGTCTTCCCCGAGAGCCTCTATAGCACGCACACTTGATATTTTAGCAGTGTTTGGCAGATATTCCGGATTCACTATAAATTGGTCTAAGTCCGTTGTTTATATCCTGCATGGAGACTCACCGGTGCTCCCGAGGCATTGCCCAATCCAGATAACGACAGAGGGTTTTCAGTATCTGGGCATCTTCATTTCCCTGAGTCCCACGCTTCGCTATACCCGGAATCTCTTACCGCCAATGCAGAGGCTGAAAAGAGACGTGAAGAGCTGGAAGTCTCTGCCCCTCTCGTTGCTGGGCAAAGCCGCCCTTTTTAAAATGATGGCACTGCCCCGTTTCCTCTACGCCCTTCAAAATTCGCTAGACCTAGTTCCCAAAGTATACTTTCAAGAAATTGAGAGCCTCCAGAGGGATCTCTTATGGGACGGAAAACCCCGAATCGCCTTAACCAAACTCACCCTAAACTGGTATGATGGTGGCATTAGCCTCCCTGATATTAAAAAATATTATTGGGTGACCCATCTAGCGGCCATCAATCACGGGACCTATGGACACCCGGACGACCCGGGATACGCCATGGACAGATGGCTCCTCCCCGGAGGAAACTACAATAGGGCGCTTTATTCTAGACCCAATAAATATCCCCTGACGGGACCAACAGCGCATTCGGTTCAGGTGTGGCATGTGGCGAACAAGCAGTTGGGTTGGGACCGCAGACTTACCCTTGCAACACCCCTATGGAGCGCCGAGAAGCTAGGGAACATGTGGCAAACCAAGGGATTCGATAAATGGGACCTCATCGGAATCTCTCAGATTAGAGATCTCTGGGTTGGGGATGAAATCCTCCCATTCACTTCCCTTCAGCAACAATATTGCCTGGCAGATACATAACGATTTGGATATCTTCAAATTCAGCACGCCCTCCGGACACACCTCGGCGGGCTCTCCTCCTTCCCCGAGGCCTCTCCCTTGGAGAGCAGAATACTTGACGGCCACTTACCCGAAAAGGCCATCTCCTTGATTTATAAAAAACTAATTAATAATATGGAAGATCCACTCCAGTCCCTCAGGGAGAAATGGGTGAGAGATGGCTTGGAACTGGACGAGGAAGACTGGCAAGAAGCGGTCTCCTCCCCGAGGGAGGTGGCGGTCCAGGCCAGACTGAGACTAGTGCAACTCAAAATCCTCCAATGGATTTACATCACCGGACCAGGCTTGGTTCGCATGGGCAGGGCAGACAGTGGGGAGTGCAGACGCAGATGTGGGAGAGATGGCACCTTTATCCACATTATATGGGAGTGTGAACGAATACAGCCCTACTGGCAAACTATACACCGCACACTCAGCGAAGTCCTCACAACAGAAATACTCCCGGAGGCTCGCAGATGCCTTCTGAACATCTGGGAGCCAACAGATCTCACCTCCTACACTAAGCAGTGGGCAACATTGGCGGTCATGATTGCAAAGAGGAACATCGCACGACACTGGGGGGCCCATCAACCACCCAAAATAAGAACGTTGAAGGAAGATCTAGACTGGTGCATGTTCAGGGAAAAGTCAGTCTATATAGCCAGAGGGTGTCCCAAGAAATGGAATAGGATCTGGGGGCCATGGAACTCATACAGGGGAGATATCTGTACCCCCCCCCCCCCCCTGGCGCCACTGAATGAAGATGAGGACATTACACCCCCTTAATTGTTATATATTGATCATTTTGATTTGAATCTTTGATACCCGACTTTATAGCGGTTGAAATGTATGTGCGCTCTTAATAATCTCTTAATGTGATGTATATGTCGATTATATTTTAATAAAAATAATTATTTTAAAAAAAAGTGTCCGCTTACTCCTTACTCACACAAACTTTACTCTTTTCTTCAAAGCGGCTCTCAAATGTTTAACCACAGTAGCACACCTGTGCACAAACCATGTGCAGTGTTAACTCATTCCGAAAAAAGGACCTCAGTGCATCCTTGTTTTTAGAATTAGACTCATTCTTGAAGTCTCCAGCAAATCTGCTTTTGACTTTAAGCTTTCCAAATTAATAGTGTACGCCTGATAGTCAACAGTTTGTGTGATGTATTTAACAACATGTTTGTCTTTTTAATTATGATACCTCTCTCCATCAAGGTTTTTAACTCCAAGGATAATCTTCGTTCTCTTGAGATTTAGCAGCAAAAATCAGGATATGATCTTGAAATTATTATACCCCCTTGATAGTTCCAAATAGACTGTCCATGAGGTTTTGAAGCACACTTGTTGCTGACACCACCCCAAATCGAAAGTGTAAATATTTAGATGCAAGAAACAGCATATTGAAGATTGTAAGACTAGTACGGTGCTAAGCAGATTTTATACAATAATAGAAAAAATATATTGCATCATCAAGGTCCTCTAACACTTCATAAATTTTAAGTAGTGGGTGACGAAACAAAACTGTTTTTAATTAATGAGAGAAGAGCTGCTCACAGACAAATCTTGCCAGGATTGTGTTTGCAAGAACCACTGTGGAAATCCATTCTGAAGATTCTGCGTGGGGTTATCCCACTATTATTGCACGTCTGCTCAAGTAACTTTTTCAAATCATCCCCAATACATGGGTCTCAATCTATGTGCAGCAGGATAGTGTTATATTTAGGCTTAATCTTGTGTTCTACTCTTTGAATACTTCCTGCATTGGGTGCAAACACATGAGAAATTCTTCAAAATTCGCTCAACATTTCCATTCTTACATTCCACATTCAACGCAGACATGTCATCCAACATAACATGGCATGACGTACTTGGCTTAAATGGAATACACAGGTCTGCTTAATTTTTCCACCTCTTAATGTCTCCTCCACACAGTGCAACATATCCTTTAGTAAATATCACCCTGCCCATCAACTCCAAACTGTCACACATATATCCTAGCATTTGAATATCAAAGTCTCCAAAAGCCTTGGGATTGACATCAGACTTTAAGAAGAACTTGTTCCCCCACTTTAAGGCTTACTGTGCCTTTTTCTTTTTCCAGATAAATTCTACAATAAGTGAGTTCAGTTCGGCAAAGAATATTTTTGGTAGATTACATAGAATTGCTCAAGAAATATATGAGAAACAAATGCATTTCGGTAATATTGATGCTGCCGATAAGGGTCAAAGGTAAATTTGCTCATTGCTGTTGTTCTCACCAGATATCTTAGACTTGAAGGGTGTCGATTAATCTCCCTAATGCTACCCACATCGGTTGCCGACTGCAGTTTGCTGACTCTGAAGTATAATATAAGTGTGTGTGTATAATGTATTATTAAAATCACCTCAAGAAAAAGAACTCTTTAAATTGGTTTAGTTTCAAGGCTGTGGGGATAGAGAATTGATGAATACTACATTTTGGTCCAAAGTTGGAACATTGGGGCTATTTTATAAGAGCTGCAGTGCAATCCACCGGCCCAGACTATCTACTGCTACTGGTTTTCTTCTGCTGTGTTTATTTTATTTTCAAGAATAGGGCCCATACAGGTTGCACAATGAGAAGCAGACATCAATAAACTGTGTGCAGTAGAACTCAACAAAGCTACTGCTCCGTTAATAATACTTGGACAGCGCTATGCATCCACATTCCTTGACAGCACATGTATCCCTGGATGTAGCCTGTGTAGATGAAATGTGGACATCCCTGCAAGGTACATGGCATATCTGTGTGTATATACAGACTGTTTTGGAAAGAGCCTATTTTATGCTATTTAGCCTTTTTTTGGACAAGGTGGATAACTCTATTTCACGTATTGGGTCTGAAGTGAGACCTGTATATACCACTTCGGGCACATTTATGAGATGGCTGTCTTTTGTTAAGATGTGTTTGTGTAACCCAATTTCCCAGCCCATATTATATTATGAGCTTTTTTGGGCTTTAAATCTTTATTACCTCGTCTTCCCTTTTTGACAGTGTGGCCTGTGTAAACAGCAAGCCCAATATTGCTTTTCACCATCAATATCCCTCAGCCCATTTTATCTATATCATTTGCATGGCCCTCGTATTAATAAAAACATTTATATCTGAATACACTGTCATTTTTGCTCCAAATTTGGATTTGAGTGCCCCTGTTTTGGCACCTAATGACATGGTTATTGCATGACTATTAGACCTACTCTGCACTGACCCAGTACGCTAGGAACCACATAACGTGAAGTATATCATTAACAATGTTATCGTTCTGATTTACCAAAGAAACAGTTGCGGCCGGCATGGCTCGTGGATGGGGGAGGGGGGGGGATGTCACGGATGGGGGGGGAGGGGGCTTGCGGGAGGTCATAATAAAAAAACTAAAAAACGTACCTTTAGGCCGGGTCTCGCGTCTTCTCTGCACCTGCTCTCCTGCGTCCGACAGGAACAGGAAGCAGGCAGCCATGCTTCCTCCCCTAAGCCAGTCACAACGCTGCAGTGATTGGTCTGAGCGCCGTGACACAGCGCTCAGCCAGGGCCTGGAGGGATGGGCATGTTCTCCATGCAGGCTGCAAAGCAGCCTGCATGGAGAAGGGGAAAGTGCACATGACTGGTTTGGGCGGCCGAGAGGGCCGACCAAACAGTCATTGCACACTCAGGAGTGGGCAAACCACTGCTGCCCTGCTCCGTAAGCAGAGCAGCCCCACCCACCCGCCTGCGCAAGAAACATAAAATGGTAATAACTAAAAGTTATTACCATTTTATGTTTTTGCCTCTCGCACTGTGAGAAAGCAGTGGGGCGACGCTCCTCCACCATAGCGGAGGAGCCGCCCCTGCAAAGGAACATTGGTATAGTCCGATTCTTACACTTCACTACTCTACCACAAATTACATCTAGAGCTCTGTCCAGGTGAGCTCTGTACATTCTGCACCTTTATCGTGTATGTGTAGACCCGGTTTGATCAGGAACCTTCGAGTCCATGTATTATCATTTTATTTTTCTGTCTACTCCGTAAGGGCTTGATTATGAGTTTGGCAGTGTGGGAGCAGGGCGGCACACCACAGCCCCGCTCCCACACCCCCAAACCTCACCGCCGGCCGCCTGCCAGATTACGAGTTTTCTCATCGTCTGGTGGGCGGTCCTTTGGTGTTTTCACGGCGGTGCCTATTAAAAAGGCCTGCAATGGGAACGCCAAAGCCCGTTCCTGCACAGCATGGACTGTGCAATCTATGCTGTGCAGGAAAGGGGGTGCATGCAGATTGGGGTGCCCCCCCCCTGCATTTATCCTCGGCCATGAGGGAACAGGGGGCCAGTTTCCTCACCGCCACAGGTTTTATGGCGGGCTCACTGCCATGAAATCTGTGGCTGTGAGGAAACTGGTAATATGTTTGGCAGTGCCGCTGCGGCACCGCCAGCATATTGCGGCCCGGATACCTCTGTGCCCGTCGGTTGTGGCAGTCCTATGGCGGTCCGACCACCGTAGTTGTAATGCGGCAGTTGGATCACTGGTGGGCGGTCCCCGACGGCCACCGCACCTCCACAGCGAGTTTGATGGTCCTGTGGACTGCCAAACTCGTAATTAGGCCCTACATCTTTAATCATCCTGTGGTCTATACTGAGGTTGCCCCCTTAATACATTTTTTCTGTTCGTGTTCAGGTGCATTGGTGAGAGTGGAGGCCCCTTCTCTTTGCGCTCTGTCGTAAAGACTTTACCTAACAATGGTCTTTACAAGTCTAATGGGTTTTTTAATATGTGCATGGGATGAAAGACCAATTAAAATTAAATGTTGTCTCAAAGAAACAATTATATATCACTAGGAGCCACAGATACAAAAAGGTTGCTGTGTCCCGGGCTTCTCGTCATTTGGTCTTACTCTGAAAGTTTGAAAGACCACTGTTGATGACAGTGTAACACTGTCATCAACCTGTTTGCAATGCTAACAAGAGGACAAGTACAAGACCTGTCGTTAAGGGACCCTATGATTGTATCTAAAAAAAAAAGTGATGCCATCTAATGCTAAATGGAGCCAACTGTGTAGCAGTGTGCTTACTACTTATGAGGGGCCAAAAATGTAACAGGGAGAAGTTTGAATTATCGCACAAAATAGAATTCGTTATTGATGAGAAATAGACTCAGTCTCAAAATTACTCATTTTTAGCAACCTTCCTCCTAATGGGGGCGTATAGTGTATTGACCCTATCAGTTATCACTGGGCTAATGGACACGTAGATATCACAAAAGTTGCTTTCCAGGTTTCAGAATTCACAATAGCCTGGCAGCTCCGTTCCGTGATATGATGTTACCTTGCTATACATGCACATCCGAAGTGGAATGACACTAGTACCCAACCGGGAGCGGGATCTGATGCAGCCCCTTCATCCACGCGTGTGACTGGCCATCATATGGGAAGTCGGTCAGGTCATCTACAGACAGAGAGGGCTGGAGGTGTGCCCAAGAGCAAACAGCCGGGGGAGAAATGTCATTTGCCATCACCATCAAACAAATGGCAGAGTAATCAAATTATTGCTCAAATTAAAATGGCCCGTAACAAAGCCAAAGTGCTGGTAATGGGAGACTTTAATTACCCGGACACAGAATGGATTACATTTATGGAGGAAACAATGATTTTGAGATGTTGTATGCGAATATGATCCAGTGCTGCGCTCTAATTCAATATGTGCCTCCATCAATAGGAGGGGCGGGGAGCTTGATGAACTGGAGCAGTCAGCACAGCTGAGGGTTTCATAGATCATTTCTTAAGAGGAGTGCTGGAGATTGAAAAATATCCACCTCTATGTCCACAGTCGCGATACAAATAGAAATTGAAGATTCATTTGATTCAGGCATGCCACCAAACTATGGATTAATAACATTAATAACATTAATAACATTGGAGAGTCGACGAAGACCCTTGGACAAATGAATGATGTACTTAATAGCGTACTGTTAGCTATACATGCTAAGGCCGCAAACCATTGACAAACGATTCTCTGACCTCCAAGAACACAAATTATTCAGAATCTGCACAGGTCTTTTTACAGCTGATATTATGTGCACTTTGGGCATATTATGTACTGTACAGCACACCTAAGGACTTCTGGCAATATTCCCTTATTCAGAGTTTTCACTCAGCACTGTGTCATTAAATGCAATATGCTGGGCTGTAACATAAAAAGGAAATACTGTATAGTCAAATGGGGCGCAGCGACCTTTTCAGTGTGTAGTATCATCCCCAAAGCAGGCTTCTTCAGACTCCTCTATTCTTTCTTAAACTCCTCTCGGACTTCACTCATCTTAGCCCACCAGTTCATTTCTTGTGTGAATTATTGTATTGTAGCATTTGTATAGTGCCTACTACCACTATTTGAGGCGCTGAAACACTTACTCACACAGATAGCAAGCTATACTGTGTAGGTGTGCGTCAGAAGGGTGCTGATTTTGTTTTGAGCCTGTATGGGAAGTCCTAGGGAGGACCACTGAGGTGCAGTTATTGTGTTGTAGGATGCAGCACCTTGGGTGTAATGAGTGAGGTATGTGAGAAATTGATGTACAAAATATAATTGTAATAAGGACTAAAACATGTAAGCAGCAACACTCCGCCAGGTAGCCATAGTCGCCGATCTTCCCTGGTAGCCATAGTTGCCGATCTTCCCTGGTAGCCATAGTTGCCGATCTTGCCTGGTAGCCATAGTTGCCGATCTTGCCTGGTAGCTATAGTTGCCGATCTTGCCAGGTAGCCATAGTTGCCGATCTTCCCTGGTAGCCATAGTTGCCGATCTTCCCTGGTAGCCATAGTTGCCGATCTTCCCTGGTAGCCATAGTTGCCGATCTTCCCTGGTAGCCATAGTTGCCGATCTTGCCGGGTAGCTATAGTTGCCGATCTTGCCTGGTAGCCATAGTTGCCGATCTTGCCTGGTAGCTATAGTTGCCGATCTTGCCTGGTAGCTATAGTTGCCGATCTTGCCAGGTAGCCATAGTTGCCGATCTTAACCCTCTGAAGAGTGAACAGCATTGGGCGATAGATCACCTTCTCATTGCTCAGTTTGACCTGTGCGGCTCGGTCCTGATGCAAATATTCATGTTAGCTATCTCCCACATCATTTACTGTCGGTAATTTAAGGACACTGTGCTATTTCCTCTTCCGTGGTCATAAACCAGTGAGCAGTTCCTTGCTGCACAATAAATGGCAGATGATTTTTTAAACTACAAAGTTCATCTGAGACGCTTTTCCAATGCACTTTAATTTATTGCCACCAAACTACTACACACTGCCCCTTACTGATTACCCCTGGATATATCTATTTTTAATACTGGGAGAAATTATCCTATTTTCGGAGACCGCGTGTTCAGTAGCTGTTCAACAGTTAGCCTCAAGCGTGATTGGACATTAAAACTTGATCCACGCCCACCGTGTGTTATTTGTATTTTGGCTATGTCCACAGTCTATAATTAAAAGTTTAACCCTAACGTCACAATCTGGTATTAGGGCTTGAACCCCACGCATAGTCTGTTGTTGATGACTTAGCCAAACTTAGAACGGGTTACTGGGGATTGAGCCCTGTTTAAAGATTAATGAAGAGAACGTTTGTTGTTGGCTACAGCGAAATTCTATTCAGACCTTACTGTAACTCACACGCCCTCCGATAGCCCCGACCATTTATTTGCCTGATAGCTGAATATCGCCCCACTTTGTGTAATGGCCTGTTTAGGACACAGGCGTCAGCAGTGTGCAGAGACATATGGCCCAAAAGACAATAGAGTTTGATTTCATGGCACATAACTATTGAATGCTTTGTGCATAAAGGTCCAAAATATTCGAGAATTTTTTGATGTTTGCCTAGTTCCTGGCAACGCTGTCTGGTATTCCATGTGCTTGTGGTCCATCTGCCATTCAAGGGTAAAAGTGGAACAACTAAAAGGGACAATTCAGGTGCTGTCAGGGAACAAGACTTGCAATGGAAAATTGATTAGCAAGGAGAAACAGTATATGAATGGACCCAACTGGGAAATGAGAGCCGATGTTCAGCAACCAGTGGGTTACAGAAACATAGAGCAACAGTGAGCAGAAACAGCAGCAGTACACGCTGCGGAAAGTGAGATGATCATATTCAGGCTTTGAAGTGGTAAACAACTCAGACTAACCATTTCTAATGAGCATGGTTAACAACAGTAACTCGCAATTAACAGAAGCAAATAGGTAGGTTTATCCTTTACTCTTGGGATCTAATTCAGCTTGTCAAATCGTTGAAAAGTTGTTAGTGCACTGCGTATTTGAAAAATTAATGTTTTACAAATCACTGATTTGAGCCCTCTCAACATCTTCGTAGCAGATAAGCTGCCCCTGGTCTAAAGGTGTTTTAAAGATAAATGTGGGATGGTAACTGAAAGCAATATGCCAGTATTCTCCTTCAACCGTACTCTATCAACTTGGAATTATATTTACATCACAAGTAATTTTTTATCTGAACTTATGTACTAAAAGGGCTCATGGGGACTCTATATTGTTTTTTCCATCATCCTCATCTTCAGGGAAGACCTTAACTTTCACTGTAATCAATGGCCCTCAGTAATATACAACAGACGGACTTTGGATAGCTTATTAGAAGTGCTGTTGTGCTTCCAGCTAGATGTATCCAATTGGAGGAGGCTTCCTCGGTCTCTTCTAGGGCAGGCAGTGCTGTCCAAAATGATCACCCTCCTACATTTCTTTACATACTACAGACCATGCCCCTTTTGCTCCCGCAGGGCTTTTTCAGGAAAGGGAATGCCGCTCTTGAAGAGTTGCTTTGAGAAAGAGGCGCATCCAGAATTTCTATCCCTTGATTCCCATGCAATGGTGTGCAGGATGTGGGAATTGCTCTCCCACATTCACGAATAATGTTGGGCTTTCCAGTTGTAGAATAAGTGAGCCAGCTCTAAGTCTAGATAGATACTCTATTGGCTGCCAAAGTTACACACATAAACTCTATTCTTGATGTTATCTGACTAGACTCTTCCCGCCGAAGGAGGATGTTGCAAGACACTGGTATGTAGAAACCATCTTAACTGGCTGGAATGGAAGGATTATGGCTACCATACATAGTGGGTGGGAGTTTGAGAGCTGATGAAATTGAACTAATTTAAGCAATGGTATGTAATTAGGATTTCGAAAATTGGTGATGCACTGGACCTTACTGAATGACGGGCTTCTCTCAGAACATTTGTCATTGATAACAGTCTCACTAATATATAAGGCAGTGAATAATACCTCCTTGACTACCTGGGCCGGCAAAATGACATGATGGGGAAGTGACCTAGGTGAACTAGAGCACTCGCAGCTTTTGAGAAAGTACTTATGCATCAGAGAACGTTCACAATAAGGGTGGGATTCTGGTTCAGTTGAAATCCTACACATTTGCGTGTTTGGTACCGCCTCACAGATGCCATGTCTGTAAATAGTGCGGGCAAGCAGGAACTTTTCACCATATACTGTTGGGATGCCCCAGAGTATGGACGTTCTGGGTTGGTATTACAATTATATTTGAATAGAATTTTGGACATCCCTGTTAACCAGCCGGTCAAGGCAGATACCCTTGATGTGGAGCGGGATTAAACCCTGTGGAGCAGACGTCTGCTCCTAGTCGGTCTGGGTCTTGTGGTGGCGTGGAGACACATGACACAGAAATGGGAAAGTCAGGTAGGGCCTTTGGTGGAAACTTGGTGCTCAAACATAGGCTGAGGTATGTCTGCTGAGAGAATGTGTGCCAGTCAGCAGCGGTCACTCCATTAGGGCGGAGGAGCACCGCCCCCACCAGCAAATAAAAATGAGAATAAAACGGGTTTTAAACCCATTTTATTGTTTTATTTTAATCCCCTGGACCCGCCCCCAGGACTCTGACGAGTCTTTTGGGTGGGTCCAGGGGATGACACTGCTCGTGGGGTAGTGGTGGGCACTCCATTCACTGCGCATGAGGGTTTGGCTGGCCGTCTCAGGCCGGCCAAACTCTCATGCGCAGTGAAGCTCTCTCCAGCCCCAGCTGCATTGCTGGGGCTGGAGAGAGCAAGCAGTCTGCCTGGGAGCGCAAGTTGCCAGCGCTCAGGCCAATCCTGACGCTGCTTTCATGCAGCATCATGATTGGCCACAGTGCAGTCTGGGATCTTGAGCCCAGAAGAAGAAGCCTGGAGGAGCGTGATGCGGAGGTCGGTGGCGGCGGCGTTCAGGTATTTTTTTTTTTTTGTCCACGGAACCCTCACTCCCTCTCCACCTCCCTCCTCCGGCCCGCCCCGTCACTTTAGCAGGGGACGGTCCGCTATTGGTGCCAGTAGAGGCTGCGTGGAAAAATTTGTCACAATATAGTACTTGACTCCGTAACGAGGTACCAGGGGTGCGTGTTTGTCTATACTAAGTGTAATGTTGCGATAATAAGGTAGAGAAAAATTACATTCCGGTTAATTGTTGCTACTTTTTTTCTCATTTGATATCATTGAGGTATCCCATATACTTTTTTGCAAATGATGTGACCTTTCGACTTAGAACCATATTGTCTTAGTCACTTATCCCTCACCTAAGTTCTGTCTCTTGTTGTTTACTGCAAACAAAAATCATTTAAAAATTGTTCTATAAAATGTTCTGAAAACTATATATAATTTTGTTACAGTTGGAGAAGTCGCCTGCGAAAGGGAAATTGTTCCCTGGACTGTACTGTATATAGAAGGATAGATGGTCCAGAGATCACCTGGGATATCTACAGAAACAAAACTTTATAATACAGCTCTTGCCTTCTTAAGTGAAAATGTATGTTCACACGAGACAACTGAGTGTAATACCTTCTGGGGTTGTTTGTCACCCATAGGCAGCAAACAAACACTGCAAAATTGCCACCTGATATTTGTGATGGGTGTTAGCCACTGATTTGTCCTCCCTCCCACTTACCCCCTCCCCGCCTCGTCTCTCTTCCTCGACCCCGCCATCTTGCATCAGTTGCAGTGATGGAGGGACACTGACAGAACCAAACTTTGCAATTCAGAGAGCACAGGGCTTGCAGAACTGGGAAAGTCCTCTTTCCCACTGGTATGTAAAGATAGGATTGTGATTTACAGGGGAAAGAAATGGTTTATGCCTGTATTTGTGGATGCATGGTCGGCGCACCTTATTTGAGTCCACATGGATATGTTTAAATAGGGCCTTCTTAACTCGTGAATGGGGACTCCTCTTGCACTGTCACGTGACTCTGACCCCTCACTTTGCTCTGCCCCTCGATCCCTCGGTCCCAATCCCTTGGCCTCTTCACCTTGTGCCGATTTAGCTCTTCCTCATCCCTCTTAACCTCTCCGTCCATAGGGACCAGCCCTGGCATCAAGCTGAGCTGGAGAAGTTAGTGGTGGTGGCCGATCACTGCCAGAAGGACGCAGGGCTACGGCCACAAGTATGGCCAGTTTCAGTACTCTACGTCCTTCCTTGACCCTCCTCCCCCCTCTCTGCCCCTCTCGTCATAAACGCAAATGTTTTCCTTCCACAAAACCACATATTCCATTTTGGCTGAGCAGCAAGGAACTAGGAGATACAGGATATAACATTCCACCATTACATTTCTTTTTCCATAATGTTCCCCACACCAAAGAGTTGTCTTAACACCTCTCCTGGCGCACACGACAGCCTCTGTTTCACTGCTGAATATATAATGCCCATTACTGTGATCTTTTTCTGGCACTCCTAAAAGACTTCTTAAAACATACACTGTGGCTTGGTATTTAATGGTTGCTGCTCTCTTTTGTGGACTTCAGATAGTATTCTCTGGTTGCCTAACCGTGCCTCCAGGACTTGGGTTTCTGTTGCTCCTTGGTGGACTCTGCATCGTGTTCTCTTGTTGTTTAACTTCATTGCCAAGGCTTTGGCTACTGCCGCTCGTGGGTGAACTGCATCAAGTATTCTATAGTTGCTTAAGCTTGCGTCCCGGACTCTGGCGTCTGTCTGGGTGGATTACATAGACTATTATTTAGTTGCTTAGGTGTGCTACCCAGTGCATTGGCTTCCGTTGCACCTTGGTGGACATGCATAGTTTTCTCTGTTTGCTTAAATATGCCACCAGTGCCTTGGTTTCTATTGCTTCTTAATTGACTGCATAGTATAATGCCTTGAACCCCGCTGTACCACTTCAGTGGTTGCGTTGTACCATTTGATACAGAGCACTGTAAGGTTTGGAAGTATCCAACTACGTCAATTCTCACACTCTGTGCAACACATGATGCTAGCACGCAGGAAGGCTGACCCCCTTGGATCACACAGCATAATGTGCATCGCCACTTGCTGCCTTGGAACTGATAATTTACAGTTTAATCGCCAGGTTTTTCATTCTTAGAACATCCTATTTAATCGGCCTCCACCACTGAGTGTAATTGTGGCTTAACCTTCCGCAAGCCCCTTGAGGCAAACTCTAATTATTCAGGCTTGTATTTTTTAACTGTCCTGATGATGATGCTACTATTTCTTAAAGAGGATCGAAACGTCGTCGACCAATGTAAACAGTTTGCACATTAATCAAATCTGATAAAAAAAAGTGTATTTACTGTTTCCTCAAGCTTGTTAGAAATTGTGTTCAATATTCCACAAGCTACCCAGACTTGCTGTTAAAAGCAAAATGATAATCATGAACATTACCTGCGCCATCTTGTCTGGTGGAATTCTATGTGCACATAAGTTGCAGTCATTTTAATCTATCACAGCCATTTTATACTCTGTAGGTCACCTTTGTTTCACCCTGCCCTTACTAGCATCCCTCTGACCGACCTGGTATGTGTGCTGGGGGCTATAAACTCTATTGCCACAACAAACCTCAGCGCCACTTGCTGCCACAAACTCGTTTTTCCTCTCATCTCTGTTTTCAGGCAAACCTTTGGACACTCTACCCCTCACTGCACCTAGTTACACAAACAGGTTCCAAACACCAAAAAGACTCTTGCAACATGATTTATTGCACTGCAAACAGCAAGACTTGTTGTTACCAACAATGGGACCTGTTTTTATCAACAGAACGGACTCTTAGATCTGGCCGGTCTCACATGTTTTAGACCCTGAAGCAAGGTCCAGCTGCAAGATAAGATTGTCTGTTTGACCTGGGTGGGAAGAGAATTACTGTTGGGCTTGTGTGACAACCTGCCCGGGCGGGACCCCAAGGTTGTGTAACCATGTTGACAAAACAAATGCATTGTGTCAAACCTGTATAAAAGGAAGAGCCAAAGGAGTATCAGCAGAACACTTCCCTCAGACATCCCGGTGTCTGCAGTTGACGTGATCTCCTCAAGAGAAATAAACCTTTTTCTTGTCTTCCAGTTTCCAGCGCTTGCCTCATTATTTTGATAGCGAACCCAAAGTAAATTAGAGGTGGAACCCTGCACCGGGCAGCATTGAGGGTCTTAGAAGACTCGCTGCCTTTCACAAATTGGCGCCCAAACGTAGGGGCCCATCAGCGACGCGTGGGTCCGGTAGAGAGGTCCTAACGACGGAGTGAACGACTAAACGATTGGGCTATACCTGCCTGAGAAGACCCTTGTCTGGCTGCCGATCGACTGAACTTCACCGGTTCCGAATGGACCTCTCTCGAGTGACCTGCGGTCCTGACTGGGACCTTAGAGGAACGCCGCATTGATTGTTGGAGTGAGAGGACAACCAGGCGCTGGAAGGGGAAGACGAAGAACTGTCCATACGGTCCGGGTAAGGTCGTGAAAAAACGACTTAAATTGATTGATTGATTGAATAGTTTGATTGAAATACTAGTATTCTTTTTTTTTTGATATTGAGTTATTTGCGTCATTTCCCTGCTTGCAAACAACGAAGAATAGGAATATTCTCTCTCTTTGCAGGCAGCGAAGGACAGGTAGTGCAGACTTTTTGTCTAAATTGATTGATTGAGATATTCATTTTTGACCGATAAATACGTCATGCCTGTTTTCTCTAGATTGTTTTAATTGTAATTGTTTTGGACCCGACCGTTCGTTAGAGGTCAGTCAGCCGGCACTGCCGGAAGGCACCCCTAACAAGGACATGTACGTAAAGTATGGATTAGCCACCGTAGCTTATAGCAAACTATGGCATAAATACACTAGGAAGGACCGGGTAAATCAGTGGCCACTGACGGGATCTTTCGATCCCGCTAAAATAGAAACGTTAGAATTAGCTCTCCACAAAAAGAAAACTAGACCAGCCATGTTTGACAGTTTTGGTTTATGGCGAAAAGAGGCAGCTCAAAGAAAGAAAAGGGACGAAGCTAGACAAGATAAAGAAACGCGAAAATCAGCTTACCAAGCCTGTAAAAGATTAGAAGAAAAACTAAAAGAAAAGGAAATCGATAAAAGGAACAGGAATCAAAAATATCAGGTCAATGCCCTGTTAGAACGCCCTCGACTCTTTACCCCAAGTTACCAGCAAAACAAAGGGTAGATGATGATTTATTGTTAGGTCCCCCAATCATATACATGCCACCCCCTTACGCCCCTATTCATCCCGTAGCACAACGCCAGGACCACCAAAGTATAGCCGGAGATGGCACGATCGCCTCAGATTCCACCGCCTCTGCTCCCACCGAGTCACCCACACCAAATGCCTCATCAAAGGATACAGTAGTAGAGGTAGGATCAAAAGAAAAAGGAGCGCCCAGGGTCCCGCGATTAAGTAAAAATGAGCGAGCAGGCATTGATAAAATAGTTAAATCCCTCATAGATAGGAAGGAGACAGAAGAGTATGTAACTGACATATGCAACTCCTATGTTGAAAACCGCAAATGATACTTTATTGTACGTCTCTGTTACCACACTCTTACTGCATATGAAGAGAAGTACCAAGATGTAGGGCCCGAGCGGCTAGTGGCTCTCTATAGGAAGGTAGACACCGGAGATGAAGGCGACAACGATGTTACAGAACTCTTTTCATCCACACTGGAGGTATTCCGTCACCTCGTGGAACAAGGACGGATAGATAAGGACAGGACATCTAAGATAGCAGGACCCCCAGTGGAAAAACCAGATAGCATGATGCCGATAAAAGAAGCTGCCCCTTATTGGGTACCTCCTAGAGGACAAGGGACTCATGACGATATGAACCATCAAGACGCTAGAGGAAGGGTGGTCTACAATTGGGTGTATCAACCATGGGACAGACAGGACATTTTGACGTTCCGTAAATCTTTACCGGATTTATGAAAGAACCCCACCGTCTTTTACACCGAGCTAGGTACCGCTCTGGGATCAACAATAATGACACTTGCCGACATAGACTTGTTCTTCTGGTTATGTTTGCCAGCAGATGTGTGGAAACAGATTAGGAAAATAGACCATACCGAACTGCTTGGTCATACCTGGGAACAACTCAACACATTAGATAAACAGCGGAACCCTGGTCAAAAACCGGTTAAAGCAATATTGGACCTCCCTGACAAAATAGTGCAGAAAGTGAAAACTCTGATCCCAGAGAAAAAGATAGACTGGTCCATAGTAACCGCATGCCGCCAGAAACCACAAGAGGATGTCTCAGAGTATTTCTCCAGATTTGAAACGGTGTTCTCCGATTACAGTGGACAAGACATGTCCACCGCAACCGGACACCACTTATTTGTGCAGAACTATGTCAAAGGACTACTGCCAGATGTATCCCAGAAATTACAAGCCAGCGAAAGTAGTTGGGCAGCATCTAAACCGGCGGCCATTCTCCAAATGGCCCAGTACTATGAGCATCAGAAAAACGAAAATGACAGGGCTACAGAAAGGAAAAAGAAGGACTTGAAGGAAAGGGTAATGGTAGCACAACTCCAGGGGGCGAATACAGGAAGGGAGCAATATAGGGGAGGATACCAGCAGAATACCCCTAGAGTACAGCCACCTAGAAACAATTCATGGACATCATATGTAGGACGCCAAGACCTAGGACAGGATCAATGTGCATTTTGCAAAGAATATGGACACTGGAAAACCCAATGCCCGGCTTTGTTAGGAGCTGGTAGGGGCAGAGGGGCGAGGGAAATAGCAAGTGGACAGAGAGGAAGAGGACGTGGGAGAGGGTACGCGAGTGAAGCAAGCGAGGAAAGGCCAGGAAGAGTGAACACATTTGACCATCCCAAACAGAATCAGTACCAACAGACAGATTATGACAATACGTACGACTTTGCATAGGACAGCCAGGGGCAAGGGAGGGATCCAGTCGAGCTCTATGTTGATCAGCAAGGCCCTTATGTTACCGCTGAGGTCCTGGGCACAAAGTCGCCATTTCTGGTAGACACGGGAGCAACACGTAGTGCACTATCCAAACGACTGATTCCAAGGGCACCCTTGTCAGGCTCACATGTGACCTCAATAGGATTTGACGGTACGCCCTCCACCAACCCTTTGTCCCGACCGATCCCTTTTAACCTTGACAACAATAGCGTCGAAACGACATTCCTCCTCTCTTCCAACACCCCAGACGCCATTATGGGTCTCGACCTTTGAAACACTTCCATGCGACTATCAGATGCTCACCAGACGGAGTGCGTGTCGTCCTGTATGACAACCCCCAGCGCCATAGAGAGAACCCTTCTCAGCACATGTTTCCCATCTCCGAGACTGACGCATCCCTACTGGACACTTTGCCATCACACTTATGGGCTAGGGCTGATTCAGAGGTAGGACGAATGATGATTGACCCAGTACATGTAACAATACGACAGGACGCAACCCTACCGAAAGTACCGCAGTACAAAATATCGCCAGAGGGTGAGAAGGCACTGACCGAGATCATACACTCTTTGGTAGAGGCAGGGGTGGTAGAGGAAGTAGTGAGCAACGTTTGTAACAGTCCCATACTACCGATTGTAAAGAGACAGGGAGAGGGAGACGGAAAAGCCTACCGCTTCATCATTGACCTGCGGGAGATAAACAAAATCGTAGTGCCACAATACCCAGTAGTTTCCGACATCACGACAATTTTGACTTTAATCCCCTCCACTGCCACCACCTTCACTGTAATTGACCTCAAAAACGCATTCTTTTCCATACCTATACACAAGGACAGCCACTATCTATTTGGATTCACCCTAAACTCCCGTTCGTACAGATTTTGCAGAGCACCTCAGGGGTACACTGAGAGCCCAAGCATCTATAGCCAGGCGCTTAAAAGACAGTTAGACGCCATACAATTGCCAGATGGAGTGGCACTAATACAATATGTAGACGACATCCTTCTAGCAGCGGACACCATACCAATAGCCGTCACAGCCACCATCAAACTACTCCATTTTCTTGCTGAGAATGGTCACAAGGTCTCCCGAAAGAAATTGCAGTTCTGTAAATCACAAGTGACCTATTTGGGTCACCTTTTATCCAAAGAAGGGAGGAAACTCACGCCTGACAGGATCCAGACAATTCTAGACACCCCTGTCCCCAAAGATCAGAAACAAGTCCGCTCTTTGATAGGTCTCACCTCATTTTGCCGACAGTGGTTACCGAACTTTAGCCTCATTGTCAAACCCCTTCTCTCCCTCCTAGCTAAAGACATCCCCTCACCTCTCCCCTGGACCCCCGAATGCCAGTCAGCCTTTAAAGAACTACGCAATGCCCTTTGTTCAGCGCCTGTCCTAGGAACCCCGGATTACTCCAAACCATTCTTCCTCTACACGCACGAGAGGGAAGGATGTGCATTGTCTGTCCTAACACAATCAATTGGTCACAAACAACGCCCTTGTGCATATTTCTCTGCCACCCTCGATCCAGTAGCCAGAGCGCTGCCAGCGTGCCTGCGCGCTGTGGCAGCTGCAGCAGTATCGATACGCCAGAGCGAAGGAATAGTACTCTCCAATCCAGTCACTGTTTTAGTACCCCATGCAGTCGACACACTACTAAACCAGACCAAAACCCAACACTTGACTAGCGCCCGACTGACAGGATATGAGTTGACCCTGCTAGCACCGCACATTACCCTAAAGCGATGCACCACCCTCAATCCAGCCACACTGTTACCCCTACCCGAAAATGATCCTAGCGTGACTCCACTACACGACTGTGTGACACTAACCGATGAACAAACAAAGAGTAGAATAGATCTCAGAGACACCGCCTTTCTAGAACCAGATGGAGAACTATGGGTGGATGGTTCGTGCATCAAACTCCCCGACGGCACCACCTCAGCTGCATATGCTGTCACCACAGCCCGAACCGTTCTGGAAACAGCCCGTATTCCCCAACGTTCAGCCCAGGCTGCAGAACTCATTGCCCTCACACGAGCATGTATCTTAGCGACTGACACGACAGTTAACATATACACCGACAGCCAATATTCCTTCGGGGTGGTTCACCATTTTGGGATCTTATGGAAAGAAAGAGGGTTCCTGACTTCACACGGTACACCCATCCTGCATGTAGATTTAGTCTCCGCCTTGACGCAAGCAGTCCTCCTCCCCAAGAAGTTAGCAGTGATAAAATGCCAAGCACATAGGAAAGTGACTGATCTCATTGGACAGGGAAATGCACTAGCAGACGTTACTGCCCGAGCCACGGCAGGAGACAGAACTACGACACGAATGTATGTGACCAGGTCACAAGCTGAACGATGGACTGACGCTAGGACCACTGTAAGGGACATACAGACTACAGGCACACAAGACGAATTGACCGAGTGGGAAAAGGTGGGTCTAAAAGATGAGGAAGATTGCTGGAGAACTAAAGACGGAAATAAATGGCTGTTACCCAATGCCTACCTCATCCCCATATTGACCATGGCACATTTACCAGCACACATAGGCTCCACCCCCATGATTGAACTAATCACCAGAGTATGGCATAACGTCAAGATAGCAGAATCTGCAAAACGCCTAGTACAACAATGTAGTCTGCCTACAACACAACCCAGGGAAGGGGACAGTAGTACCACGGGGAGGGTTTGGGGTCCCTGACCACCCCTTTGAAATTTTTCAAATGGATTACATTCAACTAGAGAGATGCCTTGGTCTAAAATATGGCCTGGTGGTTGTGTGCGCTTTTAGCAAATGGGTGGAGGCATATCCCACCCGCGACAATACCGCCTTAGCCACTGCAAAAGTATTGCTGAAAGAATTCTTCCCCCGATACGGCCTTTGCAGAATTTTATGGAGCGACAACGGCCCCCACTTCGTAGCCGAGGTGATACAGAACATACTGAGAGGGTTGGGGTAAAACAAAAGTTCCATGCCGTCTTCCACCCCCAATCAGCGGGCCTGGTAGAGAGACACAATGCAACTTTGAAACTAAAACTAGCCAAAATAGTTGCCACGACCGGGTTGAAATGGCCCGACGCCCTCCCATTGGCATTGTTATCGATGCGCTCCACCCCAACCAAACATCGACTGACCCCGTATGAGGTGGTCTTCGGCAGGCCTATGAGCATTTGGGCGGCACCAAGACCCACCTCCATTAACGATGTTCCGAACATATTAATGTCGGATTACTTGCATAAATTGACAAACGAGCTAACAATTATCAACCAACAGGTGCAGCAAGCCTTGCCTGATGTATCCAGGGGCCCGGGACATGAAATAAAGCCAGGCGACCATGTATTGATTCGCAACTTCCAAAGAACGAAGAATCTGGAGCCTAGGTGGACGGGCCCCTGGCAAGTCCTGATCACCACCCGAACTGCCCTCCGAGTGGAAGGAAAACGAAACTGGCTGCATGCCCACCACTGCAAACGAGTCCCTCCAACCCTGTCAACCTGTGAAGGGGTGGAGGTGCAAGAGGAAGTACTCGCGAGAGACCGACCAGCTCTGAGTTGCTACCCACAAGAAGACACCCTCGAACTATCAGAATTTCCCGACCCCACGGTGCCATCCAGGAAAGGGTACAACCTAAGATCGACGAAAGGAGGGAGCTCCAACGACCAGGCCACCAACTAAGTCAAGGTCTCAGATCGGTAGTACAGTCAAACAACGCTACCAGGAAAGCGCCAGACAAAAGTCTGTGGTCCTAACAGTTGTTGAGCTCCTCGAAGATGATGGAAGAAACTGAACACCTGCAAAACCACCGCAAAGACACCAAGACTGCTAACCTGCACAGCACAAAGACAATTGCACTTGTAGCCGCATTTCTCACCTGTCTCCTGCTAATGGTCGCACTCTGGATCATTGAAGAGAATGCACCTGCATACAGAACATTGTCACCCACCATGCAACCAACCACCAAGAAAGAACACTACCTGGTATCACTACCGCCACATCTCCGAGAACGACGCAAAGAATTCTGGAATAATTCTTTCGTGCAGATGTTGCACCAGCACAATCTTGCCACCAATGCTACCAACTGTTGGGTCTGTGGGCGGTTACCACATGCCACTGAACATTCCATCCCTTTCATCCCTTCGCCCTTTTCTATTCACGGATCTTGCCTTGCCTGGATGATGCTCCTATAAGAAAGTTACAAAGACAATGCCACTTCCGACGGAACAATTGCCCAGTTCTACAACGAGTTCTGGCGAAACAAAACAGGAAGGACAGCCGCCCCCTTCTGCCCTCACACCTTCAATGCGACATTCCAGATTAATGTCCCCTCCAAAGAACGCAGTGGAAATGCAAGTGTTCAATAATCCTAACAGAGCCACATTTTCCTACCTGAAGAAAAGAACTGCTGCAACACTGACTGTGGCCCTATCTGTGGTGAACGTCTCTGGCTTTGTATGCATTGAAGGCCGTGGGACTAAGAATGTGGGTCACAGCACCTGTAGCATTGTAAGGACTTTGAACACTGCCAACCCCCAGCGCTTGTTTCACCCAATATGTACTTTGTTTGTGGAACCAAAGCCTACACCTGGCTCCCAAGAAACTGGGGGGGCACGTGCTACATCGCCTTTGTTTTGCCACCAACCTACACAGCCCCTGCATAGCATCTTCGAGAAAAGCGTTCTAAAGACATTGATCAAGCAGACTCTGCCTCATCACAGTTCCTCGACACAGCAAAAGGGCTCGTCCCGCTATGGGGTCCGATGGCAAACAGCCGAGCCATCAGACATCTGTCCCAAGCGGTAGAGACCGCCCTGAACGTCACTGCTGGCATCCTCACCAACAACACTGCTGAGCTCCAAGCGATCCGTCTGGTTACCCTGCAAAATCGCATGGTCCTGGACGTGGTACTAGCGGACCATGGAGGAGCATGCCGCATCGTCGGTGCCAGCTGCTGTGTATACATTCCTGATAATTCACCTTCTGTCTATGAAGCAATCGAACATCTCCATAGACTATCTTCAGAAATTCATCAAGGATCAGAGACTTGGACAATTGGAAGTTGGCTTTGGGGCATCTTGAAGGAGTGGGGTTGGAAAATATCAATGATTCTCTTGGTCCCAGTATTGACAATATGTGGTTGTTGTTTGGGTATACACTGTATACCACCTTTGTGTTCTCTTTGCATAACTACCTTGCACCCTAAGACTATGGACACTCAGCTAACAAAAATGAGAGTAATGTATGATCAAGAGATACGGGACATTATGGAGATCGAAATAGACTGACAAGCTGGCTAGTTATGTTCAAAGGGGCCACTGTTAAAAGCAAAACGATAATCATGAACATTACCTGCGCCATCTTGTCTGGTGGAATTCTATGTGCACATAAGTTGCAGTCATTTTAATCTATCACAGCCATTTTGTACTCTGTTGGTCACCTTTGTTTCACCCTGCCCTTACTAGCATCCCTCTGACCCTCTGACCGACCTGGTATGTGTGCTGGGGGCTATAAACTCTATTGCCACAACAAACCTCAGCGCCACTTGCTGCCACAAACTCGTTTTTTCTCTCATCTCTGTTTTCAGGCAAACCTTTGGACACTCTACCCCTCACTGCACCTAGTTACACAAACAGGTTCCAAACACCAAAAAGACTCTTGCAACATGATTTATTGCACTGCAAACAGCAAGACTTGTTGTTACCAACAATGGGACCTGTTTTTATCAACAGAACGGACTCTTAGATCTGGCCGGTCTCACATGTTTTAGACCCTGAAGCAAGGTCCAGCTGCAAGGTAAGATTGTCTGTTTGACCTGGGTGGGAAGAGAATTACTGTTGGGCTTGTGTGACAACCTGCCCGGGGCGGGACCCCAAGGTTGTGTAACCATGTTGACAAAACAAATGCATTGTGTCAAACCTGTATAAAAGGAAGAGCCAAAGGAGTATCAGCAGAACACTTCCCTCAGACATCCCGGTGTCTGCAGTTGACGTGATCTCCTCATGAGAAATAAACCTTTTTCTTGTCTTCCAGTTTCCAGCGATTGCCTCATTATTTTGATAGCGAACCCAAAGTGAATTAGAGGTGGAACCCTGCACCGGGCAGCATTGAGGGTCTTAGAAGACTCGCTGCCTTTCACATTGCCTGATATGTTCCTGTCCTAAGTGTACTTGTCATATTTCTATGTAGGATGCAGGATTGTGTCCCACTGTATTGATGTGTTTATTTTTGGTTTTTGACATTTTTGAATTATTAAATTGAATGTCCGGCTGGACACTCGTAATATAGCACTGATTGGAGTCTATATTTATCCTGATGACCACAATGTTCTGTTTAAGAACCACTGTTCTAATACTGACCCACTGTTAGAGCATGTCCACAAACTTATGTCCCACCCTACACCTTGCATGAGGGTCAAGCTGCAAGCAACACCCTTTTCACTCATTCACTGTGAAACAGTGCCCAGAAACCAGGTGTGAATCAGAGCATTTTACGACCTTGTTGGGTGTTTACAGCACTACTTAATAGTAAAGTACAGTAGAATTGTAAATTGGTAATATCTGCTTATGGTGTCCAAATAGGATGTGACACCACCTGTGTTAGGGCAGACGTGTTTTGTGCTGCTCAGCTGCACGACACTAGTGATGCTTTGGACTGCATGGAGGAGGCAGGTGACAAACAGCCTTTGAGTTGGGGAGACAGAAAGACGTGTATTTTGTAACATAGGCCCATCCCCTCAACGCTTAAATTAATTGACTTTAAGTCTTGAGACTCTTCAAAGTTAACAGTGATTTACCCCTCTCACATGTAACATGAGCAGTGCATTAGAAGGAGACCCCTTTACCTGTAGTAAAGCATGTGCACATCCTTCGTGGCACTTGATGCTACGCTCGAAGCAGAGTCTGGTATGGGAACGATGATGCTGGCCAAAAGTGTAAGCTGCCTACGAGAGGCCTAGAGACGTAACACCTTTTGAACATCGACGCATCCAATGAGTATTTCGACACCTGTGGTTAAAAGTGGGAATAGCGGATTAACAAATCGGGCCACGCATCGTGAATGTTGTGATGCGTGCAAAATGGGGGCGGGTGGGGTGGTAATGGACTGGTCTCGGACGAGTGCAGCTAAGGCTCGTGCGATGCACCGCCCAGGGGCTGGCTGCACTGTAAAGTGAAGCGGAGACCTGCAGGTGAAAACGAAAAGCCATTTTTGTTTTGCGGCCGCTAAGTGGCGGAGTTATGTGTGGTCATGCGCTGCAGAGGCACAGCTCGCGCTGCTTTCAGCCACGCGTCTAAGCAGGGACCACGCTCGTGCTACCTGAGGGAACGCAAATTAATGAGCTTTACTGATGTCTGCATTTAAATCGTGCCACAAATACTTTTTTCACGCGCCCACTGGTCCACCTCGTTTTAAAGAGGTCCTCCGATCTAACACCTCCCTCATTTGGAATGCGCGCGCATCTTCCTTTCCTCCAAGGAGGGCCAAGTGCACTGCCACTTTCACCTGGCATATGAGAGACAGATGCTGCCGCTGCTGCTAATTAGAATAAAATGTCCTCCGTCTATTTCAGGGAGTTTTAAATAATTGATACTATGTTAATATTACCTGTAATGGGCCGTCTCTGCTGAAATGGAGACACTTCTGCAGGATGTAGTATCATAGAGAGCTTTGGTGTTACTTTCATCTTCCTTAATCACGCATGCGGCTCCCTCTAGAAGCCGCCTCGGCGCCTGCAGATGAGGCCTCCCGTTACAGATTCTCCAGTCACGTGCCGGCCTGATGTCATACCTCTCTCCTCTTCGCCCGCTGCAACCCTTCACCAGACTCCTGGCTGTGCTTCTCCGTATGCAAAGGAGACTCCAGCAATGTCTAGAAAGCATACATTCCGGGCTTCGAAGCTGCGCCAACATCCCCCCAGCCCCCAAAACTGCAGTCCGAGCTGGCTAGGGGCTTCCCCTTCTGAGGTCCATTCTGCGTTTCTGAGGGGCTAGGCCCTCTTTGAATTCCATATGGGACGGGCTTCCGTTCACCTTTTTTTTTTTTTTTAATAAACTTTTCTTTAGCATCCGAATATCTTGTTAGGGACTAGAAGCCTTCTAATGCCTGCCAACAATCCTCATTCTTGTTTCTGTGGTATCACGAGTGTGCCCACTCTGCCGAACCCACAGATCCTAGTTCTAGAAAGGTAGCCCCGTCACTTTTGCTTGCAGTACCTGGAGTCTTGACACTTTGTTATATGTGTGATGTTTTTCCACAGCAAACAGCAATGAGGCTCTTACAAAGGCCCGAATGTCAATATCTTGTTATATCTGCTTTTCAATGACATGTTGTATGGTAGCAAAAGACGAGTAGTAACAGTCCTCTTTTTTTGACTCTGGCTCTGCTCCAGGTTATCTTATTCTAGACCAGACCTACCCAGTTGGGAAAGGATTTAAGTTAGGTAACTTGTTCCAAGCACAGAGGTGTCAACCAAACTCTAATGCTGGAGATTTCTCGAACTTGCTGTCAAAGCCTAGCACCACTGCTTGATCCACAGATGCCCATGCGGTCTGACACTTGGGCCTACGCTAGTTGCTGGTTTGGCTTATCAAGTATGCACCCTATTACTTTTGACAGTAGATTGATATGCAAATGAGAACTCCTGTACACTGCATGGTTTATTTAAAAGGGCAAAAGTGATTTTGGTTGCAATGTTTGTTTCCTTCAATTTTAAAACAGACTGCTAGAAACACATTGAACTTTTCCATTCTGTAGACAGGTGATGCCATGTCTGCAATGATGTAGTATTGCAAAACAGTGGTGGATGGACGAATAATGTATGATAACTATTGCATAAGTCAGGAATGTGCAGAATTTTGTACCTTTTATTGTTTGTATTGAACCTATTGCAGGTTTTGATAGTAAGTTTTAAATAATGAAATTTTAAACTGCGGATAATTTTAAATGATATATGTTATGCCCCACATAAATCAGTTTTTTTTTCCCTTTTGTTAGTAAAGCACCATGGTTGGTACTGCCTGATAATTGGTAAATAGTGGCATTTTTAAAGTACCTTTGACACTTCTGTCTGCGCACTGTGTGGCTCACATACATAGATATTTCCGATTTGTATTTGATTAGTTTTATTCATCTTAGACCACGTCCCTTGTAAAGGATTTCGAGTAAATGCTTCATTAACCATGCCCCTTTTAAAGGTAACCCGTACCATTTTCATCCCACTGATGCTTATATGGCCAGGTATTGCCGAGTCCCCTCCCATTAGTGGATTTGTTGTCCCCAAACTCCCCTCCCAAAATGGGATCCCGGGATGGTTGCTTCCAAAACCCTTCTTCCCCTGAGGCATCGATAATAAATTCATCCAACACTGAACTTGGATTAGGGGTCTTATAACCCCGGCCGTATTTTAT
Source organism: Calotriton arnoldi (assembly GCA_963921515.1). NCBI lineage: Eukaryota > Metazoa > Chordata > Amphibia > Caudata > Salamandridae > Calotriton > Calotriton arnoldi. The sequence continues at coordinate 2,522,450 of CAWUFW010001127.1, read as the reverse complement.
TAAAATTAATAAATCATAATTAAAAATTCATAATACAATTTTAATACGCAGAAAACCAAAAACATATACAATAACATTTCAAGTACACTTATTTACACATTTTTGATGGCTAACCTTAACATGATTCCAATTCATAGCCATACCCAACCTAAAACTGGAATATGTACACTTTGTTTTCTGCGTATCCTGGATGAGCCTACGTGCAAGGTCATGACTGTTCCCACCTACTTGCCAGGTCCCCCTTTAACGGAGTGACCTTGCGCAGGAGGCCCGTTTGCCCATCAGATTCCTTTCCGCGGGCACCCCCTACGCCCTCCAATACTACCTCCCAGGGACTGATGTTATGCCACCTTGGTGCGCCTGCGCGGGGGTTGGCCCCAAGGGCCTGCCAGAAGCGGCACTTCCTACCCCTGCACCCTTCAGCCTACCGGCCGTAAGCGACCCCTGGAGTGTGATGAGGGACCACTGTCCCCCCCCCCCCAGGCGTCCCCATTAAACAATGGGATGCCTACTAAGAGATGTAAAATTGACCTAGCAATCATGACCTTACCGCAGACCAAGGATACTCAGACAAAAAATACGACAAGCATAAATGACATCACCCTGTAAGATAAACATACCGATAGACATTATCCGGAACACGTTTTAGTAACTGCAAAAGAAGACTACAAAATTCAACCTGAAAAGCAAACCGTTAAACCACAAAAAACGCCTGAACATAAATACTTATTAAACCTCGTTGCCTCAAGGGATGGTGGGTGGGGAAAAAGAAAATGAGGCTTCCCACAGCCTCTGGTGCTTGGGAGGGGTGGGGGGGGCGAACAGCTGACTGACGAAGCGGAGCGGCGAGGAAAAGACTGTGCCGCTGCTCCGCGCTCCTTTTAAAGGAGCCATGGCCCCCAGAACAGGAAAGAACAGGTCCTGGCTAGATCCGGGACCCGTGTCACGTACGTTGGCCCCGGAAGTGCTTGCTTCCACTTCCGGGGCATGCCTGGCAACCAATCACTGCCCACGGGGGGCGGGTGCCGGCCGCGGCATCGCTGCGCTGGCCCCGCCCCCCGCAGGAGAAGCGTCCCGGGGACCGGCACAAACCGCCATATTGGTGGCGTGACCGAGTTCCCGGTGGCGCCTTGGAAGGACTGCCAAAGGGGCTTTGTTTTCAGACCCTGCGCTTTGACAGCTACCGTGCTTATGCTACAAAATCTAACCATAGATTTTGAAGCTAGCATTTTGTGTTTTTTCATGTCAGATGACGCATTTAAAATAATTAGTTGGTGGCGGAGACTGGAGCTACTGTGTTTTCTCTTTCCTGTAACACTTTTTTTTTTAAAACTTAGAAACAGGTGCTTGTGACGTGGTGCCCAACATAGCTGTTTGTCTAGGGGTCTGTAAAAACTACTGACCTGCCTGGTGCTGCTAGACGTTCCTCGTGCTCTGCCTTGCACCCTTCTCCCCCTACACCTTGCACCCTTCTCCCCCTACACCTTGCACCCTTCTCCCATTCCTCCTTGCACCCTTCTCCCCCTCCGCCTTGCACCCTTCTCCCATTCCTCCTTGCACCCTTCCCCCCTCCGCCTCGCACCCTTCTCCCCTTCTGCCATGCACCCTTCTCCCCTTCTGCCTTGCACCCTTCTCCACCCTTCTCCGCCTTGCACCCTCCTCCCCTTCCGCCTTGCACCCTTCTTCTCTTCTGCCTTGCACCCGTCTTCTCCTCTGCCTTGCACCCGTCTTCTCCTCTGCCTTGCACCCTTCTTCTCCTCCGCCTTGCACCCTTCTCCCCCTCAGCCTTGCACCCTTCTCCCCCTCAGCCTTGCACCCTTCTCCCCCTCAGCCTTGCACCCTTTTCCCCCTCCGCCTTGCACCCTTTTCCCCCTCCGCCTTGCACCCTTTTCCCCCTCCGCCTTGCACCCTTTCCCCCTCCGCCTTGCACCCTTTCCCCCTCTGCCTTGCACCCTTCACCTCTTGCACCTTTCTCCCCTTCCGCCTTGCACCCTTCTCCCCTTCTGCCTTGCACCCTTCTCCCCTTCCGCCTTGCACCCTTCTCCCCATCCTTGCCTCCCTTCTCCGCCTTGCACCCTTCTCCCCCTTGCACCCTTCTCCCCTTGCATTCTTCTCTCCATCCGCCTTGCACCCTTCTCCCCCTCCCCCTTGCACCCTTCTCCCCCTCCACCTTGCACCCTTCTCTCCCTCCACCTTGCACCCTTCTCTTCCTCTGCCTTGCACCCTTCTCCCCCTCCGCCTTGCACCCTTCTCCCCCTCCCTCTTGCACCCTTCTCCCTCTTGCACCCTTCTCCCCCTTGCACCCTTCTCCCCCCCACCTTGCACCGTTCTCTCCCTCCACCTTGCACCCTTCTCTCCCTCCGCCTTGCACCCTTCTCTCCCTCCGCCTTGCACCCTTCTCTCCCTCCGCCTTGCACCCTTCTCTCCCTCCGCCTTGCACCCTTCTCCGCCTTGCACCCTTCTCCGCCTTGCACCCTTCTCCGCCTTGCACCCTTCTCCGCCTTGCACCCTTCTCCGCCTTGCACCCTTCCCCGCTTTGCACCCTTCTCCCATTCCTCCTTGCACCCTTCTCCCCCTCCGCCTTGCACCCTTCTCCCATTCCTCCTTGCACCCTTCTCCCCCTCCGCCTTGCACCCTTCTCCCCTTCTGCCTTGCACCCTTCTCCACCCTTCTCCGCCTTGCACCCTCCTCCCCTTCCGCCTTGCACCCTTCTTCTCCTCTGCCTTGCACCCTTCTTCTCCTCTGCCTTGCACCCTTCTTCTCCTCTGCCTTGCACCCTTCTTCTCCTCTGCCTTGCACCCATCTCCCCATCCACCTTGCACCCATCTCCCCATCCACCTTGCACCCATCTCCCCCTCCGCCTTGCACCCATCTCCCCCTCCCCCTTGCACCCATCTCCCCCTTGCACCCTTCTCCCCCTCCGCCTTGCACCCTTTCCCCCTCCGCCTTGCACCCTTCACCTCTTCCGCCTTGCACCCTTCTCCCCTTCTGCCTTGCACCCTTCTCCCCTTCCGCCTTGCACCCTTCTCCCCTTCCGCCTTGCACCCTTCTCCCCTTCCGCCTTGCACCCTTCTCCCCTTCCGCCTTGCACCCTTCTCCCCTTCTGCCTTCCACCCTTCTCCCCCATCCTTGCATCCCTTCTCCCCCTTGCACCCTTCTCCCCCTTGCACCCTTCTCCCCCTTGCACCCTTCTCCCCTTGCATTCTTCTCCCCCTACGCCTTGCATCCTTCTCCCCCTACCCCTTGCATCCTTCTCCCCCTCCACCGTGCATCCTTCTCCCCCTCCGCCTTGTACCCTTCTCCGCCCTGCACCCTTCTCCCCCCTGCACCCTTCTCCCCCTCCACCTTACACCGTTCTCACCCTCCACCTTGCACCGTTCTCCCCCTCCACCTTGCACCCATCTCCCCCTCCACCTTGCACCCATCTCCCCCTCCACCTTGCACCCATCTCCCCCTCCGCCTTGCACCCATCTCCCCCTCCCCCTTGCACCCATCTCCCCCTTGCACCCATCTCCCCCTTGCACCCTTCTCCCCCTTGCACCCTTCTCCCCCTTGCACCCTTCTCCCCCTTGCACCCTTCTCCCCCTCCGCCTTGCACCCTTCTCTCCCTCCGCCTTGCACCCTTCTCTCCCTCCGCCTTGCACCCTTCTCTCCCTCCGCCTTGCACCCTTCTCTCCCTCCGCCTTGCACCCTTCTCTCCTTCCGCCTTGCACCCTTCTCCCCCTCCACCTTGCACCCTTCTCTCCCTCCGCCTTGCACCCTTCTCCCCCTTGCACCCTTCTCCCCCTTGCACCCTTCTCCCCCTTGCACCCTTCTTCCCCTCCGCCTGGCACCCTTCTCCCCCTCCGCCTTGCACCCTTCTCCGCCTTGCACCCTTCTCCGCCTTGCACCCTTCTCCGCCTTGCACCCTTCTCCCCTCGCACCCTTCTCCCCTCGCACCCTTCTCCCCCTCGCACCCTTCTCCCCTCGCACCCTTCTCCCCCTCGCACCCTTCTCCCCCTCGCACCCTTCTCCCCCTCGCACCCTTCTCCCCCTCCACCTTGCACCCTTCTCTCCCTCCACCTTGCACCCTTCTCTCCCTCCCCCTTGCACCCTTCTCCCCCTTGCACCCTTCTCCCCCTTGCACCCTTCTCTCCCTCCATCTTGCACCCTTCTCTCCCTCCACCTTGCACCCTTCTCCCCCTCCCCTTGCACCCTTCTCCCCCTTGCACCCTTCTCCCCTTGCACCCTTCTTCCCCTCCGCCTGGCACCCTTCTCCCCCTCCGCCTTGCACCCTTCTCCCCCTTGCACCACCTCACCCTTGCACCCTTCTCCCCCTCACCCTTGCACCCTTCTCCACCTTGCACCGTTCTCCCCTCCACCTTGCACCCTTCTCCCCTCCACCTTGCACCCTTCTCCCCTCCACCTTGCACCGTTCTCTCCCTCCACCTTGCACCCTTCTCTCCCTCCGCCTTGCACCCTTCTCCCCCTTGCACCCTTCTCCCCCTCCCCCTTGCACCCTTCTCTCCCTCCCCCTTGCACCCTTCTCTCCCTCCCCTTGCACCCTTCTCCCCCTCCGCATTGCACCCTTCTCCCCCTTGCACCCTTCTCCCCCTCGCACCCTTCTCTCCCTCCCCCTTGCACCCTTCTCTCCCTCCGCCTTGCACTCTTCTCCGCCTTCCACTGTTGTCCCCCTCCTCGGTTACCCACCCAGTATCATTCCTCCCAGCACGGTGACATTTGCAAGTGAAGACGTTCAAAATCTTTAGACGCAAGGACTGTATAAAAGAACAAGGTGCTCTTATTATTTTCCGTCCGAACCAATGATTCTGCCGCTTTTGAAAAATCTTCCCTCTCCACTTTAGGTCTTGTCCATCCCTCCTCACATTAAGAGAATTGCTCAGAATCCCACCGCCCGCCCCACCACTTAAGTCTACAACACAAATGATAATCATATGAACTAAAAACAAAAGAGCAACAGACGCACGCGCGCAGCAGGCTCTTGATCTTATGCATCCGAAACTGATCGAGGTCTAGTGTGTGTTACGATTTCATTAAAATATATACATTAATAAGAAATCCCAGGAAAAACCCAGGAGACTATGTAGGTGCAGGTTGGACAGCACTACCCAGTCCCTCTTCCCATGTTTCTGTGTTTTACTGACTGTGATGGAGAGGAATTGTATGCACGTTTGCGAGATTACCACCGTGATTCACCAAGTACAGATTTGGGAGGCTGCTGTTTGTAATTAGTTGTGGTACTGCTATCGTTACCGTGATTGTGGTTTGAGGGTAAACAACCAGTGGCAGGGTCCCTCTTTTTTTTTGTCTTTCTACAAAAAACATTATGAAATCCATCTTAAAGAAAGAGCCATTCTGTCCAGCTCAGCTTTGTTCATTCTCGTCTCCTTCTGCTCTCCACCTTCCCGCGGCGCCTGTTGCCTCTTTCGCTGCATAGAAATCCGTGGCTGGAGCTGTCGAGCCTTTGTTGAGGCCTTAGCATGAAAGAGCCCAGCGTTTTCGTTGTCCTTGGGCAAGCAGCACATGTACTCGGAAAGGGCACCGGCGCGGCCCTGTGGAGCTCGTCGGCGCGGCTCGGCGGGCCGCGCTCTGAAGAAACAGCGCCTGCAACCAGAGCGCGTCAATGCGGCCTGCGGCCTGCCCTCAGCTTCCTGTCTGCCGCGGAGCCGGCGCGCCTCGCCTTTTGCTCTTTTGCTCCCTGGTACGACCTGCCTTTTTATTTGGGAATCTGCAGGCAGGGTAAACGCCTGTGTTCAGTTATGTTGTTTTTTTCTTCTTACATTGTAAATCCAAGCCTGGCCTCGGCAGCCTTATCAATGTGTCCATTGTAACACGTTTGCTGCTTGGTACGCTGTCATGCTATCCCTGGTGCGCGGTGCTAGGCCTCTCTTTATTCTCTCTGACTGCGGCAATGCCTATTTGCCCCCTCCCCCGTTAGATAAAGGTCTTGCTAGTGTCTCATTTCTATGGTTTTATCCCTATATCGCAATGCATACATACACCAGTTTGAATTGTTTTGCATTTTTGTCAGTTTGCATTTGGATGCATTTTGTTCCTGGTGTGGTTTATATATTGGTGGCCGAACTTCTACCCAAAATGCAAGTCCTTCATCTGTAATGCTTAGGGCAGCACAGACAGCTTAACATGACGTGTATTTGTAACGGCACGTTCACCCAAGGGTATCTTGGTACTGTGTAACAGATGTTTCTTTTTACCCAACTCAATGGTACTCATTTCATCGACCTCGGAAGGATGAAAGGCTGAGTGGACCCACCGGGATTTGAACCTGTGACCATGAGGTCGAACACAGGCCCCTACAGTGGACGCATTAGTCCACTAAGCCACCAAACTCCTTAAAGGGGGCTGCCCTCAGGTAATTGTCCTGCCCTGAAGAGCAGTGTCTTTCGGCCAACAGTCTAAATGGCGCCTCAGTGGGCGAAGTACATGCAACTTCAATCATGGTGCCTCAGTTGATCTTCATTGCATCATCCAAACACAATGGAAATTTATATCCGTTCATCTTTTATTGCTTTGGCAAACATCTTAAAAATAGAAAGATTAAAAAAAATTACTGGATTTTACAGAAGATGGTAGTTCGCCCCAACAATTGCAGAGGTGTAAACATAAATCACAAGAAGATTCCATCACAGATGTATGTACAGTTCCTCATCATAACTCATTGCATTCCTTGGTATCCTTTTCTAGAATATGTTGAGTTTCTAGTTGACTCAAGGCTCTTTCACGATCACATCCTCTGAATGTTCTCCACTTTGCATTAATAACACTATAGTTCAACCACTTGCTATTGCCTTCATGATACTCCTAAAAGTGTCTTGCAACAGGGTATGTGTTGTCTCTGTGATCTATGGCCCTCAAATGTTGTAAACTTCTTTTGTGTACTGCCAGTCTGGTGTTTTTCTATGTACTACTTTTGACAAGGACATGTCAACATTCATACAACATAATCAGTTTTGCAGTTGTAAATGCCGAAAAAGGGGTCTTTCAGTGATTGCAAATGGAAAAAGCACTCAGTTCACCAGCTAAATGCAAACTGATCGAAGTACAGTGCTTAATTTGAGTCGGTGATTTCCGGCTTGGAACCAGCACTTAATTGTTAACATCTGCGCTTGTGACAGTTTGCCACAAGGTGGTGTTATCTGGCTAATTTAGAGATGACCACAACAACAGTTAATTATTAATTCAAGATACATTAGAAATTACTATTACCTCTGCCCAAGCCATTCGTATAGCTATGGGGGTTTGGTATGGTCCAAATTGTCACACTTGTAGGAGTGTGATGTTTAGTATTTGTGCTGTTACTATCATTGGCAGCATGGCAAGGGCGATGCGTGGTGCAAGTTGCAGTGGCCTCCTGACTAGAGCCCTGGCACTTATTATTTTTGTTTTTTACTTTTTACAAATTAAGCACTGTCTAAGTATAACTTGCACCACCATAGATTCCAGATGTCATCACTGATGTAATATATGAGGTAATAAGCAGTGCATTATTTCAGTGCAAGTTATACTTAGGTCAGTTACGTATAACTGGTGAGTTTGTAGTTTTTTTTGTTTTTTAAATGTTAGTTTTTTAGCTCTATGCTAGGCAGCGCATGTGCTGTCTCGAAGACACGTGTTTTGTTCTATATGTGGACTTGGAGGCCACCCATCTCCTACCATTGGTAAACTTCAGCATCGCTCTCATTTTCTTTGATGCCATTCGTCATCACATGCAGGCCTCATGCCCTCTTCTTGTGTTTGGCCCCCCCAAAGCGCACGGACCAAGTACATGTCTCCTTACACTGCTCCCGGTTTAAGGAGCAATTTTTTTCTTTGTTTTCAAGCCCTCCATAGGAGTACTTGGGTTTTTTGAGGCCGTCTCCCTTGTACACATACACACATACCACTAAAATGCATGCAGATGTACATAAACTAATGCATTTCTTAAAAAGTTGTTAAAACACAAACAGCACTTGTTTATGTTGTTTTTTTTGGGTGCACGATCTGATCATATTGGCGCACTTTTTTCTATTGTCCGTCTTGCAATAGCGAGAACACAAGCCAATGGTATTAAAGCACTTTAAGTGCTCACCAGTTACATTACACTTTGACACATTCATTTTTATTGCTAATCCTGCTTCAAATAAAGGTTTTTTTTTTCCTGTTGGTGCTTGCCTATCTCCCCATCCCCTCCTGCTTTACTGCTTGACCCGCCCCTCCACTACCTCCCTCGTCGTGCTGCTTTCTTTTTTGTTTGTTTTTGTGCACGATCCAATGGTATTGGAGCGCTTGTTCCGTCCTTCATCTTGCCATAGTGCCAACACCAGCCAATGGCATTGAAGCACTTTCAGTGCTCACCAGTTACATTACACAATGACAGTCATTTTCGTAGACAGGGGGAAGCGTAAGTGATTTTTCCAGAATCACAAATTGTTCAGTTAACCCCGAGATTCAAACCTGGTTTCCCAGTTCACCTGTCGGCAGGTCTGGCCATTACACCACATCCTCGCTTGACTTCAAAGCTCCTCAACTGTTTCTCACCATCACTTCCACATTTGTTCAGCAAGACCCCGTCAACACCGAACAAACTTTGGCAAAGTCAATAGATCCCATCAGTGCCCGAGCATTTGGCCTTGTCAATGTGATTTTTTTTTTATCCATGTTGTCTGGTAGCACATCTGCTAAGTCCACCAAATTCGGCACCTTAGTTAGCAGGCTCAGCAACTAGACTACAGGTTCACTACTTTCAAAGTTGCAGTGGCGTAGCATAAGCCCTGCAACCCCTGCGGAGCGGGGGGGCCCGGATTACTGGGGCCCCCTCCAGCACTGTGCACGGGCAGGACCCCCTGGCCTGAGAGCTCATGTCTGTGTCCAGAGAGCGGGGCCCCCCTCCATGTACTTTGCAGGGGGACCGCCTTAAGTTTTGTTACGCTACTGCAAAGTGGAGTCTATAGTCTGCGGCTTCAGTAACAAGGTATTGGACTATGAAATTTGTGGACTTGTGCTGGTCCTCTTCCACAGTCTGCTGTCTCAGTATAGAGGGGTCCAACCTAAGAGGACTAAGAGGACTATGCCTCTTGGGTCCACAGAGAACTCATGGGTTCATGGCCCCGGCCACACAGTTTTTTAAAATTTTTATTATTTTTGGGTGCCTGAGGGTGAAACCCTTAAGAGGTTCAGCGAAGCCAGGGGTTCAACATGGGCTCACCGTGCCTTCTTGCATGGCATTTTCAAAAACGTATCAGGACGCAGAAACCATGCCCTGCTCCCTGTAATGTCGGCCTATGGAGACATTTTTCTCTTGCAGCCACCCAATCAGAATGCTCTCACTCTGGTCTCATGGTCGCAGTTCTGATACCACACAGCCAAAATGGACTACCAGAGCAGAATGCTCCCTCATCTCAGAATTGTTTATTTGTTAAAAGTTTGGGCAGTCTGTCGTCGAATACAAGGATATCTCTAGCTTGATTGACAAGTTGATTCAATTTGAGGTCTACAAAATCAACTTGTATATAGCTAAATTCTTGAAAACTACCGAACAGATGTACACCAAAGCAAGCAGTGGTACTGCCTGGATTAAAAATCTGCTGTCATGCCACGTTTGGTGTAATTCCGGTCAGCCTGTTTGTCTATGGCTGTCAAAAGCTTCCTTTGGGAGTTCAAATGTAAAGGCGCCCCCACCAATTTTTTGTCCCTGTCTCACAGGTTTGCATGAAACTGGCCATGCCGAATCTATATCGGATGAGCTTTATTTTTTTTTTATTTTTTTTTTAAAGTTTCATGCAGATTCGTCAAACAGTGCCATAGTTATTAGCAAGACAAAAAAGCTTTGGAAAAGCCAATCTATCTGGCCTTGAGAATGCTTTAATTATTTTTAAGTGGCATGCATACTTTTGCAAACAATAAAAAGTAACAAAGAAATTATTCATACCCATTGCAACAATAAATGTAAAACAAGCATTGGCATAGCCAATAGGTCTTGCCTTTGGGACCTTATAAGTATTTAGTTATGCAGCACAATATCCTTGGTGCAACAACATCAACTGTTGCATGGCTAAACACTTATACGGTCCCAAAGGCGAGACCTATTGGCTATGCCAATGCTTGTTAAGTAATGGGAGTTCACATAAATTTAGGCCACAAACGAAGACACAATATATCCCTGGAGAGATGCTGGAGGGATGTTGTCACCAGTGTAATGTGGAGAAATCTTTGAATGTCAGTGTCTCACGAATGAAACGTTGTGAATGAGCAGCAAGAGCGCAAAATGGGAAATACCTGCAACAACTTTGGCTCCTCCATAAGTGAGGCACACTGGATTGAGGCCTCAGCCGAATTCACTTTATCAAATCCCAACATTACAGACCACTCGTATTAAAGAACTCTCGAGCAACCTGTTTAGTTGCACAATAGCAATTTACTGGTGTATTGAAAACATTGGGGTTAATGATATTGTTTAATGCACTCCTGAATGTAGTACAAACGGAGACACTAAAAGCTTACCTTTAGGTGAGTGTGCTTTTCATCATGCAGAGCCTCTAAAAGTAAAACCTTTGTCAGGGATAATCACGAAAAATGTTAATCTTGAAACGAGAGGCGATGTTGCCCAACACTAATGGGGCTAGCTTTACGGAAAGGGAATTCTGTAAACATATTGACTTCAGCAGCGGTTCGAACACAAAAAAAAAGAGAGTCTCCACAACGAGACTGTTACAGTTTATATTTTAATTAGATCCACACGTGTAAAAAGCGATGGGAAACGTTTTTTGCCACTCTGCTAGGAAAACATTGGCATGGAGCATGAAAGGAGCAAAGAAGCGCAGGTCTCACATGAATTGCCACAGTTTTAAGCTGCACGCGGTTCACTGTGTAAATTCCATGCGTTTCATCCAATCGTCCTGTTTTAAAGCAAACAGGAACATCAATGAGTGAGCATTCGCAGCAGTTGGCCTATACGCCAAGCTAAAAGATGTTTCCTGTCCTGGTTTTCCATTTAAGGAATTAGCACATTCTGGGAGTTGTAGTCTTGCGCGGTTTACTTATTCCCGTTGGGGAATACAACTGATAACAAGGATTTTTTTTTTTTTAAAGGGAATTGAGGAAAAGGGATTGAAACAAGTGGGGCATAGGTGGGTGATGTATATATACTCATACCGCTTAGTATTCGGCGTGTAACTCTGATGCAATACATTAATGGCATGAAGTATTGGGTTTATGAGGGAAGAGAAGCTCGGATGAAAGCATAAGCAACAACTGGCATACACACAAGCAGGTCGTTATTACCCTGGAAGGCAAGAGAGCTTTCCCTCACCCAGATGCGAGGAAAAGGGGGCGAGACAGCAGGGGGGTGCGAGAGAGTTTAAGGGAAAGCAGAGCAGGAACAAGGAATGAAGGGAAAGCAGGGGAGGGAAAAAGAGGGGATGGGAGGGAGGATACACACTGTGATCACATAACCAGCTGCCTCGAAGTCCGGCAGACAGCGAAGTGATGCAGATAATCAAATCACATACAATTAATGGCCCAAAGAAAAGCTTGGAGTTCGGCTGTGTGGAAAGCACTCCTCTATCATTCAGCTGAAAGAACATAAACTCATGACCGGAAGACCTACTGCTTTACTGCTTTTCAAAGACGCAGCTCAGGGGTGAAACTGAAAGCGAGGCTTGAGATAAATAAAAGTAAACAAGAGACGCCCTGGGAATGCTTCCGAATGCGCGCGCGAAGCAGCAGCTGTTTTCAAACACACTCGTGCTTGTGGCGGCATCCGCCTTGCGGGAGCGAGCAGCGGCCAATTAGCATGCGTGCCGCTGCTCGCTCCCGCAAGGTGGATGCCGCCACAAGCACGAGTATGTGCTTCCAAAAAGAGCAGAGCGACGGCTAAAGGTCCTCCTATGCAGCGCATGCGGCCTCTGTAGGCGAGACCTAAAAACAAGCAATGAAAGCAAAGATTGGTCTCCCCTGGCACTGAAGTGGGCTGATTCATTGTCCCATGCTGTACAATGTGATGGGTGGATGCAAAACGTGAATTACACTCAAACAGATCATCAGTGGATGGAAGGAGCTAACTGACAGCTCCTCTGAATATTTATTCTGAATTTTTTTGAAAAACATGATGCTGGGGAAGGAGGTCGCTTTAAGCAGTCTCTGGGAGATGCATAGGTATATGTACGTTTGTTTGTTCGTTTGATTGTTCTGGTGACGACATAAACCACAAAGCCTAACCAAAGGCCCATCAGTATACTGAAATCTACAATTCCTTGTTTGTGAATGGCACCAGAACCCCAAGAGCGAATAATACAGCCTTATTACACATGCTATCCATTATGTATTTTTTTGTATTACATGTTTATTTGGGGGTGGGAGTTACCTTGAAAAATCTGATCTCTTCAAAGTGCTGCTAACAGTGGGCAGTTTCGTGAAGTTCCACTTTTTTCACAGAAGGCGGATCATTTCCCACTTTAGCTGCCGTAGGAAAGATATTTATACTAAAAATGATATGAAAGTAAAACTTTACTCAGAATGTGTGCTTTTTAGGTCTCGCCTGAGCCAGCGCATGCGCTGCTCTGGCGAGACTTTTAGTAAGTGGGCTTCAAAAAGCAGACCACAGCTTTTTGTGTGGCCTAGAGCGTGCGGTTATGCGCAGTTACGTGCAGAGGCGCCATCTGGCTTTCCTCTCTCGTCATGGCTCATTAAGTGCATCGCTCGCGGGCACCCTTACAGCCCGCGATCGCGATCACTTTCACGCGCCTCTCTCCTCGCCCACTCACTCGCTCTCTTTTTGCCTCTCCATTAACGCGCCAGTCCCATATTGAATTCGTGTTTTTTTTCCTATATATTAAGAGGTTTTATTTTTTAAAGAAAGAAGGTACTTTTGCTGCAATGCCTCCTATTTATGCCTTCAAATCAGTGGTGTCTTTCGACACTTTTGCTTAGCCCTGTTTTTTTTTTCTTTCACTCCACCATTGCATGCTTTGTTTTTTAATTCCACACCTATAACGGTGAAAACGTCCAAGACCGTTTTGACCCAACCTAGCGTGTTATGCATCGGTGTAAGTGCAGGAAATCAGGTCAGCTATAGTGCTGTGAATCTCGAAAGGGGTAGTAAGCGCTATATAAATGCAATCTAAATGTAAACACAAACGGGTGCATCTTATTGGTGTAAAGGCCATGAGGAGTGGTTTTAAACCAGCCCTTTGGCTCTCTCCGTTCCTACAGCGCTTTGTGTCCCACGGCATCGAAGCGCTTTGGAATCGACAGCTGTTGCACTGGTCTGTAAGACAGAGGCGGCAGCTAGGCCTCTGCCCAGCTCTTCTCCCACCACGGGTGGGTCTGAGTCTGCACTTTAAAAGAGTGAGGCCGACTTGAATCACCCTAAGTAATAATATGAAACGCGTCATCACGACATGCGGGTCCCGCGCTGCGCACAGCAACCCCGCAGAGGGACAGCTTCACCCCCCGTGAGACCCCACAACAGGAGCGCTACTACGTAAGTATTGGCCCCTAACTGCCCGTTCCCTGCCCCAGAGGTGCCTCTGACGTCACTTCCTACAACAGCACAGTCACGCCTTTCACCAAAAGGTATGTGCAGGGGGTGGGGGGACAGAAACGTCCTGGAAATCCAGTGCCTCTACAAGGGTGGTAGCCCTATGGCAACGACAGGCCCGTGCCAGGCACTACACACTTGCTTTATTCAATCATGCATTTACATTACCTACTCCTCTCTTGCTTCAGTCTCAACAACGTATTGTTTACATTGTCACTTCCGCCTTCAGATCTTTAAAGCGTGTAGTTTGTTGCAGCGGCTGACATTCCATGAGTGCTCCGATCCTGTCTGTAAAGTAGTGCACTGGGATAGTGTACCTGCTGCAGAAATGTGTGAGTCACCTGAAGGTGGCATGAGTGCACTCAAACAGCCTGTAAAATAATGCCGCGGGTTAGAGCTCCTGCTGCAGGAACCTGTGCGTCACCTGAAGCTGACACGTGTGCACTCATCCTGCTTGTAAAATAGTGCAGCGGGCTAGTGCACCTGCTGCAGAAATGTATGTGTCAACTGGTGGTGGCACGAGTGTACTTATCCTGTCTGTAAAATAGTGCACCGGGCTAGTGCGCCTGCTGCAGGAACCTGTGTGCGTTCCTGAGGTTGGCATGCAGGGCTGACTCGTTACTTCCTTGTTCTACTGTCAATAAAAAGATTTTTAATCTCGATGAATAACAGAATTTCTGTTATACAGATTCATATATTTTGTAAAGCGCTTAGACACTCAGGAGAGAGTACTTTACGCTATAAATTACAGCTATTAAAATAACTTTCAGCTGATCTGTCACTTCATGTTTCTGATAAACCACAGTCCTGTTTTGGGGGTGTTGACTATAACAGAGGCCCCAACCGGCTTCAATGGGATCAGTGTTCCATTACAATGGATTCCAATTATTGGGGCCGATTCACCAACCGAGGGTTGGAAAACTTGAAACCCTCCTGTTCAGGGTAGGTGTCCAAATTGTATTGGGTTAACAAAGGGGCTGATTCACAAACTTCATTCTCTGAGTCGCTGGTCTGTCTTAGGTGTGACTAACTCCTGGATTTCAAGGCCTAACTCAGAAAGCATTTTCTGTGAGTAGTTGAGTTTCCTCCTGCCTCAGATGTGAATTACGCGTGACCACCCAGGCTGATTCAAAAACCATTTGTATGTGGAGCTGTGTTCCACCGCAGCCTGGGGTGTGACGTGCTCAAGGCCGCTGACTCACAAAGCTGTTTTCTGTGAATAATTCTGTTTTACTCCTGGAAACTTATGAGTATGTCACACCTATGCATGGTATAAGCCACAACTCACAGAAAAAGATTTGTGAATTGTACTCGAGGACTGCCAGGGTACTCCCGAAAACCTATATCAGCCACAGATTTCCAAGAGAACTCTAGAAACGCAAAAGTAGCTGTGTGTATTGTCCACCAGGAGGAAAATCTATAGGTGTATATTATGCATCACCGTGCATTTGCCTCCACAGTGGAACGTTTCCCTATTAAGAACCCCTTTCTCCCACTCTCCTGTGAACTATGGCACACCCTTCAGCTGTTCACACGAGTGTGTGCTTGTGTTTTACTGGTGAGAGATAACCTGTAAAATGTCAGTGAACATTGTCAACTTACGTGGAAACCCTTTCTCCCACTTTCCTGTGACCTATGGGGGTGCTCCCTCCCTCCCTGGATGGCCCACCCTCCAGCTGTTCACAGGAGTGAGTGTGTGCTTGTGTTTCACTGGTGAGAGACAAACTGTAAAATGTTTGTGAACATTGTCAACTCACCTGGCTGTCCCCTACACCTTTCAGAATCAAGTCTAACGTCACTTCTGCTATGTTGCAAACAAAGGAAAATCTGCCCCTGTGTGCACTGGTTTCTATATAGCGCAAACCAGCTCAGAAATAACGGAGCGCTATACATTACATGGGGGAATTGGAAGTACTTAATTTGATAAAGAATGCATGCCAGGGCTCAAAGTTTTGCTCAGAAACCACGACCTGGCGCTATTGAATGTCAGGGGTGCTGAATATCGAGGCTGCAGAGTTCTGATTCCACCTCATCCCTCTGTCACCCCCCACTAGGCACTCACTTCCCCTGTAACTCACTCTTTCAGGTTCTTTTTCACCCCTGCTTTCTTTCTTTGTCACTGTTTTTCTGTCATTCTCTTCTTCCCCGCCTTTTATGTTTTTCTCTCTTTTGTTCTGGGTCAAAGTAGGATGAGGGAAAAAAAGTTGGGTCCCCAAAAATGACTGCGGGTGGGTCCCACCAGCAGCCACCGGCTCAAATTAAGCACTGGTAACGGGGCACTGTACACTACTTCAGAGACATTTTAAGGCAAGGGCAAAGTGGGCAATTACCCAGGGTCCTACATTCCAGGACACTTGCTCCCTCTCTAGTTCACCTCTATTTCCATAGCTCCACCTCTCTCCATGTCGCTGCCTAACTCTGCCTTTGACTCGGTTTCGCTTTGCCTAGAATTATTTTAAGTTTTTTTGGGTCCCCGGGAAAGAGGCATTTCAACGTTTTTTGTGTGAACACTTTCTAAAAGTTTGTTTGGTTTTCTGCGGGCTTAAATTAAACAAGATGTGTAACAAAATTCAAAATTGTTACTAACAGGAGCCCCAACAACTTCTCATCTTGCCCAGAG
This sequence comes from Calotriton arnoldi, assembly GCA_963921515.1. Classification (NCBI taxonomy): domain Eukaryota; kingdom Metazoa; phylum Chordata; class Amphibia; order Caudata; family Salamandridae; genus Calotriton; species Calotriton arnoldi. Next base: position 2,506,293 of record CAWUFW010001127.1, on the reverse strand, counting down.
CTTCAAAAATACTTAGGCGGAGACTGCATTACTGGGGGTTGGGAGACTAGATTGTGTACATCAAGTGGGGATCGCACAGATACAACTCATACATTAAATTACTCGTTTTGAGGTACAGGGAGATGAAGTGATTTGCCCAGAATCACACGATGTTGAAGCAGGCGCCGAAGCAGGGATTCCAGCCTGGGGCCTTAGGTTCTGAAATCGGCTACTGCTAGACCACTTACTGCGGGAGAGTGACATTTCAGATATTTAGAATTCCACAAATCCAGAGTCTATGAATTAGATATCAGATGTGAAGTTATCAAAGCAAATTGCATTTTTTGCTCGTAAACAAACACTTTGGTGCACTAATGTTTGTGAAGGCCGCTCGATGGCCTGGATAGAGGGGAGGCGTAAGAAGTGTATTCCACGTGCACAATTACTGCAGCTAGCGCGAAGAGCGTGCCAGTGAGATATATTGTTCCTTATGCTCCGGAACTTGGGAGGACGCTACGCATACTATCTGAACAAGCATTGGCATAGGCAATAAGTCTCGCCTTTGGGACCTTATACGTTTTTAGCCATGCAACAGTTGATGTTGTTACACCAAGGATATTGTGCTGCGTAACTAAATACTTATAAGGTCCCAAAAGCGAGACCTATTGGCTATGCCAATGCTTGTTTTGTTTGCAGTAAATCTATACAGTAGCGTTTAAGATATTAGCATTCTGAAAAGCTGTCGAGTGGGCTTTAAAGCATTAACACTTTTATCTCTCTCGCTCGCTGTCATTTAAAATTGAAATTCAAAAAGCCACTTATCATGTTTCTCATTTTAAATTTGAAGACGATGTGATTGGCTGGATTAGGGATGAAATTGTTAGGCCATTTTGAAACTTGTAAATCAGCTCCCTCTCGAGACTTTTGCACTAAGTAAAAATCACACTCCAGACACAGTTGATGCATGCTCCTTTGATATCACAAGGCTACGGAGCCTGCTGCACTGTTCAACGCCGAAAATAGTGTCAGGATCTTCATGATTTGGTTTTATTATTTGTATCATGCCAAAGTGGTGGCTAATGTGCTTCATCCCCTCTCTCTTCAAGATTTGAATGCTAAGGTATTCCAGCGTGTACAGTGAATTGGACTAGTATATTAGTGAATTTGTTGTAAAGCTGCGCCAAGGAGGCAGTCCTCTGAGGCCTCCAGGGAAGATTTGTGTGAGTAGTTGAAATGAAGTGGAAAGATGGTGGCCACAAAATAATGTGGCCATTGAAAGCCCTTTCTAAATCTGTGATGTATCCAAATTCAGTGGTGCTAGTGGGGGGTGGGGGGGGGTGGAGAACTGAATTACCTAGGGTGGGTTTGGGTGATGGACTTTTTTGGGAGGTACAGATAGTACAGAATTTTGATTTGTGAGGCATTCACAAATCATGACATTTGAGGCCATTCATAATTCTGTGAAAGACATACAGCTTAATAAGGCCCAATAAAGGCTTGGTTTGCTGGTGAGATGCGAGTGGAATATGAAAAGTGATCGCCACAGGGTTTCCAGAAGGGCATGGTTTAAGATGGCGTAGAGCATGGGTGAACCTTGCCTGACCCCCACGTGACCTGTCAGAAGTCTAACAGTAAGAGGCTAATTTAAGTCTTAGAGATCAGTTGAAGAAGGAGGATATGAAACAAGGGAGGGAGGAGTCAGATACTTCTGCTGCTTTTGTGAGACGACAGAGATCACCTGGACTACAATGTTCCAAGGCACATAAGGCTTAGTAGTACAACAGACATGCCTAACCCTCATCGGCTGCATCCGAAAATCATTTAAAGTTGGATGAAGGACTGTTTTAGTGCAACAGCTGGAGAGAATCTAGACTCTTGGTTGGAGTAAGCCAGTAGTTTCAGCTAATCTAAAATGGTGTACACAGCGATTTTGAGTCTCATGGCTGTGGTCAAGAGACTGACAATGAGCTGGCAGTTGAAAGTGACAATGTTGAGGGTGATAATGGCTTATTTGAACTATTTATTCTTTGAACGGCTGGTATTTGAAATGAGATGTGTGTGGATGCATGGCGTCTGAGCATTCTGGGGATTTTATGTGAATGAAGTACATGGGGTGGTGCTGTCAGACCGTCTTCCTTGGTTCGGTGAAAACATGAGATCAGTGGCTGTTTTTTACATCATCATGGAACAAGTGCTTTTTTTCCCTAGAGACGTTTTCCAGTCTGTTGAACGTCGAAGTGCATCATCATGAATTAAACTTTTTGGGCCCTTTTTAACTTTGTTACTGATGGCACTTTTTAATCAATTCACTTTGGGAAAATTAAAAGTGAAAGCCCTTAATCCTTCAAACAGTCAAAATATTTGAAATGCGTTTCATTTGTAAGTGTCTTTTTAAATAGCATCCGATATTTCACGCATACGGTGGACGTTTTGTTGAAGCAAATGTCCTGTATCACCATGCTGTATGGATCCTAGTGGCAAATGTGCCAGCTATTTGAACAGGAGTGCAGACATATTGGGGCACAAGTTAATAACCACACCTGCACAGTTAATAGTCTGAGATAGGCAACCTTACTTCTAGCCGTGCTTGGAAACATCAAGAGCAGAGGCTGGATGTGATATCCAAGCAAAGGTTTAAGACAAATAGCACAATAAAATAACTCATGTATTCCTTATGTAGATTACGTATTTTATCATTCTTTTTGTTAGACTTGTGGGTGCAGATTTCTAAGCCTTGTAAGACAATGCTGTGTACTGCTCAGCAGAGCAAGAAGGCACATATTAAGGTATTTGTAAGCCCAGAAAGAAACGTTTTAATATTGTGCTAGCCTAGACCTCAAAGCTTCCCTTAAGGGCATAATGGATTAGTTTGGCCCAATACAACAAAAAGCACATGTAGCAGATATAAATTCGCTGTCAGGTCCCCAGATGTCCATTATTTAGACGACTGTATTGAATTGGCTTGATGTGAGTAAAAGCATTGTTTTGTAGAAACTACAAGTATTGTTAAATGTCTACGTGACTGCATGTGTGGCTCGGTTATCACCTTCAATAGCTTCTTTATCCACCAACATAAAACTGCACTTTGGCCAACTCAGTCTAATAAGACCTGAGGGGTCTCAAAAACAGATATCCCTTGTTCAAGTTATTGCCACCTTCTCAGAAGCTGAACATACACAAATCCAGCAGGCTAGATTAAAAAAGCACTCTGTCCCATTCCGGTTAACGTTCATATAAACACAGACACCGACAGTAGATACAGATTGCCAGAGGCTTTCAGTCTGTTCAAGACCTGCCCATGCTGTATATCATACTTTGTCTAGCACGCTTGAAAAATAAATTTTGCTCGCTCAAGTATGGTAAATTGGATCTTTTAGCCTGAAACTAAAAAAGGAATTAACAATGTCCCAAAGCAAATCCAATTAGATATTTTTTGGGACTTATACGACAGACACTACAAATTCAATTGCCTCTAAGTGCTCTCTGTATTTCAGAGAAATTGCAGCCAATCAAAGAATGGTGGACAGTCAGGCGAAGAAAATCTTGGGCGGCTTGCCGATCTTTGAGTTTCGGCATTGTTTTTTAGCCTGTCATTATCATTTCACAGAATGGGAATCGATTGTGCATTTAAAAAAAAAAATACAGACAGGGTTGCCAGTGCAACAAGGAGCTGGTTTGAGCTGTCAGTGCCTTATGAGACATGTAGTCATTTTTGTATTTAAATGAAACAAGTAGACTAAAGAGTGTAGTGATTTGTATAACAGAAAGCCAAAAAATTCACACAGTGTGTTGTCATGGGTTTCCATAATATGGCACTCCTAAATGTATTACATCAGCATTTCTGCTCTGCAGGTAAGATTGAAAGGACACTCAATAAACCCCTATTGTTACAACACTAACAACTTTTTCCTCCCTTCCTTGACCAATTTGCATGAAACTCTGCCAGAATAAAGTTCAAATTAAGACTTTTATAATGCCAAACTTCATACAAACTGATCCAACGAACCATAAATTATAAATGGTGGGGATCCCAAAACAAATTTAACATGCAAATCTGCATTGCAAATTTAGCCAAGAAAACTTTAAAGAAATGGCAGACTGGAAATATATCAAGCGTGACTCCAATTGTTGCCTTTGGTTGGTTTGGGTCAGCGATTTTTTTGCATTAATCAAAACAGGCATGCACAAGTATTGGACGTTTCTGTTAATGTTAGTGGACATACAAAGATGCCTGCTGATTGTTTATATTTCTCCATTGTTAGTAAACACTATAGAATGTGGTGCACTTCAATTCTTATCTTAATACTGCACATTCTATGCTACATTTTGGCTTTTCCTGGTATAATAGTGGCCCACCTTTGTCATTCTGTGGACATTGTCTGCAACATGCTGCTATCCCTGGCATTATGGTGGACCATCCTTGGCATTATTGTTGCAGTTTCTTGCATAATGGTGGCCCTCCGTCTGGGCTGTTCATGCTCATTTGTGTAAGGCTTGTTTCTGCTGGAGCGCATTTAACCTCATTAAAGCGTACATCCTTGAACAATACAGGAGTGTGTGTTCAATGACAAAACCGCCTCAAAATTCACGAGAAATGAACTATAGTTAAATTTAGTTCAAGTTGACTTGAAGTAAATAGTGACCACAATACGAAACTTCTAAAGACAAGAAACTGATCAGTTGGATATCTCCCATCTACATAGCCTCTCGTTATTTCACACATACAGCATGCGATGTTGTCAAATCTTACAAATTATTCCATTCATAAGGTAGTGCAATACATCATGTATAATATCAGTAAAATGATATCAGTAACGTTTACTGATCAATAAGACAAATTTACTCATGGATATAACATTAAATCATCCAGTGTTATGTGAAGCGTGCTTAGTAACTTAAGATGACACATCATCCAGTAAACACTAGCATCTGCTCAATATAAATGCTCTAAGCAAATAACAATACATACCCACAGCAAACATACATTCACATAATTACCAATTCCATTTTGTTTCCTACACTACTAAATGAAAGAGTGAATCTTTCAAAGTCTCACAGACAGAGCAACACACTTCCTTGGAGCCTAATTTTGAGTTTGACGAATGAGTTTTTCCGTCACAAAAATGACTGATATCCCGTCAACCTAATTACAAGTGCATTATGATATCGTCAAGTTTGTGATTGACTGTCCATCTGTCAAACTCTGCTTTTGGGTAGGCCCAGTGCACAGCCCTCGTTGAGTATGGACTTCGGCCCTGTAACAGTCTCACCGCTTGGTGCCAACACAGGCAGCTAAGACCTGTTGCATACGTCTTTAGTCTGCGTGTAAAGTTTTTTTCTCCTTATTTTATTTTTTTAAGAACTTTATTTTCACCTTTTTTTTTAACTCTTTTTTTAGGTTTAGATAACCTTTGTTATCTGGCAGAGGTCTTAAAGGCTGCCTGTTGCATACCATTGGTTGGTTTTAATATCACTTACATTTGCTTGCTTGTTATTGGTCAGCTTCCGTAGGCTTCCTTCCTCTTCGTGTCTTTGTCCCTCCCCTGGAGCATAAACAAATTACTTGTGTCCTTCTACTGCACATTTTTTCAGGTGCTACTATTTTATTTTTGTTTAAGCACTCTACGAGAGTGCTGTTTTTTTCAACTGTTTCCCTCGTGTACTTCTCCCTGCTCCATAGTCCTCTCAAGTTTCTCCCTCCCACCGCTAACCCTCCGTTGTTAGTCTGCTTGTCCCAGCCCCATCTCTCTTGTCAGTTTGCTTTCTCCCAGCACCTCCCTCCAATCCTCCTTGTGCATGCCTCCAGCCTGACCTTCCTACCCTTCATTGTCTGATTGCTTGCCCCCAGCCCCTCCTGCACACTTGCTATGTCCCCAGAAGCCTAGGCAGTGTGTCACGGGCCGTAGTGTATGGTCCGTAGCTGCTGTTTGAATTCTAAAATGCAGCAATAATCAGGGTTCAGTGAGCCCCTCCGACATCTGGGCCCCAGTGCCAATGCACCAGCTACACCAATGAAAAATGTGCCCTGTGTTTGCTCCCCCACCTGCACTCTTGCCTCCTGCCCTCCGTGTTCCCTTCCTTCAGCCCTCTGTGTTGCCTCCTCCCTCCCTTCGTGTTGCCTCAGGAGCAATAAATATGAAAAAGCGCCATGACACTGCCAGCACTAGCCGCGGCACAGCGCTTCTTTTAGCCATGCTGCACCACAGACGCTCTGCTGTATGTGTTCTGTGCACCAAAGGGAAGTAGATCCTTTTGTGCTGTACTTTTTCTATGAGGAAGGGGGTATTGAACTGCTGCTACTCATGCCATTCCCGTTGTAGGAGGAAGGAAAGCTTACACGGCTGCCCCCTATGCGGTGCCCCTGCTTACTTTACCTCAGGTGGGATCTCTTCACAGGGAAAAAAAATGCGTTTTATGCCAAAGAGTGTACAAAGTAGAGAGCCCCAATGTGATGCTTGCAGCTGTTGCCACCTTTTGGTTGTGTGAATGGGCTTTATTTAAAAGAATGAAGAGGTACATTCAGGAGAGTGAGAAACCACTATCCACCCGGACTAACACCATCCCCAAGAAAATAACCATTTCAGACATTTGTTTAGGAGGTATGATATGCCTATGCAGAGATACTCCAGGTATGCAACCCTTCCTTCTTTCACCTCGTCTCTCAACAAGGTCCTCTCGGTCACGGCTGACTTTTCTCGTCATCTTTTAAACAGATGTGCATTGTTGCTCGGGTTAAGGAATGCTAGAATGCCGTGTCAACATGTGTGTTGACCTCAGTCACTCTATATGGTAACCAGCAGCCATCACTCAGTACGCTTTGGGCACAGAGGTGAAAGACTGATCCATCTTGTTCCACTGCTTGTAGTCTCATGGCTTTCTGTTGATTTACTGGGCTCGATTTCTCCGAGTTTATCCATGGGTGGCATGCTTATGTCTAAGGCTGGCATAAGCGATATACCATCATCTTGCTGTCCTCCTAATTCTTTCTCACTATCACATCTCTACTTGCCACTTCTGTTCCCCGCAGCACTTTGATGTAGCTTGGGCCAACTTGAGAGCATTGGGGCTACTAACATAACAAACGTAAAACACAGTGGCTGCTACTGTGAAAGCAAACTGGCGGGGCAGTGTGGGGGAGCAGTGCAGGGGGCAGCGAGGGGTAGAAAAATAGGGAAAAGAAAATATTACTTACCTGCTCGCCGCCGCCTCTGTGGTCTTTTGCTCATCTGCTCCTGTCAACTCCCAGCAGCCAATGCACAGGCTCCCAGACACCCCATGGCCAATCCAGACGCTGCTCTCATGCTGGTAATGCTATTACCACATGAAAGCAGTACCAGGATTGGTCTGAGCGGCCTGGTTTGAGGCCCGGACAGGGACGGGGAGCCTGTGCATGTTCTCCACCCAGCTGTACAACACAGCCCGGGTTGGAGAAAGGCTAAGTGGGCATGTCGGTTTGGCCGGGCTGAGACAGCCAGCCAAACCCACATGCGCACTTAGTGCCCACCATTCCTCCTCCCTGCTGCTGACTCTCCGCCAGGATGGCCCCACCCCCAAGACTGGGCTCAGTGACAGCGAAGAACAATAAAATGATAATAAACTTGCTTTATTATCATTTTATTTTTCCTGTGTGCACTGCTGAAAGAGAGGTGGGGCGACGCCTCTGCCTTAACGGAGGAGCCGCGCTGGTAAAACACATAGATGTATTGCAGCTGTAATTAACCTATTGCAGTGATCTGTGATAACTCGCACACAAATTATGTAAATAAACATTGCTTTTGAAAAATGGGATAACACATGGAGACTGATGTGTAGCAGAAGGATCAGTACCCCATATGATGGACACATCAATGGATTTGACCCCCAGATTGAAAGCATAGAATGGGACTAATATAATTACTTTCTTGGACACAGACATTTTTGTATTTATCTTTGGTACCTACACAGCAAAAGATTAAATTATCATCGTCGTTTCAAGATGCTGGGTTTTTATATCTATTTTTTTGGAATACAACTCTCAAAGATGTTGACTAACGGCCTACCTTTCCGTTTGTGTAGCGCCTAAATGTGTGATGGTCAAAATACTTTTTAGAGCGATGCCGCTTGATGGTGGTCAGTGCTTTTCTACAAGAGTAACACAATGGATCCAACCTCTTGCCTCTCCTCCAAAAGTAACATTTGTACAGCTAAGCAAATCTTCCTCAAACTTGCAAGCAATGGTTAGGGCATTACGCCACTCTTGTCAAACTGGCTGGACTTCGGTTCTTTTTATCGGTTATACAGAAGTGAAAAGCTAGTTTCCCGTGGGGGTGCTCACCTCAGGTAGTAGTCTACCGCGGGTGGCTCCACAGTGTGTGATTCACTGCTGCTGTGGCTTTCGGTTTGCACAATGAGGCCACTCATAAATGTGCGCCATTGGGCTGTCCCTCGGGCCAGCCGGGGTTGATGGTTCACACACACCTCCCTTTGCACAAAAGCAGCTTGCTGTTTACCTAGCTTTCGAGGACCGGCCTATTTTAAAACGATGTTTATTCTGCGCCCACTGAGGGTGTGAACAGCTAGCTCACACACAGTGTGCACAGCCGCCACTTAAAGCTATTTCTGAATTCCTGTCATATCTTACGAGTAAGGGCGTTTTATGCGAAGAATGCCGCCATGCATAGAGCCGAAAGCAGGTCCTGGCAATGAAAGTATTAAAAATCGGGTTAACAGAATTTCATGTTAAGAAAAGTAACCAGTGGTTGAGACAAAGTTATAAATAAAGCAGTGAATGGAACAGTAAACAAACCACCTAATCTCCGTCATGTTTTCGCACTATATAAAGAAAGAATGTTTTATTTTGGGGCTATTTTATTACATAGACGATTAGGTGCCACACAGTCTTGTAGATTCAGTGTTTCAACCGCTAGAAATCCTGAAATAGCTTTGCCTCCAACGGGCCACCGTATCTGAATTATTTGTCATTGTCCGGCCAGGCCTGCCAAGCTTTTGTTGTGGCACAGGGCACAAACCTTTGCAGAGCCCCTCCCTATGGTTTGTATTCCAAGGAGGAACTCGTAAGTATGAAAAATTTTCTTTGTGGAAAGAGAAAACATTGTTTGGCGCTGCCTAATGGTGGGTGATATCTACCTGTGACGGTCCTGGCGTTGAGCTTCCTGTGCAGAGCAGAGTGGTTCTTTTCTTGTGCATGTTGTCGTAGCAGGAGCACCTCAACAGTAACATGCACTATATAGAACAATATAATGCGAGCGCTCTAGACGAGACTTGATTACAGAAACCAGCATGTGATGTAGATGGTGGCACCGGGCTATGGAAGGACAGTCCTTGACAGCACACTAGTCAAATGGTTTTTACATACACATTGCCATTTGACGGATAGGTAGATAACATCATTGTTCTAGTAACATGATTTATTTTATCATGTGCTTAGTAGCATCATTAGAGCTATCGTTGTGCAGTGTTGCTAGGGTTTTTTTGTGACCTTGCTGATTTCTCACATAAAACAAGTAAATAAAAAAATATGTAAATGTCAAAGTTTCAGATTCAGCTATTTTGAGAACATGATATGAGAGCCAAAGAAAGTGAAAAGCTGTTATTTACTTAATTGGAGCATGTTCTGATATCATTTATTCCATACATGAGTTAAAATGTAGAGAAAACTGTTCTCGATAATAGGGCCAGATAAAGTTGGAAACAATGATAAGTGGAAGTCGATAATTGGGAACTACGCAAATCTATGTGCACGTATTAAAGATTTTGCACACCTTCAATTAGAGCCGAAGTTCTGTGGTCTGAAGTTCAGCAATTGGAGCCACTTCATTCCTCCTCCTTTCTGTTCTCTTCCTCAGCCACTTATGATTACTTGGACCCACATTAAAGCTTGGGAGGGCAGAGTAGGAAATTTACCACATGTGGTAAATACCTCCTATTGGAAGGTTTGAAAATAAGGCATGACGTGGAATCAGGTTTGAACACACTCAGGGGCTGAATGTACAAAACATTTTTCAGATGCACACGGCCCGATTTGCAGAATTGGGCCATTGGCGACCTCAAAAAAAACTTTTTGGAATGTACAAAAGCCTAATTGCAATTGGGTATTTGAAAGGGGCTTGTTTAGGGCGTCCCTTCAAAATAAAGAAACGCAGTGGTATTTATTAATGTTTTGAAACTGAATTACGGTTGTAAAACATTCATTTTTTTACTGACACTTCGAAGGAGGTGGTAACCTTTCAAAATGGGAAATGGTCCCCTTGAGTCCCATTCCCCTTTGAGAATATTCAACAAAATATTTTTTTAAACAGTTAGTGTTCCTGTTGGCCACAGTCTACTCTCAAAAAATGAAAGGTAACCATTTCATTTTTTTGTTTTTGAAACTCATCCTATTTTCCTTTAAGGAAAACAGGCTGCATTTTTAAATTTTATTATTCTTTGAAAGCAATCACAGACATGGTGGTCTGCTTACCCCAGCAGGCCACCATCCCTGTGATGGCTATCATTCCTATTGGATTGCCAACTGTGACCTACCTCATTAATATTCATGAGGTAGGTTGATTTGCAACTGGTAAGAATCGCTAATTAAAAGTAGAAAGGTTTCTTACATTAGGGAATTGTTATTTCCTAATTGTGACTCTGTAAGAATCACAATTAGGAAATTGCAGTTCCTAATTTTTGTATATCTGGCCCCTAATTCTGCATGCTGTGCCTCGCCCCAGGTGCATTTCGGCAGGTTTGACCTGCAGGAATCTATCAGGGAAAATCCGAGAGTGTATGATACACGTATTACAGAGCTCCTCATTCCTATCGCTGTGCATACTCCTGTTTCCACAGGGATCGGAATAGAACCTTTTACTTGCAGTGATGACCGGAGTGTGGGTTACTTTGAGAGAATATACATAAAAGTCAACAGCTTTCGGCGTGTATGTTTTTGTTGTTGTTGCCAACAACTGTCATTTTGATAAAGCCCCGCGCTCCTTATGAAACATTTTCTAGCTGTGATCTTCTTGGAGGGCAGCACGCGCTCCACGTAAAAGACCCGTTTGGCCGGTCCTGCACCGTAAGCTCCCTTGCTCAGTTAGGAATGGCACTCTTTATTTAGCTGCGCATTATCAGCAATCCCAGAGAATGAGATTACAAGGCCATGCTTGCTCAAGGAGCAGCTCTCGAGTGTTCGGCTGTTTACCCAAGGGTTAGGCTCCAGACACCCTCGCAGCAGCTGGGCCTGATTACTCAGCATCCCTCTTGGTATGTGTCAGCCGGGCTGGATCGATATTACCCGGGAGAGAGCTGTTTAAACAAACCGAGAGCCCCCGGGATTACAGCAGATGAAAAAATAATGCGCAACAAATCTGGTGACGGCAGACGCAGAGTCTATTATTGCAGCGTTGGGAAGGCCTGCTGTGCGAGAGGAGCTCGCGCTCGTTACGTAGGGCAGTGGTAGTAAACGTCTACATGGCTGCCTCCCAGCCCCTGAATTTCAGCGGCTACTTGCCCACAAGGTGTGTGGACTGGTTACACGCAGTGTTTAAGCTTGAAGACCTATGCTCGAGCTGTGACAGCCGCCCAGTGAGGATAAGAACTTTTTAATGTGTTTATTTCCACAACCGTTCAAAATCTACTTTTTTTTTATAGCGCCTTTGGACCAGGTGTACTAATAGTGGGTACACACTGCGGCTAAGACTTCTTGTGACCTACTTGTCATGTTACAAAGCGACCTAAGAACTTTCAGTGGCAAGCACCCATGCATGTGTGGTAATAGTGGTATGGGACACACCAGTTGCTGTGGCAGTAACTGTTTTTCCACTCTATGATGTTGATCAGGTGCCTGCTTCTCTCATGCTGAACAAATTCCATAGCCCAGTGGGTGCTATTAAAGGTTACTTACCAGCCCTTTAAGCGTGTCTTTGTTTGCTTGATCAGCTCTCATTTTTCAGATCTCCAGTTAATGATGCCTATTTTTTAAAGAGCTTTCACCCGTGCTTCCTTCATATTTGCACAGCAGGACCTTAACTTTATCCAAAATGTTGAGATGTGTGCTCCATTCGAGCTTCTCCACAGCCAGGGCACAAGTCCTAAAAAAAGAAGTGGGGGGATGCTCCATGTTAGGTGGTGTCACCGGAAGTAAGTGACGTCACGAAAGATAGTCCCCTCTCATTACAGGTCTTTTCACTATTTCTCCTGTAACGAGCCTTATCTCGCTCATGCTGGAGAGCCGAAGGTACCACATATTTGCCGGCTGTGGTAAGACTATCTCGGAAGGGTCAATGTGTAGAAGTAGACATGTCACAGCTTTCTCCGCTCACCGTGACACTGCCCCCTCTGTCCACGCCCGAGGCACGCCTCCTGAGCTGCCCTTGCAGCGTCACTCCACCCCTCTGTTCATAGCCTGACTCCTGCCTCTTGGTTCTCCGCTGGCACATTCTCCCCTCTCGAACGTTCTTCTGTTCTGTTCTTCTCTCGTGGGTCCTCTTTCCTCGTTCTCCCCTCTCGGCGCCATCTTCCTCTTCTCACTCAATCATCCCTTGCTTTCATCCTGTCTCCGCAACTACTAATTGAAAGTCCAGCTTTTGGGCAGGGGGGACGGCTTCCACCCGGTAAAAACCTGGTAAAATAAGTGGGGGGACGCCGTCCACCCGCGTGGTACCCCGACTCGAGCCCTGTCCACAGCGGTACTCTAACGCTCTTGACATTAAAGACTTTGTCATCACTTCTGTGTGTCATATTAGCTTTAGTCTGTCCGTTCAGCCTGGGTATTCTCCCTTTTTCTTTAATGACCTAGTTTTTAGGATCAGTGCATCCTTTCTTCTGAAAGTGGTGTCACCTTTCCATGTGAGATAGTCCATCACGCTCTCCGCATTCTCTGTCCCTTGTATCCATCGACAGAGGGGCAGTGACTTCGCCGCTGGACCCACGACATGCTCTCGGCTTCTGTAATGATAGGACTAGGGAGTACTGTGCCAGTAATCAACTTTTTATTGTGGTTTCTGGTCTCACCAGAGGGAGAGTCCAGTCTGAGCATGCCATGCCTGGGCAGCCATTTTAAGTCTGTCTTCTATTCATTCATGGTTCCATCGTTGACATTGTGCGAATACTCTTCCAGCCTGACCATGGGACGCCCCTCTACCGCTCCTGCTTGCAGCCTTTGCTCACGACTGACTCTTCACGGTATGGGTGGGGAGCTCATTGTAGGAACTCGATGTCAGTGCCACCTGAGACAGATCAGGTTTGTTTCTCCACATAACCTGAAAGCCATCTTCCTAGTGATGAAAGACTTCCTTCCAGTAGCTAGGTCAGGAGTGGTTTTGTTGTACATGGATAATTTTGTTTGCCTCTTCTGTGTCTATAAACAATCAGGCATGCATATCCTGCAGTTATGCTTGCTGACAGTACAGCTGTGTGATTAGGTGATTGATCACAGCATGTTTCACCTGGTCTCTCACATTGCGCAAGTCAACCATGGCAGGGCTGAGCACGTGACTATGCTCGCTTCACATTTGAGAGATTCATCAATTAGCCTGAAATTCTGTCTTCAAGTCCTGGGGCACCCAGGCATTAACTCATTCTTCACTGACCTGTACTGCAAGTGTAACCAATTCACCCTGGGATAGGGCGTCCGCAGTGTCATCTTAAGGATTTTTGGGCCCTGGCAAGACATATTTTGGGGCCCCCATGTTCGGAACAACATTAAATGTATTAATCATTTTCAGGTATTTCAAACCACATGAGTGGAGAGTTTGAGAGAGTTGAGGTACAGAAGGGGAGAGAGAGGTAGAGATAAAGATTGGGATTTTCTGATTCATGAGGTTGCGAGAGAGTAGATACAATAATATAGAGGCACAGAGAAAGGAAGCAGAGAAAGGTGAGGTAGAAAGATGGGAGAGGTAGAGAGAGAGACATGAAAGACAGCAGGAGGTAAGAGTAAATTACAGGGAGATAGATGGTGTAGAGAGAGGCAAAGAGGGTGATCAATGTAGGGAGTGAGAGAGAGATAAGTGAGGTACAGAAAGAGATAGAGAGTGGTGAGTAAGGGATAGGGAGAGAGAGACATAGGTAGGCAGAGGAGTGGAAATAGAGAAAGGAACAGAAAAGAGTGAAAGAGAGAGGGAGGAAGAGGGAGACATGAAGAAAGACAGAGAGGCAGTCTTCTGACTCTCCTAATCATTTTATCAGGGGAGCCTTGGGAATTTCCCACTTTGCCATACCTTAAAATATCTCTGGGCGTGGATCCTCTTGGGATAGCCTGAGGTTGAATGTAAAGAGGCATTTATATATTTGTGTGTCTTCTCTTCATTGCAAGGGTCCTTCTAAAGATATGAAACCGCCTGGGGTTTTGTTGGGCATCCTGGTGGTCCCAATTTAAACCCACTAAGTTTGGTTCTCTGGCCCACTCCTTCTCCCTTGGAAGAAACACATCCACCTCCTTTCGGGGAGTGACTTTCTGCCCATGGAGCGAGGGAAAGTGCTACACACTTCATTCCCCTTGAGCAGCCTAATTACCTAGTTACCGTAGCTAGACTTTGCCCAAACTACACTCATGCAAGTTAACTGAATGTCCTGGCTACCAACAGGAAGTTCTTTTCCATAGTACAATGCCGGAGCAAGATTTAGCTGCTTGTTTGCACAGTGGGACATGTCATGACTTTTCCATTGCAACGGTTTGAAATAGATGTGCAGGTGGGTATCTGTAAAAATGAAATGGAGGCCGCTCAGGCCCATTGAGGCAGGCATGTAAAATCCAGCTCTAATGCCAGTGACTTGGTTAAATGCCATCTACTGGCCCTGATGGGTTTGTTCCCGAATTGCAGGTGCTACATGGTGTCTTGGGTCCACAGCCTGGGTCTAGCCAGATTTAGGCATAAGTCTTTGAAGATATGGCCTCCTGCAATAGGATGCTTCTTTCTCAGAAGGTGCAGTAGAAAGATACAAGACCTATGTGCTTCTGAACTGTATAATGTTTCATTAGGACATGCTGGTCTTGAGACATGACACCACCTTTATTCCCAAAGTGTTAATGGAATTTAATTTAATTATGAGATTTTTGTCAATTTGGGGGCCAGGCATGCTGTATATTGTTTTCCTTTGTAAAGTGAGGGCTCTACGTTTCCAACTATCTTTTTGCAACTTTTGGCATTGATGGTGCTAGCCAAGTAGCTGCTAATGCCACCATTGCCAGACGAATAACGTCCTACTTCATTTTGTGACTGATCTTTCATCTGGTCTTCCATCACATATCACCTGAGCCAGGGTGTCTACAATAGCTGTTTCCAAGCGTATACCTCTCAGAGCTATACACAAGACTGCTATATGGGTCTCCCTATACAGATTCTGCAGTAAGTACACAATTTCTGTTACTATTTCTTCCAGATCAATGCAGAGGTTGGCCATTAAGTTCTTGCATATGCATGGGTTGCCTAGTGAGGCAATCTCTCCTCCTTTTTCTATTCTCAGTGCTGTGGAATCTACTCGGGTGCTGATAATGGGACAGAACCAAAAGTAGGAGTAAAATAAAGTTACCTTCATTTATTTTAATAATTTTACTCTATTAAGGTAGTTATGTAGCCTGAACCTAGTAGTATGTATGTGTGTGTGTGTGTATATATATATCTATATGTATACATATAGATATATATATCAGAGGTTGTAAACTATAATTACTCATCATTGTACTCTTTCTTGCCGTATAGGGACGAGTAGTTCATGTGAAGGTTTAATAGAAAGAGACTCGCAATTTAATCATGTTCTATGCCGCATTCTATTGACAAAGGTGGTGATCGTTTACAAATTGTGCCCTTGATGTGATAAAATATGAGACACATTTATGTACTTCATCTTACAGCCCCCTTCTGGAAGAGTGGAAGTTGAGTAAATGTTGGCAGTAAATTGTGTTGAATGCCGCAGATAAGTCTAATAACACCCAAAGACTGAGGTCACACTCGTCAGGTTTACAATGGGCATGTTTGAAAACTTGGAGGATCAAGTTTTTGTGCTGCGGTAAGGTTGGAAATTGGGAAGAATTCTGCATGTTATTGTTTGAATAGGGGCATGAATTTAGTATGGAATAAGATCGTTCTGTGATCTTTCCAAGAAAGGGAAGTTTGTAGACTCGTCTTAGGGTCTGATCGTTAGTTGGATCAAGGTCGGATTTTTTTTTTTTTTTATGGGTCTACTGTTATGTGACAAAGCTTAAAGGAGAAGGACCCCACGCTCGCAGACGATGCACCCACGTATTGATAATGGGAAAAAGCCTAAAAACTAGGAATGAAGGCATCAGGTCCTAATGGTGCAGTGGGCTTATACATCCACTGCAGGATTCTGTGTTGACCTCATGATCACATATTCAGATCCCAGCGAGTTCACTCAGCAATTCATTTTTCTAAGATCGATAAAATGATTACCATTGAGTTGGGTAAAACAAACACTTTACCTTTTTTCAGCTGCAAAGTGCCCCACATGGTGAATGTGAGCTGAACATGTCCATGATATGTTATCATGTGTTCTTGTTAAGATAACTTTATCCTCCTCCTGTAGCAAGTGACTTTAAGTGACACATGATGTATGTGCTCTCTGATTGATTTGTACTCAGTGCAGCCCTGAACCTCCAACCAATACCCTTCCAAAATGGAATTTTTTTGGACATTATCGCTGTAAGTAACACATTTCCCACCAGTGTGGATGCGGGCTGCAGAATTTGTTAGACTTGGGTAGTTAGGTTCAACTTCCATCAATATAAATGCCAGTGGGGCCAGCAACCTAATGATATATATATAGTAGGTGTCACTTAGTACATGGGAGTATATGATCTATCTAATGGTTTAAACATTGAAGTTCCCTTTCTAGCTCAAGGGTGCAGGATTTAAAGGTGCCTTAAGAGCACCCTGTGTTGATCCTATAACTGGTTTCTTTTGTTTCTTGGAAGGTGCCTTTACATTGCTTAAACCGGAGTAAAGTGAGCTAAATCCCCTACCATGCTTTGCTCTAGAGAGTCCCATGACATTGATCTCTTGTCCTGAGACAGTCCTCTAATAGTGAGTGACCTAGAAGTTGTATGTCCTAAGGCCTGGGATTCCCAACTCTCCTCTCGCTGTCCTTCCTCTGAGATCCTCTTTATTTATTATTTGCCTCTTTATTTTTCAGATCCATTTTTAAAACCGTTTTGTCATGCAATTCCATGTATAGAAACTGCATGTTGGATCACCTAGAGTAGGTGCAGTAAACTTTGTAGAACATTCAGAGGAGTGAGCTTCCCTTACAGCACTACTGTCTGCTGTTGAAGAATTATGTGGTTTCTAGAATATTCGGGGCAGCTCCTCCGTAATGGCGGAGGAGCGTCACCCAACTGCTCAGAGCAAGCAAATGATTAATTAAATGATAATGAAACAATGTTATTATAGTTCTATTTATCACTGTCTGAGTGAGCCGAAAGATGGAATCTAGGGCAGGGCTGGACCATGGCAGGGAGGAGGAGTGGTGGGCACTGTAAGTGCGCATGTCGCTTTGGCCGTCTGTCTTAGGATGGCCAAACTGACATGCACACTTATGTTTCTCCAGCCCAGTTGTGTTGCACGGCTGGGAGGAGAAAAGGCACAGGCTCCCTGTGCCTGAGCGAGCGTCAGAACATCCTGATCAGGCCAATCCAACGCTTCTCTTATGCTAGGTCAAGCATGAGAACAGCGTCTGGATTGGGTGGGGAGCCCGTGCTTTATGGCCCCTGGACTGTTGGGATGAGAGGAGCACCGAGGCAGCCGGCAGCATCAGCGGTAGAGGTAGGTACGTCTTTTTATTTTATTTAATTCCCCCTCCTGCGCCACCCTACCACTTTACATTTGCGGCAGCCGCCACTGAGGATATTGCATGATTTGGAGATACTGAGAGCAAATCATTTATAGAAGTTTGCCTCAGAGTTGTTCCGTGAAAGTGAGTGTAGGGGGACGTGGTTGGTGTCATTGTTGTAGGTCATGTAGCTATGTCACCTCACTTGGTGGAGGGTATTTCCAGAGGAGAAGAGCAGGGGCGTCACAGAAATTGGCCTTGTTGGCATATAACAATAAAGAATGGTGAATTTTTCACCAGTATCAAGAAGAAACATCATAGAGTGTTTTCGAGTTCTGATGGGATTGATCATAAATCCTTCTTTTGTGCAGTCTGCAAGTTCTGCTGCCGTGAAGTGATTGTGGGAAGTGTTGCAGTTGGTGATTCCTTAGGCATCACAATACTATTCAAATCATCTAAGACATCACCCATTTGCTGTGTCCCAATCACTCATTAACAGCAGCACAGACAAAACTAACAAGTTTATTTTCATGCTCTGAATACCTGCTGCATCTTTCTTTGTGAGGTTGTAACTCTGAGCTATTTTGCCTTCTTCAAGAATAGTGCAGTCAAAAATGCCCTTTTCCATGAGCGCTTCAAATGCTGGGATAGAGCCTGAAAATGGACATGCTTGTCAGGTGTGAATCTAGTGATTTGTGGTGGTACCATCTGACATTTTTAGTCTAGTTGCATACTTGTCCTCTCCCAAGTGATTCTACAGTGGGCTTATGAGTATTGCAACCGCATGGTGTTTGAGATTGGTCACAACACAGCTATTTTGAGGGCATCCATTTGGTCACCTTAAACTGACTGTCTACAAAGCTGTTAAGGTGAATATTCTATATCTTCCTTCTCGTTATCTTTTATGAAGAAATGCATGACTATGGAGCTTGTTGTAATCTCCTTCCCTACCTCACTTGGACTGGAGCTGCTACAGCTATTGCTAACTCCTGTCTCCTTTGCCTTGATCTCTTCCACACCAAGTATCATCTCCTCCACACTCATCTTTTCCACACCAAGTATAATCTCCTCCACATTCATCTCTTTCACACCAACCCCGATCA
This sequence comes from Calotriton arnoldi, assembly GCA_963921515.1. Taxonomy (NCBI): domain Eukaryota; kingdom Metazoa; phylum Chordata; class Amphibia; order Caudata; family Salamandridae; genus Calotriton; species Calotriton arnoldi. The sequence continues at coordinate 2,487,448 of CAWUFW010001127.1, read as the reverse complement.
ACTGCAGATTCATCTCTTCTAGCTTTCAAGTACCTGTTGTACAACTTTTCGGGCCAACTCAGTCTGCTGTAATGTGTCGCTTCTGGAACATGCAGATGTTCTAGATAGACTTCCTGCTTTCTTTGCTTGCAGAGCACCATAAAAGGCAAGCGTGTCAAACTTTACAGAATGTTCCACTGCGTCACCCACCTACCCACCCACTGCTTTGAGGTACAATTTTGTCTTTCACCACTGAGTTCTGCCACCAGAAGTGTCATTGAGCTAGTCTGTAGAATACAGCACATTATCCTGATATCACCACAGCCTGCTGCTGCACCCATGGCAGCAATAAAGTGCTCAAGCATTCCGCTCCTCCCTTTACCATCCTCATGTTCAAATGACGAAGAATTGTTTTTGGCTCCGCCTCCAGTATGTATCTTTTTTGTGGCTTTGTGATTTCTAAGTGCCTGATTCAGAAAAAAATTGAGTGCACCTAAGTTAAAAACAAAAACTCTCAGAACATAAATTCAAAATTCTACCATACCCCCGGAAACTGGATTGGTAGAATTTTACATATGGAAAGTGTACTATTTAATACATAATTTCTGCCAATTTAGCAAAAGTGACCTGTTAGACCTGGCACCATTGGCGTGGGTCTCCCTTCCATTTTTCGCTGTTGTCCCCCTGTTTTTGCTGGTGTTAGATGCTCTGGGCGCTGTGCCACTGCCCTTCAGTGCCACAGCGCGAATGCTCCCTGTGTAAAGATGACATGTGAATTGGTATATCCATGATTGGCTTATTTGGTTTACCTGTTAGTCCCTAGTAGCGTGGCCTGTGTGTGCCCAGGGCTGGTAAACCAAATGCTGCTGGTGGGCCTGCAGCGCTGGTTTGCGCCACCCACAGAAGCAGCTTGTAAAGTGTGTCTCAGACCTGCCACTGCAGAGTCTGTGTGCAGTCCAGAACTGCCATCTTGGCTGTGAAGTGCACCCACTTCCCAGCCCCTGAACCTTCCCTTGGCATCATGTAAGTCACCCCTATGGTAGGGTGCATTGTATGTGTAAGGTAGGACATGCCTTGGTGTGTGTAGCATGTCCTGGTAGTGTATTACACCCAATTTCGTTTTTCACTACTGTAAGGCTACCTGTTCCCCATAGGCCAGAATGGGCAGTTTGACTATTACATGCTATAGTCCTAACTGACCCCAGGAACATGGTAGAAAAACGAATTTAGTATGCCTGAGCTCAGAATATTAAAATACATCTTTTAGTGAAGTTTATTTTTATATTCTGTGTTTGAAAATACCACTTTTAGAAAGTAGGTATTTTCTTGCCTAAGCCTTCCTGTGTGCTCTGCTGTTATGTGTATTGGCTGTCTGGTTTTGGAGGGACAGGGCAGGCTGAGCCAGACCTGGGTTGAATAGAGAGATCTGTGTTTGGAGTATGGGGAGGGGTAGCTCCTTGACTTGAATAGGGCTGTGCCTGGCAAGGTGAATGATGGCTCCACCTCCCACTGTGCGTCTGATAGCAGACCCCCTCTTCCTGAAAGGAAGGATGCAGCCTGGTAAACAAAGTGCTCCAGGACTGACCAGAACTGGTTCTGGCTAGGCTCAGTGACTTGTAGCTTTTGAGAACAAAGACTTTTGGGGTATAAATATCTGTGCTGAAACCCCTACAAAGTGTATTGCTCCTGGACATCAAGACGAACCTCTGTCCGTGTAACTGAAGGAATCTGCAGGAGGTGACTATCCTTGTGCTTGTGTGCTGTTTCTTGGATTGGCCTGCAGTGGTTACCATTGGACTTGGAAGAAGAGGGAAAAGGACTTTGAGAGAACTTTTATTAATCTTGCTAAAGCAATCACCCAAGGGCTAGGAGAGAGCTAGCCTCTTGTTGAAGTCTCAGGCACATAAGACTTCACCACCAGCCTCCTGATTCCTCCCAGCGAGGATTTCTATCTGCAGGTGAGGCTCCTGTGAGTTCCAGGGCCTCTAGTTCTACTACAGAGAAGAGAGTGCTGAAATCGTCGCTAACGCACGTTTGCGAGCCGCCGCAGCCGAAAGCGCCTGAAAAATCATCGCGCTGCTGCCGCCGAGTGCTCGCAACCAAAGATCGAGTCATCGCACCGAGATCATCGCTTCACGACATCGCAGCGCGGACGCCGAGCGTCCGCCATTTTCATCGCATCGCATCAGGATCGTCGCTCCCTCGCGGAGCGCCATTTCTTCGCATCGCAACCCGATCGCACACGCAACAGGATCGTCGCCTCGTCTCCTCCCTTGCGGCAAGGAGTCATCGCACCAGCAGTCTAGCGTGCAGAAGTTTGTCGCATCGTCTCCACACGCATCAGCAGATCGGCGCATCATCCTCCCTCGCGGCAAGGATTTAACGCATCGCCGGCCTCGCGTGCAGAAATTCATCGCTACAGCTCCTTTGCGACAATTTGTTGACTTTGCTACGAAATCCAGGTACTTTGTAAGTAAAAGGGTTGCAGAGACCACTGCTTTGAACTGAACTCCTCTTTGCGCACTTGAACTATTTTTGCAGCATTCCAAGAGTGATCCTATTTGACAGTATTGTGGCTTTTTATCATTATTGGTCTTGTGTTAAGTCTATATATAAAGATACTTTTTTTTTTATAACTCCTTGTGTGGTGTCCCTTTGTAGTATTCCTCACTGTGTTACTGTGTATGGTCATAAATGCTTCACACACTGCCTCTGAGATAAGCCTAGCTGCTCGTGCTACGTTACCACAGGGTTGAGCAGGGGTTATCAAAGGGTGTGGCTCTCTTACCCTGACTTAGGAAGAAGGGTCCCTACTTGGACAATGGCCAGCCACTGCCAACGAGAGACCCCCATTTCTAACATTGGTGGACAGCGGTGAGGATCTGGACTTGCATTTATGATCGCATACAGTAATTATAGTGTACACTACTAGTGAGTGCAGACCATAACGCAACCACATACGTTTTTGATGTTTTTTGATTCTATTTTTGATTAATATTGCCAGTTATTGCTACAATGGGCAAGCCCAGATCCAATGCCTCGGAGGATCTCTCCTGGGAAGAAGAGAAATTAGAAACCTACAATGCCAAGCAGCTCAAATATTTTTGCAAACAATTCACAGTCCCTATCACAGGTCTCACTAGAAGGGAGGAGTATTACAAGGCGCTACAGTCCCTATCACAGGTCTCACTAGAAGGGAGGAGTATTACAAGGCGCTGAAGGCCTGGCTAGAAGCCAGGGATGCCCCTAAGAATATGGGAGAGCCTGTGGAGGGGGAAGAGAATGCAGGAGAGCAGCAGGGTGAAGTAGTAGATTTGGTAGGAGATAAAGCAATTTCCAGCCCGGGCACTGGTGTGTCCGCTAAGGGTCTGTCCCCAGAGGAGATGGAGGACAGGGAGAGAGATAGGCGGCATAATATGGAGATGGCTTAAAATGGATGGTCAGAGGGACCTAGAGAACAAGAAGTTAGAATTTGAGATTATGAAAATGAAACTTGAGCATGAGAGAATATTGAGGAAGTTGGAGATTAAAGCAAAGAGTATAGAGATCTCCCCCTCTGGTGGCAGCATACCTGTAGTGCATCCTGAGAGTAGGGTGTATATACCCAAGGAGGTTATTAAGGATTTCCACAAAAGTGAGGATATTGGGCAATGGTTTGCCGCTTATGAATTAGCCATGCAGTCCCACCGGGTCCCTGAGAAGGATTGGGGAGCGGGGTTGTGGGGACGCTTTGTGAGTGAGGGGAGGGATACCTTGTTGGACCTGCCCCCAGAAAGTCGAATGGTTTATGGCCACATGAAGGAAGCTTTGATGACCCGCTATGGTTTGACCCCTGAGATGTATAGGCAGAGGTTTAGGACCTTCAAGAAGCTAGAGGGTACCACATGGGTTGAATATGTCTTTTTTTTGCAGAGCAATGGAACGCTGGGTAAAAGGTAGCAAAGTAGAAACTTTTGAGCAGCTTTATGATTTGATTGCATGGGAGCATTTATCTAGTAACTGTTTTCCTGAGCTACGCCAGCACCTGATTGATTGCAAGCTGACTAACCCTAGGAAGCTTGCTGAGGAGGCGGACCGCTGGGTGAGCACCCGGGTTCGCAAGGGTCCAGTGGGAGACTTCGCCAAAGGTGGGCAGGGTCCCCAGCAGAGAAGTGGGGGGGACAGGGGTAAACCGAGGGAGTTCCAAAGAGGGCCCCAAAGTAATTCCCAAGGGAACCAAGCAGTGGTGTCCCAGCCTCCCCAAGAGAAGAAGCCAGTGCCCCCGACAGGAAGGCCTGTTCAGAGGGGCCCCTTACTTGTTTTAAGTGTGGTCAAGTGGGCCACAGATACTTTGATCCCCAGTGTCCTCAGAGGGATACCAATGCACCACCCCGTGCACCACCCCGCCAGCTTGCTAGTGTAGCCCTGGGAGGGGAGGAGATGGGTGCCCAAGGTGGGTGGGATCCCGTAGAGTTGACCCTTGTCTCATTAGGAGACTTTGAGATGGTCCCTAAGCCTGCACTGCCTGCTAACACTAAAAAGTACAGGCAGTGGGTGACCATCAATGGCCATAGGGTGGAGGCTCTAAGAGACACAGGAGCCAGGATAACTGCTGTCAGCTCCCGGTTGGTGTCCAAAGAGCAGGTTGTCCCCCATGCATTCTACCCAGTAGTGTCCGCAGACAACTCAGAGAGCCAATGTGAGGTGGTTCAGGTTCCCTTTGAGTGGGGGTGGGTCTCAGCTTCAGGTGGCTGTGAGGCCCGCCATGCCTGTAGACTGTTGGGCAACGATTTAGAGAACTCCCCGTGGGCTACGGTGGAGAGGAAATCTCACTTGGAAATGTTGGGTCTGCCTGAGTGGGCATGTGCTACCACTCGGTCCATGGCAGCCAAGGAGGGTGTTGAGAAGGACCTGGAGCCTGAGAGTATGGCCCCGATCCCTGCCTTGGAGAGAAGGGGCAGGGGGCGCGGGGAGCCGGCCCCCTTGGTTCCCACAGCCCAGGAGGGAGCAGACCCTGAGGGGGATGCCCTGGAGCCTACCGGGAAGCAGATCGCTGAACTGGGGGACCTGCCTGAGCTGACCCATTGGCAGCAGGAATGGGGACCCACCAGGTAGGAATTTTGTGAGCAGCAAAGAGTTTGCCCCTCTCTTGAGGGTATGCGGCGACAGGCTGCAGCCCAGGCAGAAGGTGACATGTCTGGTTCACATCTGATTTATTGGGAGAACAGTCTCCTGTATAGCGAGCCTAAGGCTGCTGAGCCGGGGTCAGCCTGTGTGCTGGTGGTACCCGAGTGCTTCAGAGCCTTCCTACTGGGGTTGGCTCACGACATTCCATTGGCAGGACATCTGGGGCAGACCAAGACCTTTGAGAGGCTGGCCACCCACTTCTATTGGCCCCAGATGCGCAAGAGTTCAGACACTCATTGCAGGACATGTGAGACTTGCCAGTCAAGTGGGAAGAGTGGGGGGAAGATCAAGGCCCCACTCCAGCCCTTTCCAGTTGTTAGTACCCCATTCGAGCGAGTGGGCATTGACATTGTGGGGCCTCTGGACCCGAAGACAGCCATGGGCAACAGGTTCATCCTGGTCTTGGTGGACCATGCCACCAGGTACCCTGAAGCCATCCCGCTCAGGACAGTGACGGCCCCCGTGGTGGGACGTGCACTGATGGGGATTTTCTCCCGTGTGGGGTTCCCCTGAGAGGTGGTGTCTGACAGGGGAACCAACTTCATCTCCCAGTACATGAAGTCTCTGTGGAAGGAGTGTGGGGTAACTTATAAGTTCACCACTCCTTACCACCCCCAAGGTAATGGTCTGGTTGAAAAGTTCAACCGGACCTTGAAGGGCATGATCATGGGCCTAGAAGAGCCCCTGAGGCGTAAGTGGGACGTCCTCTTGCCATGCCTGTTGTTTGCCTACCGTGAGGTGCCACAGAAGTCCTTAGGGTTCAGTCCCTTTGAACTGCTCTATGGCCATCCGGTTAGAGGACCTCTGAGTCTGGTCAAGGAAGGCTGGGAGCAATCTCCCAGGAAACCTCCCCAAGATGTATTTAGCTACATGTTGGCCTTCAGGAACCAGACTCGGCGTTTCAGAGAGATTGCTGAGGCAAATCTGGAAGCCAGCCAGGAGGAAATGAAACGTTGGCACGACCAGAATGCCACTCTGGTCGAGTTTCAACCTGGTCAGAAGGTTTGGGTACTGGCCCCAGTGGAGCCTTGTGCGCTCCAAGATAAGTGGACCGGTCCATTTGAGGTGGTGGAGCGCAAAAGTCCAGTTACCTACTTGGTGGACTTTCAATCTCCCAGGAACCCCTTGCGGGTCCTGCATGTGAACCGCCTGAAGCCCCACTTTGAGAGGTCTGAAGTGGGCATGCTTCTTGCCACAGATGATGGGGTGGAGGAGAGTGAGCCTCTTCCTGACCTCCTGTGTGCAGAAGAGAAGGACGGGTCAGTGGAGGGTGTGATCCTCTCCACCACACTGACCCCTGAGCAGCAGAGAGATTGTCACCAACTGTTGGGGCAATTTTCTGATTTGTTCTCCCTGGTGCCTGGTGTCACTGATTGGTGCGTCCATGAGGTGGATACCGGGGACAGTCCTCCTGTCAAGCACAAGGCTTACAGAGTGACTGACAGGGTCAGGGCTTGCATTAAGGAGGAGGTCTCCAAAATGTTTGCCCTAGGGGTGATTGAGTCCTCTAGCAGCCCCTGGTCCAGCCCCGTGGTCTTAGTACCAAAAGCTGCGACGCCTGGTGCCACCCCTGAACTTAGGTTCTGTGTGGACTACCAAGGTCTCAATTCGGTCACGAAGACCGACGCGCACCCCATCCCCAGAGCTGATGAGCTCGTAGATCGGTTAGGGGCTGCCCGGTACCTCAGCATGTTTGATTTGACGTCTGGGTACTGGCAGATCGCCTTAACTGATGAGGCAAAGGAGAGGTCAGCATTCTCCACACCAGATGGGCACTACCAGTTCTGTGTGATGCCCTTTGGGATGAAGAATGCCCCTGCCATCTTTCAGAGGTTGGTCAACCAGGTGTTGGTTGGGCTGGAGGATTTTAGTGCCGCCTACCTTGATGACATTGCAGTGTTTAGTTCCTCCTGGGAGGACCACTTGCGCCACCTCTGGGAAGTGTTGATGGCGCTGCGCAGAGCAGGCCTCACAATCAAGGCCAGTAAGTGCCAGATTGGGCAGGGTTCTGTGGTGTACTTGGGACACCAGGTGGGGAGTGGCCAGGTGGCACCCCTGCAGCCCAAGATTGAAACCATCCTGGCTTGGGAGCCCCCAAGGACCCAGACCCAGGTGAGGGCCTTCTTAGGACTCACGGGTTACTACAGGAGGTTTGTCAAGGGGTATGGCAACATTGTTGCACCCTTGACTGAGCTGACTTCCAAGAAGCAGCCAAAGATTGTGAACTGGACTGACACCTGTCAGAAAGCCTTTGATGCCCTCAAGACTGCCATGTTTACAGCACCCGTACTCCAGGTGCCCAATTTTGCTAAGGAATTTGTTGTCCAGACAGACGCTTCAGAGCATGGGTTGGGGGCCGTTCTGTCACAGATAAATGAGGAGGGACTAGACCAACCTGTAGCCTTCATCAGTAGGAGGTTACTTCCACGGGAACAGAGGTGGAGTGCAATTGAGCGTGAGGCATTTGCTGTGGTCTGGGCACTGAAGAAGCTGAGACCATACCTGTTTGGGACTCACTTCCGGGTTCAGACAGACCACAGGCCCCTCAGATGGTTGATGCAGATGAGGGGTGAGAATCCCAAGTTGTTGAGGTGGTCCATTTCCCTACAGGGTATGGACTTCACGGTGGAACACCGCCCTGGTACAGAACACGCCAATGCTGATGGTCTGTCCAGATTTTTCCGCCTTAGTGATGAGAACTTCCAAGGGGATGGGTAGTTCCACCCACATTTCAGCTGGAGGGGACACGTGTTAGACCTGGCACCATTGGCGTGGGTCTCCCGTCCATTTTTCGCTGTTGTTCCCTGTTTTTGCTGGTGTTAGATGCTCTGGGCGCTGTGCAACTGCCCTTCAGTGCCACAGCGCGAATGCTCCCTGTGTAAAGATGACATGTGAATTGGTATATCCATGATTGGCTTATTTGGTTTACCTGTTAGTCCCTAGTAGCGTGGCCTGTGTGTGCCCAGGGCTGGTAAACCAAATGCTGCTGGTGGGCCTGCAGCGCTGGTTTGCGCCACCCACAGAAGCAGCTTGTAAAGGGTTTCTCAGACCTGCCACTGCAGAGTCTGTGTGCAGTCCAGAACTGCCATCTTGGCTGTGAAGTGCACCCACTTCCCAGCCCCTGAAACTTCCCTTGGCATCATGTAAGTCACCCCTATGGTAGGGTGCATTGTATGTGTAAGGTAGGACATGCCTTGGTGTGTGTAGCATGTCCTGGTAGTGAATTACACCCAATTTCGTTTTTCACTACTGTAAGGCTACCTGTTCCCCATAGGCCAGAATGGGCAGTTTGACTATTACATGCTATAGTCCTAACTGACCCCAGGAACATGGTAGAAAAACGAATTTAGTATGCCTGAGCTCAGAATATTAAAATACATCTTTTAGTGAAGTTTATTTTTATATTCTGTGTTTGAAAATACCACTTTTAGAAAGTAGGTATTTTCTTGCCTAAGCCTTCCTGTGTGCTCTGCTGTTATGTGTATTGGCTGTCTGGTTTTGGAGGGACAGGGCAGGCTGAGCCAGACCTGGGTTGAATAGAGAGATCTGTGTTTGGAGTATGGGGAGGGGTAGCTCCTTGACTTGAATAGGGCTGTGCCTGGCAAGGTGAATGATGGCTCCACCTCCCACTGTGCGTCTGATAGCAGACCCCCTCTTCCTGAAAGGAAGGATGCAGCCTGGTAAACAAAGTGCTCCAGGACTGACCAGAACTGGTTCTGGCTAGGCTCAGTGACTTGTAGCTTTTGAGAACAAAGACTTTTGGGGTATAAATATCTGTGCTGAAACCCCTACAAAGTGTATTGCTCCTGGACATCAAGACGAACCTCTGTCCGTGTAACTGAAGGAATCTGCAGGAGGTGAAAATCCTTGTGCTTGTGTGCTGTTTCTTGGATTGGCCTGCAGTGGTTACCATTGGACTTGGAAGAAGAGGGAAAAGGACTTTGAGAGAACTTTTATTAATCTTGCTAAAGCAATCACCCAAGGGCTAGGAGAGAGCTAGCCTCCTGTTGAAGTCTCAGGCACATCAGACTTCACCACCAGCCTCCTGATTCCTCCCAGCGAGGATTTCTATCTGCAGGTGAGGCTCCTGTGAGTTCCAGGGCCTCTAGTTCTACTACAGAGAAGAGAGTGCTGAAATCGTCGCTAACGCACGTTTGCGAGCCGCCGCAGCCGAAAGCGCCCGAAAAATCATCGCGCTGCTGCCGCCAAGTGCTCGCAACCAAAGATCGAGTCATCGCACCGAGATCATCGCTTCACGACATCGCAGCGCGGACGCCGAGCGTCCGCCATTTTCATCGCATCAGGATCGTCGCTCCCTCGCGGAGCACCATTTCTTCGCATCGCAACCCGATCGCACACGCAACAGGATCGTCGCCTCGTCTCCTCCCTTGCGGCAAGGAGTCATCGCACCAGCGGTCTAGCGTGCAGAAGTTTGTCGCATCGTCTCCACACTCATCAGCAGATCGGCGCATCATCCTCCCTCGCGGCAAGGATTTAACGCATCGCCGGCCTCGCGTGCAGAAATTCATCGCTACAGCTCCTTTGCGACAATTTGTTGACTTTGCTACGAAATCCAGGTACTTTGTAAGTAAAAGGGTCGCAGAGACCACTGCTTTGAACTGAACTCCTCTTTGCGCACTTGAACTATTTTTGCAGCATTCCAAGAGTGATCCTATTTGACAGTATTGTGGCTTTTTATCGTTATTGGTCTTGTGTTAAGTCTATATATAAAGATACTTATTTTTTTATAACTCCTTGTGTGGTGTCCCTTTGTAGTATTCCTCACTGTGTTACTGTGTATGGTCATAAATGCTTCACACACTGCCTTTGAGATAAGCCTAGCTGCTCGTGCTACGTTACCACAGGGTTGAGCAGGGGTTATCAAAGGGTGTGGCTCCCTTACCCTGACTTAGGAAGAAGGGTCCCTACTTGGACAGTGGCCAGCCACTGCCAACGAGAGACCCCCATTTCTAACATGACCCAATCCTAACTTTGCATCTAGGGGCAGCATTGGAGCTGTTTGTCAGTGGGGCACTATGTAAAAGTAGTCAAACACCCACAAAATCATAAATCTGTAGGTTTTCATTTACCTCTTGCAGATAGTTTTTTCACCCTAGAAGTATATGTAGATTTACTTCTGTCAAAGTTGAGAGTAAATGTATTTTCTGGTTGGGAACGGGGAAAAAACTACCACATTTTTATGGGGTGTAGATAAGGTGGGGGGGGGGGTTGATCCTTGAGGGAACACATTTTCCCAGTGGAGAGGAGGGAAAAATAAGTTACATGTGCAAAACCACATTTACCCCAACTTTACACATGCAGAGCTTCCAACCTGGTGTAAAATGTGAATGAATAAATGTTCTCTACTGGAGTACTCCAGAACGTCTTCTACTTCTTTGAATTTCCTGAAGTATGTGTTGGATCATCACAGATCACTAAAAAGTTCTGAATATGTTGGAAAGGCGGCAGTGACCGTACCGGAGTAGATTTGTAAGTGGCCCTAATTGTACAAAAGATAAGGTGGCTGGGGCCTGCCTAAATGTCAAAGGCAGGATGACATTTATTTGAGGTCCTTACTGCCTGCAGTGTCTTGTGGATTGTTGCCTGCCTTGTTATGTTGGCCTAGGCCTGGCTGCCATGCTGCTTTTCTTTGCGCACGTTACACTAAGCCGGGTCTCCCTTGCCCTTTGCTCGTGCCAAGTTCTTTTGCACTGTCTGCATTTTCTGTTGTTCGCCTTTTTGGGCTCGGTCTGCACAAACATGTACAAGGTCACATAACAATGTATTTTGGTTCTTCCTGATATGGCCAGTCTCGCGCACCCAGACATAACATTAGGTGCAATTGCCATGAAGAATTTGGTGTGCTTTTAATACTGTGGTTTACTAGCGCTTGACACACTTGGAGAAATCCTTTTCAGTGAGAAGAGCTATGATGTCCTGCTGATGTAATTCTGCATCTAGAGACTGAGGTATGGGGGTTCGCTAGTCAAAGCCCAGAGGTCTTCTATTATTATAATAAACTATCTTACTGCAAGGGGAGGGTGGTAATGTTATTTATACGTTTATCCACTGAGCTCTGAGATGCTTTCCCCGTTTGTATTCTATGGAATTGTAACCATGCTGCTTATATTAGTCATATGCATTATGCTATTAGTACTGACACGTGTACTGTACATTAGAGCACGTAAGTTGGAATAAACATTTTAACCTATCCAGTGTCTCTTCCTACGCACCTTGTGGACAAGTACGAGTGAGTGACGAAAGAGTGTTCTTGCTTCTGCGAGTCCTGAGATAAAGATACCGTGTTCTGGGTTGTCCAATCATTGGTACTTGGGTGCTAATGGGATGCTAAGCTAGTTGGGTTGGGGTTTTTGGGTGCTACGGTATATGGTGGCAAACCACTGTATTCCGGGGTCCCATTTTCCTGTGCATAGCTCTGTGTATGTGCAGAAACCTTATGACATGGCGCGACCAACGTGGGGCAGCTTATCTGCGAGACGCTTGAGTAGTACTTGTGCTTGTCCACAAAACCCTCGCGTACGCTTCCGGAGGCGTATGTGACGGTGATACCTCCTATATTGAATGTTTTATAGGTTCTTTCAAGCTTGATGTTATTAAAAAAGGTTAGTTAACTGACCCATTTTTGTGCTCCCTGTTAGGTTGTCGAATATAATTGTTTGGTCATGGCTGGTGTGGCGATAGCTGCACATAGTCGAGGAGCACTCCGAGACCACTTAGCTGTGTATGGAGTGCCCGATACTGGGGTAGAGTTGGTCTTTGTGGTTCAAGCCGATGCGGCTTATCACTTTGAAGTGTTTTACACTTGGATCACTTTTGAGGCGGTGGATGCAGGTGATAAACTGTTTCATGAATATAAACCCACCGCTATTCCTGCTGCCTATCGACCCTATACTAAACTTGAAGTACCTCTCACGGCTTGGCAGCACCGTGTTTGGTTTAATGGCGCCCTACCACAACCAACTACCGCAGTTCGTTTAGGCCCCTTATCTATTGAGGGGGCCACTTGGCCTATATTGGCCGGGTATACCCCGCATCCAAATTATCTGGCATTACCGCTTGCGGAACTGCGCACTATGCATACCGAATTGGTACGAGTGCATCGAGCCCTAGTGACATACGTTACAGGTAGCTTACATGGAGCTGCTCCTGTAGTCGCAGGCCAACCAGCTATAGCCGCTGGAGTGACCATAAGTCCTGTCATGGTAAATTCTGTGATGGGCAAACGTCCACAAAATAAGGACGACTATCCTTACTGGCTTGCAGAAAAGTTCGATCAGATAGAAGCAGTGTTTCCCCATACATCCCCAGTAGATAAACACCGCATCCTCACGATAAGTTTGCCAAAAGACATAATCCCCGATTTGACATCATGTGAAAACTGGGGTAAGGTATTCGCAGCAGTTTATTCAAAATGTTTTGGAACTCCTTCCATGACGGTTCTACCCTCTGTAATTAAAAAGTACAGGATGAACATGGCCCTGAAGCGGCTGTGGAATTAGGGATGAGACTAGTGGGAGTGTTTGATGTAGTAGCTGAGCTGATCCTTGGAAATGTCAAGGGCGATGCTATGAACTTTCAAGTAGCGAATGCTTTGGCTTTGGTCCCAGAGTTGGACAGGCCTCGCGAATTACCGAAAATAATAGCCCGGGCTTATAAAACAATTGGAAGAAATAGCCTAGGCAACAAGCCTTTTGTAAAAATGCAAACTCAATCGCAAACACAAGTTACACAAACAAAAAGTACATCTGAGAAAGATGATAAACCAGTCTTCACTAAAAAGAGTTGGAGACAGAAAAAACAGGGTAAGCAACAAAAGAAGCCGGGGTCGAGAGGCGCTTCCCCAGTTTCGGTTTCTTCTGAACGTACTTATGATTTACGTGATAGGTCAAGGATTAAATCACCAGAAAGGTTTCAGAGCTCTGATACGCGTTCTCCTCGTTCTTCACAGGCCCAGACGTCGTCACAGGCTGGTGGAGGAGGACGGCAAGATAGAGGAAGGGGCCGAGAGGCTCCCCAGGAGCGAGACCAACCTCGACAACAAGTCAGAGGGAAAGCAGAAGACTTTCATCTTCCTCGACCGCAATTTCAGAAGAAAAAAGTTGCCGCTGTTACAGCGAAATATGCCTCAGACCGTGAGAACGAGACTCCAGAATTGGACGTGGGCAGTGACCCTCCTAGACAGCGCCGCGGAAGTTACCATAGTGCGGGAGGCGCTACGTCCTCATATGGAGGCGACAGCAACTGAAACATTCGTTACTGTAGAGACGGCTGACACGAGAGTGGCACCCCCTGACAGACTTTACAACATAGTCATACAAATTGAAGGTGACATACCGCGTGAAATAAAAGGGATTTTTTGGGAAAATCTAACCTCTTCATATGACATTTTGTTAGCAGAGGTGGATTGGCCACCCCCATTCGTTTTAGCTGCACATAAAGGAGAGGAGGTAATCCTTCCAAGCTTTTCACGGCATGTCCCAAAAGACAAAGCTGAAGCACTTGCAGCTGAGTGGGCTGTGTACCTGGCACCAGCGTTATACCGCAACCATGTGGGATGGGATGAAGAATCACCTCCTCATGCAATACCTTTGCGGTCACTACCGCAGCCACAACCCCAATATCCCATCAAACGGCAGGCAAAAGGCCCCGTCTCCGAAATTCTGACACAGTTGGAATATCAGGGAGTAATTGAACCATGCGTATCACCTATGAACAATCCCCTTTTCGTGGTTTCTAAACCCGATGGATCGTACCGCTTAGTTTTGGATTACCGGCATTTAAATACTCATTGTCGGAACTTTGCGGTGCAAAATACACACAGTTCTGCGCTTGTAGACAGTCTTGTTCGTAAAAAATACAAAACGACACTTGACCTTTCAAACGGTTTCTACACGCACAACCTAGCCCCGGAGAGTGGTCAATGGACCGCATTCACTTCCGGTGGTAAATTATTCCAATTCCGGCGTTTACCCATGGGCTACAAAAATAGTCCGGGTATATTCGCCGCCCGTGTTGTTTCTTTGTTAAATGACATTGATCAAGACGCATGTTCGTACGTAGATGACATCTATCTGACGGACGACGAATTATTTCAGCATTTGTCCCGTGTGGACCGCATTATTCTTGAATTCGCGGAGCAGGGTTACAAATTTAACTTTGCCAAGTCACACATTGCTGAATTTACCGTTCTGTTCTTGGGCTATGAGCTCAATAACGAAGGTAAGGGCTTAGCCCCCATTTCTTGGAAAAATGTGCACATTTGTGCCCCCAAATACTCTGAAGAAACTTCAGTCTTTGCTGGGTTTCCTGAATTTCGGGCGTACTTACATTCCCGAATATGCCCAGCGTATCAAGCCTTTGTATGCTTTGATACAACCTACTTATTCAAGGTCTTGCTGGCTGCCTGAGCATACCACAATTCTGCAGTCTTTGCAGATAGACCTATTGGAGTCTAAATATCTTTTGACTCGTGATAACCACACAAACCTGGTGATTAGAATAATTCCGGGGGCGGTGGGATTCACATACTTGACCTTTAATGAAGGTGATACAGTACCCATCGCATACAAGTCACATCTGTACACTTCCGCTGAATTGCGCTTTACCTCTGTCGAAAAAGTTCTAACTGCAGTGCAAATGGCGATTCTAAAAGAACGCGCACTGGCACAGGGAAAGCGGATTCTAGTGGTAACACCCTGTCCTGCCCTAGAGGCAGTAACAAAGGCAAGTGTACCGAACTCAAAAGCAATGCATCCCCGTTGGATACAATGGGCTACATCCTTGACGTCTTCGGACGTCACTTTTGTTTTTGATTCTTCTCTGCAGACTCAGGAGTTTTTGCAGTATGAATTCGTTCATCCTCCTCCTTTGTTTTTATTACCGCTTGAGGATTACAAATGTGTGATCTACACCGATGGTTCGGCGCAACCGGCCACTGGGTCCAAGCATGCTTATTCAGCTTCATGTGCTATTGTTGCGGGTTCCTTTGTAAATGGAACGTTCAAATCCTCTGTAGTGCACACTCGCACACTTGGAGATAGTACCGCACAATTGGCCGAGCTGCATGCATTGCTACTTGCACTTGAGTTCGCCTCTCAGGATGAGACAACTCTTATTGTATGTGATTCCTTCTACTGTGTACAATCTTACAATGACAATCTGTTTTTCTGGTCGAAAACGACTACAAGGACGCAAAGGGAGCACAATTAAGCATAAAATGCTTTGGGTTCGAGTGGCAGAATTGCAACAACGTCTGCCCCTCACACAGGTGGTTCACACCTTAGGCCATCAGCGGGTGGGCGCACACGCTATTGGTAACGATCTGGCAGATGAGGCTGCCCGTTCAGCAGTAGTCACGTGTTCAGTAGCAGCGGTTACCAGGTCCATGTCTAAAATAGACCCTGTTATATTAGCAGCTATTGCTGCAACCAAGGAAGGTAATAATTACCCTACAGGTTTCCCTTCCAAGTATTCTTACACATTAAGTCCCGATCAGGTTCCTTATGTAACTATACCTGACGTTGGAGATCGGCTGATCCCCAACGCGGACCGCAGGAGTGCCTTGATATCAGCTGCACACGAAGGCATGGCTTCTGCTCATGCAGGTGTGTCAGCTACGGTTTCCATCTTGCAGCAGCGTTATTGGTGGCGTGGGTTATATAAAGACACCCGTGCTTTTGTGCTTTCTTGCGACGTTTGTCAACAGATTAAGCCTTCCACGGTAACACGTCCACCACAAACACCGCTCTGCATTGCTAACAGACCCTTTGGGTGTGTTTACTTGGATCACTGCGGTCCGTTCTCATCAGACACTGCCTATAAATACATCTTAGTGGCAGTGGACTCGTGCACACGGTTTCTCTGGGTCTGGCCACAACGGAGTGCTGACGCCCGAAATGTAATCAGGGATTTGCGTGTCTTTGTGGGAATTTTCGCATGCGGCACCTTCCATTCGGACCAAGGTCCAGCGTTTGCCTCTAGGGCTTACAAGGATGCAATGGCTTCGCTTGGGGTGCGGGTGAAATTTTCGTCTCCGTATAGGCCTGAGGGCAACTCTATCGTTGAACGAATGAACCGTGACTTAAAGCAATCCTTAACAGCTAGGGTTATAGGTACTGGCAGGAACTGGCTGGCCCATTTGTATACCGTTCAGCGTGCACTTAATAATCTCCCTAGAAGACCTCTGGGTGGGCGGACCCCATACGAAATGCTCTTTGGCATAAGAATGTTTGTGCCTGACCTTGAGGGTCCAGACATCGCGGCGCAATCCGCCAAGTTTGATGTAGATAACCATTCTGCTATGTTACAGGACTTACAAGAAGCCCGAGACAAACTTGCAACTACACATTTGCCTTCAGCCACAGATCCTGCGTTGCAGATTCCGGTAGCCGGCTGGCTTCCGAAAGTTGGAGAACTGGTTCGAGAGAAGGTTGAAAACAAAAAAGAATTTGGCCCCTCTTTTCGTGCACCGGTTCCAGTTCTTGGCCTGAAGGGGACACGTACAGTCATTTTACCACCGCTTCCTGGTCGCAAAGAGAACAGATACATCTCAGTTGAAAATGTCAAGCTACAGCGCCTGGCCGATCCTGAATAGTGTCACACCAGCGGTCTCTTGTCCTGCCATTTATCGGACATATGTTCATAGTCCATCTGCACGAACGATCGCTGATGCTGTAATTGAGATGGTTGATTTGCCTGAATCCTCTACTTTGCCTGAAACTATAATTGATCCCCAACTCTCCACCAACATCGACGAGGACGAGTATACTTATCCTGCATCTGAATCGGTGGCACATCAACCAATATCGCCACTAAGCCCGACTCGTTATTCCTTTGATTCGGATTCCACATCTTCAAAAGTTCCATCCAAGTTCAGTATTTTTATATCCTGGTTTAGAGACAATTTTTTGATTACACCCTGGACATACATCTGGTTGGTACTTTTCTTGATTTTGTTGTTCATGTCCATTGGCTTTGTCACAGTGTTTTTTCTACTAATTAATGGTCACTATTTACCTGAACGCTCTGCTGTAGACTATGTTTCTGGAACTTTGGCTCCTCATTCCTCGTCTCACATCATGAAGCGTGACCACACCTTTGTGAACATTTCAGCTTTCCCAGTTGCTGATGGCATCGTATGGGATGCAGTGAACTATCAAATCCATGGTCCGACGGAAATTATTAATGTACCTAATGTCCTTCGTGTTTCAATGGGTGATGTAGTACAAAATAATATTCATTCTGATGATTGGGATGTGCATGCCGTTGAAGCATTGTTTGCCGATTTAAAATATTATGCATCTTTTAATGCTGAAGATTTATATATGAATTCTGCTAATTATGCCGATTTGTATTGTTACCAACATTGGGGTAATCATTTTCTCCATAAGCCCAGTGCCCTGCGTAGTTCTGTTAACTATACCCAATGGGAACATTGTCCAAACCCCTTGCCAGGTAGCTCTCAAACTCTTCGAAATAAGTTTAATTATTTTACTGATTTTAATCGGTCGAACCCTGCATCCTATTATTTTAGACTTAATAACACATCAACTCAGAAAATTATGTTAACACACACCAAATTGCTTTATTCAGGTTCCTTTCTAAGTGCCCTAGCTGTGGGTGGTTATGAGTACTGGGATAATACAGTGGATTTAAAATCTATTTGGGGCTCCAAGCCATGGCAGGTACAGGGAACCGAGGCATTACACCGTGCTTGCCTCATCCCTACACAAATTATGTTCCTCAATGTCTCCATCTATCAGACTACATGTTGGGGCTTAGCAACCACTAAACAATTGAATACTCCATCAATACCATCCCTGTCGAGTTTTCCCAATGAAAGCTCACGATTCAATATGTCCCTCGTGTCCCTGCAGGCTCTGTTACAAAATAATTCGTTTAATGTTTCTGAGCTAGTTCAGTCACCCTGGTTGGTATGGCCTACATCATCAAATGCATGTCAAATGCGTTTTCATGACTCAGGAGCTAGTTACACACAGGATAGGCCTGATCCGAGATTTACTGATTCCCGTACTGTCACTACATATTCTGTTGGTAAATTATGCAAACAATGGCTGCAACATTCGTCCCTTGATTCTGTTAAACAACATTTGTCCCTCCTTACAGGCAATATTGATCTGTCCGACTTTGTTTTGGGACCTCGTGGTCCCCGACCTAAAAGATTCCGGATTTTGTTCAGTTGATGGGTCCCTTAGAGGCCCATGAACAGGACTGTTCCGTTGCTGGCTGTATGGCGCGTGCGGCTGCACTGGGGATTTTGGCGCAATGGGATATCTGGGCGGCTGCCCAGGATCTCCTACAACGAAGCTGTTTCAATTATCACGCAAGCTGTCCCGCATTGCTTCTGGATGCTCCCCTTGCTGAGGAGCATTCCTGCTCTTTTGATCTCATGGATTGGATGGCATCTATGTTTTTTGACGATTCCAATGATGAACTCTTGGAGGGTATGGCTTTTTTCTGCACTTACACTTTCATGGATTGACCTGCCCTTCGCCGTTTGGGCGATCCCTGTGCTCCAACGGCTGTGTTGTCCTCTGATGGGCCTCTGTCCTGGCCGCCGGACTGACCAGGGGAGGGTGTCTTGTGGATTGTTGCCTGCCTTGTTATGTTGGCCTAGGCCTGGCTGCCATGCTGCTTTTCTTTGCGCACGTTACACTAAGCCGGGTCTCCCTTGCCCTTTGCTCGTGCCAAGTTCTTTTGCACTGTCTGCATTTTCTGTTGTTCGCCTTTTTGGGCTCGGTCTGCACAAACATGTACAAGGTCACATAACAATGTATTTTGGTTCTTCCTGATATGGCCAGTCTCGCGCACCCAGACATAACATTAGGTGCAATTGCCATGAAGAATTTGGTGTGCTTTTAATACTGTGGTTTACTAGCGCTTGACACACTTGGAGAAATCCTTTTCAGTGAGAAGAGCTATGATGTCCTGCTGATGTAATTCTGCATCTAGAGACTGAGGTATGGGGGTTCGCTAGTCAAAGCCCAGAGGTCTTCTATTATTATAATAAACTATCTTACTGCAAGGGGAGGGTGGTAATGTTATTTATACGTTTATCCACTGAGCTCTGAGATGCTTTCCCGTTTGTATTCTATGGAATTGTAACCATGCTGCTTATATTAGTCATATGCATTATGCTATTAGTACTGACACGTGTACTGTACATTAGAGCACGTAAGTTGGAATAAACATTTTAACCTATCCAGTGTCTCTTCCTACGCACCTTGTGGACAAGTACGAGTGAGTGACGAAAGAGTGTTCTTGCTTCTGCGAGTCCTGAGATAAAGATACTGTGTTCTGGGTTGTCCAATCATTGGTACTTGGGTGCTAATGGGATGCTAAGCTAGTTGGGTTGGGGTTTTTGGGTGCTACGGTATATGGTGGCAAACCACTGTATTCCGGGGTCCCATTTTCCTGTGCATAGCTCTGTGTATGTGCAGAAACCTTATGACAGCAGTAGGATCCCTGGTTAACGAAGCTGCCTTCGGTGCCACATTAAATGTCAAGTCTATAGACCATAGATAGCCTTCTTAAAACTTGACGCACCCGCCCTTCAATGTGGTACGTTTATTTGTAGCTTTCGCTAGCCGGTTTCTGCCTAGTGCTGAAAGTAAAACTCTGCTGCTTCTAGGCTGACCGGCTTTTTCTTTCTTTCCTCTCTGCTTCCCTTTGCAACAACCCTCTCCTGCTCTTCAGCCGCCCCCATACCGACCAGACCTGCAGCTGCTTGTTTGACCTTTTCACCATCCACCATACACAGTTCACGAGCCATCCCAAGTTCATTGTTTTCTGAATTGTAATTACGCAGACATTTGGGTGGTCTAGTGGCAGTTCACCCAACAGTCTGGGTGTAGTGAGGGATTACTTTAAAAAAAAAAAAGTATTTATTTTTATACAGATAACCAATCGCAACGGCTGTTACAGGGTTAGCATAGGTTGAGTAGGTTATACATTGGTATTTATATTGCTAGCCCCACATGTCAATTTTGAAAACGAGAGAAAGGCAAAGAGGAAAGGACAGAAAAGTAAGTGGTGAAAAAAGAAAGAAAGAGAAGGTAGGGACAGACCCTGAGGTAGAGAGAGACATCGCTATACATTACATCTGACACTCTGTAAAGATGTTTGAGCACGCATGCAGGCACTACCGGGCTATAAATGGCTATGTCCCATTGGGTCCAAGTCGAAACATTTGTCTTGGTGTCGGTGTCTTGGCAGTTTCATGGGGGATCATAAGAGTCTAGGTAAGTGTCCAGAAATTTCCACATCCCTCTGGAGGCCGGTTTCCAGGGTGAGTACTGTAGTGCGATATTGTCCGCTCCTCTGAGATGCGTGATCCAGTTGAACCAGCCTTTGTATGTAGTTTTACTTGTGTCCTTCCAGTTGGCTAGGACCATTTTCACTGCAGCTGTCAGTAGTAGGTCTAGTAGGTCCTTATCTTGTTCCGTTCTCAATTTCGTAAGCATAAATGCCGTGGTGAAGGTGAAAAACTCCATTGCTAATGTGCAGTTAAACAGATTGTTTATGAAACCAAAGATTTTCCCCCAGAATACCTTGAGTGTTGGGCAATGGAAGATAAGGTGTGCTAGGTCCCCCTTTCCCTTGTTATAGTTCCAGCATAGCTCGTCCTCCCTGAGGCCTAGTGAGAATAGTCGTGCAGGCTCCAAAACACCTTGTGGAGCAGCCAGAATTTTGTTTGTGTGAGCACTGGGGAGATCTTATTGTGTGAGGCCGAGGCCCATAGCGTAGCCCATTCTTGTTCTTTGAGTTAGGTTTTGGATTGTTCAAACCAGTAGGCGATTGTCTTATCATTAAGTTTGGATGTTTGGGGGCGAAGGAGTTTGTAAAGCTGCGAGACTTGGTGTCCTAGTATGTTGATGTTTGACACTAATCGGAAGATTGAGGGTTGTGGGGTCGATAGTTTAGTTTTGGATAGGGCTGTTCTGATTTTTAGGAAGTTATAGAATTCGATGTCGTTTAAGTGGTGTCTTGCTTTGAGGTCTGTGAATGTGATGGGGTACTTCCCGTTCTCTCGTTGGTAAGGCTAGTAAATACCTTTCTCAATCCATGTATCGAAGGTTAGGCTTTTCCCTTTATATCGGACCCTGCTATTAGCCCAAAGTGATTCCATCTTAGACCCTTTGATACTAAACTCCAGCCTCTTGTCTACCTTTAGTAGTGCTATTTTTGTGTTTTTAAAGATAGGTTTGGATGCATGGGGATATCTATTTGCTGTTAGTAGGGCCAGTGGGCTCAGATTGTTCAAGATCGCCCTCTCTACCTGTAGCCAAACTGGTGTGTATTCGGCCGGCGGGGAAATCCAGTATGAGCCCTGTTTTGCTAGAAAAGCTAACTGGAATAACCTGAAGTCTGCTAGGTTTACTCCTCCTTGTGTCTTATCCAATCTTAGTTTCTTAATGCTTATACGTGCCTTCTTTCCGCGCCAAAGGAATTTAGAAATCAGGATATCGACTTTCCGGTGGAACTCATCTGTGAGGAGGAGTGGGAGCATACTTATCAGATAGTTAATCATTAGGGTGATCATCATTTTGATAGTTTCGATTCTCCCCCACCACGTTATGAATTTTGGGGACCAGGAGTCCAGAAGTTTCTTAATCTTTTCTAGTAGTATCTTCTCGTTGTGGTGTAGGGTATCTATTAGGTCGCTACCAAAGTATATGCCTACGTATTTAATATGCCCCGTCTGCCATGCCAACCCCGAGTCCCCCAGGATGTCTTTCGTGCAGTGGATGTTTAGTGGTTTGCATTCAGATTTGTCCTTGTTCAGCTTGTACCCTGAGAGCTTGGAGTATTCTCCTATCGTAGTCATCAAGGCCCCTATTGAGGATTTCGGTTGTTCCGTTACTATCAGTATATCGTCTGCGTAGGCGGCTAATTTTACTTCAACTCCATTGATATCTACCCCTTTTATGCCATCGTTCAACTTTATATCCTGGATGAGGGGTTCTAAGGCCAGTAGGAACAGCGCAGGAGACAGTGGACAACCCTGTCTGGTTCCTTGTTGCAATGTAAAGGGGTCTGAGAGTGAGCCGTTGACTGTGATACGAGCTGAAGGTTCACGATATAGAGCCATAACCATACGAATAAACCCCTCCCCCAAATTGAAGGATTGCATGCAGCGTACCAGGAAGGACCAGGAGACTTTATCAAAAGCCTTCTCGGCATCTAATGCGATAGCTACTGCCGGTTCTGGTTTAGTATTCACATGTTCCAATATATGGCAGAGAAGTCGGGTGTTGTCGTTAGACAGCCGGTTGGGTAGGAAGCCGCCCTGGGAGTTGCTTATTATTTTGGGGAGAACCGTGTTGAGTCTAACTGCCAATATCTTAGCATAGATTTTACAATCCACGTTGATGAGGGATATGGGTCTGTAGTTTTTTGGTGATAGGTGGTGTTTACCCTCCTTTGGAATGACAATTATGTTAGCTTCTGACATGGATTGTGGAACTGCCCCCTTCTCTGCGGAGTGGTTAAACACATTTTTCATGGTCGGTTTAAGCTGGTTTAAGAAGGTCTTGTAAAAATCGGCTGTATACCCGTCTGGCCCCGGGGCTTTGTTCCTTTTCAGTGATTTGACCGCCATTTCTATTTCGGTGTAGCTAATCTCTTGACCTAACCTGATTGTGTCCTCGGTGCTTACTTTCGGAAGCCCGATTCTGTCCAGGTATTTTGTGCAGTCCTCTTGGATGAGGCTCTGGTCGTTTTTGTAGAGTTCTGAGTAGAACTCTTGGAATGTCTTAAGGATGTCTTTGTGTCTTGTGTGGGTTTTGTTGTTTGAGTCTGTGATCGATGACACCGCAAACTGGTTGCGTTTGTGTTTTAGGTAGGAGGCAAGAAGTTTTCCTGCTTTGTTGGCTTCGCATAGATTAAGGGCTTTGTACTTATTAAACCACAAACCTGCTCTCTCACTCAGGATTTTGTTATATTCATATTTATTTTGTGTTAGTTTTGCTAGGAGCTTGTTATCTTGTGTGGCCCTGGCATGGGCCGTTTCTAAGCTCTTGATCTCCTGCTCAAGTTGACTTAATCTCAGGTTTGAACTCTTGTTTATCTTTGACTTGATTTCAATTATTGTGCCTCTGACGGTTGCCTTTAGAGCGTCCCAGAGTATGTTGGTGCTAGTCCCTGGGGAGTCATTATGATTGAGGTAGTCAGTTATGGCCTCCTCAATCTTTTTTTTGTTCACGGGGTCCGATAGTTCTTCGCTGTTGAAACGCCACCTCCGGGGGACGGCTTCGTTATGGCACCCGCTCAGTTTTAGGCTGATACATGAGTGGTCTGATACTAGTCTTGGTGCAATTTCAGCGTGTTCGATTAGGTGTGTGTGGTTCCCTGAGATTAGTATGTAATCTATCCTGGTGTAGGACTTGTGTGGGTTAGAGTAGAAAGTGTAGTCCCTAGTGTCGGGGTGCTGTAGGCGCCATGCGTCCTTAAGGTTGAATTTGGAACATATGTTTCGGAGTGCAGCGTGCAAGTTAGTGGGGTGGTATTGGCAGGAGGATTGTCTATCCGTTATGTGGTCCAGTGGGATGTTAAAATCACCCGCCACTACCATGAGGTCGTTTTGGGGGAAGCTATCTAGCGTGCATGACACCTCTGACCAGAAGGATGGGTCGTCTGTATTGGGGCTGTATATGTTCGCTACATGTATACTCTCCTCTCCTCAGGTGTGTTACTAGTAGTCTTCCCTCACTATCGTGGGAGTGAGAGTCTATTGTTATGTTTGATCTTTTGGATATCAAGGTCAAAACCCCTCGCTTCTTCTTGTCAGCTGGTGAGCAAGCCAGCTGTGAGATCCAATTACCTCTCACTAGTTTGGCATCCTCCATGGAGAGTTTGGTTTCTTGTAGGAGGATTATATCGCCTTTGGTTTTTGATAGGTAGTCTATTATCTTGCGGCGCTTAATAGGGTGGTTTAGACCTTTGACGTTAAGGGACACTATGTTAAGGTCCGTTATCAGGGTGTTTATGTTATTAGGGGCCATCAGCTATGGTGTAGTATGGCGTTACTGTATGTCCATTCACGTGTCCTCTATCTCAAGGTTCTAAGCTCCCCAGGAGTATTGCAAACAAAAGCAGATTTCTCACCAGATGTGTGCGTATGGGTAGCCTACCACATGCGTTGGCTAACTGAATCTGCCAGATACAATTCGTAATGAAAAAAGGTGTGAAATATGAATGGGAAATAGAGAATATAGAAGATAAAGACCTGAGAAACCCTAGTGCGGATTTCTGCCCCCCCCTGCTACCCCCTCCCTCCTCTCCCCCCCCATTGAAGAAACTCATATGTCGGAGGTGCGACGGCAGGATCACCGTTCTGCCTCACGGAGAGTTACTGTCGAGTAGTTGTTTCGCGGTACTCCCTAAGGGTTTGGGACCATGCGTGTTGTCATACTATACATACAGAGTGTTTTGAGGTAGATAGTTAATCAATAAGGGGGAAACAAACGGACTAATCTTTATCCAGGTCCAGCATACATGTCCGTGAATGAACCTTAACACAATTGGTATGCAGTTCCTAATGTTAAAAGCAGGAGGAAGTGTTTTTCAATATAGAGACTCCACATAGAGATATGGAGTGGTGAAAGGTGGGGAGAAGAATCCTCTCCTCTTGGAAAAAGACCCTCACACACCCAGCCTGCTAGGTGTCATGCTTCATCATCGGGTCTGCTCCTTATCGGGTCGGCGCTGCAATCCCCGATCGGCACCCGTGATGGGGCCTCCTTGGCGGAGATCTTTATTCCATATGCCGGTGGGTGAAGTGCGTGTGAGGGCCCTAAAACAGTGTAGGTGATAAAGATGAGGTAGAACTTTATAAATTGAACTTGTCTATAAAGGATACGATGCTGTGCTTCCCATGGCTTCTCTTCTTGATGTTGGCGACAAGCCCCTATTGGGATTGTAGGTGTGAGCCGCTCGAGGTAGGTATAGCATCGTTGCTGAGGTAGGTAAAGGTTGTAGCGTTCGGACTCTTGAGGTAGACGGTCTCTTTTGAGGTAGGTGCTGGTAGGTATTGCATCGTTGCTGAGGTAGGTGAAGGTTGTAGCGCTTGAGGTAGACGGACTCTTTGAGTAGGTGCTGGTTGGTGGTTCCTTCTAGGGCAGCTACCTTAGTGTTTCCATGCTAATGTTGTGTGAGGTCTTGTTTCACCCTGTATTTGGCTCCGGCGAAGGTCTTCTTTTGGTGGAGCCGGGTTGTGACGTTTCCATGTTGAGTGCTGTCGGGCCGTCCAGGAAGGCCGTCAGTTCTTTGGGGTCAGTGAAAAAATGGTATTTGCCTTTGTCTATTATTTTGAATTTTGCGGGGGCCACAAATGAGAATTGGATGTTTTTGCTCCTGAGCCTGTCCCGTAAGGCGAGGAAGCCCTTCCTGGTGTCGACAGTGGGCTTAGAGTAGTCTTGTGTGAGGGTGATCCTGTGTCCTTGCCAGCTGATTTGGTGGTTTTTGCGAGCGTAGTTAAAAATGGCCTCTGTGTGCTGTGATCTTAGTGGCCTGCAGATGATAGGTCGTGCCGCTTGTGTTGTTGAGGATTTAAAAACAGGGACTCTGTGCGCCCTGTCCAGCTCGAACTGGCGATCAAATCTTAGGTTTGTAAGTTTGGGGATCAGGTCCTCGAGAAAGGCAGAGCAGGAGCCTGCTGCGTCTTCTGAGCCCTCCGGGACTCCTAGTATTCGGATATTCCCTCTGCGATTGCGGTCCTCTATCTCCGCTGTCTGTTTCTGGAGTGACGCTGTGATTTTGGATATTACTTTCATCTCCTTACTTGAGCTGTGGGTCGTGTCCTCTACATCGCTGATTCTTTGTTCCGCTGCTGCGACTCTGATGTTCACTGTGTTCAGGTCCGCTCTGACCGCAGCAATCTCGAGCTGGATCGCGTCCGTGGTGTGCTTTGTGGTTTTTGCCAAGTCGTGAACATCCGCTAGTTTTTTTAAGATCATTTCTAGGGTGCTGTTGATGTCTGGCTTTTGTTTGATTGGGGAGTCAGATATCGCTGGTTCCCCTTTGCTCTTTTTCAGTTGTTGTTGTAGTCTCGACTCTCTTTCCGCCATGTTTGCTTGATTGCCTTGCTTGTTACCTTGGTGTACCCCTGTGATCCTCTGGTCTCTCGCTGTGTTTGTCGCTTTCCTCTCTCACTGTCCCAGCTGCTTCCTAGCTTGGACTGTTTTGTTTCTTTTTCCTGATAGCTTCCTGTGGGGCCCTTCACCTGGAGTGCTGTAGAACTGTTAGTTCTGGCGCTAAGCCCCTCCTTTATTGCCGTTGGTCTCTCAGAGTTCTTGCGGCACGGTGCGTGATGGTGACAATTCCTCTCGCAAGGATCGTCACTGTTAATGTTGCACTGCTCCTTAGTATTAGCGGGTGAGCCAGCGTAGTTTGGTACCTTCCGTAATCTTGTTAGGGTGGGCACCTTCTTTGGGCGTATGTTGTGTTGGGTTGCTGATTAACCCTCTGGTTTCAGTTACACTTCGCCGGTAAGCACCGTTAATAGGCGCTGTGTAGCACCCCCAGGTTGTATTGCTTGCTATGTTTGCTGTGCATCCATTATCAGGAGGGTCTGACCTCTCCGGTTTACCTCCTGGTGAGGCGGGATTTCTCTTGTGTCTAGCATCTCAGTACACCATAGGCAAACCAAGTCTCTTTTCAGCGATGCGCCTGGGCCCTTCTGCTGGCGCTCTACCTCCACCGCACGCTTATCTTCCTGCAGTCCCTCTTTAGTACGATCCAACGTGCCCGTTTTAGGCTTTAGGGCTTACTGTGCGGACTTGGTGCGACTTGGTGTGGCGGCGGCCATTTCCTTAGTCCTTACAGCTCCTTTCGGTTTCGTTTCTCGGTTCCCGTTCGGTTTCCCGTTCGGTTTTGAGCCCGCACCATCAGCCTGCTCCTCCCGGAATAGCACTCTAGAGGCCCCCGAGCACCTCACCTCGCTTTCCCGGTCTTATCGGATAGCCGCCAAGAGTAGCTGCAACATTAAGATCACGCCTGCCTTCCTGCGTTCGCCTCCGCTTGCCTCCCCACGCCTCGTGCCCAACTGCTGGCACCCCCCTCACTCGGTCGCTTCTTTTGCCTGCTCTGCTCCTTTAGGTTTCCATTGCGGTCTTTGTTACTGCGGCCGCCATTTTAGGCAATCTGCCCCTTAATTCCTTTCAGTTTCGGTTTCGTTTCTTCCCCCGGGGCAGCCACGTTATAGCCTTTAGCTGTAGTTATTTAGCTTAGTTATTTCATTTCATTACCCTCTTTTTCCTCCCATCTCTTAAGAGGGTCTGGGCATCTCGCTCCCGTCCGTTATTGCTGTCAGCGGCACATCAGCGGGCTTCGCGGTGCCGCCGCCAAAGTTGTTGCTGCCCCTGTTGCGCACTCACCCTCTTGCTTTTCCAATCTTCTCTCTGTGTTTGTCTACCGGTGTTGGTACCGGTACCGGCGTTGGTATTAGCAGGCAGTGGGGGCCTACAGGGCTACTTCGCGTCTCATGCTGAAGCCTCTCCCACGTTCGTGCTCGGTTTCAGTTCTGTGGTGCTTCAGGGTATCGCCATTTTGCCCCACCCGACTCCTCTCTGCTCCGCGTCGGAGTCTGGTTTTCTCGATCTTCCGGTCACAATGACCACTCGAGAGGGAGTCACCACCGGCTCGGGTCCTTCCGATGCCTCAATTTCCTAATTCTGCGTCTCTTTCATCAGTTCTTGTGGAGTTTTTTTGTGTTCGATTTCTCCGTTACAGCGGAGCGGCAGGATCAGGCAGCCATCAGCTCTGCCGTCCAAGCCACGCCCCCCGGATTACTTTTTTATGCTTGGTGCTTCTCTGGTAATGTGTCCCATGGGGACGGATGCGGTATCCCATAGAGTATCCTACAATGCGCATCCCTGGTTACCAGCAGCAGATCCCAACTGTATCCCATGCGCTGCTGAAAGTACAGCTGATTATTCATTGTACCATAAGACACGCTGAAGAACACAGGAAATGAAATAACTGCTGCTCTACACTTAATGGCATTAAAGAGCTTTGCCAATTGCATTCTGTGCAATTGAACATATCATGGAACATTTACTGAAGCGCTTCTGTATTTGTAGAACTTTAGGATATATTTAGATGGAAACTGTATAATTATCACTAATCCTGCCATTGTCTGTGCACTTTGAAGTGGTGCTGACACTGGCTACTCAGTTCAGGTGAACGCACTGAATTAATTGTACGCTGTAAAGTATGACTTAGTTCCAAATGTGAAATTGAGTGGGTGTTCAATGCATGCTAGGCATTAAACACTGTTAGATGTAGGCGCTTGGATGGCTCAGCTTTAGAGAACCCGTCTCCTGCGGGTCTACAGTTTGATGGGAGGCCATGTTGGCAATGAGCAAAGGGATTCCCATTTGGCAACCTGTCCACTTGGATTTGTGCCACAAGACCGAGTATCGTTTTTTGCAAAAGTGAGAGACTGGACCTGTGAAATGGCTGTCCATTTTGTACCTCTTGACCCTCTTTATTAATAAGGTCAGCAGATGACTAAAGTGTAAAGGGTCGTCTGTACCTGATCTTGAGTGTATACAGATGCACTTGTCTTCCAAGACTCTTGATAAGTCACCTTTCACGAGCGCTTGACTCAAAAACATGTTTGTCTGAGTACACCCCTGTGTAAACCCTCTATTTTCCTGAAAGAATCCTCTGACAGTTAAGAATAGGCATAATATGTATGGTTTTTAGAGAAGTGCTGGAAGTCCACGCGAGCTGTAACTTGCCAGAGTATCTTATTACTCCTCACTCAGTTCTTTATCTTTTTAAGAAATGATTTTGACAGCTTGTGAGGTACTGAGGTATCACTTGCGTCTTCTACTACAGGAAAACGTTTTGCGTGTAATGCTGAATCCCAGACTGTTAACAGCATGGCTTTGAGATGAACAGTTGTCTTTGCCATGGAGTGTGGACTTAACTGGCTGGGACATATATATATTCACTGAAAAAACCACAGGTTTCAGGGACGTTATAGTTAGTTGGACATTTCACTCGTACAAAACCAGAGAAATTCGGCTGTTATAGTTAGTTCAGCTAACTATAACTCGCGCCCCCGCAATGTACTGCTGATTACGTCACATATTACATCATTCATGACATGGTCAGTGACATCACTGATGACATCTCAAATGACATCATCCACGTGAAAATATGATGCACCTCCTCACACCCTAATACAGCCTTTGATACACCCACTCTAAAATACAGACTACCATTTTCGAAACCATAGACACACCAATACCAGTTACTACATACGCACTCACTGATTCCTAGGTCTACACACACATCCACTCATTCACCCATACAGTCACTCATACATGCAGTCTACCATCAATACGGCACTATCATATGCACTCACATATCTATACAGACACTCACACACCACCACTCATCCATAGAGTTGCTCACACACCTAGTCAGTCATGCAAAGAATCAATCACACTTCCATTTACTCACCTATACAGTTATACACACACCACCTCACTTATTCATACAGATACTAACACATACTTACTCTCTTATACAATCACTGATACAAGTACACACTCATCCATTCAGCCACTCTCACAATCACTGACTCTCACATATAGTCATTTATATACTCCAACTCTCACATACACTGCCTTTTAGATATGTAGTTACTTGGACATGTACCACTGAGACATCCATTCACTCACCAACACACCCATACACACACTCACCCACCCATACAGCTGTTTCCACATGCACTCTTGAACCCATACACCCAGTGAATCAACCACTCACACATCTATGCACAGGGTCACACACCTCCCACACATACACTCATGCCCCATACAAATACTCAGGCAACCAATCAATAACCCATATAGACACTCATGTAGCTACTCACCAACCCATGCAGCAGCTTACACAACAACAGACAGACTGATACAGACATTCACACAGTTTAGTCACTAACCCATGCATTCAGTAAGACACATTTAATCACTCACTTATACAGTCAGTCACGCACCAACTAAATCTTCCATCCAGACACTTATACACCCACTCATTCTTCAATACACCTTGGCATATATATAAAACATATTTAAACTTTATAGAAACACACAGTCACTGGATGATGTCATCAGTGATGTCATTTGAGATGTCATCGGTGATGTCATCAGTGATGTCACTGACCATGTCATGAATGATGTAATATGTGACGTCATCAGCAGTGCATTGCGGGGGCGCGAGTTATAGTTGGCTGAACTAACTATAACGGCCGAATTTCTCTGGTTTTGTACGAGTGAAATGTCCAACTAACTATAACGTCCCTGAAACCTGTGGTTTTTTCAGTGAATTTCTAAGGTTTTTTAAAGGCTAATTTCTAACTATAACGTCCCTGAAACCTATGGTTTTCAATTTTGTCCTTGGATTGAGAAAGCTAGAAAAAATGTCAATAAAGCTGTTTCTGCTACCTCAGAGACCATAGGATGGGCTCCATCTATAACAAGAATCTACGTTTCCATATGGATGGCATCTACAGAAGTGATGGAGTACACTTCACTGATCAAGGGAACAGAGTGTTTCTCAACAACCTGAAGCTCTGCATCCGCACTTACATGTAGCTACAACAATCTCCCAATGAAAACAAGGGCTCTTTTTAGAGCCACCCAATAACCCAACATATAACCTAGGTTTATATTAAAAAAATCTTAATTATTTTTGCTTGGAGTGCGCGACTAAAGGAGCCACGCACCCAACGCGTTCACACCAGGGGGCCGCGCTGAGAGCCGCGCACCCATCGCGTTCACACCAGGGGGCCGCGCTGAGAGCCGCGCACTCATCGCATTCATACTAGGGGGCCGCGCTGAGAGCCACGCACCCTTTGCGTTTACACTAGGGGGCCGCGCTGAGCGCCGCGACTCCAAACTTTGGCGAGAAAAAAAACCGACCACTACCAGTAATTTATATTCGCCCCGGGGACCCCATCTCACGGGGCATGCCCAAATCTTTTTTTTTTTTTTTAAAGGGGGGGGGGGGGACCGCGCGGCCCCCCTCCTGGGCCATTTTTGGCCCCGGGGACCCCATCCCTTGGGGCCTGGCCTCTGTGATTGGGACCGTGGGGGAAGCCCCAATGCCCCCACGGTCCCGCCGGCTCCCCACCTCCTGCGGGAGCCAGCATTGCTTTTGGGCAAGGGGAGCTGCTGACATGCAGCTCCCCTTGCCCAAAAGCAATCCTGCTTTGCTTCATTGAAGCGAGAGCAGGTTTTTCTACTCTCGCTTCAATCAAGCAAAGCAGCGTTTGCTATGACAGGGCGGAAGCCATGCTCCCGCCCTGTCATAGCAAACAGCAATGTCCCGGGGGTGGGCACCCCGGGACATTGCAGGAGCCGGGTCCTGGGGGGTGGCGGTCCCCAGGGCCACTATGGGCTCCTGGAGGGGGGCCGCGCAGCCCCCCTTCCTTCATTTCTTAAGGCCGGGGAGGTGGTGGTCCCCGGGGCTTGGGAGTCCGTAAAGGACCCCCGAATTTCAATTTTTAGTGCCCCGGGGAGGTGGTGGTCCCCGGGGCTTGGGGGAGCCCCCGAGCCCCCCACCCCTTATTTAATAACCCCAGACTCCGTTTTTTTGTTTTCTTTTCTCGCCCGGAGTCGCGCACCCTGCGCAACTTCTATTTTTATTTAAAAAAATATATATATATTTGGGGCCCTGGGGGTCCTTGTGGGACCCCCAGAGCAGGCCTAGGGGGTCAGGGTGTTCCTACCCTGCCCCCTTTTCTTGTTTTTCATCCTTTTTTTCAACAGATTTCTTCTGACTCGGTAACCGAGTCACAAAATGGCTGCCAACAGTTCCTGGTTTGGAGTGTTGGCAGCCAATGAGAATGAAGCTCGTGCTCGGGAGGGTTCGCGAACCAACCGCGGCCATAGATATCGAATCTTTTTCTAAATTTTCAGGAACTACTGAACGGATTTACACCATTTAACAAAAAGGGCTCTTTCTGGTCCAAGGGCTACCTTTTTGCCAAATTTGGTGTAATTCCGTTCAGCAGTTCGGGCTGTGGCTTTGTCTATAGTTTCCTATGGAAAATAACATGGGGAAAACATGTTGGGACCCCCCTTTTTTCTTGGCCCCCGCTTGACGATTCACCCCGAAACTTTCAAGACAGGAGCTGACCGGTGCGCCCCACTAGTTTTGAAAATTTCGTGAAGATTCGTCAAACGGCGCCAAAGTTATTGGCAAATCAAAAAATGTTTTTCCTATGGAAACTAGGTCCTAACTATAACTACCTACTGGCGACTGCCAGTAGGAAATATATATATATATCTATCTATATATATATATATATATATATATATATATATATGTGTGTGTTTGTAAATGGGGTAGGTATGTGTGGCCTTTTCCTCTCAGCTGCAGAGCACAGACAGTCGAAAATACTTTTTTTACGGCATCCACAAAAGCAATTCGTGCCACTGGGTCCTTAAATGTATCATGCGCAGAACAGCACAATGAAAGACCCTGCCTGGTGAGTAAGCAGCCCTTATTTGTTCCGGTTATCCTGCTCTGCAAATGACATTTCCTTTCAAACTTTGAGTCAAGATAGTTATTCTGCCAATAAATGAAGCCACCCCTTTGTTCTACGGGCTCTTTATGTTTATATATAGAGACACGCCAGCATGGAGCAGTCCTCTCCATGAAAAAACCCCCACCTGGGAGCCAGGTATTAGTCGACTGGCATGGCCCCGCACCTGCACCAGCCATATGTTTAGTTGTCGCGTACGAAGTTCAGATCATGTTTGTGGCTTTTTTAGGAGGCGCGGGGGTTGTTAATTATTATTGTTCTTTACGATGCTCTTAACCACACAGGAATGAAATTCTGAAGTAGTTCGGATGCTAAAGGAAGTGGCACCCATCTCGGAGGAATTCGATTATTTTGCCGCCAGTTGGCAGGTGGTGCCAGCGGCCTGCCCCGACCGCTGCTGCCATCTGAAAATTAAAGTGTCGATGGGTTTTAATGAAATGCGTTTGACAAATATAATTAAGGTGTTTTTAATACAAGGCCCTGTAATAATGACTACGGTAGGCCCCCTGAGGTCTGGGCTAATTGTGGGGATCGCTTTTAAGCTATGAATACTCTTATTGGATAATGAACTCTCCGGAAGTGTTAGATCTTTCTTAAGAAGAACTGGGTTTGAAAAAGAAAAGCGGAGACCGGCCCGAGGTGTGGCATTTTAAGTATAATTAGAAGAGAGATTTAAGTTAATATCTTTGATCTCGCTGTCACTTTTTTTGATGAGAGCCGTAAATGCTTTAATCAAGTGTAATGTAGTCATTAAATTTCTAACAGATTTTTTTTTTTATTTCTAAACTGCGAAGTTGTCAAGAGACTGACATCCGCTTAGCACATTAACTCCCGTGCGGGGAAATCAGATAATGCTTTCTGCAGCCCGGCGCGGACACCTTTGTCAAACGTGTGGGTTTGTAATGGTGCTAAGGAGTGATGTGTTTTCATAAACACCCGAACGTGTCAGGCAAATTACCCACTGGACCCGCAGCGTCGTACTGTCTGCGGACTGTTAATCTTACTGCACTTCAGGGATGTGCGAATGTGAGCCCGAGGGAGTCTTTAGGAGCATTACAGGACTTACTTCCACGTCGGTGTCCGTTTTCGCGGCCTGCATCAGCAAACCGCAGTTCCCAGTTATTGAGGCTTTGCTCTTCTATTCTACCCTGCACTCGGGGCGGACAGGAGCTGTCATTTTTTCGGACCGATTATGATTATTAAACATTGGCAGTCCACTTAACTAGCAACAATTTTACAATTATTATTTTTTAAATAGATTTGCTAATGTCCGATAGCTTTTTTTTATATCCACTTGCGATGAGTTGTCCATGTTTGAATTCAGACTTTTGCGAGGCCAGGACTTTTGCGAAGTTCTGGAAGGCAACGCAGTATGGAGAGGAGAAACCCACCACATGACATATGCAAAAAGAACAATTGATGGACTGAATGCAGAACAATGTCGTACATTCACCCCAGTACAGAGATCTGGGCCTAAATCCATCGTTTTTTTGCTCACCATGCCATTCCAGTTTGAACCCAGCCAGGGCTCGAGTCGGGGTACCACGCGGGTGGACGGCGTCCCCCCACTTATTTTACCGGGTGGACGCCATCCCCCATGCCCAAAAGCTGGCCGCATTGAGGGCTTCACGAGGAAATCATAAAATCCCAGCACACCACCAAATAAAGCGAGAGAGGAAACGGCGCGCGCTCACAAGGGGCCTGGGGTTGGAATAGGAAGGAAGTGTGATGATAACGCCGAGGTTTGCTGCTGGCAGCCTGCCCCCATCACCTTTCGTGACGTCACTTCCTGTCGTGACGTCACTTCCGGTGACACCACCTAACTTGGAGCGTCCCCCCACTTCTTTTTTTAGGACTTGTGCCCTGGACCCAGCCATATGCAAATCAGTCTTGACCCTGCGCCCAATGGGAACAGTACAGCCGGAACTGCCAGGCCAGGTCCTCCCTGGACTGGAATCAAGCATCATTGGACCGGTTTCGGGCTTTCAGCCCTCATCAGCCAGGATAGCTTGACT
The DNA here is from genome assembly GCA_963921515.1 of Calotriton arnoldi. Lineage (NCBI taxonomy): Eukaryota > Metazoa > Chordata > Amphibia > Caudata > Salamandridae > Calotriton > Calotriton arnoldi. The sequence continues at coordinate 2,452,684 of CAWUFW010001127.1, read as the reverse complement.
CCAGTGGCATGGAGAGTTCGGTCTGGACTGTTCCCATGGGGTACAGGGTCAAGACTGATTTGCATATGGCTGGGTCCAAACTGGGGTGGCGTAGTGGGCAAAAGAACGATGGATTTAACCCAGATCTTTTGACTGGGGGAGAATGTTTGCATTGTCAGCATTCCGTCCATCATTTGTTTGCTGTAACACTTTTCGCCCTAAGTGGGATGGGTATGCCCAGATGTGGGTCCCTTGCTCACTGTGCCACTGGATTCAAGCTAGCCTGGCTGAAGAAGGGTGACATACCCTGAAACCGGTCCCAGGATGCTTGTTTCCGGTCCAGGGAGGACCTGGCCTGGCAGTTCGGTCTGGACTGTTCCCATGGGGCACAGGGTCAAGACTGATTTGCATATGGCTGGGTCCAAACTGGGGTGGCGTAGTGGGCAAAAGAACGATGGATTTAACCCAGATCTTTTGACTGGGGGAGAATGTTTGCATTGTCCTCATTCCGTCCATCATTTGTTTGCTGTAACACTTTTTGCCCTAAGTGGGATGGGTTTGCCCAGATGTGGGTCCCTTGCTCACTGTGCCACTGGATTCAAGCTAGCCTGGCTGAAGAAGGGTGACATACCCTGAAACCAATCCCAGGATGCTTGTTTCCGGTCCAGGGAGGACCTGGCCTGGCAGTTCGGTCTGGACTGTTCCCATGGGGCACAGGGTCAAGACTGATTTGCATATGGCTGGGTCCAAACTGGGGTGGTGTAGTGGGCAAAAGAACGATGGATTTAACCCAGATCTTTTGACTGGGGGAGAATGTTTGAATTGTCAGCATTCCGTCCATCATTTGTTTGCTGTAACACACCACATGACATAAGCTGCAGCAGCACTGTAGCTCACACCTATTGGAAAAGCCCAAGATGTCTGACTACACTGCCAGCGTTTTGGCATTGTCAATGCTTGTTTTGTCATGGTTTTTGTAAAACTTTATTACTTGGAGAGCTGCTGGGCCTTCAACAATATATTTTAAAAAATGGCCAAAGGCAAAATATTTTTTCACGCGTTGTCATAGTATCCCTGGCAATGAGGGGAAGTACTTGTGCATGGATGTGCGCCTTGTAAAATGGCAGAATACCTTCATTGACAATAAAGTTAGCAAATGGCTGGCATCGATTGACCCACCTCCCTATGCTGTATGTTATAGCGATGGAAGAAAATGTGAATGAAACAACAGACCAATGGATGAAAAGGGCACCCTGAAATCTCACATAAGTAAGTCAAAAGAAGAGAAGTCAAAAGGTCTTTCTTGGCTAGCACCAGATTTAAAATAGAGGAACTGTGGGGAAAAACTGAAAGGCAATTTTGTTTCCTAGTTTAACAGGTATGTTAATTTTCCTAGATTGTCAAGATATTCAAATTCAGATATAGGCAACAGAGTTTACATTAAGCATTTAATTGCGTGCAAATATTTCCCTTTCACTGGCAATGGTGAGTTACCAATGTCGAAATTATTAACACAATCAGTGGTGCTCTTAGCTTAATTGAAAGTACCTAAGATGGGTACAATTAACAGATCTTTAAGAATATAATTAAACTGTAAAGTTTGTGGTAAAGATGTGCCTTCATATGAGCTTCTGAGTTGACCCGTAGAGTGTGTGGTCATTCCTCGGCATCAGGCTGAAGAAGCCTGGTTTGAGTAGCGGTGGAACTTCCATGGTTATTGTAGTGAGTCGGGAAGAAGATTACGTCTGCTGATCGTTTCGTATTTTTTAGTTCACCTGTAATTCTTGTGTAGTCGGTGTGCATTGTCAGTTAATCTGTATTTTTAGTATTCTTTCCAGGGCCCTGCTGGCTATTATGTCCTTTCAGCTTAGCTGTCTGGCTTATGTGGTCAGTATGTGCTCTTGATTCACCTGTCCTGTTGGTGTTCCCTCTAAGGCGTTGCTGGTCAATTTGTGCTTTGGGTTCAACTGTCCAGCTTGTGCAGTCAGTATTTGCTTTTGATGCACCTGTGCTGTTATTGTTCCCTCCAGAGCCATGCCGGCTATTTTGTGCTTTTGGTTCACTTTTGCTGTTTGTTCAGGGCCTTGTTGGCCAGTATGTGCTTTCAGTTCACCTGCACTACTATTGTTCCTAGTACGGCCCTTTTGGTCAGTATGTGCTTTCAGTTCATCTGCAGTGTATAGTGTTCCCTCCAGGGGCTTGCTGGTCAGTATGTGATTTTGATTCACCTGTGCTGCTTGTTCAGGGCCCTGCTTGCTAGTCTGCACTGTTAGTGCTCTCTTGAGGGCCCTGCTTGTCAGGGTGTGCTTTCAGTCAGTCGGCATGGTTAGTGTTCTCTCCAAGGCCCTGATTGTCAGTACATGTGCTCAGTTAGTCTGCACTGTTAGTGCAATCTTCAGGGCCCTGCTTGTCAGTGTGTGCTTTCAGTTAGTCTGCACTGTTAGGTGCTCTCCAGGGCCCTGATTGTTAGTACGTCCGCTCAGTTAGTCTGCACTGTTATTGCTCCCACCAGGGCCTTGATTGTCAGTATGTGCTTTCGGATCACCTGTTCTACTACAGTTACGTTGAGGACAGTACCGATAAATATGCTTTCAGCTCCTCTGTACTAATTTTTCTTGGCCCTTCTGGTGAGTATATGTTTGTAGTTCACTCGTACTCCTAGAGTTCCGTTCATTGCCGCCCTGGTCAGTCGGTGGGTGTTTTCAATCCCCCCTACCTCCACGTGTTTCCTTAAGGGCTGCACCATACAGCATTCGTTGTCAAAGTACATGTCTTTGTTCCTTTCAGATCCCAGCTCTTAGCACGTTATGGCGCTGTGCCCACATGTTCCTATGTGCTATGACCCAGGGGCGCAACTAGACCCGAACTTCGGGGGGGGTTAACACTCCCAGCCAGGGCTGACCCTAGCACTGGTCGCACACGGTTCAACAGTCTTTTTTGGCGCCCCTCCCCCATTTCCTCCTTCTCCATGAATTCCCTCACTACTACTCACCAACAATGCACGTCATCTCTATAACACCTTTCTGACAAACATTTCATTTTTTATAGCGCTACTCATAGTTTACTCACACATGGTACATGTTCTTTGTAGCAGGCACATTAACCCTCTGCGCTGTGTGGGTGGCAGGAGTGCCCATGTAAGTGCACGATCAGCGATGCAACAGTGTGAGAGTAGGGTAAGAGGAGTGACTGCAGGGTGAGTGAGGTGACCATATGATTTTGGGTGCGGATGTAAGTGCAGAGTGGGATGAATGAATGCATGGTTAGTGATGGGCTTGTTTGAGTGAGATTGCAGATTGAGCAGTGAGGGGGGACAGGTGAGTGAAGTGTCACCTGAGTGCAGGGTGAGTTGTATGCTCATGTGACTGCAGGGTGAGGTACAGGGTGAACAGCACAAGTGCATTGTGAGTGCAGAGTGATCACTGTGAGTGCAGGGTGAGCTGGTGAATGGTGTGAGTGCATGGTGATCAGTGTGAGTGCATTGTGATCGCTGTGAGTGCAGGGTGAGCGTGAAAGTGAAGGGCGAGAATGAGGAGTGAGTTGGCTGAATGCAGAGTGCATTCCCAGACACTTGAAGTAACTCAGCATGTTATTGACGGCGGCGTAGGGTTTCAGATATAAGTTAAACTATTGCTATTATGGCATTAATCGGGGATCGAGGGTGGAGGAAATGAATAATGTGCTGATCCTGCAACAAACTTCCAGTCTTATGATTAGAGTTGCCAGCTCATTATTTTGATGTTCCAGATGGTACCAAAATATGCAGTCACCTAAAGCCGTATTTTCAGCACTTATCTGTGCATACTTCGAACAGCAAATATACATAGAAAGCACTTTTAATTGTGTTCTAGGGCTGCTGAATTATCCATGAATGATAATTAAAGGGAACAAAGACAGAAAAGTCACATTACAAATGAATACATACTTTTTTATTTATAACCTTATTTAGTGTCGAGACGCGGTCTTTGCAGACTCTTTAAACAACACATGGCTGGCATTTTTCTTTTGGCAACCCTACTTTATATTCCTTTTCATGAAATGCATTCTCACACTACAGCAGTAAGTGTAAAATACAAATGTAAGGAATAGGCAGAGTGGGGGGACAGGGGGTACTGGAACCAGAAAAACAAACAAAGCCTCGGTAACCAGTTTACAAAGGTATGTAACTATGCAAATGGTCTTTAACCCCTTCTATGCGTAAGACGCACTGGAGCCGTCCGACGCATAAGTGCTCATGTGCGTCGGACGGCTCCCGCACGTCCGACGCCATGGCACAGGAAATCTCTCTGGTGCGGTCACCAGAGGGATTCCCTTTACCCCCAAACAGCCTCGGGAGCTGGGGAAGCTCGCGGGAGCTGGGGAAGAGCTTCCCCAGCTCCCGAGGCCCCCTCCCTGGTTTCTATGAAATGACGATCAGCGCGCATGTCGCGCTGACGTCATTTCATAGAAACCGAAACTGAAATGAGCCTTTAGGCTCATTTCAGTTTCACTTTCTATGTGCTCAGGGGGCTATCTCAGCCCCCTGAGCACGTAGAAAGACGGAAGAGGTATCATTGGAAAGGGGATAATCTCCCCTTTCCAATGGTACCCCTCCCCAGTGGATCCCTGCTTGGGGATCGCCCCAGGAGGGCGATCCCCAAGCAGGGATCCACCCACTAGACACCAGGGAGGGGGGAGTGGCCCCTTGGGCAAGGGCCTTTGCTTCCCCCAAACAAATTGGGTAAATTCAGTCTTTCTGCCCCCCCCTGGGGGGCAGGTGGATAGGGGCAGTAGCCCCCAATCAGCCCCCCCGGGGGGGCAGAAAGCCCACTAGACGCCAGGGATTTTTTTTGGGCAATTTTAATTAGGGTGGGGGCTGCCCAAAACTGGCATGCCAATGCCCCCACCCCCTGCCAAAATTAAAGCCTTTCTGCCCCTCCGGGGGGGCAAAAAGCCCACTAGAAACCAGGGATTTTTTTGGGCAAGTACAATTAAGGGTGGGGGCTGCCCAAAACGGGCATGCCAATGCCCCCACCCACCCTCGCAAAAATTACAGCCTTTCTGCCCCCCCTGGGAGGCAGATGGGGGTAGTAGCCCCCAATCTGCCCACTCGGGGGGGCAAAAAGCCCACTAGATGCCAGGGATTTATTTTGGGCAAGTACAATTAGGGGTGGGGGCTGCCCAAAACGGGCATGCCAATGTCCCCACCCCCACAAAAAGTACAGCCTTTCTGCCCCCCTGGGAGGCAGATGGGGGCAGTAGCCCCCAATCTGCCCACTCGGGGGGGGGGCAAAAAGCCCACTAGACGCCAGGGATTTTTTTTGGGCAATTTGAATTAGGGTGGGGGCTGCCCAAAACCGGCATGCCAATGCTCCCCCCCCATGCAACAATTAGTCTTTCTGCTCCCCCTGGGAGGCAGATGGGGGCAGTAGCCCCCAATCTGCCCCCCCGGGGGGACAGAAAGCCCACTAGAACCCAGGGATTTTTTTGGGCAAGTACAATTAGGGGTGGGGGCTGCCCAAAACGGGCATGCCAATGTCCCCACCCCCGCAAAAATTACAGCCTTTCTGCCCCCCTGGTAGGCAGATGGGGGCAGTAGCCCCACAATCTGCCCACTCGTGGGGGCAAAAAGCCCACTAGACGCGGGGTTGGGGCTGTCCAAAATGGGCATGCCAGTGCCCCCCCCCCAAACAAAAATTCCAGTCTTTCTGCCCCACCTGGGGGTAGGAAAACGTTGGGGGACCCACGCAAGCCATACCTCGCTGGACTCCCCCGGGTGTCTAGTTTTCAGAAATGTGTGGGTTTGGTAGGTTTCCCAAGATGGCCGCCGAGCCCGGGGCCAAAAACCCAGGTGACTCCCCTTGCAAAACCAGGTTGTTTTGTGATAGGTCATTTTGATGTCTCCTCAATAGGTTTTGGGCCCTTGCCTGTCGCGGGTACTTGACCCACCCACTCGAGTGAGGTACCATTTTTATCGGGAGACCTGGGGGAACGCTGGGTGGTAGGAAAATTGTGTCAACCCGGTGATCCTACAACTTTCCCACACAGAAATTTGAGAAAAAAGTGTTTTTTTTCATCAACATTTGAGGTTTGCAGGGGATTCTGGGTAGTGAAACGTTGGGGGACCCACGCAAGCCATACCTTGCTGGACTCCCCCGGGTGTCTAGTTTTCAGAAATGTGTGGGTTTGGTAGGTTTCCCTAGATGGCCGCCGAGCCCGGGGCCAAAAACTCATGGGACCCCCCTTGCAAAACCAGGTTGTTTTGTGATAGGTAATTTTGATGTCGCCTCAATAGGTTTTGGGCCCTTGCCTGTCACGGGTACTTGACCCACCCACGCAAGTGAGGTACCATTTTTATCGGGAGACCTGGGGGAACGCTGGGTGGTAGGAAATTTGTGGATCCACGCAAATTACAGAATTTTCCCACACAGAAATTTGAGAAAAAAGTGATATTTTCAGCTAAATTTGACGTTTGCAGGGGATTCTGGGTAGGAAAACGTTGGGGGACCCACGCAAGCCATACCTTGCTGGACTCCCCCGGGTGTCTAGTTTTCAGAAATGTGTGGGTTTGGTAGATTTCCCAAGATGGTCGCCGAGCCTGGGGCCAAAAACACAGGTGACTCCCCCTGCAAAACCAGGTTGTTTTGTGATAGGTCATTTTGATGTCTCCTCAATATGTTTTGGGCCCTTGCCCATCGTGGATACTTTGGGCACCCACATGAGTGAGGTACCATTTTTACCGGCAGACCTGGGGGAACGCTGGGTGGTAGGAAATTTGTGGATTTACGTAGATTCCAAAACTTTCCACCACAGAAATGTGAGGAAATGTGTTTTTTTTTACAAAGTTTGAGGTTTGCAAGGGATTCTGGGTAACAAAACCTGGTGAGAGCCAGACAAGTCAACCGATCCTGGATTCCCCTGGGTGTCTAGTTTTCAAAATTGTATAGGTTTGCTAGGTTTCCCTAGGTGCCGGCAGAGCTAGGGTTCAAAATCTACAGCTAGGCACTTTGCAAAAAAAGGGTCAGTTTTCACTGTAAAAATAAAGTGTGTCCACGTTGCGTTTTGAGCCGTTTCCTGTCGCGGGCACCAGGCCTACCCACACAAGTGAGGTACCATTTTTCTCGGAAGACTTTGGGGAATGCGGGGTGGGTGGAATTTTGTGGATCCACGCAGATTCCAGAACTTTCCACCACAGAAATGTGAGGAAAATGTGTTTTTTGTTTGACAAATTTTGAGGTTTGCAAGGGATTCTGGGTAACAGAACCTGGTGAGAGCCAGACAAGTCACCCCATCCTGGATTCCCCTGGGTGTCTAGTTTTCAAAAATTTATAGGTTTCCTAGGTTTCCCTAGGTGCCGGCAGAGCTAGGGTTCAAAATCTACAGCTAGGCACTTTGCAAAAAAAAGGGTCAGTTTTCACTGTAAAAATAAAGTGTGTCCACGTTGCGTTTTGAGCCGTTTCCTGTCGCGGGCACCAGGCCTACCCACACAAGTGAGGTACCATTTTTATCGGGAGACTTAGGGTAACACAGAATTGTAGAGCAACTGTTATTACCTATTGACTTTCGATGCATTTGTGCCTTCCAAATGAAAGACAATGTGTAAAAAAGAAGTCACTTTGAAAAATGTCCTATAATTCTCATGCTAGTATGGGTACTCACAATTTCGGAAATGTGCAAATATCTACTGTTTCTAAACTCTATATTTTGTTCCAATTTCAGAAATACATAGGTGTCTTTCATACCGATTTTTCCATGTATATATTTTCCCAAATTAATTGCTATATACCCGGTACATAATAAAAAAACCATTGCAAGACACTGCTCAGTTATTGGCTCTGGGTTCGTCGGGTTCTTGGTGAACCTACAAGTCCTATATATCCCCACAACCAGAAAGGTCCAGCGGATGTAACGGTATATTGCTTTCAAACAGCTGTCATAATTAGAAGAAGTTACAGGTGAAAACGTTTGCACATATGGCTGTTTTTTTCAACTAATTTGCAATTTTTCCTATATTCAACTGTTAGTTTCTATAAAGAAACCTTGAAGGATCTACACAAATGACCCCTTGCTGAATTCTGAATTTTGTCTACTTTTCTAAAATGTACAGCTTTCCAGGATCCATTATTGCTTTCATACCCATTTCTACCATTAACTGGAAGAAGGTTGAAAGCACAAAAAATAGCAAAAATAGGTTAGGTCCCAGTAAAATGCCAAAACTGTGTAAAAAATGTTGGTTTTCTGACAAAAGTCTGCTTGTCCCTAAAAGCTGAGAAAATGGTGATTTCAGCCCCACAGACCCTTTGTTGATACCATTTGCAGGGAAAAAACCAGACGCTTTCATTTGCAGCACTTTTGTTCCCATTTTTCCCAAAAAAAACAAAATGTAGCTGTATTTTGGCTAATTTCTGGGTCCCCTCCAGGGGAATCCACAAACCCTGGGTACCTTTAGAATCCCCATGATGTTGGAAGAAAAGGACGCAAATTTGGCGTGAATACCTTATGTGGTCAAAAAGTTACGGGGGCCTAAGCGCGAACTACCCCAAATAGCCAAAAAAAAAGGCTTAGCACAGGGGGGGGGGGGGGAAGGCCTAGCAGCGAAGGGGTTAAAAACCTGTGCAAAATTCGGGCCTGCCGGAGATAAGACTCCAGACACTGCCCAGCCGAGCACACAGCAGCTCGAGCTGCAGCAGCCCGGGCTGAGAGACGCGACCGTGTGGTGGGGAGGGTGTGGGGAGGAGGGGGGGCTGAAGCCCTTTTAACCCTATGGGCATTTTTGCGCCTGCTATGACCTCACCTGCATTGCTCGTGCTCAACATCCCTCGATCAGCATCTCTTACAGCCTCCTAGGAAGCAGGTTGCTGCTGTTTGGGTGGGATGCCCCTTGCCCAGTAAGTGCATGCTTCAATGTAGTGTCTGCCCTAAAGTCAGACCCCACACAGCGCTCTGCAAATATATCTTCTTAAGCACAGACAGACCGTGACCCCTGACCTCCTCTCACTACAATGTGTTACACGTGAAAGGGGCCAGGAGCCGCGACGTTCTTCCTGAACCTAAAGCAAAGAACACGCCTGCTTTGTGTTACTTTAATATTTTAATGTTGACATATTTGTTTACACACCGCTGCTACATCGCACATATTTAGTTGCTCCTTTCAGTGTGTTTATCTGTTTGTTTTGAACTGGAGACGCTGCTATTAGAGCGGGTATGGATGAAAGGAATTCAATGTTCTTCCAATCGTTATGTGATCTTTTATGATGGAGTGAGTGATTGCTCTGCAGTGTACATATTCATGCAGGGGATGTGTCAGCTGGCTGGGGTGGCTTGATCACAGACGAGACTTGCTGCAGTTTCCTTTTCAGTGGGTGAATGATTGGAGCAAAGTGGGAGGAGCGTCTCGTGGAGCTACAGTGTGGCTGCAGATAGGTCGAGTGCGAGAGAGGCTTTGTTTCCGGGTTCGGTGGGGTCACCCATAGGAAATCTTCTAAGCTTCGGCTCCAACAAGTAAATTGTAAATGACCAAGAGTTGGCAAGAATCGACCATCTGGCTTAAATTCGAATGCATTAGCACAATCCAGCTTAATGTAATACATCAACTTTACCCAGGCCCTTCAAAAAGTGCACCCAGTAAACTGATATGAATCTGAGTGCGTTGCTGCCTCTCCAGGGTTATGAAGCGCTATAAACATCTGCAATACAACATAGAATATTAAATGTAATAAAACAAATGCATACTTGCCAAGGCTACTCATTTAAGCAGCAGGCTGCTGTTTCAGAAACCCTATAGATTGGAGTTATACTACTGCTTTAAGGGTAGCTACAGAATGACCCAGTTAAAAAAATTAAGGCTAGCTTCCCCTGGCTTTATCAAATGAAAAAGGTGGGAAGTGGCCAAAGGAGACAGGTAGCATGATTTTTAATTAAAGGCATGGCTTGAAACATGTAAACTAAAATCCAGTGTTCTCCACAGTGTGCCGCCTGGCTAGCATTTGATTGCCTCTCAATGAGCTTTCTTTAATTACATTCAGAAAACACACAATGATGGACATGTGCTTAAAACAACCCAGGCCTATTGGCTTTGCCAATTCCTGTTAGCAGTATCAGAAAAATGAGCAACAATAATATTGTTGTGAACAATTAGAATTGAAAATGTTTAAATTCTGAAAATAGAAGACTGTGAATTAAAAATTTCAAAGGCCTGGGTCTGTGAAAGGGGTAGGTCTTCAGACTGTTACCAGGCAATACCTAGACTGGTCTATGGTGCTTCAGTCTGACTCTAAGCTCCTAGGTGTTACAAGTAGGATCATGTGCACTCTAGGCTGGGTAGGCACACTTTCTTACATTCTGGAGGTTGGATCCAAGAGGTAGCCTGTGGCAAATGAGACAAGCTACCCATCACTTTATAAGGCCTACCAGCAGACAGACTAGAATGGAGAACTTCCTCAACCCCCCACTTGTGGAGGTTTTAGCTTGTTGGATTCAGCAGTCAGAAAGTTCTTCTGAAGGGGAAATGTTAATCTTCTGAGACTTCCCGTCCTTTATTACCCCCTGCTATTTACAAGAGGTTTGGGGAAGTTCCTAACCTTGGCTGGTGGATTTTTAAACCATGTGGTACCCTCCACATTTACTACAGCATAGATTTAAGGAACTTTTCCAGGAGTAGCTCCCAAAATCTTCAACCCCAACATCCTGCAACGAAGGCTACTAATTAGATGTCTGTATGGTGCTTCCTCCGGTCACCATATCAAAGAAGCTGACACTTCATTTCATGGGAGAGGGCAGGAAAATGATCTGTGTTCGCTCTAATTCCTAAATTGTTTGGTAGAAAGAGCGACTTCAAAATGGGTTACGAGCACGGAAAATGTTTTGGGGTTTAGCAAGGTCACTGGATGTTCTACATGTCGACTCTCATGTGAGAAGCTGCTGTCATGCCTTTTTGATTTTGCCATCACTCATCTTTGGTGGTATATCCTTCCATATCTGGGGCTTCTGACCTACTACCCTTTAGTACTCCTGCTTGCCCTTTTTGAAACTGTTACCACCTTTTGATTTTGCCACCCACTTCCTCCTGTTTGGTGCCACAGGATTCCCTTTTGTTATATTCCCTCGCCGATTTCTTGTAGCCCCTCATCTCTTTCTTGTGCCCACTCACCCCTTTCTTGACCACAGTTGCCTCTCGTCGTTTCTTTCTTGCCTCTTTGTTGCTCTCGTGCTCTCATGTCCTTTTGTTGCTGTCTCTCATATCATTGTTGCTTTAGCTAATTCCTTTGTTTGTCTCTCTGGCCCCTTTACTTCGTTGTCTGGTCTCTTTGTTACTTTCACTGTTCCCATTGCTACTGCCTTTCACCCTCTTGTTGCCCTATTTTGCCCTCTTTGTTGCTCTCTCTCTTGTTATTTTGTGGTGCCCCACTGTTCCGCTTTGTGCTCTATTGTCCCCCATTGTTGCTCTCTCATGTCCCTCTTTGTTGCTCTGTTGTGTCATTCTTGGCATCCTCCCCCTGGTTTGGTCTGACCATATGGCGGTACTTTTTAAGCTTACCTTGCCTGACCGTACGGCCCCAAAATTATCAACTAAATATCTAGAAAAAAGAGCGTGGAACAAAATAGAAGCAGGGGAGTTACATCAATTATTAGCCTCGACTCTCACCCCAACCCCTAAGGCTCTTGATGAGGCTACCAGATCCTATACTAACTGGTTAGAAGCTGCTGGAAATAAGCTAGCACCCAAAAAACTTCTTCACCATACCAGGCAGCAACCGTCCTCCCCTTGGTATTCTCAGGAACTCAGGCTCCAAAAATTGGTTTGTAAACACCTGGAAAGAAACTGGAGGAAGGAATACAAGGAAAAGGATAAATGAGAATACAAACTAAGTCTTGTTCAATACAAACGGCTACTTCAAAGAACGAAACAAGAGTATTATTCCAATAAAATTAAATTGGCCAAAAACTCGCCCAAAGAGCTGTTTAAAATTGTAAATACACTTGCCCTCTCAAATTCTCCTACCATCCCTGCTAGCCAAGACTTGTGTAATAAAGTGGGCAATTTCTTTTTTGACAAAGTTAATGGCATTTTCCAAACTTTCTCACACTCTACAGTAAAAACATCGATTAACTGCACAAATGGCCACTTGAGAGAAATAAAAGATGCCTCTCTTTTTGACCAATTCGCCTTTTTAACGGAATCTGACACTCTCAATCTCCTCGCTAAAGTTAAGTCAGGCTCTCCCTACGATCCATGCCCGCCAGCCGTAGTCAAATTAGTGGCAGAGCCGGTGTCACGAAAATTGACTTCCATTATTAACACAATGTACCGGGAAGGATATTTTCCAATAGATTGGAAACAGGCATCAATCTTGCCCCTGTTGAAGAAACCTAATCTGGACGCCAATGATCCAAATAATTTCAGACCTATTTCCAGATTACCACTCCCGGCAAAAATCATTGAAAGAAATATGAACTCTCGACTTAACCAGTTTTTGCAAAAATCTCAAGCACTGAATCCAACTCAATATGGTTTCAGAGAGAGCCACAGTACGGAAACGGCGCTCCTCAAATCCACAGAAGAAATTAGGACCATTCTTGACCAAGGAGGAAATGCTGTACTGATCATGTTGGATCTGTCTGCAGCATTTGATACGGTCCACCATGCTTTGCTGATGGACCGTCTGGACAAGATAGGAGTCAAGGGCATGGCCTGGAAACTGCTCAAATCCTTCCTCTCGGATAGAACACAAACGGTGGCATTTGACAAATTTGAAGCAGAGTCCTTTTCTCTACCCTGTGGAGTGCCACAGGGGTCCTCGCTTAGTCCGACGCTATTCAATGTTTGTGTCCTCACTGGCTCCTCTAATTGAATCCTTTGGATTCAATTTGACGTCATACGCAGATGACACACAAATCCTGGTGACTATACTGCCAGAAGTGATCCAGGAAACCGCATCCAGATTGCAAAACTGCATGAAGGCCGTGGGCACATGGATGGCCCAAAACTGCCTAAAACTTAACTCCACAAAAACGGAGGTTATGTTGTTCGGTAACAATACTAACTTCTGGACCCCTAGGTGTTGGCCGGAAGCGTCAGGCCCACTCCCCAGCCCGATTAGGAAGGTGAAGAACTTAGGAGTGTGGATAGACGACAAACTTAGCTTCAGGGACCAGGTGAACACAGTGGCTTCTTCAACATCATACACTCTCAGATCATGCAAAAAAATAATGCCACTCTTACCCAAAGAGGCGCAACAAACAGTGGTCACTATGCTAATAATGTCAAGATTAGATTATTGCAATAGTCTGTATCTCAAGATCCACGAAGGATCGCTGAACAAATTACAAATCCTTCAAAATGCTGCAGCCAGGCTTCTCACAGGCACACCAAAGTTTGAATCGATCTCAGCCAAAATAAAAAAGCTCCATTGGCTTCCGGTCAGGAAGCGTTCTCAGTTCAAAGCGCTATGTCTGGTCTTTAGAGCCCTGCATGGAACTGGGCCGGACTTTCTAAAACAAAGATTTCGCTGGTATATACCAAAAAGAGCTTTGCGGTCTTCTGATGCTAATCTTGCGGTGGTGCCCCGGGTGAAAAAGGTTAACTGGGGCGGCAGAAGCTTTGTTGCCAATGCAGCCAAGGCATGGAATGACCTCCCACCTCACCTGAGAAACGTGAACAATCTCCTAGTTTTTCGTAAGGCACTAAAAACATGGCTTTTCTCAAAATAAACCTGCTTAGAACTACACCGACGTTTGTCTTCAGTCAGGACTTCACACAGCGCCAGGACACCTTCGGGTAACAGTTAGCGCTGTATAAGTCCCATTAACATTATATGCCTCTTTGTTGCTCTCTCCATTACCTCTTCATTGCTCTCATCTCACATTTATTTCTTGCACCCTCTTGCCTGTTTGTTGTGACATCTTGTTTCTTTGTTGCTCTCTCTCATACCTCTGTAGCTTTCTCTTACGCCTCTGTTACTTTTTCTCAGGCCACTTGTTTGGTCTCTCTTAACCCTCTTGATCACTTTGTCTTGTGTTGCTGTTACCCTTTTGTTGTGCTCTCTTTTACCTCTTGGTTGCTCTCCCATGTCTCTCTTTTGCACTCTCAACTCACACTTCTTGCACCCTCCTACATTTTTTGTTGCTGCATCATGTCTCTCCGATGCACCTTTTCTTCTTTGTTGCACCTTCTTTTCTTTCTGTTGCACTCTTGACTTTTTGTTGTGCTACTGCGCCCTTTGCTCTATTACCCCTCTTTGTTGTGTTTTTGTGCTTCTTTTGAGACTTCTTTCTCTTTCTATTTTCATGCTCGCTTTCTCATGTTGATTGTACCTTCACTCACCCCACAGCCTCACTCTCAGTCTCTCGCACTCTTTTTCTCGTTGTGTGATTCTCTCCCGTTATTATTCCGCCTCCTAGAGGTGAGAACACCTCACGATGGATAAAGACTCTTGGTCGCATGCTACATCATTGGAAAGATGAAGGGCTGAAAAGAAGCAGTCGGACCTGTCAGAGATACCTTCCTCTGACCTACCAAAGCAGTGTAGGCTTACAGCGTGAAGCAGGGGTGCTGGAACAAACTGCAATGGCAGACCGCAGTTTCCTGCAAGTAATAACAACCTGCGACGACGCAACCACTTCAATGGCCCCAGCTGGCAAACACGAGGGGTATTTTGTACCCCAGCGCACTGGGCTTTCGAATCTCTCTCCCCACTTGGCACCTTAAAAACCCTTCATACATGCTTGTCGAAAGAATTGATGAGACAGAAAGAAAAGAGATGTCTTTAAAGTATGCCTGGCTTTGGCAAGTGGGTCTGTTTTCCACATCTCCTTGTCTGGATCTCCGACTAGGATATGGTTGACACTAAAGATTTGTCCATAAAAATCTGTCTCTTACTGTGAACTTCTAGCGCATCCAGAGTAACCACTGAAGCTATGGTTCCCATCCCAGTGGCTGCCAGTTTAACATGGTGCATGAAAACAGCAGATGGGCCAGAGAGCCTCACAATCCATGCTTGCTTTTGTATTTATATGTCGCTACATACCAAATGCAGTGTTCGTGACCCCTCAAATGTTATAACAATAAGTAACAATTCCTAAAAGCACATCATTAAATAACACAAATTCAAGCCAATAAATAATGCTATATTTCACAGTTGTCTCATTAATAATGCTAATTTTAACTTGAGTTAAAAGGTCACTTAAGAGCTAATGGTATATCATGTTCAACATTATCTCAAGTGAAAGATCATTTATGTTATGTTATTTTGTGCTACGTTATGTTAATGGGATTTGTAAAGCACATGGCTACCCCAAACGTTGCTTCCCAGCATTCTGTAGTTAAGCTACACCAGTAATTTGCTGTTACTTAATTGGTAATCGTTACACCAAGAGTGTGGTCATAAGCATTACATTTGGTCTGCGAGTTATGGTTTGCATGTCTGTTGTCAGAGTTGTAGTTTCCTGAGTTAAATGGTGAATTTGTGTTTTTCTTTTTTTATTCGTAACCATAACTGTATTTTAATTGTGGTTTAAATTAATTTCAAAAGTTTTTTTAAACAGTGAGTTTCTGGCTTTTCTTTGATGATTTACTACATTCATCTTCTATTAAAGCAACCGATTCATCATTGTATATGGCCGCAGGTGGCAGCCCAATGACCTGGCCTTTGTCCAGACCATGAACCCATCCCATCTGTAGGAACCCTGCCAGGCAAAATCTTCCTTGTGGGGCACAGCTTGGGTTGACCGCCTGACCTGGCCTTTGGCCAGGCCTTTTGCCTAACTGGCTGCTCGAGCACCCAGCCCCCACTGTATGGCCCTGGGCAGGTTAAGTTGACCACAGGGTCTGGACTATGCCAGGAACTGTGTCCAACCCCTCAAGCATGGTCAAGCCCCACTGGGCATGCTGGGTCCTCTGTCTGTGAATCCCATAAAAAACAAACTTCTTTACTTTTTTTTATGCCAATGAGGGAAACTTTGGGCCCTCCCTCAAGGGCATGGGGGTCAGGGCATGCTCTTCTGCACCCCCTTATGCCCTATTTTGTCTTCATTTTTTCCAAATGCGGTGCTCTATACACTGCCTTGGGTCATTACTTCGTGCAACACAGTGTACCAAGCACCATGTTGGAGAAAAGTAAAGAAAAATGAGGCATAAGTATCTATAAGGTATTTCTATAGTGCAAACCTAGCCAAAAGGCAGGGCAGTGCTGTACATAGTCAAAGATAAGAATAAAGTCAACAAGTAATTGGAGCGGAAGCTTGGCTGTGGATGGTTAATGCCCTGTGACTGAGGGAAACTTTGCCTGTGACTGCCAGCAACTCGTAGAGCAAAGGTTTTGTGAATCTGCTGCCAGATTCAAAATTCCTAAGTGGATGACAAGGGAAAAACTTCCCTTGTCCAGTGGCATTCCTTTATTTATTTGCTTTTTAAAGGGTTTCCAAATCTTTGGTGGGTTTGAGAATCTGTAGAGAATCTGCAAATTAAAAGTCCAGATACCTTTAACTTTTAGGCTGTTCCAGCCCAACACATTTTTGTAAGATTACTATGAGTGTAATATGCCATTTATAACCATTGTTGAGGGAGAGAAGAGGAATCGGGACATACTCAGGCTTCGCCTCTTATGAGCCATGGCCACTCTCCACACTGAACAATGGCTATAATGATATACTCCACACCTGAATAAATATGAATTTTTTAAAAACTACACGCAAAGTGAAGTTACAGTTAGACTTGCTCATAAAGCCCTTACATATGTTAACAAACACCTCTCTGATATTAATTTATTGCTGAGCAGCAATTAGACAACAAAACGGCAAAATGGCCAATCCCAGAGTGTAATAAATTGGATTATTATTTGGGGTATGTGACTACCCACCTCAAGAAACAAATACAACCTTTGAAAAGGTGAAATGAGGATATGAGGGGGAAATCTTTAGCAAGAAATGAGAGAGAGAAACGAGGAATGACGATTGGAATAGGTCGAAGGGTCAGATTTATCATGGGGATACTCATACACATATTCATGCGGATGTCTGTATGTTATCATTCATAAATGCTCAATAAAGTTTGTTTTAAAAAAAAAAACCTTGAAAAGGTGAACCCTCAATACACTGAATTACACTGAGCTCAAACGCCCTAGTAGCTATAGCACAGAGCAGACAGGCTAAACGTTGGGCAGTGTTGTACATTATTTTTTTGCAGAATCCAAAAAAGTAAATAAGCCAAAATGCAAAACAATAAAAATACCAAACTGAATTAGAAACATAGAGTACATTTTAATAAACAAAATGACAAAAATCCAATAAGGGAAC
This sequence comes from Calotriton arnoldi, assembly GCA_963921515.1. Lineage (NCBI taxonomy): Eukaryota > Metazoa > Chordata > Amphibia > Caudata > Salamandridae > Calotriton > Calotriton arnoldi. The sequence goes on along the minus strand of CAWUFW010001127.1, from coordinate 2,435,434 downwards.
TGGAGTTATAGATGTTTAAACTATTTAATAGAGACTTCTAGCTGCAGATTCCTCACCTTAGAATAATCTCCAGGCGTCACATTTTTTCGTGAACAATACCTGTACGCACCGGTAGGTGGCGTCAGTCGGCTCCGCGTGGTGTTGTCATCATCCACACCGGGAATGATGATGTGTGTGCTGTGCCTATGTATTTTGTTTTAAACATATTTTTATTCGTTTTTTAAATGGCACAGACAAACCCTGCGAGGGCTGGGAGGCATTACAGCATATAAGTCCATATGCTATATATTTCAACTTAACATTCGCCTTGCGCATAGTATGGAATGTCAGCCTAGGGCACGTTGTATATGGATCCGTGCAGCCCTTCACATTAAGAACTACTCTCACTCCTGTTCCCACGTCAATGCATCCCCCACCCACATATAGGGCACATAACATAGCACACCCTGCGTATCTCCCCAGGGCATGGACCCTTGCGTAAACATGGCACTTTGCTTTCCAAAGCATGTGGGGTACAAGTAGGATTAATCTCCACCTTATCAGTCTCACTTGCGGGAGATGGGGAATGCTCAGGGGTGTCAGGGTCAGGTTCCTTGAGGCAGTCATCTAGGTGGTCCCATGCTTTGGCTTTATCTAGCTACCCATGCCAAGTGTGTAGTGCCTATAGACGCCACCCCAGCGTGCTGACATCATTTCTTTTCTTTCCGCATCAGTCAGCGCAGATACAGAGAGAGCTACCCCCAGTCTTTTTTAACTGACCTTTTTCTGCATTGTCAAAGTCTTTTTTGTCATTTTCTCCTGGTGTGGCAGATATGTTAGCTAGGAAAACCTCTGGTGCCTCGAGCGCGACCACGTTCGAAGACCTGCGTCAACTGCCGCACCATGCACTGCAAGGCCTTGAGGGAGCGCTCCCTAAAGCTCCTTGCCGCTCGACATGCGACGCCACAATGGTCTCTATCCCAGTCGAGAGGAAGGTTTCGGTCGCAGAGCCCCAGATCCTCGTCGCACTCGAAGTGGTTTTCGGGTAAGTCCCACTGTAAGAAGAAGAGCAAGAAATCGAAGAGGTCTTCAACTTTGCCCCATCCATCGAAGTCATCTGACAAGATGATGGAGCATTGTCATTCGAGGACTGGCTCCGTGGTTGAGTCTGGGCCAGCTCCCCTCCTTCCCGAGTTTCCAGGAGCCGGAGCGACCCCTGCCCAACTCCGCAAGTTTTATGAGGCCATGCACCCCATATTTGGGTGGCCTGTTCCTGCTGGCCCGCCATAGGCCCCCACTGGATCTCTGCCGGCAGCTCCATCCCTCGCTCCAACGGGCCCCATGTATCCACGGATGGATCTGGACCATCCGTGGATACATGGGGCCGACTGTCCCAGTTCTTGCGACTCCACCATCCCCATTCTCATCCCCGACATGAGCCGGAGGGGCGTCATCTGATGCTGGCTCTGGCGCTGACTGGAGCCATGCCTTCCAGGCCAGAGCCTGAGCCCTATTCCTATGGGCTGAGACTCTGGGAGGAATGGGAGGGGTCACTGGACCCTGAAGAATACCATTCCCGCTTACATGGACTGGTGTGAGGATTTGGCGGACGTTGGTGGACTCGACACTTCTCCATATACTGGCATGGTGTCTCCTCCTACTGTGGCTATGGAGGAGGGAGCCTTATCTGCTATGGTGTTGAGGGGGGCGGCCGAGGTCCTGCACCTTAGCCTGCACCTTACCCTGCCCTCAGTAGCAGTCAAGATTAATGTCTTGACAGAGGTGTTTCAGCCGGGAGTGACCCCCACAGAACCACTTTTCCCATCTAATGAAGCCATCACGGATGTCCTGCTGGGGACTTGGTTCAAACCGTACACAGGGGCTCCTTTGAACAGGACAATTGCCCGCGGCCACCGCCCCGCCCCATGGGACCCCAATTTCCTCACACAACACCCTAGTCTGGAGAGCTTGGTGGTCCAAGCATCCACCTCCCGTGTAAATCCTGGTGCATTCCCTACCACTCCACTAGATAGGGAATCCAAGAGGCTGGACACCTTAGGCAAAAAAATGCTTTCTTCCAGCAGCCTGGCATTGCGGTCCGTGAACACAGCGTGCCTTTTGGGCCATTACTTCCATGTTCTGTGGGTTTCGGGTATGCAGGTGCTGCCCATGGTCCTGGAGGAGGCGTGGGCCACAGTTTCCAAAGCTTTTACTGATGGGAGAGATGTAGCAAAGTTCACGATCCGATGTAGGCTGAATACGACCAACTCGCTGGGCAGAACGTTTTCATCATCAGTGGCCTTGCGTCGCCACACCTGGCTGAGGACAAATGGCTTTCCTGAGGATGTCAAAGCATCGCTACAGGACATGCCCTTTGATGGCTCCTATTTCTTCGGAGACAAGGTAGGACTCAGTGCTGGAGCACTTTAAGGATAGAAGGGCTACGGGCACGTCTTTGGGCTTTTCCATGGCCCCTCGCCAACCCCTGTCCATCTTTCGCTCCTTTCATGGCCACAGAAGAGGCTTCCACCCTCATCTTAACACGCCCAGCCATGAAGGCGCGCAAGGTTCCCAGCCTATGCGCGGCTGAGGATGCAGTACCCACAGGCCCTGTGGATCGGGCAGCCAGATGTCAGGCCAGTCCACCACAACCTCCCTCCCCAGTAGCTGCAGCCTCTAAACCTCTTTAGTATACCCTCTCATCATCATGTGCACCCAGTGAGAAGCAAAGTACGCCATCACCTGTCCCACTGGAGGTCGATAACATCAGACCGCTGGGTTCTTCAAATTGTCTGAAGGTGCTACTCCCACCTCTCCACCCGTGCCACCCTCTTGCACCAAGCTGACGGTGGACCATCTCTCCTTACTCTGCCCGGAAGTGATGGCTCTCTTGGCCAAGGGAGCCATAGAGAGGGTGCCAACGGCAGAGGTAGGTCATGGCTGTTATTCCTGCTACTTCCTGGTGCCCAAGAAGGACGGAGGCCTTTGTCCTATCCTAGACCTGCGCCTTCTCAATTTCTTCCTCAAGAAGGAGAAGTTCAAAATGCTGACACTTGCTCAAGCCCTGTCTGCCCTGGACTGGGAGACTGGATGGTAGCATTGGACTTGCAGGACACATACTTCCACATCCCCATCCTGCCTGCCTATAGGCGTTAACTGCGATTCACGGTGGGCCACAAGCACTTTCAGTTTGTTGTGCCCCCTCTCGGCCTTACCAGTGCCCCTCGGGTGTTCACTGAGGTGGTGGCGGTAGTTGCAGCTCATCTGCGGAGATCAGGGGTGCCAGTCTTCCCCTATCTCGAAGACTGACTGTAGAAGGCAGGCTCACCCCAGGCTGTTATCTCTCACCTCCAGACTAAGGCTCACCTCCTGCATTCGTTGGGGTTCACTATCAACGTGCCGAAGTCGCGCTGGACTCCCTCTCAGACGCTCCCTTTCACCTGAGCTGTTCTGGACACGATACAGTTTCGGGTCCATACTTCCGAACAGCGAGTCCAGGCTATGATACCTGGATTTCGGTGAGACTGACTGACGCTGCTGGGACTCATAACCTTTTGCACCCTGCTTGTGACACATGCCCGCTGCAGTAGACCTGAAGTTCCAGTGGCCGCGCATCAGGGGAATCTCTCCGACATGGTCCACATCTCAGAGGGAACTGCAAGAGATCCACTGTGGTGGTTAGCAAGTTGTGGTTGGGTCAGTGGCAGACCCCTCTCCCTTCCCCTACCAGATCTCACAGTGGTGAGATCTGGTAGGGGAAGGGATGGGGGTGGCCATTTGGGAGAGGTGGAGATCAGAGGCCTCTGGTCTCTGGCAGAATCTAGACTCCACATCAAAGTTCTGGGTGATCCGGCTGGCATTTAAAGCCTTTCTAGAGCAGGCTAGTACAAGTGTTCACAGACAACACCACCACAATGTGGCACTGCAGCAAAGAGGGAGGGGTGGGTTCGTGGGCCCTTTGTCAAGAGGCCCTGCATCTTTGTACATGGCTGGAACGTCAAGGCATATCCTTGGTGGATCAACACCTGGCGGGCTCTCTGAACACCAGGGCGGACTAACTCAGCTGAAGATGCCCAGCGGATCACGAATGGCCTCTGTATCCAAAGGTTGTGCAAGTTCTCTTTCAGCAGTGGGGAGAGCCTTGGTTAGAGCTGTTCGCCACCGCCAAGAACATGCAGTGTAAGCAGTTATGCACACTGGAGTTACCAAGGTGGCTCTCGCTCAAAGACGCTTTTTGTCTTGAGTAGAGCTCAAGCCTCCTGTACGCCTTTCCGCCCCTACTACTCCTGCCCAGAGTTCTCAAGGTCAGAAACGGATGGTCCCAAGTTATCTTTGAGGCTCCCAACTGGCCTCAGATAGTTTGGTATCCAGAGCCGTTGAGCATGGCCGTCAGTTCTCCAATCAGGCTGTCTATTTGGGAGGATATTCTGTCCCAGTTGCATGGGGTGGGTGGAGTTGAGGGGGTTCTCCACCCGAACCTGTCAACTCTCCACCTTCTTTAGTGGAGATTGAGAGATGACCGTAGAAAACTTTCAACCTTCTGCCCGAAGTCTGCAATCTTATCTTGGCAGCCAGGCATCCCGCCACCAAAACCGTGTATGCCTGCTGTTGGGGCAAGTTTGTGGCATGGTATGCAGAGAAACGGGTTGACCCTATTTCTGCTCCCCTCTCTCAGGTCCTTCTCTTTATCCTTTCCCTTGCCCAGCAGGGCTGTGCTCTGGGCACCTTTGAGGGCTATCTTTCTGCCATCTTAGCCTATCTGCAGTTGCCTGTTCAGCCATCACTCTTCAAATACCTTGTTATACATAGGATCTTGAAAGGTTTGCAACACGTTTCCTCCTTCACCCTTCATCATGCCTCAGCGGACCTTAACTTAGCCCTAACATATTTGATGTGTACTACCTTTGAGCCATTGCACAACTGTCCTCTCATGCTCCTTACCATCAAGACGGCTTTCCTGGTGGCAATAACATCTGCCTCTATGGTCAGTGGGCTTCAGGCTTTGTCATCCAAGTGTCCATCAACCCAGACAAGCTGGTTTCTACATACTAGGGACTCCTTTCTGCAGAAAGTCGTCACTCCCTTTCATGTAGGTCAGTCTATCACCCTCCCTACTTTTTATTCTCCGCCACATCTCTCCAATGGAGAGGAGCAACTTCACCGTCTGGATTCATAAAGAACATTGTCCTTCTACCTTGACCGTACGAGAGAGTTCCGGGTGTATGACAAACAATTTGTAGGGTATGTTAGAGTGAAGAAGAGAGAGGCCGTGCAGAAGCAAACCATCTCTCGATGGATTGTAATCTGCATTATGATGTGCTACGCATTGGCCAAGAAGCAAAACTACGTGCTCATTCCACCAGAGCGACAGCTGCAACCTCTGTGTCAACAATCGGAGGTCCGATCCTAAATATCTGCCATGCAGCAACGTGGGCTTCTTTTCACACATTCACGAAGCACTACTGCCTGGACAGTAAGGTCCGTCGGGACAAGCACTTTGCTCATTTGGTCCTGCAGGACTTTCTAGAAACAGTTCGTAGATCCACCGCCAAGGAGGTATTGCATGGGTATATATTCTAAGGTAAGGAATCTGTGGCTAGAGGTCTCTATCAGATGAAAAAGTAATGCCTTATTTGGTAGAGACTCTATTTAGCTGTTGATGCCTTACCAACCCACCCATCCTCACCATTCGGTGAACGGATTTCTAGGGACAGGGTTGTTCCCCTTTCAGAGCCCTAGTTTTCTACACCAGTATTCAGTGTTCTTCGTGGCTCCTCGCTCCTGGATTGGAAAGTCGCGAAAAGAAACTGACGTCAGCGCGCTGGGGTGGCGCCTATATTCACACTGTGCATGTCACCTCGGACGACGACACCTACCAGCGCACAGGGTCACTGCTCATGAAAAAAAGTCCGGATCCAGTCTGATGCCTGCAGATAATTCTATGGTAAGGAATCTGTGGCTAGTTAGAGTCTCTACCAGATAAGGCGTTATCGAAGGAAATTAACTTGTTCTTTAAATAGAAATAGCACCAAAAGCACAAAGCATCAGTGATAGTCGATGGTCGTGGTACACCAGACCCTAATCACAGTTTGAGGCTGACTACAATGGAGCGTGGGTCAGCTACAATAACCCAATTCATCCTAGACCAAGATTTTTCCTTCTGACCATAGTCCTTTAAGTCCCAATCCACCACAGAAGTACACTTCAAAAGCCCTCCAGGACCTCGGACTTCAGGAGTGGCATTTAGAGACTCTCAGGGTGTCAGGCCAACAGCAGGGTCCAGTCCAGGTCCAGTTGTCCCTGGTCAGCCGGGCAGTTGCATTGCAGAAAAGGCAAGGTTTATCGCTGTAGCTTGAACAGGAATGCGCCTCTGATCCTTGGAGCCCACTTCTTTGTCCTCAGTACAAGAGGGAGACCTTCAGGGCTCCCCTCAGCTCACAGACATCAGGTCAAGTCCTTTTCTGTTCTCCTCAGGTTCCGCAGTGTTGTGAAGTGGATGCCTGGAAATGCCACATTTATGCCTGGCACAAGCTAGTGGGTGGGAATGACTCCTGGGCATGCCCTAGTCGAAAGGGTAAAAGTTCCTGGGGCCAACCCTACCTACAAGATGTGGAAGGTTTTCAGCCACAGTAATCTTGAACTCTGCCGGCTGGGACTGTGTGTGATGAGTGTACTACTCTTGGACCCGCAAGCCCAAAACAAGCTGGGCTTTCATGTGGTATTTACCTGCCATCCATTCTGCCTACCCTCCTGCGTCGAGAATTAAAAACAAATCACAAACCTTTCATGTTAAAATGAGAGCAAGAGATAGCCATCTAGTGGCTGAAATGCATAATGTGAAACCAGATAACCAGGGATCAACTCTGTCAAAATGTGTGATCCTAGACAAATATTGTATTTCACTGAGCTTTCTTCTTCATCACGTGAGAGCACCTTCAAATGCTGGAGTTCAGGATGTGCACAGTACAAAAATCTCTTGTGTTTGATTTAATAGACTAGAATGATGCTTCATGTATAATAAGAATCTAGACCAGATATAGGGTACAGAAGACAACTGACTTCCCTCCTAGTTCTCTAATAACACTATCAGGGTGGTGGTAGAAATGTCTCTAAATTCATGTTTAAAAGCTATCATTTTTGATAAATGCCGTTCAATGCAGGGATATAATCTGATGTGGTTAAACACTCTGCTTGTGAAAGGCAGAAACTTTTTTATTTTTTATTTTGAAGAGTTCGTTTAATATTGGTTTGTGTTGCATTATTTACGTCAACTATTTTCAGCGCTCAGCTGATGCAAGTCTTATAGAGCCAAGCAATACATTGCCTCTTCTGGTTTGGCTCTCCCTGCTAATTTGTTGACTGGACCACCTCTGTCCTTGCTAGACAAACCAAGCTCCCTCATTCAAGCAACTTGGTACTGTTCTTTGATAGCCACCTCTCCCATCACAGAGTTTAAATGCAATCTCTAATTTCTCCTTAACCCGCAATGACCATGCTTTCATCTCCCTAGAAAGTTTAATAATGTATATACTGTATAGGATACATGCCTAAATGTATTGTCTTGAAATGTCTGTATTTTATGCTCAACTCCTCATCACTCCACAAAAGTCCTTTATGTACCACCCCGACTTCGCTGTGCTAAAGTCATCGCTCATGCTATGTACAGTGCAGTACCTCTGTTGGATTGGCTACTGGGTCCCCAGTAAATGCAAGTGTGTTGGTAGTGGATCGGCTGAGGAGGGTGGGGGAGGGGGGTGGATGTGTGTGTGCGCACATGTGTGAGTGTGCGCTCACTGGGGAATATAAACGAAATATTAACCAAGCCTACTCAGCACACGAAGGGTTCCATTGCTAACGCAAATAACAGAAGGGCGAGGGGACAACCCTGACAGGTGCCCTGCTGCACCAGCCAGCATTACAGATCACGCATCCTGAGCTGCACCTTGCAGTGGGTCCAGGGTATGACAGCTTAACCCATCAGATTAATTGCGTTACAAAGTTCACAGCTCATAGTAAAGTTATTGCGAGCACACTGTCTCAAATGCCTTCTCAAAGTCTAAAGCTAGCTGCTACTTCAGACATCCAGCACTCTCAGGGAGGCCATCCATCGAATGCTATAATGTTCATACGTTGGGCAAGGTTCTGTGAGCTGGTGCAACCCTGCTTTGGTCAAGGTGGACCAGAATCTGGAGAACTGACGGTAATCTGCTCTGCAGTATATAGAGTCAAAAATTTGAACATTAATGGGGGCCATGGGAGGCTCTTCCCAGTAAATCTTCGATCTGATTTAGGGATTACCACTACCAGTGCCTCCCTGACTGAGGGTGGTAGATCACCCTCTCTAGAGAGGAATTATACATATGTTATATGTGAGGTCAAATCAGTGTGACAAAAGTCAGGGGACTGCTCACCCGTTCCCAGTGTACTACCACCTGCCATGAGCTTAAGCGCGTTTGAGATCTCAGTTAGTTATTGCTGCGTCCAGTTTTGTCCCTTCAGTCAGACAACAATGAAATGAGCTCCCTTCCTGTTCCTTTTACCTGTGCATATGGACAGCCAGCTCAGGAGCTGTTCAATATGCACATCTTTATTCTATGCTATCAGACCACACCCTACCTTCACTTTTTATCTATCACTATTAGGGAAAAGATGAAGGAATGTATGTATTTGTACAGCACAAACTTAGCTAAAAATGCAGGGTAGCACTGAACAGCGTTAAAGGCACATACAGTCAATGATTGGTCGGAGAGGTAGCTGGTTTTGAATTGTTACTGATTTGTAAAGTAGTGTTATTTAAAGAGGTGTGTCTCTAAATCTGTGACTGTTAACCAGTGTATTCTCTGAAGTCTAGGTATCAGGTCACTTCCTTTTTCATTACAGTTTTATTCAAAATATTTCAAGAGTCTACCAATTGCCTAATTAGAATAAATAATCTCTCTTTGCAAAGCCAATTTTATAATGTGACAAAACTGCTATCCCGCACATTTGCCAAGATGCAAGGTATACACTTAATTGGATTTATTTAATTCAGGGTAGCTCGAAGGAGTGGATGTGACTCAGGAATGTACCAGTGATCTTTACGCAGTAATTGGAGTACGTCACCCACATGCGTGAGTTCACTTAAACAGGGCAAGTGTGCTGTTAAGGCCACTACAGGTTGCTGCCTCATAGTGCCACCACAAATTGCCACAAGAGTGCATCAGATTGAAACAAATGGCTTCTTAAAAGGCCCTGTTGCTTGGGGTAAGCGGTTTGAAACTCCTTGCACTGGTGTTCTTAAATAACTTTTAACCTACCTTTTGGCCCAGCTGTACAGGTATTCTAATGTAAAGATTGTGCCTATTAAGGGCCTTTTTGAATTTCCCCTCTTTGGCAGAACGTCCTATTATCTCAGCAAGGTGCCTGGACGCTCCTGTTTACTTTCTCTCGCCGCTTCTTTCTCCCCGCATGCCATGCTTTGCATTTATGCACTGACCATTTGTTTTTTTTAGAAGTTTGCGCTCTTTGCTAACATTAATCTCTACGGGGGATACAATGACAGTGCCCTTTGATAATGAAAATGTTATCCAACCGTTCCAAATTAACATACTGAATATTTTTCCATGCTTTGAATTTGTACCCGCTTATCCAACCTTTGCCTTTATCATCCATTAGGAGAGTTTGTGCCTCTCTGTGCTTATTATCTGTAGTGAGCATTGTTTTAATTTGTGGTGAGATAGGAACACATAAGTAGTCACTTCTAGGACCAGTAGAAAGGAGCGCGAGATTTCCTTGATGATAAATGGAGAACTTGCCTAGCGAACTAATAAAGATTTGTCTTAATCAAGTATGATTTGTCAGAACAGGAGCGCACCGGGGTCAGGGCACATGCAATGAATAATACAGTATTCACAGGAGGAAAGGACCTAGGCGAAAGGCCTCATCACTATGCTGTGATTAAGCATCACTAATTCACATGCAGCGACTGAAGTGCGCCCGGCATGCTTTCCCTGGTAGGTAGCAGAAGACGCTGCTTGCTTTCTGCAAGATCTTTTTTTTTTGTTGCATTTTTGCTTTTATGATTTTTGCATGGTTATTTTAGTGATGTGACATGCCCAGTAGGACAAAATAGGGATCCTTAGTCTTCATTGTTTTTTGCACACGTTCATGCACATGCGGAGGGACAAAAATAGTAATATCTATAATATTTGCGCCAAGCTGCCAACCCAGGCAAATTTGGCGTCCTTAACCACTAGATGTCTGGAAAGGCTGAGCTGGTGGAGCTACCACTCTGGCAATTCTACAAGTGGCTTTTAGAGCTGGATTGGCTCTCATGACCCAACCATGAAGCCACCCTATTGTAGCCGCAGCCTTCTGCGGGTTGGGGCAGATGTGAGCATTTTTGCCCGGGTTTTCAGTCCTAGCCTGCACCCTGGTTCAGATGACGGGTTCTGTGTATACAGATAATCTGTAACACAACACACTCTTTGACTTTAAGAGCCATGTTTTTGGTGACACGCTGTAAATTGTCCCATGTGAGATGTGTGCAGTTTCTCCAGACCTATCTTTCCCCCCCCCGCCCTCTGCTATGGCTGGATTTAGAATGGCAAAAACAAACCTACAATTACCAGAGTTCACAGAAGACAAGGCTGGACACGCAATTCACACGTGGTTTAGAACAATTTAAGATCTCTGTGGGCTTAATATCCGTGATCATGTGATGCTCTGGGCTGCCGGGAGGCCCTGGGTAAGGCAGCCCATGGCTCTGTTAACCAGAATTATCCAATGTCAGATTAACACGTACTCTACTCATCAAGCAAGACTGCACTGTAAACACATTTTACAACTAAGTGTCAGATGCTTTATGGATGACGGTATTTGCCAATATATAGGCTATCAGTGTCCCTTTTTTCGGCCACACCCACCCTCCTCTGTTTATCACATAACCTCTTAGCCAGTGGTTCTGTTTATCTAACTGCCATTACCAGGAAATTGGCATTGTAACTAAAATACTGTCACTTTGATGAATCGGGACCTCTGTCGCGAATTTTAAGTCACTAATGCCCTCAAAAGGCTAGCAGTCGGACAGACGCCATACAAATGAGATGTTGATCTGACACCTAACCACTTTCCATTCATTTTCACCATGATAAATGGGGCGGGGGGCAAGTGCCGAGGTGCCCGCCATTCCTCCTCCTGCGTCCGCTTTTTAAGTCCTGAATGCGCTGTCAAATGCGAAAGAGATATGTTGTTCTCTTCGCACACCATTGAATGAACTTTGACCTTCAGCAAAAGGAACAAAAATTGAAATAAGCTCCCTGGCAGAAGTTATTACTAAAACTCAGGTTCTTAAGCTGTCTGTGTGCCCATGTGAGAAATTCATTCTTTCAATTAATACGTGAAATGTAGACACCTCATAAAAAATGCATGCCAATTAATATGGGGCAACCTAACTAGGAGATATTTATGTATACAAAGAAAAAAACGTGTCTTTGAAATTACAGTAACTTGTCAACAATTTATTTACATATTTTCTAAGGTCCTGATGTTATTCCACTGAGGATTTTCAAAAAAAGGATTAAAAAAACATGTGTGGTTAAGCGCATATCTGACATTAAATTCAGAGGCAAGGAAAAGTTCTAACAAATTATATTTACATAGTAGTAACGTTGGTTCTCTAGGGTGCATCATCTCCAAAGAGGTATCCGTAAAATGCCCGGGTAAACTTGTGTTGCTGGAATTCATCACACTTTTTTCAACCTTTTCTTTTTATTAGTTTTATCTTTCTCTGTACAAGATATGTAGGGTATTCAGATTATCTGCTTGCATTATATGTAACCATTACATTACCGTATACGAGCACGGTTCTAGTTATCGAAACAAAATTTATAACAAATCTAACATGCATGTGGGCAGTCAACTGGAACCTCATCTTTAGAGTTCCCGCTTTTTGGGGTCATTTATTGGTTTGCTGCCGTTCCTTATGGAGCCTAGGTGTCAGGTGTCCTCCCATACTTCATCCATCCCTAGGGTGCAGGGCCTCGTAGTCTCAGGGGCCCTCTACATCTCTCATTCTGCTTGCTTTGCAGCCCGTGTCCCAGATTGGTCTGAGTATTCTATAAAACTTCTTGTCACTTCACCCCACATGTCTGAGAGGGGGAGTCTGCATATCCCGCCTCCTGTAAGAGCGCCTTCTCTTCCGCCCTTGACAATTGTTCCATTTCAGCCTGACACCTAGTACATCTGAGACCCGCCTTCCCTTTCAAATTTCTGGCAGTTAGTTTCCTGGCCAAGGCCAGGGCAAGGTCCAGCAGTCTCTTTCCCGCTTTCTTAGGCGTGGGTCGGGAGAAACCCCTATAGAAGGCAGACCTATGGTGTTGGTTCCAGTTGCCTTCCTAATGTGTCCCCCAGGTGGCAAATTATTTGTTCCCAGTAAGAATGTACCACCAGGCAGTCCCAGACCATTACATGTGAAAGAAAGTCACCGACAATTACCAGCATCTTGGGTAGGGGCTCGGGTCGCCCACATAAATGTTGTTTTTTCCCCAGGAGATTGGTATATTTGGTGCAAAATGTTAAATTGCGTGAACTTCAATGTTGTGTTCCATGACATTTTTTGAGGGTAGGTCAGCCTCCTATCCCATTCTTTGTCTGTGATCTCGCAACCGATATCGGCTTCTCACCGCCTTTTGGCCTTATTCAGATCTTTCCGGACTAACCGATTTAGTACCCTATAAGGGCAGGCGATCAGATCGGCCCCTGTGACTTTTGTGATCGGCAGGACAGAGAAAAGTGATAGTTCTGAGGTTCCGGAAAGCAAGGTTTGGGGTAACGAGCCTTCACGATGGGAGCTGCCAGGTTTTGGAACTCTCTCCCTGAAAAGATTAGGCGTCTGGAATCTTATGCTATTTTTTCTATAATTCTTTTGCCTTGGTGTCTCCCAGGCTTGTTTGTCTGCGTGTTTCCTGTTAGGTTGGTCTCCTTCTTTCTGATGCCTTATTTGGTGATAGCGCTTTGATGCCTTTTGGTTGTATATGCTTTATACATTCCTCAAATCAAATCACCCTCAGACCCAGCATTCTATAGTTTGTCCTACTTTATCTTCATAAATTGTCTGCTGATTGGGGGTTACATGGGGTGGGTGGACTCCCACCCTGGAGGCAATGTCGGAGCCCGAGGTCCTAAAGCAAAGGCTGTGCAGCTTTCTCACCCAGACTGGCATCCTCCGCTTATCTCACCTTCCGCCTACAACACAGCAGCCCTGTCTCTTTCTGCTTGGAGTCTAGTTGGCCTCCAGATGCTCCTTGCTGCAGGTGCAGAAAAGCCAGGTCTTGTGTCTCCTCTTGGGGTGGGAGAAAGTGGTGGAGGAGGGAAACAGATGAGTGTCGCATCCTACCACCTCATGGATCTCCAGCCAGTTCCAGGTCTCGGCGGGTTCTGTGAAAAACAATGTTATGCCATCAGCTATGGCTTTTAGACAAGCAGGGAACATAAGGGCATACTGCATTCCAAGCTCTCTAAGAGCATGTTTTACTTTCACAAATGAGGCCCTTTTCTTTTGCACCATCTTAAGATAGTCCTGGAACAGCATCGCCAATGCATTCTCCACCTTGTACGGGCCCGACTCCCTAGATTTGCTGTGGAGTACATCTCAATCTTAATAGTGCAGGATTTTCCCAACAACCGTCCGTGGAGGATGCCGGGGGGGAGGGGTCGTCTTGTTAGCTGTCTGTGTACCCTCTCCAGTGCGTAAAAGTTAGTCAGACCTGTGGGTATCACTTCCATCGGCAGCCAGTGTTCCCGAAACCTCATTATGTCATCACCCTCCACCGCCTCCGGCAGGCCCACCACTTCTATATTGTTTCAACTGTTTCTCTCCTTTGCATCTTCCGTCCTGCATTTCAAGGCTGTGACCCTATTTGAAAGTGTTAGTAGTTGTAGCTGAGCCATCTTAGTTTCGAGTCCCAGCGTAGCCAGTGTCATCTTGCGATCCTTCACCGTGTTGACAAGTTTCTGAGGGTCAGCTCTAAGGATCCCAATTTCCTGAGCCACTGAGTCAATCTTCGTTTCAAGGGCTTCCTTGAAAGCTGTGGTAGCCACTAGAACATTGTTCAGGTTGTAGTTGGAGGAGCTCGGGATGCTCCCCTGTTCCTAGTACAGTTTCCTTGCCTTTATCTGGAGCGGTGCTCAGGGCAACCTCTTCCTCTGGACTTTCAGGCCCTTGGGGCTGCTGCTTTTAACTATATTAGTTGCATATTTGTCATCAGACCCTCCAGGAGATGTACAAGGGTGCGGCGCAAGGAGAAATAGTTAGCGATCTTCCTCTCAGAACTATCCGGGCCCCCCTGCAAGGTTTAAAAGTCTGGGGCCACCACTATGGCCGTTGTCTGGGGGCCCCACTGGTTATATTGGGCCCAGCAGTTCGATAAGTGTATCAGGCCCCCAGTGCATGCAACCTATCCAGGAGCTATTCCAGCCGCGCCATATTCTACTCCCAAGTTTTTATCTCCAGTTATTGTGCGATCTCCAGGTGGGGCCCTACCACAGTGCACCCTGGGCGATTTCCAGGCACTGGCGAGGGCCCACGGTGCACCCATGCTGTCCCTTTTCTGCGGGGGGGGGAAGGAAGAGGGGGGGGGGCTGATGCCATCCAGTGTATGCAGGTGCAGCCAGCTGTAATCCCCTGTGTTGCTCTCACTGAACTGCTGCAGCCACACCTCTTCGACTCAGCCCGTGGTCTGGCGCAACTCCAGAGCCGGATTTCAAGGCTTCGCCTGCAAGTCTTCCTGGCTGCTCCTAGGCCCCCTCTCCTCCACCAAAGCCTCATTTGTGCTCCTGCAGACTGGAGGCTTGTGCTGGATTGCTCCTCTCGGGCAACACTACTGTTCGGTTTCCATCTTGGATTCTGCTGCTGCAGCAGGACGAGCATTTCTTCCTCGTCAGGAGTGTGCTGGCATGGGTAGCGGCCCAGTATTGCACTCTCCTAGCTCTAGAGGTATTCAGGGGGTCGGTGAGTAGTTGTCGCCTTGTGGATATCTAAGTTTGTCAGGGTATTAGGGGGCTAGGCTGGGAGCTCAGTATCTAGCCTCTTGCTGCATGTACGGCTAGCCGGCAATCCCTGTGGAATTCATCTCACTTGATGGCATTGAAAACTGTTCGAGTAGTTGTAGCCGTGCGATCACTCAGTCTTAGCTGTGTGGACTTGTAAATCTGGGAAGAAATGGGCAATGCATGGGGTCTACTGCTGGCATGGAGTGATTCTGCTTTGTCTTCATTCCCCTACCTAAAGCACAACCAGCACAGTAAATCTTTCCTTATCATGGCGGCCAAAAAACAGCAATAAGACGCTGAAAATCTGAATCTAGCTTTGTAAGGTGGTTGGTTATAATTCCACACTAAGAAGCAGCTTTCTTTTTTTTTAGGCTAATCTGTTCTGCTTACATAGACTGCCATTTTGCAGCCCTGCCTAATATTTTTTCAAGGATGCTGAGAATTAGTTTTAAACCCAAGGCCTCAGTAATAGGAACATAAGCAATACTCCAATAAACACCAACGAAGAAATAGTTCAATGAGGAATTGTGTGTTTCATAATGACCAATGCCTCACCTTATCCCCAGTAAGAGACATTAACATTCGACAACAGCATAAATGGTATGCGTCATAACAGAATGCAGAAACAGCTGCCAGCTATCTATAACAGCAGCACAAAAAGGGAAAGAAACAAGCAAACAAAGACAATATATTTGTGACTTTAGATCAGTTCACAACTGGGCAAATTTTCCATGGCAGATTCACCATTTTCACTAAACAGTTGAACATTTTCCCCCCTTCTAGTGTCCCCCAGAGATACAATGTCTTCTCCATACAAAACTACTAGCCAAATGAGCGCCTGGCATCAACACTTATCTCCCTACCTGCTGCTGCAGCTTCTGGCCTAATCTCCTGCATATAACAGATGCCAGTCGCCAGTAGAGGTGAGATGTGGGGGTTGTAAGGCTTCCAAAGTGAATTTGCCACATTGTTTCCTTGGTTTGTGTTGACGCCCCCCCCCACCTCCTCACCCCTGGTCAATTTTCTCTGATGGATTCTCCAGAATAACTTTATTCTAAAATATCCTGTCTAATGCCTCAGTGATCAATACACCTCGAAACGTTTCCGTTGACTACACATAGCAGCACTTCTATGACCAAAGAAAGTGCATTTAATGCCTGATCTCCTTAAGGACATCTCTTTGCTCTAAATTAATCGTATTGCTATGCTGTATTAGGGCTGTATTTACGGTAAAAAGTGATGGCTCTAGAAAAATAATTATTTTTGGGAGATTATAGATTTCATTGTCTCTATTTTTGGTACCCAAACACACTTGTTATATCTCAACCCTAGACCATACTTCTAGCCACATTTATTTTTTCTTTCAGTTAGAACAAATCATGCATCTTCCGAAGATGATATTGGAGTTAGTTTACAAAAAATGTATGATTGCCAAAGGTAGTAACAAATTGGTCATTAGTCAATCAATCAATCAAATGTACTTTATTCAATTCTAACACAGAGCCAATAAAAGTATAAAAATGTGTGTGTACATATATATATATATATATATATATATATATAATGTCTGATTAGTTGGATGTTTATGAAAGGAAATTTATCCTCAGTTCCTCAGTGAGTGATGTAGCATTACACATGCCTTAAGCCTGTCTGATCCTTTCATAATTGTTTTAAAGTGCTGCTGTTCACTTTGTGTTCGCCTTCCTAATGCCTGTATGTACTTCTTCACACACTGCTTTTCTAGAGTAGCTCCCTATCTCTTTCTGTTTTACATTTCATCTCATACACCTGGCCTCCTAATATAGAGACAGTCTTTCAGCCCTCTGCTTGTGTTACCTTGTCGCTATCTGTATGTCCTAATGCACTTTTTAGGTCGAGCCTGGGCAGCGCAAGGCTGCTCTGCGAGGCATGCTGTATTCAGGTATGAACTTGAAGCTCCACCCACTCTCCACCCATATTTTTAATTGGCTTGTGTCATTGTCCTTTGTAAATGTTGGCTTCAGATTCGCTAATAGGCTTGCCAGTCCCTCCTTAGTACCGCCTTGTCTACATTTGTAACCTCCCATGAGGACTGGCCCTTTTACTTGTGTATTTACACATATGTTTACTTTACAGTGTGTGAGCACGATTTTCTTTAATGATTTTCTCCTACAGCATAACACAGGCGGCGTGCAGCGCTGCTTACCAGAATCTTACAATATTGAAAAAATAGACTTCCGCGAGCCGCCACAAAGAAAAGAAAGTCGCGGTTCGCCAAAGTCTATTTTTTCAATATTGTAAGCTTTTAGTAAGCAGCACGCCACAGGCGGCGTGCTGTGCTGCTTACCAAAATCTTACAATATTGAAAAAATAGACTAAAGCGAGCCGTGCCTTTCTTTTAATCGGCGCGGCTCACTGCAGCTGACTCCTCCCCCTCCTCCCCTTTCACTCCCTCTCTTCGCTGCAACATGAAGCAAT
The DNA here is from genome assembly GCA_963921515.1 of Calotriton arnoldi. Lineage (NCBI taxonomy): Eukaryota > Metazoa > Chordata > Amphibia > Caudata > Salamandridae > Calotriton > Calotriton arnoldi. Next base: position 2,417,968 of record CAWUFW010001127.1, on the reverse strand, counting down.
GCAATAGGTCTCCCATTTGCGAGAGTTTAAGGTATCGGCATTGTAAATGACAATGCTTTTTATTTATCTGTTTTAAAAACAAGCACATAAATAAAATGCATTGTCATTTACAATGCCAATACCTTAAACTCTCGCAAAAACGGGACCTATTGATTTGCAAATGCTTGTTGTTCTTCCTCCCAAGTTCTTCTTGTCTCTATTTCCCACAGTGTGTCAGTTCTTGGTTATACTCCTTCCGCCTTCATATCTGGAATTCCCTTTCCCTTCTTACACGTCCTCTCAAATGCTGTTCTTTGCTCCCTGCAGTCATTGATTTCTATGCCACAGTGTGCTGACGTGCTGTTTTTTGTGCTTGAAGAGTACTTATAAACATAATGGCTAAATAGTTCCCGTGAAAACTTGTTAGATTGTGTGGAAGATAATATGATGATTGCATTCATTTTAATAAAAACATGAAGCTGGGCAGTGAGTGGGGTCTGGTAAAAACGGATAAAGTCCACAGTGACGTAGATGTCACAATTAAAGAGCATATGGGAATTACTGGCACACAGAATAATCACTATATTGTCAAAACAACAAAAACCACGAGAACTTTTCCAATATGAGGTGCCTTGTAGGGGATGGAAAAATAAGAGTCTCAAAAACATCAATGTCGTCAATTGCTTTCCAAGAAACCCTCTTTCCAACAGTGAATCAACATAATGACTAGACGACTGAGTGGTGTTGGGACTGCTACTACTAAAGCCCAGAAATTCATAACATGGACAAGGAAAACATATCCAGCCCAGTCCCACTTCATACTGTGATGTAAATAAGAGAGGATTGTTCAGAAATGTCTTAATGGCTTTAGAAAATGGTCCAGAGCGATTGCTGATAGTGAAGGGCTAATTTCATCTAAACTCCACTGGAAGCCCAAGGTTGGTTATGCCACTCAGTGGCTGGCTTTCACATGCCACAAACATTGGAGACACAGACTTTGCAGGATGCTTGCTGTACTAACTTACACATTGTGAGAGAGGATTGTGCTGCTTCTGTTTAGGACTCGCTGAAGATTTGTCGGCTGTGGAGCGAAATGATCAGCATACGCATAAAGGATGCACACGAATAGCCCCTGATCATCTACAATACAAACATTAAACTGATGTGTGCTACGTTATGAGAATAGGTTAACGCAACCGACCTTGGACCTAGCTCAGCACAGCAAAGGCCTCCTGGAAACCAATTATGCTGTTTTAAGATACTTGTGGGATTTACATCACTGAGCCAATTTAACCTTCCTTTTTGTTACACTGTTTTCTCTGCAGGCTGAAGCGGTATATGTATGGCTGCAAATGTTTTTCAATATTAAACGTTTTGAGCAGTGAAATATTTCTATGAGGTTCACATTTTTATAGAGCGTTTTTTTTATTTGTCAGATTTTGATATGATCCTGTTACTTCATGGGTGGTATTGCTCTGCAGTACATTGCCCTTAATTTAAGGGTGGAGAATATTCTAAAACCACAGTGAACATTTAAACACATAGGAAAAAGGGGTGTGGTCTGCAGCTTAATCCCATGGAATCTAGTTGTAAAGTGGGACTTTCTGAAGGTTTACAACAAGAAATATGTGTTCGAGGCATGTGTGGCTGTAGATACACATGCTGTTCGTAATCCTACCATCTAGTGCTGGGCATGGATGGGTGCAAGAGGTACTGTGACCCCTGGTAATGTGCATGCTCATCGATTCCATTGTTAGATTGTTTTCTTCCGCCGTGTGTTTCAGACATGTGCTCTGGTTCGACACTGTCATGCTACAGTGTTTTGGTTTAAACAGACTCCTTCCCTCTGTCTTTATTGTTTTTGATCATGTTCCTCTTTTCCCTTAATTTCGAGTCGACGATTTCTGCTTCAACCGGGCTGCTCTCGATTGACCTCGGCCCATGTGGGCCTTCTCCCTTCCAGGCCTCCTTCCGTCTCCAACCATGTTCCGCCCACCATATCGTCGTGGTGATGGAATGAATGCCTTTTCGCAATTGTCTTTGGTGCCATGCGAAATATCCTCGGACCGATCTCCATCAGGTCTGTAATTTATGTCTGTCTCATGACAACAAAAAGGTTGCTTGTGATGCCTGCTGCTCCTTCCGTTCGAAAAAAACACTCTATGACCGCCGGGCTCGACATCTGTAGATGTCACGTAGGAGCAGAGACAACACCCTGGACCTTGTCGGTTCAAGGACATCGAGGGAGAACACCATCCACAACCGTCTGCTGCGGATGAAGAGGCTTTCTCCCCTGATGACAGCTCCGGCTCAGACCTGGAGATTGAAGATCTTCCTCCAGCGCAACCAGCCACAAGTACAATACTCCCTCCCCCTCAACACCAGTCCCATGCTGAGCAGCCCCCTCCACAGGGTCTTCCAGCTCCTCTGGAATGCCAGAGACGAACCACCATCTTCGGATGCAACACCCAGCCCCAGCTTGATGCTGAAGAAACCATCGAGACTGACTGCTTCGGCAGAAGCCGCTCCTGCCTTGGAGGCAAGCCGAATGTCGGAACTGACATCTTCGGCGTCGAAGTCAACATCTACGTCGGAGCCGAGACCATTGTCGCCGACCAGCAAATCCGGACACAGCTCAGGGACCGTCGAGGCGATTTGCCCCAAACTTCAGGAAAAGATTGAGGCCTGGCAGAAACACCTCATTATACATCCCCACACGGGCCAGATACTTACCTGCCCTCTGTGATCTGCGGCTCAACCATCCAAACAGCAGCTGTCCTTCGAAGAAGCCTTGGACATGCCACCTCCACCGAAGCAGCGCAAAAAAGTGGACAAGGCTACAAGCCTCTTGCCTGTAACTCTTCCACCACCTCATCCTCCTCCACATCACTCATCACCCCCCACCCACTTCTCCAGGCAAGCCTGTTCCCTATGCACCTCAGGGATCACCTCATTCAGACCTGGGGGGACAGGGAGGAGGAGGAGATACATTCAACATTCCTCAGCAGGGGGAGCCTTGGGACACTTATGATGATGACCCACCAAGGAACACAGATCCTGACCTGTCCCCGGCCCATCCCTCTCTTCCTAATGATTCCACCTCATAACTTGAACTTATTAGTAAGGCTGCTTCCTTCCATAGGAAGGAAGCAGCCCTACGACTGAGCCTTTAGAGGAGGACTTTCTTTTTGAGATCCTGTCCTCCACCCACCGCTCCTCTCACTTCCTCCCCATGCTTAAAGGCATGCTCCGTCACACCCCAGACATCTTTCACGACCCCGTCCATGCCAGAGTCATTGCACCTGGTATGGACAAAAAATATAAAGCTTCCCCTACTGAAACTCTGTACATCCGTGGCCAGCTTCCACCCGACTCTCTAGTGGTCACTACTGCACGTAAATGGGCTAACTCTCAGACTACTGGTGACGCCCCTTTACCAGATAAAGAGGGTAAACAAATAGATGTTGCAGGTAAGAGGGTAGCTGCGCAGTCTGCCAACGATTGGCGGTTTGCCAATTCCATTGGGCTACTTTCTACGTCCAACTGTGCCTAATGGGATGAAATGGAGGAGCGCCTCCAGCATCTCCCAGAGGTGCACAGGAAAAGGGGTTATGAGATCATCTCTGAGGGAAAGTTGATCTCCAGTACCACCATCTGCTGCTCACTAGCTGCTGCGGACAGTGCTGCAAAGGGGGTCAGCTCCAGTGTCTTTCTGCGCAGACATACCTGGTGCCATATCGCCGGGTTCAAGCCAGAAGTCCAGCAAAATTTGCTCAACCTGCCCTTCGATGGGCAGCATCTGCTCGGATCGCAGGTTGACCAGATGTTGGAAAAGATTAAGAAGGATATGGAAACTGCAAAAGCTATTGGTGCTTTTCAAACACACACCCCTCACGGCTCTTTTCACTGCACCCCCTACCGTGGAGACTCAAAGACTGTCTCCCGAGAGACCTCCACCTCGTACCAACAGCCACCCGCCCAACAGTCCTCTCCGAGAGGCTTTGTTCGAGTGTCCTACAGAGGCAACAACTCAAAAAGTAGAGGTAAAGGTGGCTCCACCAATGAAGCTGCCGCCTCCACAAAATCCTGACTAACCTCTCCTTTCCACATCGTTCAACACCTGTCGTGGGGCGCCTACAAAGGTTCTTTACCACTTGGCAGAACATCACCTCCGACCAGTGGATGTTTGATATTATAGAACATGGTTATTGTCTGGAGCTCACTTCCATGCCTCCCACCATTCCGCCTCGCAAACCCAAACTCTCCCCAGAACGTCAAAGGCTACTCAGGGAAGAGGTCCACGTGCTCATTCTCAAGCAAGCCTTAGAGCCTGTCCACTACCATCAGCAGGGCACAAGAGTATATTCTCTGTACTTTTTTCCTTCTCATAAAATATGGTTCTCCCCTGCACATTCTGGACCCCAGGCCCCTAAACAAATACATCCTTTCAGAGCACTGCCGTATGGTTACTCTTCAGGATGTCATCCCGTTACTACAGCAAGGCGAATTCATGGCTGCTCTCGACCTGAAAGACGCTTATTTCCACATACCAATACACCATGCACATCGCTGATATCTCAGGTTCGTAATCAGTGGAAAACACTTCCAGTTCAAGGTACTCCCTTTTGGGGTCACCACTGCAACTAGGGTATTTACCAAGTGCCTTGCAGTGGTAACTGCTCATCTGCGCAGACAGTGCGTTTGTGTGTTCCCCTATCTGGATGACTGGCTCGTCCTAAGTGCCACCCGTAAAATTTGTCGCAAATACACTCAGCTCACAAATAACCACCTTCACCAACTAGGGTTTACCATCAATGCTACAAGATCCCACCTCCAACCCCTCCAGATACAACCCTATCTGGGCACAATCCTCAACTCAGAAGTTGGCATGTCTAATGCAAATCCTGTAGGATACAGTCCTTTCAGGCTCTAATCCCTCTTTTTCAACCAGGCCACCAAGTCACTATCAAGACAGTCATGCGCCTCCTTGGCATGATGGCCTCTTGTATTGCCATAATACCCCATGCCAGATTGCACGTGTCAGTTGCAGGAGTGCTTGGCACACCTGTGGTCCCAAGCAGAGCGTCATTGGGACGATCTAGTGTTGATCAGCCGCCCTACATATCGCTCTCTCCTGTGGTGGAACACCAACAACCTTTTGCAGGGGGTGGCATTTTCTTGACCTACTTCCGCAGAGCATCATAACAATGGACGCCTACTATTCAAGTTGGGGTGCACACCTACAGCATCTGACTGTCCAAGGACAGTGGTAACCCAGACAACAGGTTCTTTCCATCAATTTCCTGGAACCTCTAACCTTGCATTGAAGGCTTCCCTTCCCCAGTTGATTGGCAAAGTAGTCCTCATCAAGATGGACAACATGACAGCCATGTATTAGCTTCAGAAATAAAGGGACACCAGATCCCCCTCAGCTTTTTCTCTTAGCCCAGAGTATCTGGAGGTGGACCCTCCGACTCAAGATCCATCTGTTAGCAGAATACTTGCTGAGAGTGGACAACTATTTTTCAGCCCTCCTCAGCAGGATGCAGCAACAAGTTCATGAGTGGGAATTCCACCCGTAAGTCCTCCTTCATTGCTTCCAGCTTTAGGGGCTACCGGAGATAGACCTCTTCGCCACAGCAGACTCCAAATACCCAAACTTCGCCCCAGGTTCCCACAGTCCAGGGTCAATTCACTATGGATGAGATGAGATATTTGCTTACTCTTTGCCTCCTCTCCCACCACTTCATTTGTGGTTCGGAGGCTTTGGCAGACATTTCTCACCCTCATCCTGGTGGCTCCCACCTGGGCATGCCAACCATGGTTCACCACCCTCCTCGAACTTTCAGTGGTTCCGTACGAGATACTCCTGAACAAGCCGGACCTTCTCACGCTGAACCATGGAGAAATCAGGCACCCAGACCCCAGGTCTCTAAATCAAGTAATCTGACTCCTGGAGTCCTAGAGTTTGAGTACCTTCATCTTCCACCCGAATGCATGAACATTCTTAAAGAGGTGTGCAGGCCTACTACTCGTGCCTGTTACGCTAACAAGTGGAACAGATTAGTCTTCTATTGTCGTTCTAAACATTTTGACCCCTTAGCAGTCAAAGTTCAAGAGATTGTCTGCTACCTGCTTCACTTGCAAACTCGTGGTGGTTTAGCTTTCACACCTATAAGACTGCACCAGGCTGCTTTAGCCGCCTACCTTTGGAAGAGGCAACACGTTTCTTTCTTCAGAATTCCTGTCATTAAAGCCTTTATGAGTCATTCCTCCTCGGGGTCCCGCCAACCCCAACATGGTACCTTAACATTGTATTAATAACAAGACTAATGGGCCCTCCGTTAGAGCCCTTCCACTCCTGCCCCTCCAGTTTCCTGTCTTGGAAGGTAGCATTTCTGGTTGCCATCACTTCACTCATGCATCAATTAGCTTCAGGCACCAACGTTGGAAGAACTTTTCTTTCAGATGCACAGAGTTAGGGTTGTCTTCCGCACCAACCCCAAATTTCTCCCAAAGGTGGTCTCACAGTTCCACCTCAATCAATCCATTGAACTTCCAGTTTTTTTCCCCTCAACCCGACTCAGTTGCTGAATGGGTTTTCAATACCTTAGTTGTTAAAGGAGCGCTCTTGTACTATGTTGACAGAACTAAACCCTTTAAGAAAACACAACAGCTTTTTGTTGCTTTCTCCAAACCCCACAAAGGGAAGGCCCTATCTAAATCATGTATTGCAAGATAGATTGTTAAATGCATCCGGACATGCTATGTTAAAGCTAAAGGAACTTTCCTATTCCTCCTAGAGCCCACTCCAAAAGGAGCTTCTATGGCCTTCCTGAGAATATTCCAACAGCTAACATCTGTAAAGCAGCTACATGGTCCACACCATATACTTTTACAAAGCATTATTGTGTAGATGTGCTAGCCCGCCAACAAGCCAATGTTGGCCGGGCAGTTCTACGTACACTTTTTCAAACCACTGTAACTTTTCTGGCAGGATTGCTTTACAGTCTGTACACAGCATGTGTATGTACACCCATACATGCCTCTAATGGAAAATGTACATACCCAGTAAGCATCTGTTTGTGGTATGTAGTGCTGTAGATTCACATCCACCCACCCTCCTCGGATGCCTGTTGCAGTTTCCTTTCTGTTTACCTTTCCTTTTCCTGGCATGGACATCTCTATACAATGCTTCGTTTCACATTCCATCCTCACCCGCCGTATAAGAAAACAATCTAACAATGGAGTCGATGGCCATGCCCATTACCAGCAAGAACAGGACTCACAGTACCTCATGACTTGAAAAACTTTCTTCAAAGAAAAACTACTTGCACATTTCCGGGCCCAAAATAGATGGCAGAATTATGCACGGCATGTGAATCTACAGCACTACATGCCACGAACAGATGTTTACAGGGTCATTTCTTTCCTTTTCTGAGGTGAGGTACCCTATACTGAAAGAACAATTTTTGGGTTAGGTTAGGTTAAGTTATGTTGTTGCATTAAAAGTAACACTTAGATGGGCATGGCATTTTTGTGAGGTAGAAATGTTGAAGTGTCCTAGAGGCTGTCATTATGCTTGATGTCCAAGTTTTGGAAATTGATTTAGGTGCTGCTGGGTAGTCATTGGAGTCGGTGAACCATGCAGTATTACGATCTCAGTGTCTAAGGCCAGCTATTGTTTGCACAGGTGCAATTTGAACGAGCTTCAGAGAATAAACATTGAAGAAAGACTCGCAGTTTGCTTATGTCGAATAAGGATGAGTTCCTGATTGGTAATTATGGAATGGATTTAAGAGGAAATAGAGACTGAGGTTTTCTCAGTAAATGGCAATACATGGCCCAGTGACTTTCTTTATATGTATTCAGAACTAAGGTTGCATATCAAAGATGCCAAAAATTACTTTACTGTTTGCTTTTTGATGCGTGAGTGAACTGTAAAGAGTGCCCTAGCTGTTGGTAGTTAGACTGGCATGTCAGACGTTTTTTGCAGGGTTGTGTCAACAACTTCAGCATGGCCTCTCATAGGACAAGCACCTATTTCTATGTATAAAACAATGTCCTTCAAAGAAAGAGAAGGTATATGGTAGTTGCTGCATATGGCAGTGCCTATCAGTATTAGCTTTCCTATCATTATTAAGCAGGAAAGGCTTTCTTTAAATTCTATAAGTAAATGTTCATAAATGTATCACAAATGCAGAGCTATGAACAAGCCTGTGCCAGGGGAATAATGCCCTCTCTTCCCTTCCATTCTGACAGCCCTGCCACAGAAACTCTGTGTTGTGCTTTTATAGACAGAGCCATTTAGCAGACATGTATTGCTGAATAAAGTTAAAGTTATTAGCTAGCCTTCACACTTAACAGTTCCTCGTCATTGAGGGGAGATGTAGAGTGTTGTCTGAGTTGTGGTGGCCGAAAGGCCACAAGCTTGAACACAAGTATATCATCTTATTCATAGCCAATCACCCCAGTAAATTGGATACTAGATGTAAAGGAGAAAGGAGAATTTCTAGAGTATTTTGGACAGTAGGGCTTTCTTGAAAAGTCATGGCACAGTGCCGCAAAAACAGTTATTTAGAATTGTGAAGGATATTTGAGGGACTGGAGTACTTGTTGGTAGGTGTTTTGGCAGTAAAGGCAAGCAAGATGGCTGACCCAGACTAGATGAGTTCTGTTTGTGGTTTAGTGTGCATGGAATAAAAGATGAGATAGATGGATGCTCTGAGTGATTCACTGCTTTGGTGTTCTTTACTGAGGGTTGTCCTCTAAGTAGCTGTAGGAAAGTAGGATCTACTTCTTATGTTTACCCCCACTTTTTGCTAAATGTAATACTGTTTTTGACTAGTCTGACTGGGATCCTGCTAATCAGGACCCCAGTCTATCTGCTTTCTCCCTAAACTTATGTTATGTACTTGGGTACACTCCAGATTGGACACTGGGGGTACCCTTGTCAGTCCCTAGTATATGGTACCTATGTACCCAGGGCATAGGTACCCCAGAGGCCTCCCATGGGCTGAAGCATGTATTATGCCACCCATGAGAGGCCATGCAAAATGGAACTACAGGCCTGCTATTGCAGCCTGTGTACGTTGGTGCATGCACCATTTACTTACGATATAGGTTTACTATATCTAAGGGTCACTGCACTTAAAACCGGTCAGTCACCCCTCTAGCAGGCCTTTACAATCCTGAGGGCAGGGTGCTTGGTTCTAAGTGAGAGGGTTCCACAGCATGAGCAGAACACCCCTGCAGCCTACGGAGTCCATTCTCCTGGGTTGTCAGTGAAGCAGCCATTTACAACATATAGAGTGGCATTATGCGACTGCATGATGACCAACTCTAAAACGGCTGAAACAAACCTTATCGTGTTTGGTGTCAAACATGTTGGACTCATATCCCCACACCGGTAACCGGTGTGGGAGATATGACTCCACCCCTCAGAAGCGAGCTTCGTTGGGTCCCTGGTGTTCCCGGTACCAGCCTTCTAGTCCCGGGCAGCACAAAATGGTTGCTGCCGACCATAGACACATTTCTGCCCTCCTGGGGCTGAGTCAAGCTCGAGCAGGGGAAGGCAGAACAATAGGCATCCTGTCACAGGGAGGTGTGACCACCTCCCAGACAGGATTTAGTGTATTAGGGCTGGGTGTGTGCGCTTGCCAGCGACCGAAAGTCTGCATGAGGGGCACATTTTGTGTCCCTGTGCATAGTCCAGTTCAAACCAGTCCTGGGAGCCGTTGGCTCCTGCTCTGGCGCGAAACTGGACAAAGGACATGGGAGTAACCTCCCCACTGTCCAGACCCTCCCCTGGGAGGGTCCCCTGAATCTTGCCAACCCTCTTCCGTGGGTACATAAGGGCTTACCTGGCTGTAGGACCTTAGATTTGACGTGGACAAGGTTCTAAACCAGAAACCACTGAACTTCGACCATCTAGACACTCTGGACTTCGCAGAACTTTCTTTTGGGCCCGACTTTGTCTCCCACTCAGTCTGCTGTATCGTCTGGGCCGTGCACCATACAGTATCCGTGCAGGACCTGTGGAGCATCAAGGTCAACCGAAGATATCTCCCTTGGAGTGAAGGAGTCACTCCCCTGCATTCGCAGGCACCACACCACTGCTGTCCGGTCTGCTGATCCTGAGCTCCTACGGACTCTGAAGGGTTCAGCAACACAGGAGGTGGGTTTCTACATCCCTCGAGGCCCGAGCTGCCCTCTCACCAAGTTTGAGGTCAGAATCCCTCGTGGTGGCTGCAATACCCGAACCCCTGTGCACTGCGTACATTTGCAAGTGCATATGCTTGTTGGCGTTTCCCGAACAAGTGTGTTGGGCTCTGAGTAGCCCCAACCTCTGGCACCATTTCCTACCAAGAACTTCGACCTCCTCGCGCCGAGTGATCCGTGGGCTGTTTGGTGAAATTGCTTGAGGTCCCCTCGCGACTCCTGTGCCTCTGGCCTGTGGGTCCACTTGAGGGTCAACTTTGCTTTTCTTGGGCTCCCCAGGTTGCTCCAGGCTTGCCCTGACTTCCCTGTGTTTGGTGAGTCTCCTGGCCCTTGCTGGTCCAAACCGTACACATCCTTGACCTTCTCCATGGGCTGCCATTGCCAAGGCTTGTTGGTGCTCCCGCCGGATACCGACCCCTCAGCACTCGACATCCTTCGTAGGACAGCTCGTATCCGGCTCCTGGTCGTCCTCGACATCTCCTGGTCCCCGTAGCTGCAGAGTCAAGGACTCCCATCAAATCACCTGAAGCACCCGACATCGGTGGGCATTAGTCTTCCGAGCCCCTTTTCACTCCTAAGTGACTCAGACTCTGCCCCCTCTGCTTTCAGGTACTCTTCTGCAACAGAAACAATTGATGGACGGAATGCTGGACAATGCAAACATTCACCCCCAGTCACAAGGATCTGGGTTAAATCCATCATTCTTTTGCTCACCACACCACCCCAGTTTGGACCCAGCCATATGCAAATCAGTCTTGACCCTGTTCCTTGAGGGAACAGTCCAACCCGAACTGCCAAGCCAGGTCCTCCCTGGACCGGAAACAAGCATCCTGGGACCGGTTTCAGGGCATCACCCTTCATCAGCCAGGCTAGCTTGAATCCAGTGGTGTAATGAGCATGGGACCCACGTCTGGGCATACCCTTCCCACTTAGGGCGACATATGCAAAAGAAACAATTGATGGACGGAATGCTGGACAATGCAAACATTCACCCCCAGTCACAAGGATCTGGGTTAAATCCATCATTCTTTTGCTCACCACACCACCCCAGTTTGGACCCAGCCATATGCAAATCAGTCTTGACCCTGTTCCTTATGGGAACAGTCCAGCCCGAACTGCCAAGCCAGGTCCTCCCTGGACCGGAATCAAGCATCCTGGGACCGGTTTCAGGGCATCACCCTTCATCAGCGAGGCTAGCTTGAATCCAGTGATGTAGTGAGCATGGGTAGTGAGCACGGGACCCACGTCTGGGCCTACCCTTCACACTTAGGGCGACATATGCAAAAGAAACAATTGATAGACGGAATGCTGGACACTGCAAACATTCACCCCCAGTCACAAGGATCTGCGTTAAATCCATCATTCTTTTGCTTACCACACCACCCCAGTTTGGACCCAGCCATATGCAAATCAGTCTTGACCCTGTTCCTTGTGGGAACAGTCCAGCCCGAACTGCCAAGCCAGGTCCTCCCTGGACCGGAAACAAGCATCCTGGGACCGGTTTCAGGGCATCACCCTTCATCAGCCAGGCTAGCTTGAAGCCAGTGGTGTAGTGAGCACGGGACCCACATCTGGGCACACCCTTCCCACTTAGGGCGACATATGCAAAAAGAAACAATTGATGGACGGAATGCTGGACAATGCAAACATTCACCCCCAGTCACATTGTGACATTTTTCTGCATTCTGTCCATCAATTGTTCTTTTTGCATTTGTCACCCAGAGTGGGACGGGTATGCCCAGACGTTGGTCCCGTGCTCTCCATGCCACTGGAGTCAAGCTATCCTGACTGATGAGGGGTGAAACCCCGAAACCGGTCCTAGGATGCTTGTTTCCAGTCCAGGGAGGACCTGGCTTGGCAGTTCGGGCTGGACTGTTCCCATTGGACGCAGGGTCAAGACTGATTTGCCTATGGCTGGGTACAAACTGGAATGGCATGGTGAGCAAAAAAACGATGGATTTAGGCCCTGATCTCTGTACTGGGGTGAATGTATGACATTGTTCTGCATTCTGTCCATCAATTGTTCTTTTTGCATTCAGGTACTCTTCGACAAGAATCCACCTTTGGATTCCAACGGACACTTTTCTACCTTCCAGCAGCAGCTCTTCTTCGAAGTCCTCCATGGGGTTCGACTGCGGCTTCCGACGCCACTTCAGACCTATGCACCCGGCTTCCCTGGGATAGGTAACTTGGGTACCTCGGTATCCACGAATGGGGTGGCTCTCCAACCTCCTATCTTCCACAGGGTTTCTTCGAACTCCACCGGGAAGGGTCCTTAAACTCTAAAACTTCAACCGCGATTTTCCCATAGAATTGTACGGAGCACGCGGTCGTGTTCCCACACTGCACCCGTCCTCCGTGGGGTCCCTTTCTACTCACCTTGGGTGGTTCCTTGGGGTCCCAGCGATTCTACGTCCTCTTGACACTGTCTTGACTCGACTTAGTATATAGTTTGGTCCCCCCCGGGGCCCACTGTGTATTTGTGCTATTTACTGACATTTCTGTTCTTAAGTATTGTGTCCTTTGTGATTATCTCCGTGTAGGAGATACTGTGTCGTACTAGATAGTGTTATACTAATAAATACATATTTTTATAACTACTGTGTGGTTCTCCTTTCATTTAACCAATACTATAAGGTTGCATTCTGGTAGAACAAGCTGCTTAACATTCCTTCAAGACTAAGCCTGAAGGCTGCTCTCCACAGCTACCACTTGCATAGCTTTCTAAGGTCATCTTTGACCTCTTAAATCACCATAAGGGTTGTTTGGACTGGTGCAAGGTTAATTAGTGGACAGCATATTACCAGGCCAACTTCTCACAGTAGCATTTTGTTGAAGTTGTTCATTTTAGTTGAGAATAATAATAATACGTTTTTCCTAGCTCTACTGAGAGGGCGCTACTTTATTAACTACTTTTGCTCCTCTTCAGCAATACATGAGGAATGATGACGTCGCTACTTGTATATTGCTCGTAAACGTTTTTGATTGCCTCATCTATCAACCAACCCAACACAGTCCACATTCACAATGTGCCTAAAGTCCACATTGAAAATATGCTGGAAGCTCACTGAGTTTTCACTGTCCTTATGACTCTGAAGTGAGGCAGCTACCATTGTTGGCAGTAAACATTGTTCCTGGCTCATCCCAGCTGGCGATATGAAAGGACCAGGAGTGGTTCATCCCCGAAGGAACCCGCCACCACGCAGGCTCCAGTAGGGTACACAGAGTTTTCTACCAGGCTTTGGGAAGGAAAGCGCCACCTCCCTATTTCAGGCTGGCCAGGGACTCCACCCACGTCCCCAGTCAGTCAAATGGGGAAGGTGATGATATTTAAACTCCTGTCACCCTCTGGAACCCTCTCTTTAGTTCTGGAAAGACAGTGTGATAGCTACCCTCCCACCCCAACAACATAGGATAGGAAAGGTCCACTGAGCAGAACCCTTAAGGAATATTAGGGTATGAACTAACTTGTTTTGTTGCAGTAGCTGTTATACTTGACTTGCAAGCCAATGCACTGCAGCCAGGAAGTCAGCTACCAGCCCAAGTGAAAGGGGCAGCACCCAAGAAAACACAGCTGTGGAATAGGTCATGGCAACATGGCCACGGATAGAACCCAGAAATGATGGAAGGATTTTGGCACTGAACGTTCAGCTGGAAGGGCATGTATTGTTGGGGAGTGGTATGGCCATATTGTAGGTCTGGTTGAAGTGAAGGTGAGTGAAGCACGGCAATTGGGAGTGGAGATCCGCCCAGAGTGCCTGACTGGATGAGGCACGGCTACCAGGAATGTGAACTGCCTCCCGGAATGCTTGAATGGCTGAAGGTGAATTAAACATGGATGCTGTAAGACTGATTGTTGAAGCCTGGCCAGTGGGAGTGAAGGGTCCGCTTGTACCTGATTGCCTGAGGCACGGATACCGGAATTAATGGCCACCTGGCTTGCCTGATTTATTGGAGGGAAGATTGTGCATAGTCACAGTAAGTGAAGGATAACCCGAGGTGCCTGACTGACTGAGGCATGGATACTGGAAGTGACAGCCAACTCGTATGCCTGATTAACTGAAGGTGATACCAGTGAATATTCAGCGGCTGGGAAACTATATAAAATACTTACTTTGAATGTAGAGTACCAAGTGAAACCATGATGGATCACTTGTAAGTGAAAACAGCCAATAAACTGTGCCTTTTACTCTTCCGATCAAACAAGTGTGGTCTCCATTCCTTGCATTTCGGGTCGGTGACTGGGTAGTGGTATCACTGCTATACACCCCCAACGTTGGACACCAAGCGGTGCAGGTTCAGCTGTCTGGTTGAGATGTGGACATCTGGGTTCTTTCAGTGGAAGGAGAGCGGTTGGGGCCTAGAGTTGCAGATGTGTATGGTAAACTGAAGCAGCGACAAGGAATGAGCGACAGGCAGGAGGCGTTGCTGCATAGAATGAGTAGGGTCTGAGGAGGGTTCAGTGTTCCTCTGAAGTAAAACGGTGTCTCAAGGGAGGTGGTGTGAGGCTGCTAGAGGCGGCTAATAACCTCATTGCACTTTGCTCATACTGATAACAGCAAGTAAAACGGCCTGCTCTTGTTTCGGCTCCATAATGCGTGGGCGGGCAATATTACTTAAGTGTCTTTCAAATATATTTAGTTAACTTATTTGGATTACTTTTTTAACAAAGTAATCCTGCCATGTAAAGCTTTACGATACAAAAGGGGATGATGGACGGAACGTTTGAGCCAATCAAACACTCACCCCCAGTCAACTGATCTGGGTTTAATCCATCATCATTCTTTAGCTCACTCCACCACCCCAGTTCAGACATGGCCATATGCAAATCAGTCTGACCCTGTGCCTCATGGGAACAGTCCAGCCCGAACTGCCAAGCCATGTCTTCCCTGGACCGGAAACAAGCATCCTAGGACCGGTTTCTGGCATTCCAGCCGTCATCAGCCAGGCTTGCTTGAATCCAGTGGCAAAGGGACCAACGTCTGGGCATACCCCCGCCAACTTAGGGCGAACAAAGCGATACAAAAGGGGATGATGGACGGAACGTTTGAGCCAATCAAACACTCAACCCCAGTCAACTGATCTGGGTTTAATCCATCATCATTCTTTAGCTCACTCCACCACCCCAGTTCAGACATGGCCATATGCAAATCAGTCTGACCCTGTGCCTCATGGGAACAGTCCAGCCCGAACTGCCAAGCCATGTCTTCCCTGGACCGGAAACAAGCATCCTAGGACCGGTTTCTGGCATTCCAGCCGTCATCAGCCAGGCTTGCTTGAATCCAGTGGCAAAGTGAGCAAGGGACCCATGTCTGGGCATACCCCCGCCAACTTAGGGTGAACAAAGCGATACAAAAGGGGATGATGGACGGAACGTTTGAGCCAATCAAACACTCACCCCCAGTCAACTGATCTGGGTTTAATCCATCATCATTCTTTAGCTCACTCCACCACCCCAGTTCAGACATGGCCATATGCAAATCAGTCTGACCCTGTGCCTCATGGGAACAGTCCAGCCCGAACTGCCAAGCCATGTCTTGCCTGGACCGGAAACAAGCATCCTAGGACCGGTTTCTGGCATTCCAGCCGTCATCAGCCAGGCTTGCTTGAATCCAGTGGCAAAGTGAGCAAGGGACCCACGTCTGGGCATACCCCCGCCAACTTAGGGCGAACAAAGCGATACAAAAGGGGATGATGGACGGAACGTTTGAGCCAATCAAACACTCACCCCCAGTCAACTGATCTGGGTTTAATCCATCATCATTCTTTAGCTCACTCCACCACCCCAGTTCAGACATGGCCATATGCAAATCAGTCTGACCCTGTGCCTCATGGGAACAGTCCAGCCCGAACTGCCAAGCCATGTCTTCCCTGGACCGGAAACAAGCATCCTAGGACCAGTTTCTGGCATTCCAGCCGTCATCAGCCAGGCTTGCTTGAATCCAGTGGCAAAGTGAGCAAGGGACCCATGTCTGGGCATACCCCCGCCAACTTAGAATGAGTAGGGTCTGAGGAGGGTTCAGTGTTCCTCTGAAGTAAAACGGTGTCTCAAGGGAGGTGGTGTGAGGCTGCTAGAGGCGGCTAATAACCTCATTGCACTTTGCTCATACTGATAACAGCAAGTAAAACGGCCTGCTCTTGTTTCGGCTCCATAATGCGTGGGCGGGCAATATTACTTAAGTGTCTTTCAAATATATTTAGTTAACTTATTTGGATTACTTTTTTAACAAAGTAATCCTGCCATGTAAAGCTTTACAGCGCAGTGGATTCTCATTTGACGTAAATTTCTTCTAGCTGTTGCTTTAGAAGTTTCGTTATCTCCGTCATAGGTTTTGGTATAATGCATTGCATTTTCTTCTGTATTTTTCTCTCATATGTGTAATCATTGACTCCCTCCTCTCTAAGTTCTTATGGAATAATAAGAGATCCAGAATTTCCTTGTCACATCTTCGGAAACCCAAATCCAATGGTGGAGTGAATTTTCCCGATTTTCGGCTTTACCACAAAGCTTTTTGCCTTAGACCTGCTTCTAAATGGCTTCTGGGTGATTCCTCCCCTTTTACTCCTTTATGGGTCATTGTTGAACGATCCTTACTCGCCCCTTTTTCCGTAAAAGAAATATTGGCCTTTACTACGAATGTTAATGTCACTTCTCTTCCGCTATTTAAGCATACATGCTCATTATTAAGGCCTCATTGCCAGCTTAAAATTGACTCTAGAGACTCCTTCCTTCGCTCTCCTCTTTGGCATAACCGTCTCATTACTATCAATAACAGACCTCTTTATTGGAACACATGGAGACTTAAAGGAATCGTTTGGGTTCAGGATATGTTTGATGGTCTGTCTCCTTGCTCTTTTCCTCAGTTTCAGGAAACCTTTAAATGTCCTTGTTCGTTTTGGCATACATTCTCAACTCTTATGGGAATAATTCTGGATGTTTTTATTCTCTCCCTTCAAACAAATCTACGCCAATAGAGGTTCCACTTCTCAGAATACTGTTACTTCCCAAAATGTCCTTGATTTATAAATACTTCCGGACCACAAATTCTGACCGTCCTAAATTTAAAGCAGAACTTGCTAGGGAGGCGGATTTGGATTGTGTTTGGAGTATCGAGTTCTGGGACAAGATCTGGTCTAGAAAATTTCTAGATCTGCCTCCACTACTCAATCCATGTTCTTTGTCTATCACAGATTATACTGTACTCCTCTGTCCATAGCTAAGTTTACACACACTGATAACAAGGTTTGTTGGTCCTGTGACTTTTCCCTGGCAGATTTGATGCACCTTTTGTTTTCTTTCCCTCCTGTAGCTTCCTTCTGGAGTAATATTTGGTCTCGTATTTCAACTATTTTTAATTTGCACACCTCCCTATCCAATATTATTCTTTTTATAGGCAGCCTATCAGATTCATTGGCATTGGCCTTTCATGAAAAAGGTTTATTTGACTTGATGTTCAGCAAATTTGGAAATGTTCAACTAAACTGTCTGTTAAGTCCTGGTGGAACAATGTTTGTCACTATCACAGATTGGATATTGCTTTTGCCTCCTCTTTTAACCCCTTCGCTGCGGGGGTAATTCCCCCGCGGGGGGGTGAATGCGGTGCTCGTGACGAGACCAGCTCGTCATGAGTCACAGTGGAGCTGTGCTCATGACGAGCTGGTCTCATCACAAACCCGCCCACTCATTAATTCTCCCGCACAGGCGGGGAATTAATCACGCGTGGGCGGTGCGCACCTGTTATGACGAGACCAGCTCGTCATGAGCACAGCTCCACTGTGACTCATGACGAGCTGGTCTCGTCATAAGCACCGAAGGGGTTAAACCATTTGTAAATATGGACTTATTTTGGTCACCATTAACCAATTATTTGAATAAGGTTACAACATCCAGTGTCTCACGCAACTGTTCTGAAAATTTTCAACCTCCATAAATTGTTGGTGTCTCTGCTTTCTTTTCCTCTTTAATATTTTTCATTTTTGAACTGTTTCTCTTTTGATTATTTTAATTGTCTCTTTATCTTTTAAGTCATTTTTATACTGTTACTTGATCTTCAGTTACAGATTTATATTCTACTCCCTCTCTTCCCCTCCCCCTTTTTTCCCCTATGATATTGTCAAAATGAAAAATACCTTTCTACTTTACAGCCTATTTTTCCTTGTACAGGACCACAGTTAATATGTCAAATGCTTGGCTTATTTTTCTGTATTTGTTATTAATTCAATAAAGCTTATCAAACATATGTGTAATCATTAAAAAAAACATTAAAAAGACACGGCAAGGCCCATAATTTAAGGTGCATTTTACTTTTTATATCCCTCTGTGAAGTAGTTACTGGTAAAGCACATCACATAACCACAGGCACCTGATGTGACATGGCGAGTGCGCCTGTTCCCTTTTAGCGCCGGGATTATGTGACCCTCTCACAGCTAAACATCAGTGCCATTTTACCGCATTTCACCTTTGGGAGGCTTTGTATGTACAGCTAAAAACAGAGAGCACTGCGCTGGCAGGGGCCAGGTTACATAATGGAAATGTCAATTTGTGGTCAAATACCTGAGGAAACATTAGTGTTTCTCAACGAGATTGTAGCGGCTGGATGGCAATTTGCAGTTCATTGTGCGGTGTTGGTTTCTCACTCCGCTGATCGCCTTTCATTGAGTCACAGACTACACACTAAGTAGGAAAAGAGCCTACGGCCATTTAAGCTTAAAATCGACATTTATGTTCGTGCAAATTAATGGAAACCGCTCTGAACAATTTTAAACCCTTTCTTTTTAATTAGATGATCTGTAGGCGGACGCTCTCTGCATCAATGGTTCTTGCACTCGCTGAAGGGTATCTTAGTATGTCCAGACGGACTCGGGAGAGTTTGTAGGCTGTGTTTTTGGGTCGATGTCTCTGCAGTGGAGGCCGGCATGGTTCGCAAGTTGTGGGGCGGGCGCCGGGGGCGGGTGCGTGCGCCGGGGGCGGGCGGTTAAAAAAACAAACAGTTACCTTGCTGCGCCGGTCCAGCGTCTCTGCTCCTGCTCTCCAAGGCATAGAAAAGGCTCTCCTGACCAATTCCAACGCAGCGTTGTGATTGGTTTTGAGCGTCCTGGTTCAACGCTCAACCAGGGAATGGGGGGCCTGTGCTTGTTCTCCTCACAGGCTGTAATGGAGAACGGGGAAAGGGCTCATGACTGGTTTGGGCGGCCCCAGAGGGCCGGCCAAACAGTCATTGCGCAGTTAGGAGTGGGCAAACCACTTCTCACCTGCCCTGCCCTGCTCCGAGAGCAGAGCAGCCCTACCCACCCGCCCGTCCACAAAGCAACAGAAAATATAAAATGATAATAACTCAGTTATTATCATTTTATGTTTCATTTGCAGTGCGCTGCTTAAAAGCAGTGGGGTGACGCTCCTCCGCCATAGCGGAGGAGCCGCCCGTGTGTCTCTGTACAGGCTGCCATGTCTGCCGCTTAGCAGGCCACTTACAGCCCGCCAAAACTGACTGGCCTTTATCACCCAGATAGGCGGTCTTTGTTTTATCCAACGTCTTTATCTCAAGAAAACCATGTACTGTAAAAGTGATATTTTTACTTTTTTTTAAAAAAAACTATGTTTAGAGAAAACTTCAATAAAACAACTCTGACATAATTATCATTCCAACTATTATAATGATTTATTCCAGTGGTCGGAAGTGCATTTTAAAAAAGTACGGGAACTGTGACCCTGAGTCCAATGGGGATGGTGTTAGCGAGTGCGGGTGCGGGATTAAAGGCGTGGCTAAAACAAACAAAATGTTCTGTAACTATTTTGTTGGTCTTTCACCTTCCAGTAACTGCATGGAAAATAACACACATCTTAAATGAAAAATAAATGC
Source organism: Calotriton arnoldi (assembly GCA_963921515.1). Lineage (NCBI taxonomy): Eukaryota > Metazoa > Chordata > Amphibia > Caudata > Salamandridae > Calotriton > Calotriton arnoldi. Next base: position 2,397,908 of record CAWUFW010001127.1, on the reverse strand, counting down.
AAGTTAAACTAATAAGTGAAAGATGCACCATTTTTTGTTGTGCAACCTCTATTGGTTAATGCAATCACAGAAGGTATCTGTGTGTGTAACCATAGAGCCACGGAATTGAATTCTGGTTGGTGCATTGGGGAATAATGACGTGTGTTTTAGTGCTACAATGTCCCGACCTGTGACAGAAAGCAACTTCAGTATGTACGTCATCATTTTAAACTTGCATTACACACAGTATAAGATAGGCTGCCACAAAGTGCACAAAAAGATTTAGGTTTAAGATAAAAATGTGCTTCCAAATATAGATCAGAGTAATGTGCAGACTGTACCTAGTATTTACCATTAGAGGGAGTGAGAAGCAATAGCGCAGGATGCCCTCCGCTTTCTAGTCTGCATTAGTTCTATCACAATGAGAGGGCACTCCTATATTTTATTGTTCCCAGAAGACTCTAGTGGTAGGGGACCGGAACCCTGGAATCTATTAAATTATATATTATTACCGACTGGATGACCAGCAGCAACTTAAAACTCAATAGAGACAAAACAGAGGTTTTGGTAGTTGGGAACACTCTGACTCTTTGGTCTGAACTCCAGTGGCCCAACTATCTAGGTGAACTTTCCTCTCCTAAAACTGAAATTAAATGTTTATGTTTTTGGATAGACAGTCATCACACCATGGAGGTACAAGTAAGAAAACTCTGCCTCCTGCTTTGACCTTCTCCGGGCTCTTAGGAAAATTTTGAGTTGGCTCCCCCCGGCATTCGGAGAACCGTGGTCCAAGGCCTCATCCTGTCCCGCCTAGACTATGGCAATTCAGTCTATTTGGGAAGCCCTCAGGACATGGTCAAGCGCTCCAAAGCATAATTCAATTTCCTCCTCCATTGTTACCCTGCACTGGTTGCCGTATGTAAAAGAATCAAATTCAAATTCCTCTGTCTGGCCCACAAAATGATGAACACTAAAAGTCCCCCTTTAATTCAGAGATTGTTAACTCCTTACACTCCCAATCATTGCGCTCCGCAGACTAGAGACTTTATTGATACCGAGAATCAAGAAAATGAGAAGTGGTGGACGTTCCTTTGCCTGTCTGGCAGCTAAACTCAGGTACTCTATTTCTCTATATTTAAGATTGGCCAACGATGAAGCCAAACTCAGGAGGCTTCTCAAAACTCACCTCTTTGAGTGATTCACCCATGGTGCGAGCTTTAGGAAGAACATGACTTCAGCGCTGGGAAGCCTGTTGGGTAGCGATGCGCTTTATAAATGCTAGTATAGCATATAAAGGGTTCCTCAATCACTAGTACCAACAGTGGCATGCTTCATCATTGGATCCTCGCCCACTGCACTTAGTGATAGTGGGTGGTCTCAGCGTTGTTTGTTAGCAGAGCTCTTATTGATATGGGATCTGTGTTTAAAATTGCGTGCAGGTTATTCCAGTCACAGTTAAGTAGATCTCTTTATTGTTGATACCTTTGGCAAGATAAGGATCCTTTTATATAATCTAATAGATTCCAGGGTTCCTGTCCCCTACCACCAGAGCCTTCTGGGAGGAATAAAATATAAGAGTGCCCTCTCTTTGTGATAAAACTAATGCAGTCTGTACCTAGGGAAAACCTTGTTTTATAACTGTCCATTAAAGGCACGCACTCCACTGCTCATCAGGTCGCATTACAGTACCACCCAAAAAGAATACTTCAAGTGACTCCACCAGTTAAAGCCAATACCGGCTTCTAAACAGCCATTACATTTGCAGATTAATCAAAGGCTCACATTTACATTTCTTTTAGGCAGCAGATACCTGGCACGAAGGCCAGTTTCTAGTTAAGCTCTCTAACCCCCTCTCTGCTTCACAGCACAGGAGACTTTCTCCCCTCCATTTCAGCTGGGGCATCTCAAATATTGGAATTAATCATCCCAGGATGGTTATCCTATAACTTAAAGTGAGGGAACTGTTTATGTCAAATAAAAATAGTGGACATGTTGTGTCTCTCAGATCCTGCCCACTTTGACCTTTGGTTTATTCACCAATGCTCTCGCCTGTCTGCAGTGCAGATGTTGGCATGGCACTCCAAGCCTTTCTGATGAGCCGTAAGATGCTGCCCATGGCTATCTGGTGTTGGGGGTATAAATTATTTAGCAATCTACTGTTTAAGTATTAACTTAATACAAGGAGCTGGGTCGAGCCTCTTACCAAGTATTGTTTGATGTTACTGACAGCTACCATTAAGATTTGTTAAGTGACAGCGATACTGAGTCATTGCACAGATGCTTAGGTGCATTGAGTTTTGAAAACACCCTTCCTCTTGTTACATTGTGGTCTGTCCATAACAACTGGCTAATGCTGAAAATATATATTTTCGATAACCGGCAGTAGTGGAAAGTTTTGAGAGGGGTGTCTCCTAATGTGCCCATCCCTTCTGAAATCTTAATATCCTGTGTTGTTGGAGATTCTTCTTTATTACCCCGATAGGGTAGTGGGACGTCTGTTTTTAAGAGAATCTAGAAATTAACAAAAATGCGACACAAACAAATGCAGTGTGTATCATCAATCCATATCAATGTTGTGGAAGATCAAACAGAAATTCCAGTTATCTGTAGCTAAGGGAAGAAAGAGCCAGCCATAGATTTACTGGCAATCATAAAGGCAGTGAAGCAGCTGGAATATATGCGATATTAAGTGAGTCAGGGAGTGGTTTTGGGAGAAAATGTTGATAGACTGAAGGAATGAGTTTGGGCAATAGCGTAAGTTAAGATGGACATGCAATGCATTCAGCCCAAACTAGTAAAGATGTGATCATGTGTTCAGACATTCCGCCAAATGAGGAGAAAGCAAGAATGGGGTAACTGGTAGCACTGATAAGCGAATACCAATTTCAGAAGTAAAATAGTGAGCAAAAATTACCAATGACGGGAAATTCGGGAAGGGTTTAAAGACATAGCAGATGAAGGAATGACCAGGATGTGGATGTACTAAAGACAAATAAATATCATAACATAAAGTATGCAGACAGGACATTAAGATTCTGCTTCTGCCTGCAAAGAAACAGTAGCGGGAGCCTTCTTTAGGAGGCAACGATTTATAGGGAGCAGTTTATTTTAGTCTGGAAGGTTAGCCTTATATTTGCTGAATGCCTTTGGTGGCATAGTATGTCACTTTATGTGTCCCTTGGACTCACTAAGGCCACAAACGTAGTCTTCAGCATGGCCAACTTTGAATAAGGAGACCCCATTGGTTGTAATTTTGTGGAAGAGCTCCAGGTGATCTGTTTGCTTGACAATTAAACAAAAGCAAAATGGAGTATGATTATAATACTCCAAAGGAGTGCCCATCTGAAAAGTACACTTTAAAATGCAGAAAGAGACAAGGAAGGCAGCCATTTAAACAAAGGCACAAATACGCGAAAATAATGCTAAATCTGTGAACAAATGAGACAAATCTTTTTTACGTTAATCACTCAGAAGGAAGCAGTAGAGTTGCTGTACTGGTCTGTAGGAAAAAGATGAAAATAATCAACCATTTCTTATTTTGGAAACAAACACCTAACACGTTTAATTTTTCCTTCAATAAACGCTTTGTATAACACAACCCCTGACATATCCAATTTACTCTTACAGATATTTGGTATGTACCGTGTTTTATTCTTCTGTAATTATTAAAAAACTCATGAGTATTCTTTCGATATATAGTATTTTTTTGTTTGTTGGAGCAACTAAACCACTGGTGTGAAGTTTCTCTCATCCTCATGTTTGCTTTTATTTGTTTTCCACACCTACAGAGCAGATCGGCCAGGATATCTTGGAAAATCTTAACCATGACAGAGAGAAAATTCAAAGAGCTCGAGAACGGGTACGTTATTTGAAGTGCATTTCAATAAGAAACTGTAATAACCCCTCATCCATTTATCTACACACTTGGCAGCACACCCACTGCAAACTTAACCATCCTCTAGTAGCAAGACATTCAGCTCATGTTAAGTATTTTAGTTCTCAAAGAGGGTTTTAATGATCTATCAGAAAGCAACCAGGATGGGAGAACTCTGATGTCAATGGACACATGTTTCCAAGCTTCAGTATCCCACGAGAGAAGTATTGAATTTTGTACTTGACAGCTTTCATTGCTAATAGTGTGATCACTATAATGGGAGCGCAGAATATTGTGCCACTTGGGAATTCAAAAAACAGGAGGTGGGAGTGGTTTTGGGGCGTATGTGGGCCCAAAACTAGGTCAGCTAAAATTAATAGGTCCCATCTCATGCCTCTACATCCTTTCCCACAAATGGCAGTAGAAAAAGACTTCTAGAATTATCAGACCTGTCCATTTCACTACCTATTTCAGGATTTATAGAGCCTACTGTAGTCTTTGGCCTAGTCATTCCTGTTCCAATTCCTACTGCCCATTGTGAATTGTAGGTGTTATCAGATTCTGCATTTTCCCCAGGCAGGTTTTACTCTCAAGATGATGCTGAGGAGTGTGTCTAGTGTATACAAATGGGGTGGGAAGAACGAATGTAACAAGACATGGGTGTGCTGTTGAGGTGGCAAACTCCAATCCACTACCTTTATTAATACTGTCTGCCCTTCACACCTCTCTGGAAATGAAGTGCAGCACCGAAAGGATTAAGGACCCTCAAAAACAATTCCCCTGTCCAAACATTTGACAGCTACTACACCTTTCCTGCAAGGTGGTGTGCACTCTATCTCTGCAAAGTGGGAGCAATGCCTCGGCTTACTGAGACGAAGTATGGGGGCACTAACAGTTGTAGAATCGCCAGGAAAGTCATCTTTCCTTTCTCTTTCATCCATCTTGTTCTCCCTCATTCTTCTTTCTTCACTTCCAAACTGACTGGGAATTGTAGGCTGGGGTGTAAGCACGTGCTCAACCACGCTTCTAGCAAAAATGATTGTGCGGAGATTACAGGATAAAAACGTTTTCTGTGTGAAGGTGCAGGCAGGGAGCAATGGATACAAATAGCTCGCAAGGTAGACTCATTTACAGAAGTATTCATTTCCATGTGGGATGCGTGCCTTGGAACATCACCAATGCGGGTTTTGTTCTGTAGTCACTAATGTCATATGTTTCATGATGCAGGATGCTCCCCCTGGTGATGTAGGCGTGGGATCTCCTCATAGAGCCTGGGTGTCCTGGTGGCTGTCAGCAGTACCTCCAAGAGAATGCAGCATAAAAGCGAATGGCTTCATTCTTCTTTTGGGAGGGAAGTGTAGAGCTGCCACCGGGGCCACTTCACACACATTCTGCAGTTCCTGTTCTCTCGATGCTTCTTCCTGAAGCAATACACAGTTTGGCTAGGCATGATGTTATGAGAAACCTATCCACCAAGGCCTTGCTGCCTTCTCCTCCTCCAGTTCTGTTCTAATTGCTGTGGAATCTAATCAAATGATGATAATGGAGGAAACCGGAGGATTCATTTCCTCATAAGTTAACTCCCCTACTCATAATAGAAGGGCTCTTTCCCATTACCAATGCCCTCACTCCATCCCCTCAGCCATTTGCCTAAAACACACCACTTTTCTCGAAAGGGTGTTTGTCCATACAGGGGAAGGCTTGGTTATGTTTGACACAAGAGAAAGGGTGCATGCTACCAGGGGTGCAAGCTCTAAATTAGCAATGATAATAGCAGCAGTTTTTAGTCCCACCGCAAGGTGATCAGATACCTACAAGTGGAAGAGGAGTCAGAGCCTCATATGTAACAGAGGCATCATGGAATGTAACTGTTCCTTTGTTACAAGTAAGTAGATGGTGAGGAAATGTTTATTTTTATCCACTAAGGCCATTCTGGATTCTGTGTGCTCTGTGCACCCCTACATTTCTTGTAAGATCCTCATTAAGATGATTTCTCTTCATGGTAGCAGGGACACCTCTACATTCTCTATCACAAGATCAGACTACTGAAGCTCCTTTCGTTGATGAAGGTTATAGGGATAAAAAGTTTCCATTCGCTTTTGCCGATTTTGGTTCCCACATTTGGGTAGCGTTTTACATTTTAAATCATTGCACATGGTAATTATTTGTGTCCACTGTGGGTCTCTGAAAGGCTAAAGGCTGAAATCTTGACGGCTAAAATGTTGTGGACTAAATCTGCTGCCATTGTAGCTCTTCACCATCGTCTGGCCATCGCCGTCCACCACTCCTCTTGCCACATCTGCTTCTTCGTGCAGGAGTTATCCCAGCTGGCCGTTCTGACCTGCAGACTCAAAACAACCCTGCAGCTTCTTCTCTCTCTCCTCAGTCTCTGGCATGGCCAGACCTTTATGCACTATGCACCCATTGAATCTTCTCTTCTTGGAGGCAGTCCTGCACTCTACGTGGTAGGGCATACAGCAGTCCATGAGCCCACCAACAGCCGAGACAGGGTACTGCACTCCCGGCAGCTCTCTGATACTCAAACACAAGGCAGCCCATCGCTTGGCACATCAGTTACCAGCCCCGAGGATGGAGCTGCTCCAAAGCTCTGACAGTATGCCGATATCTCATAGCCCAGAAAGCCACAGTGCCAAAGCTGCATGGAAAGCAGTGTTTCGACATATGGCCCATTATTCTTCTATGTCACCTGAAAAACCATCACATTTTTGATGATGGTTATGGATAGATGCTAGGCTCAGGCAGTGGGGGAACAACCCTGAACCTTTGCTTCGCCTAACACTAGAGAAATTGCACAAGTACTTTGGAGTTTACCACAGATCACTGTGTGAGGGAAGGATGAACAACACTGCCTCTCATGCATACTCTGGTGTTCATGTTGGCGTTTGTGGCCTTTCACCTTTCCTCTCCATCTTGTTTCTTCATAGGGAACCTTTGGTGACATCCTCAGTTATGGATGTCGTTTATCAAAGTAATCATTGCTCATAGCTATCCACACCCATTTTGGTGCATTCTCTACCGGTCTGTATGTCCTCCATATAGGTATGGGCAAAATCTGCAGGGCCCCTGCCCAACTATTAGAGCCTGGTCATTTGCATAAATCCTAGACAACCATGTTCTCACCAGAGATGACGATGCTTAATTGTTGTGCCTCGAGAATGCAGAGAATACCATAAAGGTGTTTCGTGTTAGCAAATCCATGCAGATTTTCCCCCTAAATGCCTAAACCAAGGCAATGAACGTCTTAGGAGGAAAATGTGTTTGGAAAAGCTTTTTTATTTCAGGAAGCCAGTTAGTTGCCTTCTACATTCCTCCATGTAGCCTTCTCTGTTGAGGAAGAGGCAGAGCTGGACTATATCATCATTTCAAATGCAAAATAGTGAGTGCAGACCTGGACCGGAATCAAGCATCCTAGGACCGGTTTCGGGCTTTCAGCCCTCATCAGCCAGGATAGCTTGACTCCAGTGGCGTAGTGAGCACGGGACCCACGTCTGGGCATACCCTTCCCACTTAGGGCGAAATGCAAAACACACAAGATGATGGACGGAATGTTGCACATTGGCAAACATTCACCCCCAGTCACAGATCTGGGTTTAATCCATCGTTATTTTGCTTCACCACGCCACCCCAGTTCAGACATAGCCATATGCAAATCAGTCTTGACCCTGTGCCTCATGGGAACAGTCCAGACCGAACTGCCAAGCCATGTCTTCCCTGGACCGGAATAAAGCATCCTAGGACCGGTTTCGGGCTTTCAGCCCTCATCAGCCAGGATAGCTTGACTCCAGTGGCGTAGTGAGCACGGGACCCACGTCTGGGCATACCCTTCCCACTTAGGGCGAAATGCAAAACACACAAGATGATGGACGGAATGCTGCACATTGGCAAACATTCACCCCCAGTCACAGATCTGGGTTTAATCCATCGTTATTTTGCTTCACCACGCCACCCCAGTTCAGACATAGCCATATGCAAATCAGTCTTGACCCTGTGCCTCATGGGAACAGTCCAGACCGAACTGCCAAGCCATGTCTTCCCTGGACCGGAATCAAGCATCCTAGGACCGGTAACGATGGATTAAACCCAGATCTGTGACTGGGGGTGAATGTTTGCCAATGTGCAGCATTCCGTCCATCATCTTGGGTGTTTTGCATTTCGCCCTAAGTGGGAAGGGTATGCCCAGACGTGGGTCCCGTGCTCACTACGCCACTGGAGTCAAGCTATCCTGGCTGATGAAGGCTGATAGCCTGAAACCGGTCCTAGGATGCTTGATTCCGGTCCAGGGAAGACATGGCTTGGCAGTTCGGTCTGGACTGTTCCCATGAGGCACAGGGTCAAGACTGATTTGCATATGGCTATGTCTGAACTGGGGTGGCGTGGTGAAGCAAAATAACGATGGATTAAACCCAGATCTGTGACTGGGGGTGAATGTTTGCCAATGTGCAGCATTCCGTCCATCATCTTGTGTGTTTTGAAGGGCTAGAATACCCAGGGCCTTTATGAGTGGATAAGTAAAATGTGGGGCTCAAAGGAAAGCCTCCTCCGCCTTTCAAATCTACATTGGTTTTCTTTGTGACTATCCATGGAAGCCACAGCAAAATAAGTGACTACGTCTTGCTTCACTATCCTGAGAACTCTACGCAAAATCCTTGACTTGCTACCAGTACATTCTAGGAGGATTGTAGTCCAGGCGCTCATTCTTTCTTGTCTGGACTACAGGAACTCTTTATATTTGGGTTCATCTAAGTCGGTTTTCAAAAGACTACAAGTGGTCCAAAACACCGCAGCAAGGACCCTTTTTAAGTTGCCCAAATATGTCTCAGCCAAAAGTGCATTAGCATCCTTGCACTGCCGTCCAGTAGATCAAAGAATGAAGTTTAAGGCTCTATGCATGGCTCACAGGACAATGAACTGCAGGAGACCCTCTATGATCTGTGTCCTTTTAGTATCCTACACCCCTAACAGGATGCTAAGATACTCCAACGCTGCTCTGCTGAGGGGCCTGCGTATTCAAAGGACCAGATGGGTGGGAAGATCCTTCTCATTTCTGTCCCCCAAATTTGAAATTCAGTGCCAATTGATTTGGGGACTGAGTCGAATAAGAACAAATTTGGAAAGTTGCTAAACATTTAGCTGTTTCCCAACTACTCTTGACTGACATAGTTTGAGAGGTTGCTAGGTGCACATCATAACTCATGCAGCGCTGGGAATCCTTAGGGCAGCTACGCTCTTTATAAAATGGTATAACATAACTACCATGGTGAAAACCCGGCTCATGGGTGGCGTGACAGTATATGGACGTGAACGGTTTGACACAGTTAAACGTTCTCTATTTATTATTAGATACAATAAAAAATCTCACTCACCTGTATTTCTTCTATATGAAGTTAATCATATATTTACAAGCTGACCTCATTCACTTAATTCAATTCTTTTCTTTCATTTCTCATAATTTACTTTATCGAATTGCAGCAATAATTTCAAAAATGCATCACAAATCAGTCATTATGTACCACCTTTCATCAAATGTTACAACACATCTCTCTATTCACACACACACACACACATATATATATTAAATATGACATAAAAATATATAAATTCCAACCCGACAACCAATCTGCTCCATGCGCGTATACTCATACATTTAATCAACATCCCTCCAAAGAAACTCTTATTGATACAACTTGATGGATTTGTGATGCATGTTGGAAATTATTGCTGCAATTTGATAAAATAAATTAGAAGAAATGAAAAAGAAATTTTATTAAGTGAATAGGGTCAGTTTATAAATATATGATTAACTCCATATAGAAGGAATACAGGTGAGCAGGAGTTTTTGTTGTATTTAGTTTACTTCCCTCTTTCCCATACCTTCAATTTGTATTTGGGTGTGCCCTCTGTTGTTTTGCCCTATTTATTATTAGGTCTTAAGCACTAGCACCAGAAGCGTAAAAGTTCAGCAGTGGTTCATAAGGAACCATGAAACTTCTACACTGTGCTTGTTAGCAACTCCCACTACTTTTCGAACAAAAATAGTCTTCTGCAAGTTCACTTCGGAGCTGTGAAGACCTGTCACCATGTTTGGTATCGCTCAGTTAACTGGCTCCTGCTCTAGTCCTCGCTATCCTTGACCCCTAGTACTCCAGACTTACCTTTTATCTCTTGCTCTACAGCTACAGCCTCTGCTACTGCTCTTGCCTCTTGCTGAACCTTCCTCAGCCATACTGTGCTGCTTTTTAAATTTTAACAGTATGTGCCCGAGATGCTGCACAGCTTATTCAGCCCTACATCTGCCCTTTTAGGTCAAAGCCTACCAGACAGCGCAGCAGTCTGGTCTGCTAGCAACATCCTGGGGATATTCGGAAAGCTTCCCTGGGAATGCATTCAGCCCGTTGTTTACCATTGGCTTTTTGGTTGGTAACTTTCATTTGCTTGCTTTCTATTTGCTGACTCTATTTGTTTTAGGCTGTCCAGCTCAAGTCCATCCCTTCCCTTGCCCAAGCCCTATTTTCTGTATTTGTCCACCAGGGCTCGATTTCTGTAAACAGGCCTTTAAATCTTGTTCGTATCTTTTCACATTTGCTGTGCATTTAAAGACAGAGGCCAAATGCCTGGCTCTCTCTTCCAGAAAGCTTGGTGTTTACTTTTCTTTCGCGGACATAAGTGAGAGGAGTTATATGCCTATCATGCTGGCTCCAGCAGAGTGCTTAAGGATAGCTGTACAATGTTATTTTTTTCTAGCACACTGCACTCTACTCCGCTCTGAATTAATCCACTCTACACCACTGCACTCTACACCACTGCACTCTACACCACTGCACTCTACACCACTGCACTCTACACCACTGCACTCTACACCACTGCACTCTACACCACTGCACTCTAAACCACTGCACTCTAAACCACTGCACTCTACGCCTCTCTACTCTGTACAACTCTGCTCAATGTCAATGCACTCTACGCCACACTACACCACTGCACTCTTCGCCACTATACTCTACACCACTCCAATCTAGGCTACTCCACTGTACTATGCACAACTCCACTCTACACCACTCTGCAGCACTTCACTCAATTGTCACTGCACTCTATGCCAATACACTCTACGCCAATGGACTCTACTCTGTACCACTCCACTCTATGCTACTGCACTCTATTCCAATCACCTGTACGCCACTCTAATCTACTCTACAATTACAAAATAGTCCCTGACAGGGGAGATGCACACAGAAAACAATAAATATAGGCCTGAAATCAGTGCCATATTAAAGCTGTCCAGCCGGACAGAAATTTTAATAATGTATCAAATCAGATAAAACACAAGAATAAAGTGGGACGCAATCCTGAGTCCAACGCAACATATATAACAAAGACACAAATGAACAGAAATTCACAAACTCAGAAAAAGGCTCAGGCAGGACAAAAAATGCTTGTAACTTGTATAAAGAAATGCAACAAGCAAACAATATGTAGGGACTATTTTGTAATTGTAATGTACTACTACCACCCAAGGTCCCTGACCATTACAATTGGGTTCCCTTGTTAATTAAACACACTCTAATCTACTCTGCACAATGCAGTCTCTGCCACTGCACTCTGCACCACTTTGTCTTTGCTGTACGCCACTGCATTCTACCCTGCAACACTCCACTGTACCCCACTGCACTCTACGCCAATCCACTGTACGTCTTTGCACTCTACTCTGTAGTATGTAGTCTATGCCACTGCTCTCTATGCCACTTGCTCTCTACGCCACCCTACTCTGTGCCACTGCACGGTTAACTCTACTCTGCACCACTGCACTCTACACAACTTAACTCTGTAGCACTGCACTCTATGCTGCTCCACTCTACGCCACTGTACTGTACTCTGCACCACTGCTCTCTGCCACTCTACTCTGCACCACTCTACAACACTGCACTCTATGCCACTCTACTCTGAACAACTGCATTGTATGCCACTGTATTCTACGCCGCTGCACTGTATGCCACTCTATTCTTTACTATGTGCCACTCTAATTTATGCCACTGCATTCTACAGCTTTTATTGAACGCCGCTGAATTCTATGCCACTGCACTCTACACTACTATACTCTGCAACACTCTACAGCACTCTACGACAATGTACTCCACACCAGTCCACTGTACTCTACTCTTCTCCACTCCACTGTTACCCACTATGCCATTGCACTCTACTCTGCAACACTCTACGACATTCTACACCACTGCACTCTACAACACTCTACTCTGCAACACTGAACTCTACACTACTGAGCTCTACACCACTCTACTCTGCATCACTCCACTCTATGGCACTTCAATCTGCAGTACTCCACTCTGCAGTACTCCACTCTACGCCACTGCACTGTATGCCACTGCACTCTAAGACACTATACTCTGCAACTCTGCACACTACGCCCCTGAACTCTTCGCCACTCTACTCTGCACTTCTGCATTCTTTGTCACCTCACTCTGACACACTACTTCGCATCACGCCACTCTATGCCACTTTACTCTGCTAGTTCATATAAAAAATGGAGGGAAGAAGAAGCAGAGGTTCATTCGGCTTCCAAGTGGTATTTTGTCATCAATCAAAAAAAGCAGGGGAGATTGAACCACAATGGTCTCAGTATTCGGATGGAGACACACAGCAGCTCTGCAAAGGACGGTTTTGTAAGCCAAGCTAGAACCTATGTCCTTATATCCCTCATACCATGAAGTAATTTGAATATTTGCTTTAAGTTCTTGGCCAAAGATGGCACCTATAACCACGATCCGTCTCGAGCAACGTGTTCTCCCTGATGAAGACGAGTGAGTTAGTCCACCCATCTATACAATAACGGAAGGTCCTAAAGTATGAGGCTTCCTTACTTCTGGCCCAGATGAAGTCTATAGACCTGTATGGGCTGTTCCAGGCCGAAACATGTCGACCTGACAAGTAGGTGTCGTGGATTAGTGACTCATCCACTTAACATGGATCTGTTTTTAGTCTTGCCCCATCCTATTCTCTTTCCTCAATACAGATTTACCTACAGGATAGGAGGTAATTTTAATTCACTTACCACTGTCAACATCCAGACAGTCTCCCTCCTAGTGGAGGTTATGTAGTCACTTGGAGAATGGGACACGCAAGTGACAGACCCAATGATGGCACTATCCATCAAAACACACTGAGCAGAAATTACATACACTGCAGATGAACCTTTGGTTGAGGGTCTCCGAGACAATATTGCTGAGACTCTGGTATTGAGGCCTTTGTGGTTCTTTCCCTTCCCATTTTTTTGATTGATGATCTACTCTGCCCGACTGCACTCTATGCCACTGCACTCTATGCCACTGCACTCTACTATGCAACACTCTAATCTACACCACAGCATTGTACGATGCTGCATTCTACACCACTGACTTCTATGCTGCTGCACTCTACACCACTGTACTCTACGCTGCTTATACACTCTACACCAGTCCACTCACTCTACTCCACTGTACGTCACGCTATACGACTCCACCCTATGCCACTCCACTCTTCGCCATCCCACTTTACGACACTCCACACAACTCTACTCTACATCACTAACTTTTAGCTATGCTAAACAGCAGCCACGCTGGTGTACAACATGGCTAAAACCCATTGGCAAGGCCAATAGCTCTTGCATAGGTGAGACCTATTGGCTTTGCCAATGCTGTTTGCAGTGCCTTTCTCATCCCTTTACTACTTGTTCTACACACTTCTTCGGTATCTCCTCACCATGTTTTGACCATCTGTGTGAAAAGAAATCGTTTTTCAAAATGTATCAATCATTTTTCATTAATATTGTATCGCGAAAGATGGTACCTTTACCAATGTAAAGAACATTGGATGAAGGCGCTCCACAAATCCATAAATAAATGAATAGCGCTCTCTTCCTTTGAGCTCTAAAGGCATCAATAACCCGTAGGAATTTAGAAAAGGTCTTGCACGCTGGTGGTTTGCTAAGCCTTTGGGGCATAATTGTTTATTTTTTTACATCTCTCCTAACCTGAGTGCGTTCTTGTTTCATGTTACTGCACTGAAGCCTGTTGTTTCACCTATGCCTCGTAGACTACTATCGAAATGTTAAAACAAAATAAACAGCAAGACTGCTCTAAGGTGTTTAGATACAACTTATAGTCTCTCCCATGTGGTCTTCTCAATGGATCCACACTGTTAGAATTATACCTCCTAGCAGGAGGCACTGTGCAACCCTTTGTAAAAAAAGAGCAGAGAGCTGAAGGCAGGGAGTCCATGCCCACACCATCCCCAGTGTGGGCCGCCTTTCATTCCACAGTCACTTTTTGCACCCCAGTTTTTCCCTTCTTTCTGCTCCTGGGTGTTGCTTAATTTTGTAGTGGGTTTGATATTTGTTTACCTGGCATGGTTCAGCTGGCTGCACTCGTCTCAGCATCATTTTGTTGCTGCTCCCCGCACTGGCAAGATTGTTTTCTGAAATCGAGGTTTAATGCCTCTTGCTTTTATTATAGTGATGTTTTACACATGCCTCTTGTCTATCTTGGGTACCATGCACTGTGAGATGTGACGACAGGATGTGTGAAAGCAACTTTCAAATTCAATCAGCATACCCTTCGCTGAGAGGGAATCACATCCGTCGGAGTACATCTTCAAAAAGATGTAGTGCACTCCTCAGTGAGTCAGCTGGGCCGTATGGAAACGTGAAACCTTTCTTTCCCTGTGCAGTGTGACCCCAGGGCCAAGTGTTTAACATTAGCCAGCTTTGCAAAAAGATTTGCCGCATGATTCGTGTTTACTGCTGTTTCCGTACTGTGAATATCCTGTTAAACCAAGATCTATTGTGACTGATGACAGCTCAGGAGAAGGATAATGTCAGCTTCAAACAGTCCCTTTTGAAGTAAGCTAGAAGTGGCATTAGGAATGCTTTATTCTGGAGTGCAGCCACCCAATGGGGTCGTTGCTTATTCCTAGTCTCTTTTCTGGACCATCCCTTTGAGAATCCAGATACTTATCCCAAGGGTACTTCTATACGGAAAATTGCCTTTTTGGTGGCCAACACGTTTGCCAGAAGCTTCTAATTGAACCATCTGGTGAAGAGCGCACTATTTATTTTAGGACAATTTGCTTCCCCAAACAGCTTTCTTTATTCCTAAAGCCTTGCCAGTTTTCTCTGTCTTTTCCAGGAAATAATCATCTGTTTTATAACAGGTGTATTTTCTAGGGGGCACATGCATCAAAATTCGGTACAGCGATTCCTTATTAGCGAAAAATAAGGAATCGCAAATAATGACTCGCCCATCGGGATGCATGTACAGATTCGGTAATAATTAGCGATTCGCAACAAATCGCTAAAAAAGACCGAATACACGATTGCAAATCGCAAAAAGACAAATTAGCTAATACCGAAATCGGTATTAGCGAATTCGGTATTAGCGAATTCGCAAAAAACGGGTGGCGCAAGAAGCAGGCTGATGACTTCACAACCAGGAAGTCATCCAGCCCATGCTTCATTCAGTGCCCGGAGGAGCTCAGAGGAGGAGGCAGAGGACTGAAGACGAGCTGAGATACTTCACCCTCACAATCCAGCTACACCACACCTAGCCAGGATGGACAAAAATGCTGCAAAGACAACTGCCACACCCAGGAAGAGGAAGAGAAAGTTCTCAGAGAGGGAACTGGAACACCTGATAGAGGGGGTGAGCAGCAGCCATGACAAACTGTTTGGCAAGTTGTCCCTGAAGGTGCCAGAAGCTGAGAAGCGCAAAATATGGCTGCGCATTAAGGAGAAGGTAAATGCTGTGGGAGTCACACACCGCAGCATTGACGAACTAAAGAAAAGGTGGTACGACCTCAGGAAACGTGCCAAGGAGCGCATAGCAGAAAGGGTGAAGGAAGCAGCTGGCACAGGAGGGGGACCTTCCAAAGTACCTGCCAACACAGCCCTGGAGGATCTCGTTGAGGGGACGATTGACCCTGAGGCAGTTGTGGGAGTCACCCAAATGGACACTTCCGGCAAAGCAACCACACAACAAGGTAAGAAGCATGCCTGCGCTAATGCGCTGCGTATTGTATACCCATGCACATCCCCGAGGCAAATCACAGTGTGCAGGAAGAAGTCCATTACACATATACCCTCACATACGAATAGCATCATGGGAGTTGTAGTCATGTTAGACAAGTGTGCATGGATAATCGCCAATGCGCAAGAAAAGACACCAGCAGTACATGTCCGACAGTGTGTTTAAATCTGTGATTTATAATGTGTAAAATAGGCAAAATGATAAACAGATAGAGGAACAAACTAAAATAACAATGCACTGTTCCACACACAGATGCATCTCCGGTGGACTCAGATGACAGTGAGCGCCTCATCATTTCTGAGACACCGGCAGAGACGGATGGAGAGACTCCGCTGGACCCTCAATCCCCACCACCACCACCAAAACGCAGGGCACCTGTACCCGCACTGCAGGAAATGGAAACTGAGCCGACCCCAGCACCCACAACAGTCCCCAGCCAGACACGTTTCCCTTCAGCAGCTCCGACACCAGCACGTGGCCGAGTCAGACAACGGCGCAGGTCCAGGAGCAGTATTGCGTCAGATTCAGGACAGGCTCCGAATGTCTATGCTGGGGTTGAGTCGCAGATGCTACGTGTTCAGCGCCTGCAGGGGAGACATATGGGCAAAATAACCCTCCAGATCTCCAAGCTGGCCAAAAACATGAGCACGAAGTCAGACTGTGTGCGTCACCTAACGACAGTTGTTGCAGAGGGGAATCAGCAAATAAACAAGAGCCTACAGGAGCTCACCCGTGCCTTTATAGCAGGACAACGCACTAAGCGCAGGAGGCATCGGCAGGGCTTGCTTCGTCTTTCTGCAAATACTAGGGCCATCACCAAGCTCTGCAACAGCACTGCTGTCTTGTCACGCCGCTCCGTGTCACTGCAGATTGACCTAGGACATTTCTGCGGGGATGTTGCTAAGGCCTTAGGCCAAGTGACCACTGCTGTGGAACATCTACAGTCTGGGACAGTGAGTGCCAGCAACTTGGAAGGGGAGGAGGGTAGTGAGGAGGCATCGAGCATGAGTAGCGTGTCCGTGCCGGAGACCACTAGCAGGAGGGGCAGTTCGCGCAGCTCAACAGCCACAGGCACACATCAGGGTGATGTCGAGGAGCCATGCGACAGGAGGCTGGGGGTACGTGGCAAGAGGCGCTAGACATGCATTTCTGCCTCTTTGTCCATGGTGGTGTAACCATGTTCCACTTTAATATTGTGATTGCACTCCCGTGCTGTTAACGATTAGATTTAATTTCATCAACCAATGCAATCACCGTCATGTTTCCTAAACATTAATATTTACTTTGACCTGTGCTTATGTGAATAAAACATTAGCATTCAAAGATATTGTGTGATGGCTCATTCTTACCAGGTATGAGAAAATTACAAAAGGAGGGAGTGTAGAGGTCTACAGGTAGAATCTACCTCCTGTATAACTTTTTGTAAACAATATGATTCTACCCTATGTGGTAACTACTAGGTAATTTTTGTTTTTTTTAATAATTAAGAAAAAGTGTATGTTGCTGATCCTTGAAACAATCCTTGAATTTTTAACGACCCTTCTTTGTATTTTTCACTGACCTACCACACACACTTCAACACTACACATAGCCTATTTTCACAAACATCAAGTGCTCCCACGTATTCGTAGGTTGTAGCACGCCCCGCCCCGTAGAGGGACGGGAAGACCCCTATGATGAAGCATGACACTACAGGATTTTGTAGTGTGTGAGGGGTATTTTAAAAACACATAGTGCTTTTCCCTGATTGTTTCAAGGATCAGCAACATACACTTTTTCTTAATTATTTAAAAAAAACAAAAATTACCTAGTAGTTACCACATAGGCTAGAATCATATCATTCTTACCAGGCTCAGAAGTGATGTTGTGTGATGTATGTCCGCCTCCTATGACCTTCAGCTGTGTTTGGCACGTGTGACTGTCGGTGTTGTGCGGGTGGTTGGTCATCCCGATCGTTGTCATTTCCGTCCATCTCGATGGGAATCCTCCTTCTGGTTGCAATGTTGTGCAGCATGGCACATACTGCAGCAGGTCTCGGGGTTGTATTGCAATGCACCACCAGTCTTATGTAGGATCCGGAAGCGACTTTTCAGGATCCCGAATGTTCTCTCGACCACATTTCTTGTGCTAATATGTGCCGCGTTGTAGTGCTGTTCCTGTGGTGTTGCTGGGTTGAGGTAGGGGGTCAGGATATAGTCCCGCAAGGCGTATGCGCTGTCACCTACAGGGTGGGAGCAAAGGGTTAGCCGCAGTAATGCAATTACATATGGGATAATGATGTAACAAATAGGTATATGTAGGTACCAAGTAGGTGTCCCTCTCCAAATTCACCGTTGAGCAGACGCCTGTGGATGCCACTGTGCCGGAATATATATGAGTCGTGTGTGCTCCCTGGAAATTGTGCCACTATGTCCGTGATTATGTGCTTGGCATTGCACACGACCTGGACGTTGATCGAGTGATAGGACTAACTGTTACGGAATATGTACTCGTTGGCTGAGGGGGGACAGATGGGGACATGCGTGCAGTCAATGCATCCTATGACATGGGGGAATTGTGCCACCTGGTAGAACTCCAGTTTGGTCTGGTTCAACTGCTGTGGGGAAGGTGATGTGGGTATGTATCATTGTCAGCATGGCATCAATGAATTTACGGAAGAAGCGTGAAAGTGCGCTTTGTGAGATGCCTCCGGCTACCACTACGACCCCCTGGAAACTCCCGGACGCCAGTAGGTGCAGGCTGCATAGGACCTGGACGTGTGCAGGAATGGCATTTGTCCTACGGGTCTGGTGCTGCAGTAGTGGTTCCAGGTCAGCAATTAGGCGCATTATCATGGCACGATTCAGACGGTACTTGTCATATACTTCCTCGTCATTTTGGCCCAGCAATGTAATGCGCACTGTGAATACCCTCTCCTGGATCCTCCTGCGCTGTGCTGCTGCATTTATTCTCATCCTCCTTGCAAGCACGTAGAGGGCTGCCATTTTGAAAAACAAACGGGGTCTCCAGTGGCATTTTTGAAGGGTTTCAGATAGTTTACACCTGTGAAAATTTTTTTTTTTTTTTTTTTTATTTTTTTTTATTTGTGTTTCATCAACTTTACCTCCTGGTTGAGATTCCCCTTATTCTGCTCATGCTAATTAGCGATTTAGTTGAAATTCGGTATTTTGCACTTTTGATGCATTCCTTTGCGATTCTTTATTTGCTAATCGCTATTGGCACGCGCAATTGATGATTTCGCTATTTTCGAAACGCTAATTTGCGATTCGGTAAATTACCGGGGGCTTGTTTTGCGATTATGTAGTTTTTTCGCTATTGGGCTTGATGCATTGGAATATGTTGTTTTGCGCTCGCTAACGGCCTATTTTAACGATTCTGAATTTTAGCGAGGGTATTTTGCTTGATGCATGGGCCAGTAGATGCTTTACGAGCTTTAACATTTTAGTTTTTCAGACAATCTTTTTGTCACACATGGTTGATAATCCATTGTTTAGTGGTACGTCTGGAAGGCATTTACGTAGATAGCATCTTGTATCTCTCACAGATACGAAATTCATGGTTCTAGTACCTCGATTCTTCAAGGAGTTCATATTTGGTACACCAGGGAAAAGTCAACATTCTTAGGTCTGGCGTTAGCCAGGGCCTTTTGATTTCGCCAAAATTATTTATTTACTAAAATTAAATTATTTTCTTACTTAAAGGGGCTTTCCGCCAACTATCTTCATTCACTGTTTTGTTGTCATTCACCTTTTTTTCTGGCCACTGCAGCATACAACCTGGGTCAGGTGCTCAGCCCTCTTCAGTGTTTGGCTAACTTATCTGCAAGTGACATAATTCTTCTCTGTCACAATGAGCACATCCACGCGTAAAGTAGTTCCAGTGAATCCAGAGGCATCTATTGTAATGTGTGCTTTTTAACATAAAAAAAAAGTTGCGTTTTGGAATTTTTTTTATACATTGGCGGAAGTCTAGTGGCTCGCCAAGCAATAAAATTTTACAAAAACAAGGACGAAACAAAACAAGCATTGGCAAAGCCAAAAGGCTGGCAGCCAATGCTAGATCTATTGGCTTTTTCAGTGCTTTTCTGATTGAGACTTCTAGCTGCAGATTCCTCACCTTTAGAATATTCCCCAGGCGTCAGACTGAATCCCGAATTTGTTTTTGCAGTACCTCTGTGCTTCAGTAGGTGGTGCCATGCTGCTTCTTACTGATGTTCTTACACTGCAAAAATGACATATAGGCGCCACTTCCACATACTGACATTAAATCCTTTCTTTCTGTGCCTCCACATGTGGATCCGGAGCTATCTCTTTTGTCTTTGAGACCCTTACCTCTTCAAAGTCTTTCTAATGTCAGTATACAAAGGAGATTTCCCCTCCCAAAACGACAGGTTTTAAGTACTGTAAGGAATGTCGCTTGCAAATGTCTGTGATAGATGCTCATAAGATTGGCCTACTTTGTCTGGGGTAGAGTCACAACCCTAATGCCTGTAATGATTATGCGCCTATGACACCGAAGGCCATTCGAGACAGCGAGGCAAACTTTTTCATTGCCAAGCACAGAAAGACTCTGAGACAAGACTGGTCCAAATCAATCCCAAGCTCATTCCAGATCCAGAAGTCGCAGGAGTCATTTCAGAGGTCAGCTTTTGTCCCGATCAAAGTTGCCGGGTAAATTGAAGAAAAAGCACAAGAAATCTAAGTGGGACTTCGCCCCTTCCCACCACACACACACTACTGAAAAGGCACGGGCGCCACCATACGTCTCGATCTCGTTCCCAAAGTCAAGTGACCAACTTGTCCCGGCACAACCCGAGTTTCTGGGGCTGTTCGCCACTCCGAAACAGATTGAAGAGTTCAGCGAAGCCAAACTCCGGCTCTTTAGATGCTTGCCATCTCCCTCCGACGTGCCTTCAGCCCCCACAGAGACAAGAGGTTCTTCATCTAGTATGCAGCTTGCTGGTTCATCCTTGGCACCAGTTTGACCTTCTGAGAACAACCTGTGGCTGCCTCCAGCTCCTATTCCCGGCACTTCAATGCTGATGCCAACACCATCGACGAGGGATGACGAGGTACCTACTGTCCTCTCGGACTCCAAGTCGATGCCAGTTTGACCTTCACTGAGGCCATGCTCGCCCGCTGGAAAGGTACTACATCCTCCACTTGACCTGCCACCTCCACAAGGGAGAACACATAGCCTGAATTTCTTGTTCGACACAAATTCAGACAATGACTACGATGTGATGAGATTGGCCAGCCATACCATGAAGAGAATTGGTATGATGACCTATAATAAGCTAGTGGCCGTGATACCTTCCCTGAGTCGGGGCTCTTCTCACCCCCTGGTACTGCTACTGAGGAGAGTGCTTCTTATGCCATGGTGATACATAGGGCGGCCGAAGTCCTTGACCTCCCCTTCCCCTTCCCCTTGAAGGTCAAGACTAATGTCCTGACCGAGGTCCTCTAGCCAGGCAAACATCCACTGAGCCCCTTTTGCCTTTTGACAAGCCACAGACGAATACCCTGTTGGGGGCGTGGGCCAAATCTTGCTCTAGCCCCCCGGTCAACCGCCAGATCGCCAGACGCCACCGCCTTGCCAGAGGCAACCCTGCGTTATATCAGCACCCCTTCCCTGAAAGCTTGATGGTGCAGGCGTCTACAAGCAGGACAAACCCAAATACATTTCCGCCCCCTCCCCCCCTGATAGGGAGTCAAAACTGGTGGAGACATTTGTTAAGAGAGACTTCTCATCCACCAGCTTGGCTCTTAGATCAGTGAATGCCAGCTGCGCCCTGTCTCGCTATTCCCACGCCTTTGGGATTTGGTGGCTCAAGTCCTCTAAGGTCTTCCTGAAAATCTTCTACCTGTCCTTGCCCAGGTTGTACAGAACAGTTATGACGCGGCCAAGGCATTAGTTGTGCCTAGGATACCATCGATTTCCATCGGGAAGGCCATTGGCAATAGTGTAGCCATTCATCGCCATGCTTGGCTGCAGTCCACTAGTTTTTCAGGCATTGTCCAGTTGTTCCTCATGGGCAAGCCCTTTTCCCAGGACTTGCATGTTTGGGGACAAGGCTAATTCTTAATGGGGTTCTCTGGAGCGAAAAAAGGTAAGGCTGTGCAGACAAAAAACATCTCCTGCTGGATTGTGCTTTGCATTAAGATCTGCTACGCATTGGCCAAAAAATAGCCTCTGGAAGGATTGTATGCGTATTCTACCAGGGCCAAATCTGCTACCACTGCATTGGCACATTTAGCCCTTGTCGTGGGCATTTTCCAGGCGGCTATGTGGGTGTCCCTCCACACATGCTCAAGGCACTAGTGTTTGAACAGTCAGGTTTGCTGAGAGGGGCATTCTGCCGGCTCACTCCTGCAGGACTTTCTGGTTTGATCCCATTCACAGCCCCACCTACGAACAGGTACTGATTTGGTATCTATTCAAAAGCTGAGGAATCTGAGACTAGAAGTCTTTATCAGAAGAACAAGTTACTTACTTTCGGTAGCTCTGTTTCTCGTAGAGCCTCTATCTAGCTGCATATTCCTCAGAGATCTTCCCCGTTCTGTGATTGGACTCAATCCATTAATAAGATCCCAAGTCTAGGTTTCGCCACACTGGTCACAACAATTTTCTATTGGGGCCCTGTGTCTGTGGGCACGGACACCCTCAAAAGCAACTGATGTCAGTGCGCAAGAGTGTCGCCTATATAGGCGCCGTACATAATTACCGGAGTGTAACTTTGTCGGTGCAAAGCCACATTTTTTTTTTATAAACAAACTTTGAGTTTTAACATATTAAGGAAGAGACATGACATACATTGAGTCCTTCTCCATAATGTAAACTTTTTGACATTCAAGGATATATACAATGTAAACTTTGTGGGGGGGGGATTTGGTTTACATGTCACTTATAGGCATTATCATAGATACGGAGGACAAATTGAAGCTGCGTGTCCCAATATCGCTGAGATAATGCAACTCAAACAAATTATCTATACCGTGCACCCCCAAACCTAACCCCAGCGAGTCGTCTGCCATGTGTGATTTTGAGGAATGGTATTATTAGGAGGATCGAGGGGAGAGGGCAAGCTTCTTAAGGCAAGGTTGACACGGAGCACATGCCGGCTCAAGACCAAAGGCATATTCTGCCATAAGGCAACAGTTACTGGGAATTCCAGTTGGGGCATCGGCAATGTCTGTGAGGCGAGTGCCTCTCCCTATCTACGTGTCCCTAACTACCATCCATGTGGGACTTGAATGTTTCCAATAAACCATCCCACACTAAGGCTATGGGCTGTTTTCGGAGTCCTCTATACTCCTCTCTACGTAATGCTTGGCCCTTGGCCGTGCCCCAGTGTATGACCTCCTCCCGCCAGCTGGCCGCTAGCTGGGGACTGGGGGGGGATTTCCAGCATCTGATAATTTGTTGCTTGGCGACGCCTAGGAATATTCATTAGGTGAGGAATCTTGAGCTAGATAGAGTCTCTATCAGAAAGAGCATTACAGAAAGTAAGTAGCTTGTTTAGGCATATGCCCAGTTCAGGATTTTTCAGTGCAACCAGATGACTCACTCACGGTCATTGGTCTCTTGACCTGTTTTCTAAGAAATATTTTGTTCTGGAGAATTCTTTGCATTTCTTTCCTCTAAATGTGGTCAGCATAAACTGTATTTTCCTACAGGTGGATCTGCATGCATAGTCTGCTGGCTGACACGTGGGAAGGAGTGAAAGTACGCTACTGTTGGTCCTATATCACTCTCCTTTACAACACCCATCCTGCCACTCCTCTTAAGCATAAGCAGTTTTTAAGGCGAATAGGTTGAAGAGAGACTTGTTCGAACTGTGTGAAAATCATAGGTGACATACAGACAAGTGGATGGATGCACAGGACTCTCCCTTTAGCTGGCCCTGCCTGTGACAGCAGGCATTCCCAGTAAGGAAAGTGGGACTGTTAGAGTACCATAATCATCATAAAGGTACTACTTTATATAATTTTCCAGATTATCTTCAGAAACCTGAGAATAGTATCACATCCCTTTATTCCATTGTCAACTCACAGGCCATTAAGAACCGACAAACCATTGCAAAATCAACCTTAAAATAGATATTCATAACCTGTTATCAGGCTTAAAGTGCTGTATGTGGAATAATGGTCTTCAGTTGCTGCTTTCTAACCTCCTCCACAAGAGATTTTAGTCCCCACCAATATTTGATCTTTAAGTGCTCTCTACCTTTTTTAAGATGTCAATGACTGCTTTACAGGAGAATATGACAGTTCACGCCCATCTTCTGCAAGTGAAAGCAAATCTCTTGACTTAGAAATTGACTTAGAAATGCTTCTTACTTTTCTTGAGGGAAATGCAGTTTAAATAAGAGGAGCATGCCTATCGGGGAGCAAGTTAGCACACACTCAGCCTTCCATCTTCCAGCAAGAGTAGGAAGTATGGCATGGCATAATTTTTATGTCTCATCTGAGACAGCAAATGCAGTGTTGCTTGCGAGACACTACAGGGGGCTTAGAGCCCCACACATTACTTACCATTGGTTGGCTTCATAATCACTTTCATTTCCTTGATTCTCTTTGGGCAGCGCCTGCCAGCTTCACTTCCACTTCGTCTGTTTGTCCCTTCCCTAGTGCATGACCCAAGTACTGCTTCCTTGTCTTGTGTCCTTCCACTGCTCACGCATTCGGAGTTACTTTTTTCTTTTAGTTGCAGCACTCCATTTGAGTGCATGTGTTGGCAGACTATCTCCACTTGCCTGTCTCACTCTGCGTTGCTGCTATCCTCCACCCGATTCTTGACCCCTCCTGCATTGTTGCTAGACCCCTCCTGCATTGTTGCTTGACCCATCCTGCATTGTTGCTTGCTTACCTTGTCCCACCCGCCCCTCTTACGTTGTGCTTACTTGCAAACCCTCCCGGGTTGTTGCTTGCCCTGTCCCTGTAGAGACAGAAAAAACCCACAATGGGATGCCCTAAAAGCAGCGGCCCATGGATACATCACTGCACATGTGACTAAGGTGAACAAAGAAAGGAAGGAGAAGCATGCCCAATTAGAGGCATCCTTAAAGGAGCTAGAAAGACTACATAAAAATACAAATTTGCAAAAATATGGCAAATGTGATGGCAGCAAGAACGCAGTTCAAGGTAAAAGTCCTAGAAACTGAGAAAGCTGAATTCACACTTCTAAAGCCCAAACAGCGGACTCAACTGGCAGAGGGGCAGGAAACGGAGGTCATTGGCCCACGACTGGTAGCCCACAGACTGTGCAGTCTCCTGGCCCCACTTGGTGGTGCCCCACAGAAATGTCTACGCAACGAGT
This sequence comes from Calotriton arnoldi, assembly GCA_963921515.1. Lineage (NCBI taxonomy): Eukaryota > Metazoa > Chordata > Amphibia > Caudata > Salamandridae > Calotriton > Calotriton arnoldi. Next base: position 2,372,648 of record CAWUFW010001127.1, on the reverse strand, counting down.
GAAAAAAGACCCCACGATTAAAGACCTCCTCCAGAAACCAGGCACAAGGAAAATGGGGGGATATGGATCCGAACAGCAGGGGGCCCAATTCCACGAGAAAGATATGGAAACTGCCGGAGAGCACACAGATCACCCGATCACACGGGGCTTTCTGGAAAAATTGTTTGGCACGCTCCGGGAGGTCTTCGCAGGCCTACGGCAAGATGTAGCCTCTGATATCAAGACGCTGAGGAGGGAGGTCCAGGAAATCGGGGACCGTGTTGACTCCCTGGAAAGAAGTGGGGCCCGCAGAGGGTAAGAAATCACTGAACAAGCACAGGAGTTGATAAACCTGCGTGAACGCTACGACGAGCTCTACCTCAAGTTGGAGGATCTTGAAAACCGCTCTCGGCAGTCCAATATATGCATTAAAGGCGTGCCACTTCAGGCGGATGGTGGCAAGCTGGAGGATTGGGTGATCCGCTTCTTCTGACATACTGCACCAGCTCTAGGCGATAAGGAGATTATCTTGGATCGCAGCCACTCTGCCGGACGGCCTGCCTCCGGACCGGGACAACAGCAAGACATTCTCACCTGTCTCCACTCATACAGGCAGAAGGAGATCATTATGAATGCCACCCGTGACAAAGCGACCATTGCGTTTGAGGGTCTTCAGGTGGGAATCTTTCAGGACCTTTCGCCTCTCACTCTCCAACGCCGCAAAACTCTGAAGCCGGCCACGTCTTATCTACGGGACCAGGGGGTCCGCTACAGATGGGGGCACCCGTTTCAACTATCTTTTGTCTGGAACAAAGAGCTACGAGTGGTGCGATCCCTCAAAAAAGCACAGGAATCCCTCGGGATCGAACTGGAAGATGAAGGAGGCTCCGAATCGATAGAGGAAGGCCCTGCATCTAAGTTGCCACCCAAAATGAACCGAAGACGAGGTCCTAGAAGGGAGAAAAGCACAAAACCCTCTGAACGGGAAAGCCAGAAAGAGAGGGAAGATCTGCTGCGGCAGATACAGAACCGCGAGGGGGCTGGCGGTCCCCTGAATGAGTGAACCCATTCAGTGGCCTTGGGGCGAGCGACTTCGGCCTTGGCGGGGGGAGCTCACCCCTTTGGAGGCAATGACCGACTACTGGACACATGGACCCATGCACGATAGTGCGATCCACGGCCGTCGGACAGCGGATCATCGGTTTAATTTGTTTTCTTTGTTCTGTCTCCTTTTCATCTTTCCTACTCTTCTTTCTATCACCTTGACACCCGAGGTCTCCACTTGCATAGGTAGGGGCACGTCCCGATCCAATGGATTATACATGCCACGGAAAGACCTGGGAGGCACGAACCACAACCTCGATGGGCGCGTGTGGGGTGAGGAGGAACGCTTTAGCATCCTGAGTTTTTTGCCGGGCCCTTCCCAGTAGGTACTAAAACCCACCAAAGCATGCCTTTAAGTCCTTAAGTGGTTCACGACCACAGTGCACACAGTGCTCAGCCCTGTGGGACGGCACGGGATGGGGGGGGGAGACGGATACTTGCTGTGGTGGTTGGTCCACCTGTTGGGTCCTGCTGGGGGGTGGGAATGGGAGGGGGTGTCTATCCAGGTCCGTTGTCACCCACCTGAGACTTGCCATGGCTTATGCCTACATATCCCCCTTTGACGGTCCTTAGGGTCCTAATCATGAGTTTTAATGTCTGGGGGACTTAACTCACCCAGTAAAAGAAGGGCGCTCCTTGCAATGCTGAGAGATGCTAAGTGCGATATCTGCCTCTTACAAGATATGCATCTCTTACGCGCCGACTGGAAGCGACTCAGATCGAAATGGTTCTATAGACAGTACTTCTCATCTGTGGCCGGGAAAAGGGCGGGCGTGGCCATCCTTCTGGCAATTCAGTTCCAGGGGACCATACTGGGCGTCCAGGCAGAAACACCGGGAAGGATGCTAGCACTGAGGGTGTCACTGGGAAACCGCACATACACAATAGCCTCTGATTACAGCCCTAACGAACAGCAGGAAACCTTCTTTCGGGACTCGCTGAATACTATCTTCGAGTCTCCGGATGAGGATCTGGTGGAGGTGGGGGGACTTCAATCTAGCTCCATACTCTCAGATGCACAGATCGGCTCAGCGAGTGGATCACTCCGAGTCTCTCTCGGGCTCCATGCTACATAGATTGGGGGAGGTGGGGTTGATGGACGCTTGGAGACACCGATACCCTACGGCTCGGGAATGCACCTTCTTTTCAGCAGCGCACCAAACTTATGCGCGTATAGGCCTGTTCTGGACTTCCCCAAGAGTCACGAGGGCCATAGGGGACGTTGCAATCGGGACTGTGGCGCTTTTGGATCATTCTCCGATTTTCCCTTACGCTGCTTCTCCCCGGGGATCTCCCCGCCAGAGAGTATGGAGACTGAACCATAAACTCCTCACATACGACTCCAATGTCACTGAGATACCTGCCGCTATACAAGCCTACTTAGCAACCAACGACAACGGTTCGGTCGCTGAGCCCTTGGTGTGGGATGCACTGAAGGCGGTTATACGGGGTAGGTTCCTAGCTATTGCGGCAGGATTGAATAAAGAGAGGAGGGCTAAGCGGGAGCACCTGGAGGCCCAGATCAGGGCACTGGAGGGGGTTCACCACCAGACAGGGGCGGTCCAGATGCGGAGGCCTCTTCACATAGCCAGGAAGCAACTAAGAGCCCTAGATCTTGATCGGGCGGAATACGCCCTTTTGCGCACTAGGCAGACCTACTATGAGGGAGGGAACAAAGCTGGGAAGCTTTTAGCACATCTGCTTCGAGCCCAGACAACTACTCGCCGCATTGCAGCGATTAGGAACGATCACGGTTGGACGAGGACATTGCGGCCGAATTTGAGTCCTTCTACACTGCTCTTTACACAGCGGATCAATTAGATTTATCAGTGGCCGAGGACTTCACTCGGGGGGCACCGGTGTCCTCCCTCCCACCCCCGGACGCTGCCAGGTTAGAAGAGGATATCCGACCTGAGGAGGTATTGTGGGCCATACAGAGACTCACCTCTGGGAGAGCCCCGGGAGAAGACGGCTTTTCGGCTGATTTTTATAAAGTCTTTGCGTCTGACCTCATCTCTCTCCTTACCCGACTGTTCAACACCTTCAGTGACACTGGGAGATTAGCCCCATCGATGTCATTGGTGGAGGTGGTCGTGATTCCCAGACCGGGAAAGGACCCTCTGGACTGCGCATCGTATCGTCCTATATCCCTTTTAAACGTAGATTTGAAGATTTTTACCAGTATCCTAGCGGCCCGTCTCGCTCCCCATATGCAAGGGCTGGTGGATCCGGATCAGTCGTGATTTATCCCGGAACATAATTGCAGCGACGGGACCAGGCAACTATGCCACCTCCTGGATAAAACCCAGTGCACGCAGTTACCTGCAGAACTCCTGTCGGTTGACGCCGAGAAGGCGTTTGACGGAGTCCACTGGCCCTATTTGAGACAGGTCCTGTATAGATTCGGCATTGGGGAGCGATATTTGCGTTGGGTGAACTGCATATACAAAGGCCCTGAGACGCGTATCGGAGTAAATGGGATTGCTTCCCGCACATTCCAGATTGGGAAGGGGAACTAGACAGGGGTGCCCCTTCTCTTTGCGCTCTATATGGAGCCGTTTGCCGAAAGAATCAGGCAGCACCACACTATCACCGGGATTCGGATGGGAGACAGAGAACACAAGATTTCGCTTTACGCGGACGATGTGGTGCTTTTTCTCACACAGCCGTCGCTCTCCCTGCCCCCCTCTTAGCAGAGATAGAGGCTTTTAGCTCGGTCTTGGGCTTTAGAATCAACATTCGGAAGACACAGGCCCTTAGCCTAACCCTTCCCAAAGATGACCAGCAACAACTGGCGACGCAGTTCACATTCAGGTGGGCTCCTGGGGGCATTACTTTCCTGGGATTACGGATATTCCCCACTGTCGAGAAGATAGCCCAGGTGAACTACTCAGAGCTCCTAGCTAAGGTACAAAGGGAGCTCCTCACTTGGAGGAAGCATACGATGTCGTGGCTGGGCAGGCTGTCTGCTATCAAAATGACTCTCCTAACCCTCATCCTATATATAATGCAGACGCTTCCGCTACAGCCTCCGCCTAAACTAGTGGCTCAGCTCCAGCAACTCATGGGGGGCTTCATATGGGAAGGGAAGAAGGAACGCATGGCTCGTCACCTGATGTATCTGAAGCAGGAGGACGGGGGACTTGGGGTCCCACCCTTGGGGCGATACTTTGAGGCAGCGCAATTATGCTTATGACAGAGTGGTACAAACTGGAATCGGAAAAGCACTGGTGCTTCATTGACCGTGCTATTGCGGGCATGCATTTTTGGAAGGTCCCCTGGCTCCCTAAACGACACCGACCGGTCGGGGTGTATATCTCCCCGGTTTTGAGGTCTACCCTCGGGGTTTGGGACAGAGTGCAGGAGTAGTGCGGGCTATCGTCCTCTATGTCACCCCTGACCCCCTTCATTGGCAATCCTGACTTCCCCCCCCAGCTAGCAAAGGGAATGGTTACTTGAACTGGCAAGAGGCCAATTGCAAGAGAATAGGTGACCTTTTCGACGAGTGGGGTGTCATGGACTTCCCCCAACTGGTGTCAGGCTTTGGGATCCCCAGAGATGCGTACTGGCAATACCTGGCGCTGTGCCACTGCGTTGCCCAACCCCAGGTGCATCCTGATGCAAGTCGCCCCCTCACTAAATTCAAGACTTGGTTTATCACCCGTACTTCAGACAAACATTTACTGTCAGACATTTACACCTTTTTGAACAAGGCCACGAACAATACTAAATCTCCGGTGCAGTGGAGGTGGGAATCTGAATTAGAACGGGAATTTTCCCCAAAGGAATGGCGGGACATTATCCATAGGGCCAGAGGCTCCTCCTGCAGCACTGCTGGTAAGGAAATGTTTTTAAAGATAGCGCATTATTGGTACTATAATCCTGCCCGAATTGCACCATGGAAGAAAGGGGGGGAATGATCTCTGTTGCCGCAGATGCGGACAACTTGGCACACTAACACACATCCTCTGGCATTGCCCTAAGATACAGCCCTTCTGGGACTTCATCTTACCAGACATCGATGATATCCACCACACGGAAATACCCAGATTTCCCAGTTATATCCTATTGGGTCTCCCCAGTCCTCTTACATATCCTCTTAGGTCTTGCCGGGGTAGAGCGATCACCTTAGCATTAGGTGCCGCCAAGCAAGTGTTGTTGTCTAGGTGGGGAACGGAGGATATCCCAACGAAGTTGGACTGGCTACATAGGGTTTGGGAGGTAGTGGGCATGGAGAGAATAACAGCAGGGCTCTCTCACACATTTGATAAGACATGGGGCTCCACTGTTACATATTTAACTTCCGAATTTGTAGAACTCACGTGCCCAAGATATCTGCGAGTCCTCAGACTCCCTCCGGAGAGGAACGCGCCCATGCAGATAGGGCGGTCCCCCCACTGGCTAGAGGCTCACTCGATCAGGATTCAGACCGTACTTAGACCTCTGATTATCTTCTTTTCCATCTCTTTGGATACTTTTCTTCTCTCTCTACAGAGTATTCAAAATTAACAAGGCGCCGGGCCTCAATGGCTTCACACTGCTTTTTTTATAAACATGTTTGCTCAAATGCTGGCCACCACACTAACTGACCTTTTTAAGACTTTCTCATATGAAACGGGTATTATGGAAACTGTGGCGCAGGCGATAATATCAGTACTAGTGAAACCAGTGAAAGACAAGTTGCTGTGTAATGCTTCCGGACCGATATTGCTGCTGAGATTGATCATAAGATATTCAGTGCCATTCTAGCTGATAGATTAGGCAAACTAATCCCTGGCATTGTAGAACCAGACCAAGTGGGCTTTATCCTGGGAAGTAGTTGCTGCAACAACTCTAAAACCTAGCTGCACCTAATAGACAATGTTCAAAGGACATCAAAAGGAAGCATATTACTATCACTCAATGCCGAAAAGCTTTTGAACGTGTCACATGACAATTCCTGTATAAAACACTAGGGAAAATCAGTGTGGAGTCGATTTTCAGAGGCATAGTCGCCAGCTACTATAGAATAAAAAAGTCTGCTGGGGTCAGAGCAATCGGTTTGTATTTGTAATGGATTCGAGGTTCCTGGAGGGACTAGACAGGGCTGTCATCTCTCCAGTCTGCCGTTAGCTCTCTTGGTTGAATCATTATGGGGCAGGGTACAGGGAGTGGGTACATCCAGGATATTATAATAGGGAATCTCACCTATGAGCTAGCAATAAATGCTGATGACATAATGCTGACAAACCCAGTAGCCTCTCTTCTGGCCTTATTAAAGGAGCTAGATGACTACAGCAAAATCTCTAGTTTTAAGAGGAAGGACAGCAAATCTCAAATTCTCAACTTTTACTTCCCCAAACAACATGTGCGACAACAAGATTGCCAATTTCCCTTTCAGTGGTCAAAATACACTATCCAATGTCTAGGAGTACAAGTTGTGTCTATGATGGAACAAACCGCACACCCTAACTACAATGGTCTTACTCAAACAGTGCAATAAGAGTTACAGTAATGACATATGGGAGGGACTGTACAGGCTCAGACGTTTAGTTGCCATTAAAATGACACTCCCAAGTATCTAATGCTTGTTTATGCAACTCCATTTTCTTGCTAATAGACTAACTCTACTCAAACTGCAGACCCAAATTGATGATTTTGTGTGGAGTGGGAAAAAACACAAAATAGCAAGATATATAATGTAGAAACCTAGTAGAGTTAATATAAAGAGGCATTACCAAGACTCGCAGCTAAGATAGGCAAACTCGTTGAAACCAATTTTATACATTTCATGTTTACTTTTTAGGGGTAATGTAGCCTGTTCCATAATCTATTCATCACATTTGCATTCCTTCCTTGACTTAATGACCTTATGGATTATTAGTTGTCATACTCATCCCCTCTTGGTAGTTTATCTGGCTAGTCCTGGAAGCAGTGGTTCCTAAAATGTTGTTGGATGGTGTATTCTAGCCAGCTATGTAATTTGTTTACTTTTTACATATTTTCATGTATGGCATGCTGGCCCTTTCTTTATAAAACAAAATAACATTGATATTTAGAAAAAAAATACAGGCCCTTCCTTGCTCCTTAGCTAGATCACTCCTAGGTTGCGGTCATTGTCCTTGTCACCAGATCCTCTTGTCCATCCTGCTGACTCCGAGCGTACACTACCCTTCAGCATCTCTTGCGCTCTTTTAAAGCAACCTCTTCTTTTTATTTCTCGTCCCTTCAAACCAGCTTCGAGAAACGGACACAAACTTGGGGAAGAGTTCCAGGATCCTGACTGGAATGCTGCGAAGGTAAGGCCAGAGTATGGACAAGTGTTTGCTTTAAAGTGGTTCAGTGTCTCGTCCGCTCAGGCCTATTTCCACCCGCTGCTCGCCGCCATTAGCCATTCCATTAGCTACTGAGATTGTGGTCCAGAGCTGGTGTCACTATAGGCCTCGCCTCGAATTGGCAGATCAAGATTAGAGAGTAGGTTTGCTTGGGGCCAGTCCTCGAGCCATATCAAAAAGGCGTATATATATATCTGAGGCGTCCTATTTCCATTACCCACGGGGAGTCCTGCGGCTAGAACGTTCTCTCTGATTATCATTTCTATTTTTGAGCCGCACAAATCCAGGTTCTGCATTTGTTTTATGCCGTTAATTCCCTGCAGTGCTTGTGTACGATTCTACTTTCAGATACCCCAAAACAATCCTGTTTAATTTTCGAAATGGCGCGCGTTTTGGTGTCTTAGGGAATGCATACTTAAAAATATATTGGCGTTGCTTCCCTTCTGCACACTGCGAAACATACACTTTCCATGCGTTACCTGACCGCAGTAGGTCCTCTGATGTTTGATTCCTGGACATGTCGCCTCTGGGGCTCTTAGGAAATTATTGCTGTAGAAATAACTGCAGGAAACAGTTGTATATGTATTTCGCTATATATCGTCTGCTGCTCTTTTCACATTTCCCGAATTCGGTGCTGTTGCGTGGAAGGTAGTTTAATGATTCTTAATCACTTTGATGCGCTCCAAGCACTTTACCAGCCACTGTTCAAACCAGCAGGATTCCTTAAGCTGAAATAATTTCTGCTGGGGATAATAAAGCGCATATGGGGTCCATTCTTAACTATTGCGGTTACTCATGGTTCATGCGTAAATCACTTTTCAGGTAAGAATTGACTCTGGCGTATTGTAACATTTGAGCGATTAGATATCCATGTTGTGTAATATTTTATGGAAACATGTTACAAGATGGCAGTCTTTACACATGGAAACATACAATTTGATCAGATTTTGAATTGCCTTTTATTGTCTGCATTTTATCCAGAGATCACATATGCCTCAAGATTTATCTTTGAATACTGGGTACTATGTTCATCACAATTGTTACCTAGACATTTTAGAATTAATTTGCTGTTCTTGTCGTGTCCGATCAGAAAGTGACAGATGTGTCACATTGTATAAGGGACAATGGGTATGAAGAAAAAATATGTCTAATCAGGCGTGGAGCAGTGGTCGAAGTGGGGGGGAAAAAAGTAGGGGAACTGTGAGCAGAGAATCAGAGGGCGGGAATAACCCGAGGATTGGATCAGTGGGCAGAGTCCGAGGTCTGGCTAGAATGCACAAAAATTCCAATTTTTAGTATTTGTTTGCCATTTCACTGACCAGTTACAGCTTATTATGTTATTTAATTCAACCAATTGATGCACATGATTAGTGAATGTTTAATATGAGTTATTGACATTAAAATACATTCACAAAGTGGGATTCGTTTCCAATCACAGAATGTCCCAAATACGCTTAAAAGTAAAAGCACAAGCCATTTGTCTCCGAGCCAAGGAGTTTCTGTCATCAGCACTTCTCCTCCCTTTTTCCACAAGAGCAGTTCAAACATGATGGCAAAATATCCTAGTTTGCCAATGTTTTCTATATAATTATGGCACTGACATATTTGCCACATAATACAACATCTGCTGTATAATCCGACAATTTTAACTAATTAATTCTTTGTAGCTCAAACAGATCAAAAGTTACTAAAAAGTGTAACTTTGTGTTGCTGCGAAAGTGGTCGGCCCTTTGCAAAGGTTGACTGATCACCTTTCTCACTCCTGCATTTGATTGTTACACTGGTACTAATAAGGCAACATCTTTGCAGAGACTGCTAGCATGTGTAAAAATACCAAAATAATAAAGTATCAGAAAATGTACTGCATTACGCTGCGTCCTTTTTTGCTGCATAATTTAGTCAACACTGCAGCATAATTTTGTCCTCCTTTGCTGCATAATTCCAGTGGCACCAAAGCAGGCAGCACATGTTAAAAGTGCTTGTGCATGAAGCAGAGAGACCAGGAAGTTTGCGAACTTAGTTTGATGTGCGTGCAAATCCTGCATTGTCGATCCCTGCTGCTGAAACGAGGCCAATGGAGGTATCAATGGGTGAGGCGGACTGGCCTCAAGGGCAGGGCCGGCTTTAGCGCTGGTGGCGCCCTGTGCAACAATGTTTGTTGGTGCCCCCCAATGACTCCCTCCGCCATTGATTCCCTCACTACCACCCTTTAACAGTGCCCCTCAAGTCTCCATAACCACACTCTCTGTCTAATTTGATTTACAGCGCCACTCATACCAGTTTAGGGTGTCAGAGCACTTTACATCACACACATTACACAGAGACAATCAATTATACCTGTGTAAATCACTTTATAGGAAATGTTACATAAGACAAAGAACTACAAGGTGTAGGAGTTACATGACAACCATACTAGTAGGCATTATAGTGATTGGTCTGGAGAACACAAACTCAGAATTTAAAACATAAAATCATGGTTGGGGGTTCTCTTTGATAATCAGAATTGATTTCCATCTGAATGAACACTTTTTGCAACATTAGGATAATCAAAGACTGGGGAGAAAAGCATAACGCTCTAATTTATACCTTGCAGTTTGCACGCATCTCTGAGATGACAGTTAACAGCTCACTGTTCTATGTTATGATTTTAACTTATAAACTGCAAGTAACAAAAGGATCTCTCTGTCAAAAGCAGTGACCCACTGACCTATTTACATTATGTGCACTTTGTGATCTGCATGGTACATGTTCTTTGCAGCAGGCACATTAACCCTCTGCACTACCTTTCCATGAGTCAAAACTTCCAGTAGACAAAACTCCTTGGAAGAACATTAATCACTGAAGTTATCATGACATTTTATTGTTGCTGAAAATTGCTGGTAGCCAGGAAGGAGGCAGCAAGCACTTTTAAAACCATAATATACTTGCAAACACGTAGCCCCCACCCAAAGTTAGTGCACAGTGCGGTCACACCAGTCGCACCGCCCTAGAGCCGGCCCTTCTCAAGGGTCCTGTGACCTCAGTGACAGAGTCACTTTTGCTCCAGGGTGTGCTGCTTCATAGGCCTGCCCAAAAGACTGGAGGTGAACTTCAGTATGGATTGTGGTGGACAGGCCTTTAAAGTTAACCTACACTTGCCATCGCTAGGGTCCACCTGCTGGTGCTAAGACACCAGGATTTCTAAGGTCTAGCGGGGCCTTCTAAGGTCTAGCATGGGATCGTGCTCACTCAGGAGAGTGGTCTGGTGGACTGGCAATGAAGGCTGAACCTGGTTCCCCAGTTCCAAATTCGGCAGCTCTGACCATAGTGCCATATCCTCTCCCCCACTGAACACCATACTGCCCCACAGAGAGAAACTTGCACTGCCTTCAACTGCAACCCAATTGTGCCCAGCTATAAACACCTGGATGCGACTCAATTCAAATTACGCACTAAACAAGAGCAATATGCTGCCTAAAGAAAAAAAAGTACCAACATCCTGGATAAAGCAAACACTCATAGGGAATGCAAGATTAAATAAAGCTTGTGAAATGTAAGAAGGAACAACATGGTTACCATAACGTTTTTACACTCACTATTCAGAAATCAGTATGTGAATTTGCCTGAAAAGTTAAGGACATGACTACAGGGCCTGGAAGGCACCCATTTCAATGTCCATTGCTTATATCCTTACAAAACGTAAGCAGTATGGTTTAAAAAGACCACATCCGTGAACACATTGTTTACCAATCCACCCATCAATCAAGCAGTGCAGTCCCTCCATGAATGGTGCACTACCCCATCTGGGGAAAACAATGCTGTTCAAAGAAAGACAAGAAACAAAAATAGCGCTTTACTGGCAAACTCTGTAAAGTGATGCTAATGTGTTTGGGTGTGAATAAAACCAATCTGGCCACTTTGCGACCACTCTGTCTTGCTTTTTTTCGTTATTTATTTATTTTTAATATTTTGAACCTTTTATTACCGAGGCTGCATTTTGGAATAGAAATCTGTCAGAAAAAAAGACATTTCCAGCAAATGTGTTTTTCTTTTTTGGATCCATTTCACAGGGGAACAAATAAACGAAAGGAGGAAAGACAGGGTGAGAACTGTTTCTTGAAGTCATGGTTTTCACTGACTGAGGAGGAGCGAGACAGGAAGAGAGGGAATAAGAGGAAGAAAGAGAGAAGGGGGCAGCTGCTAGCGGCAGAGCAGAAGTGGACAGTGTCTTTGTCTTCTCTGGGCAAGAAGGAAAAGACAGAGGCCTTTTCCTACTCTGCCCACCTGCCCGTTCCCGAATGGCCACAAACGCGAGCCTTATCTGTAGGCCTTGGCTATTTCTGCCGTACTGGGACGCATGTTTAAAACAAAAAAGTAGGGGAACGGAATCTACTCAATAAAAGAAGTAGTGGCACGCCGTGACCTTCCGATCCCACCCACTTTGACCATTGGCGTGGAGGGGCTAAGCAGTGGTGATGACGAACTATATGTAAAGGAAAGGGACCCCTGAAGGAGTATTCATGGAAGGGTTTCAGTGCTCATACCCATCATGAAAATGGAATTTTCCCTCAAAAGACACTGTCTCATATTCATCGCACTGAATCAGATGTGTCCACAACTGTGTTGAATTTAAACTGCCACCTCCTAGACCATTTTTCCATTTTTGTAGTCATTATTTTACTTTTTCTGGTCTGTCAACCAAAGGACAGATCATGTTCTGGGAGCATGTATGCCAAACTGTGTGAATAGTTGAGACAGGAGATTAAGAAAAGAAACCTGCGGAATTTAGTTTCCCCATTGGCGTGCGTTAAAGCCCAGGAGATTTTAAGTGGGAGAAAGCTAAAACATAGAAAGGTAGTTTTGTCTTTAAGAATTGGGAGTATCCAACCTAAGTCCAGAGTGTTAACATGTATGTGGGTGGGTGAGGAAGCCATAAATGTATTTCTTACCCAGGCGTTTATATGCAGTAAGAAACGTGGTTCATATGTGGTAATTGTAACAGCGAAGTACTAAGGTACAGAGGATATGTGTGGCTGAAGAGAGGGTTTGTGTCCTGTAGGGATTGCTCTCTTCAGTTTGTAAATGTTGATGGAAATAGTACCCTGTCAGAGGACCACAGTGACCTCACCTTTATTAATAGAGGTGATGGTAAATAATTAAAAGCACTATTTCTGACAAAAGAGGGCATTTGCAAGAAAATATCGACTCTAGGGCACAATCAAGAGCCCCAGGGTGTAGCAGAGGAACTTACCCAGCCTCCTGTTTATTACAAGACATGGGTGGTAGCATGTTCTTTGCAGCCTTGGAGCCTGGAGGCTGGGGTGGAGTTCTCCTTTAAATCTGCGAGGCACTTCTTTATATCTATGAGGTTGTATGTGATCTTATAAAAAAACAAATCTGAAGAATAAGTCTTTTGACCTTTACTATATATATTTTTTTTAATAATGTGAATTTTAGTAATCTTGAAATGGGTTCTTCTGTTGTTCTACATAGGCCCCAAATGTCCTATTTCCCTTCACTGTCTTCCTGTGTCTGGGATCCATTTCACTTTTTATTAATTGCTGCTTCGCAGAGTTACCTCCAAGCCCTATTTCCTGTTTCCACTGCTTCTCCTTTCACACATTTATTCTTCCTCCATAATTGTCCTGCCTCCATTATCACGTTTTTCCCTGGAAGGTACCAATCTATCTCCTTTGCTCATATTTGAAATGAGTTTGTTTTTCCACCTCCTTATCCCTACCTAGTATCCACTGTATGTAGTAAGGCTCTTCTCTGTACCCTCAGTTCTCATCTTAACCCTTTACCTGCCTACCTCCTTACACCCTTATCACTCACCTCTGTTTTTGCACCCCTTTTCTTTTCTTCCACGCTTCTACTTGTTTTTTTTTTCATATATAAACTGGATTTTATTGATTTTTGAACACATAAACGTGATGTAACTTCTCCACCTGCCAAAAGTCACACTGTTAAGAAAGATGACTCCGAAGTACAGGAGAAACTGTGTTTATTCAACAGCATCCTCGAGCACCAACTGTCGTTGAAGCTCACAGAACAATCTCAGTGAGCTTCACCTGAAGGTTCTAAAGATGGTAAGTACCAAGAGGGAGAAAGAAGGAGGGGAGGAACAGAGGGTGGGAACCAGGAGAGACTGAAGAGGAGAGAAGGAAAAGAGATAATTCCCAATACCTTGATTACAACACACCTCCCTTAACATAAGGAAGAAACAAGGAATAAAGGGAAACCAATACACAGAAAACTCAGGAATGAAAATTCCATTTCAATACATAGTACAATTTAAACAGAATAGAACTACATATCATAATCAGCTTGCCAGCTTGGTGGTCGATGAAATCTGACAAACTTGGACTCTTGGGGGTTTGAGACCGATTCATCCATCTTTCCATCATTATAAGACGCCAGAGAACACACCTTGGTACATCGAGCCACGTTGTCCATTCTCCAAGTACTTCCGTCCTCCAACACCACAGAATTACTGTTGACACGTTTGATCCTCAAAGGTTTAGAGAATGATGATACTTTAGAACGATAGGCGTTAGGTCTCTTGATAACCACCCATTGACCTTCCCGCCATTCTCTACTAACAGTTCGCCATTTCCGGTAATACCTGGATTTGTAATCCTTTTGATGACGCTCAACTTTTTCCATGACAGTCTTACTATCTACCCAAACCGGACACCCCCCATTGAGCCAATTTGGAGTTAACTTTGAGCCCGGATTCCTCCCTTTGAGGGAGACAAATGGTGAAACACCATTGGGTGTGATGTGATATGACCATAACATCTTTCTTATTGCGTCATCGACAGGTTCCTGAGAAACAAGGGCCAATTGAATGGTGTTTTTTATCACCCTGTTTGCTCTTTCTACCAACTCATTGGCCTTTGGACAAGAGGAGGGATTTGAGATGATAGATGGACAATTTACCCAGAAATTGTGTCATCTCGTCAGAAGTGAAATGAACACCATTGTCAGTGACTAAAGTGCTAGGTATGCCTTCTCTAGAAACAATTTCCTTAAGAAATTCGATAAGAGAAGAAGTAGTGATGGTAGTGACTGATCTAGTAGAAATCCAATGAGAATGGTAATCAATTAGTACAAATATAAATCTCTGGGAGTTATTAAGCAGATTTAAAGGACCTATGATGTCAAGACCCAACTTGTCCCAAGGTTTAGAAGGTACAGACACAGGAAGAAGTGGAGCCTTACGAGTGACTTTGGTGTTGTCGCTGGAGCCACATGCTAAACAATCCTTCACAACTTCCTCCACCATGGAGTCCATGTTAGGAAATCAATAATCATTTCTGATTTTACTGTTCGTCATGCTCCTACCAAGATGGCCCTCATGAGCTATCGCAATGATGCGTTCATGCATGCCTTTGGGTGGAACAATTCTGTTGCATCTATAAATTTGATCATTGATGATAGACAACTCATCCCTCACAATCCAGTAAGGCCTAAGAATTTCAGATAAATCATTAAGATTCTTGGGCCGCCCTTTACTGATTCTGTCAATAAGAGATGCAAGGATGGTATCATCTTGTACACATTTCTCCCATTCTCCTTTACTAATTGCTGGTATGTCTATTGAAAGAATGGCTTCTTCAGGAGGGTTAACCTGGGAATCTTCGTTAGTAATAGGAAGTCTAGACAGACAATCTGCAACTTGATTCTTGCCACCTGGTACATATATTATTGTGTAGTTGAAACCTTGTAAACCTAACACACTTAGAAATATGGGGAGTGGCTTTCTCAATGCATTTAGTGCAGAACATAGGAAGTAAAGGTTTGTGATCTGTTCTTAAGGTAAATGGAATCCCCCACAAAACAAATTTGAAGTGATTTATCGCCCAATAACAAGCATGTGCTTCTTTTTCTATTGTGGATTAGTTATATTGCGGTTCCAACAAGGTCCTGGATGCAAAAGCTATCACTCGCTCCTTGCCTTCAACTACTTGCGTGAGTGAGGCTCCTAATCCTTTCATACTGGCATCTGTAGTTAGGGTAGTTTGGCATTAGGATCAAACATACCTAAAAGAGGTGCTTCCGTGATTGCTTGTTTGATGTGTGTAAAATCATTTTGACATTGGGAGCTCCATTCAAAAGGGGTACTTTTTTTAAGTGAAGCTCTTAAGTAAGTGCACATGATCAGCAGAATTTTTGACATACTTGGACATGTATTCTACCAGGCCCAGGAAGGATTGAAGTTCTTCTTTATTAGAAGGTTCAGGAGCCAACCTGACTGAGTCAACTTAACTAGTTTTGGGTCTTATTCCTTCATTCAATATGGTGTGACCAAGGTACACGACCGACTCAACTCCAATTTTACATTTGTCTTTCTGTGTCCCACCTGCGTCCCCAAATTGTTAAGAAAGATGACTCCAAAGTACAGGAGAAACTGTATTTATTCAACAGGATCCTCAAGCACAAACTGTTGTTGAAGCTCACAGAACATTCTACTGTGAGCTTCACCTAAAGGTTCTAAAGATGGCAAGTACCAAGAGGGAGAAAGAAGGAGGGGAGGAACAGAGGGTGGGAACCGGGAGAGACTGAAGAGGAGGGAAGGACAAGAGATAATTCCCAATACCTTGATAACAACACACACAATAGAACACATAACAGAATCGTACATTTCAGAGCATCCCACGAAATGTCAGCCATTTCCCCCAGATTTTCTTATGTTTTTGGGGCAGCCCGGGATGTGTAGATTGCTCTCTCCTCCGTGGCACACCAGTCCATTGCCTGCTTCGAGGGAGTCATTGGAGAATAGAAGACCGATCACCACCACTTTGCAGTGTCTCTCTTAGCCAATGTCACCCCATCTCCATCAGAGTCCGATACCCAATGGTGTCGCTAACACCCCCAGAACTCCCAACAATACACACTCTTCTACTTGTTTAAAGTTGTAGTGGAAATTTTTTTAAAAAATACACCGATTTTAAATACCATGTTAACCTTCCTTTTTTTCCTAAAAATAAAGTGCACAAAGTTTCATTTAAAATATTTATATATATATATATATTCACTGAAAAAACCATAGGTTTCAGGGGCGTTATAGTTAGTTGGACATTTCACTCGTACAAAACCATAGAAATTCCCACGTTATAGTTAGTTCAGCTAACTATAACTCGCGCGCCCGCAATGCACTGCTGATGACGTCACATATTACATCACTCATGACATGGTCAGTGACATCACTCATGACATCACTGATGACATCTCAAATGACATCACTGATGACATCACTGATGGATGACATCATCCTTGTGATAGAGTGGCAGACCTCCTCTCACCCTAATATAACCTTTGATACACACACTCAAAAATACAAACTAACATTTTCAAAACAATGGACATACCAATACCAGTTACAACACACCTATTCAGTAATTCCAAGATCTACACACACATCCACTCATTCACCAACAGTCCCTATACAGTCACTCATACATGTACTCACTCATCATATGTACTCATACACCTATACATCCTGTTACACACCGCCACTCATCCATAGAGTTACTCACACACATAGTCACACATGCAAACAAAGTATCAAACATCCATTTACTTGCATATACAGTTATACACACACTACCACACTTACTTCTACAGAAACTTACACATACTTACTCTCTTAAACAATCACTTATAGAAACACTTACTTGTACAGGAACTCTTCCAATCTCTCACTCTCACATATACTCACTTATATACACCAATACTCACATATACTAGTTTAAAACATATGTAGTTACTCATAAAGACACTATTGAGACAGTCATTCACTCACTAACACACCCATACACATACACATCCACCTATACAGTCCTGCACACATGCTGTCTTCAACACATACAAACAGTGAGTCACTCATTCATGCATCTATGCACTACGTAATACCCCCACCGAACCATACAGACACTCAGACACTCATACTGATACTCAAAAAACCAACTAATAACCCATATAGACACTCATGTAGCTACTCACCAACCCATGCAGCCACTTATACACAAAGTGAGAGACTGATACAGATATTTTCATATTTAAACATTACTCACTAACCCATGTATTCACTAAGATACACTTAGTCAGTTATACAATCAATTTTACAAAACAAAATCATCCATTTAGACACTTATATACCCATTTATTCTTCCATCGACCTTGAGATATACATATAAAACATATTTAATTTTCAGAAAAACACACATTCACTGGATGATGTCATCAGTGATGTCATCAGTGATGTCATTTGAGATGTCATCAGTGATGTCACTGACCATGTCATGAGTGATGTAATACGTGACGTCATCAGCAGTGCATTGCGGGCGCGCGAGTTATAGTTAGCTGAACTAACTATAACGGGGGAATTTCTATGGTTTTGTACGAGTGAAATGTCCAACTAACTATAACGCCCCTGAAACCTATGGTTTTTTCAGTGAATTTCTAAGGTTTTTAAATGCTAATTTCTAACTATAACGTGCCTGAAACCTATGGTTTTTTCAGTGAATATATATATATTTATTATACTATGTATACATGTGAAAATGTCTCGGTCCCCTGTTTGCCTCGGTGGCACGGAAAAAATGGGTGGAACTGACGTCAGCACGCCGACGAGGTTCTCTTATGGCTCCGATGACATCATACGGTGTCGCGAGCGGAGCCGTGCTATTATGACGTCCTCGTTGACTTGGGAGAGCTAGGAAAGAATTTCCGTGGAATGCTGGTGCAGGGGATATTCACCTAAGTGTTCAGGCTAGTCCTTTGGGAGCAACTGTTTATGTTGCCACTCCAGAAACCGAAACCAGTGATCCGAGGGCAGAGGCCCTGCAGATGGCACACGAGGTGGGGTGCCCAGTCGTGTGCACCGGCGGGGCAGCGAAGTGACAAGCACCACAACCCACAAAAAAGGTAACGAGGGCACTGAATAACACAGGATCTTCTCTTTGTATCTGTCAGGAACAACGAAGTTAAAATGCCCTAGTACCAAAATGTAGAATTAGTGCTACAACGGTCTTCAAGAGGACCTGCGATGCCGCTTCTGCCTCCCGTACCCTGGAGGTGGCACATGGGTCACGCGGTACAGTCATACTGCGGTGGGACGCACACTTGTTGACCTCTCATGGCACTGCTCCACACTTCAGGGAGGACGCTTTCCATTAGCTATGTTTTCTGATGACATGTCGCGCCGGCCCCGTCCAACAACAGAACTCCTTTAGATCCAAACAGACTCTTCCACTCTCTCACCGGAAGTGAAACCAGGCCACGCGGACACTTTCACAATACAACAGCCGGGAATGCACTTTTCGGTAAAAAAACACATTCCTTCCTCCTAATTATTCAAATAAACGTCTCACTGAAGAACAGGGGCCAGCTTCGATCGGTAAACAGCCGTTACAACGACTTTTTACTTTGCGATACCATTACAACGCATGCATTACCACGCATGCGTTGTACATCACGAAGTCATTACTATGCATTTTTAGAACGCATGGTCATTTACCACGCATGCCTTTACAACGAATTTTGTTGTAAAGGTATGTATGGTAAATGACCATGCGTTCTAAAACATGTAGACGATCCATGTCGTTGTAAGGAAACAGAGGCTGTTCCGTTTCCTCACAACGACGTGCACCGCCCCTCAGAGACGACGTGAAGCAGGAACCACGAGGAGAGAGGAACCACGAGGAGTGAGAGGTAAGGGGATTGGGCATGGGGTGGGGGTTTCTTTTCTAGGGTTTAGGGTAGTGCAGTGGTGTTTGGGTAGTGTAGGGGGTCGTGCTGGGGGTAGTGTTTTAGGGTTTAGGGTAGTGCAGTAGTGTAGGGGGTCGTGCTGGGGGTAGTGTTTTAGGCTTTAGGGTAGTGCAGTGGTGTATGGGTAGTGTAGGGGGTCGTGCTGGGTTAGTGTTTTAGGGTTTAGGGTAGTGCAGTGGTGTTTGAGTAGTGTAGGGGGTCATGCTGGTGGTAGTGGTTTAGGGTAGTGCAGTGGTGTTTGTGTAGTGTAGGGGACATGCTGGGGGTAGTGTTTTATGGTTTAGGGTAGTGCAGTGGTGTTTGGGTAGTGTAGGGGTCGTGCTGGGGGTAGATTTAGGGTTTAGGGTAGTGCAGTGGTGTTTGGGTAGTGTAGGGAGTCGTGCTGGGGGTAGTGTTTTAGGGTTTAGGGTAGTGCAGTGGTGTTTGTGTAGTGTAGGGGGTTGTGCTGGGGGTAGTGTTTTAGGGTTTATGTTAGTGCAGTGGTGTTTGGGTAGTGTAGGGGGTAGTGCTGGGATAGTGTTTTAGGGTTTAGGGTAGTGCAGTGGTGTTTGTGTAGTGTAGGGGGTAGTGCTGGGGGTAGTGTTTTAAGGTTTAGGGTAGTGCAGTGGTGTTTGGGTAGTGTAGGGGTTCATGCTGGGGGTAGTGTTTTAGGGTTTAGGGTATGGCAGTGGTGTTTGTGTAGTGTAGGGGGTCATGCTGGGGGTCGATTTAGGGTTTAGGGTAGTGCAGTGGTATTTGTGTTGTGAGGGGGTCGTGCTGGGGGTAGTGTTTTAGGGTTTAGAGTAATGCAGTGGTGTTTGTATAGTGTAGGGGTTTAGGGTAGTGCAGTTGTTTGTGTAGTGTAGGGGGTCATGCTGGGGGTTGTGTTTTAGGGTTTAGGGTAGGGCAGTGGTGTTTGTGTAGTGTAGGGGTAGTGTTTTAGGGTTTAGGGTAGTGCAGTGGTGTTTGTGTAGTGTAGGGGGTCATGCTGTGGGTAGTGTTTTAGGGTTTAGGGTAGTGCAGTTGTGTTTGTGTAGTGTACGGGGTCGTGTTTTAGGGTATAGGGTAGTGCAGTGGTGTTTGGGTAGTGTAGGGGGTCATGCTGGGGTTAGTGTTTTAGGGTTTAGGGTAGTGCAGTGGTGTTTGGGTAGTGTAGGGGGTCGTGCTGGGGTAGTGTTTTAGGGTTTAGGGTAGTGCAGTGGTGTTTGTGTAGTGTGGGAGGTCATGCTGGGGGTAGATTTAGGGTTTAGTGTAGTGCAGTGGTGTTTAGGTAGTGTAGGGAGTCGTGCTGGGGGTAGTGTTTTAGGGTTTAGGGTAGTCCAGTAGTGTTTGTGTAGTGTAGGGAGTCGTGCTGGGGGTAGTGTTTTAGGGTTTAGGGTAGTGCAGTGGTGTTTGGGTAGTGTAGGGGGTCGTGCTGGGGTAGTGTTTTAGGGTTTAGGGTAGTACAGTGGTGTTTGTGTAGTGTAGGGGGTCATGCTGGGGGTAGTGTTTTAGGGTTTAGGGTAGTGCAATGGTGTTTGTGTAGTGTAGGGGTAGTGTTTTAGGGTTTAGGGTAGTGCAGTGGTGTTTGTGTACTGTAGGGGTTGTGCTGGGTTCTAGTGTTTTAGGGGTAGTGCAGTGGTATTTGTGTAGTGTAGGGGGTAGATTTAGGGTTTAGGGTAGTGCAGTGGTGTTTGGGTAGTGTAGGGGTCGTGCTGGGGGTAGTGTTTTTGAGTTTAGGGTAGTGCAGTTGTGTTTGGGTAGTGAAGGGGGTCGTGCTGGGGTAGTGTTTTAGGGTTTAGGGTAGTGCAGTGGTATTTGGGTAGTGTAGGGGTCAACCAACATGAATTTGTCCTTGTGTGATGTAACCAATGCTCATGTAAAGCACTCCAATACCTGACCAGTCTGCACTATATAAAACTGCAAAAAACAAAAAATAAAAAGTGTTTTGCACACTTCTGTCATTGGGCTATACGTGGGCTACCTCTGGGTGATATTTGTGCTACATTTGGGCTCTTTTTTCTCTGGTGGCCATCTTGGGAGACTTATTTGTTATGAAGTTTCCTAATTTCCTCATTTACTACAGTCTCCTCAGTAGGAAATGCTTTCAGTTTTACTTTGATTCCATCAAGAAGGCATTCAGATGTGTCACACATTTGCCATAAATTCAGAATGTTAGCACTCTAGTTGTTCATTAGATCACTGTAGTAAAGCTACTGCTCACCAAGGAGTTAACTGGAAGTCTACTGCTGGTATTGAAAGTGATTGTTTCAGTCTGCATGTCAGAATTTTCTAATGAAATAGAAGAGGATTTGAGATCTCACTTAAAACATGCCCTAAATTTTCTTTTTGCAGCACTAACCATAATTTCTATGGCAAAATGAACCCCCTCATTTTGTTCCTTTTTAAATTAAATGTTTTAAGTGTTACCAGTTTATTCCAATCAAGATGGCTTCAGGTGTGCCATACTTTTGTCATAAGTAAGGCTGTTAGCACTCTAGTTGTTCTTTAGAACACTCTGGGAAGCTGCAGTAGAACACAAAGGCATCAACTGACAGGCTGCTCCTGTTGAAATATAACAGGAAGATATTTGAGATCTCACTTAAAACATGTCCTAATTTTTCTTTCTACAGCACTAACCATAATTTCTATGGCAAAATGAACCCCCTCATTTTGTTCCTTTTTAAATTAAATGTTTTAAGTGTTACCAGTTTATTCCAATCAAGATGGCTTCAGGTGTGCCATACTTTTGTCATAAGTAAGACTGTTAGCGCTCTAGTTGTTCTTTAGAACACTCTGGGAAGCTGCAGTAGAACACAAAGGCATCAACTGACAGGCTGCTCCTGTTGAAATATAACAGGAAGATATTTGAGATCACACTTGAAACATGTCCTAATTTTTCTTTCTACAGCACTAACCATAATTTCTATGACAAAATGAACCCCATCATTTTGTTCCTTTTTAAATTAAATGTTTTAAGTGTTACCAGTTTATTCCAATCAAGATGGCTTCAGGTGTGCCATACTTTTGTCATAAGTAAGGCTGTTAGCACTCTAGTTGTTCTTTAGAACACTCTGGGAAGCTGCAGTAGAACACAAAGGAATCAACTGACAGTCTCTGCCCTTGTTGGATGTACATGTTTTACTGAGAATGTCAGACTTCATTCTCACATGACTGAGAAAGATAATGTGAATTTACAGAAAATATGCTCTCATTTTAGCTTCTGGAGCACCTTCCAAAACTGTATGGGACAAACATGTGAAAATAGTTTTCTCTCAAACATGATTCATGATATCCCAGCAGAAGGTTTTTCACAGGGTAAAATCACCTTAGAACACACCACAATTCCTGAAATTAGTATGGTACCATCAACAAATGAATTCTAATGTAACTAAAGTCTTTTATCACCCTTTATAGTTCTCCTTTTGGTAACCCTCAAAATCTTCGATTCACTACAATGCATTTCAATGGGGTACTATCATTTATATTGGTCCCAAGATGGCTGCCAGCAATTCCAGGATGAAGTGCTGACAGCCAATCAGATCTCACGATGACATGTGTGGTTAGGCTCCGCCCAGATATATATGTGTTTTTACTTTTGATTTTCTCAGCATCTACTGAACGGATTTACACCATTTAACAAAAGGGTTCTTTCTGAACCAAGAACTACCTCTTTGCCAAATTTGGTGTAATTCCGTTCAGCAGTTCGGGCTGTAGCCTTGCATAAAGTTTCCTATGGGAAATTGATTTTTGACTCTTATTTTTTTAATTTCTCCGCAACTACTGAACGGATTTACACCATTTAACAAAAGGGTTCTTTCTGAACCAAGAACTACCTCTTTGCCAAATTTTGTGTAATTCCGTTCAGCAGTTCGGGCTGTAGCCGTGGCTAAAGTTTCCTATGGGAAAATGAATGGGGAAAACACGTTTTGGGACCCCCTTTTTCTCGGCCCCGCTTGACGAATCACCCCGAAACTTTCAGGGTAGGAGCGGACCGGAGCGGGCCATAAAGTTTGAAAATTTTGCAAAGATTCCTCAACCGACGCAAGAGCTATTTCAAATAGAATGTTGCGGATTTCCTATGGAAAATAGGTCCTAACTATAACTATCTACTGGCGACCGCCAGTAGATAATATAATATAATATATATATATATTATCTACTGGCGGTAATATATATATATAAATATATATTATCTACTGGCGGTCGCCAGTAGATAGTTATAGTTAGGACCTATTTTCCATAGGAAATCCGCAACATTCTATTTGAAATAACTCTTAGCGTCGGTTGAGGAATCTTTGCAAAATTTTCAAACTTTATGGCCCGCTCCGGTCCGCTCCTACCCTGAAAGTTTCGGGTGATTCGTCAAGCGGGGCCGAGAAAAAGGGGGTCCCAAAACGTGTTTTCCCATTTATTTTCCCATAGGAAACTTTAGCCACGGCTACAGCCCGAACTGCTGAACGGAATTACACAAAATTTGGCAAAGAGGTAGTTCTTGGTTCAGAAAGAACCTTTTGTTAAATGGTGTAAATCCGTTCAGTAGATGCTGAGAAAATCAAAAGTAAAAACACATATATATCTGGGCGGAGCCTAACCACACATGTCATCGTGAGATCTGATTGGCTGTCAGCACTTCATCCTGGAATTGCTGGCAGCCATCTTGGGACCAATATAAATGATAGTACCCCATTGAAATGCATTGTAGCGAATCGAAGATTTTGAGGGTTACCAAAAGGAGAACTATAAAGGGTGATAAAAGACTTTAGTTACATTAGAATTCATTTGTTGATGGTACCATACTAATTTCAGGAATTGTGGTGTGTTCTAAGGTGATTTTACCCTGTGAAAACCTTCTGCTGGGATATCATGAATCATGTTTGAGAGAAAACTATTTTCACATGCTTGTCCCATACAGTTTTGGAAGGTGCTCCAGAAGCTAAAATGAGAGCATATTTTCTGTAAATTCACATTATCTTTCTCAGTCATGTGAGAATGAAGTCTGACATTCTCAGTAAAACATGTACATCCAACAAGGGCAGAGACTGTCAGTTGATTCCTTTGTGTTCTACTGCAGCTTCCCAGAGTGTTCTAAAGAACAACTAGAGTGCTAACAGCCTTACTTATGACAAAAGTATGGCACACCTGAAGCCATCTTGATTGGAATAAACTGGTAACACTTAAAACATTTAATTTAAAAAGGAACAAAATGATGGGGTTCATTTTGTCATAGAAATTATGGTTAGTGCTGTAGAAAGAAAAATTAGGACATGTTTCAAGTGTGATCTCAAATATCTTCCTGTTATATTTCAACAGGAGCAGCCTGTCAGTTGATGCCTTTGTGTTCTACTGCAGCTTCCCAGAGTGTTCTAAAGAACAACTAGAGCGCTAACAGTCTTACTTATGACAAAAGTATGGCACACCTGAAGCCATCTTGATTGGAATAAACTGGTAACACTTAAAACATTTAATTTAAAAAGGAACAAAATGAGGGGTTCATTTTGCCATAGAAATTATGGTTAGTGCTGTAGAAAGAAAATTAGGACATGTTTTAAGTGAGATCTCAAATATCTTCCTGTTATATTTCAACAGGAGCAGCCTGTCAGTTGATGCCTTTGTGTTCTACTGCAGCTTCCCAGAGTGTTCTAAAGAACAACTAGAGTGCTAACAGCCTTAGTTATGACAAAAGTATGGCACACCTGAAGCCATCTTGATTGGAATAAACTGGTAACACTTAAAACATTTAATTTAAAAAGGAACAAAATGAGGGGGTTCATTTTGCCATAGAAATTATGGTTAGTGCTGCAAAAGAAAATGTAGGGCATGTTTTAAGTGAGATCTCAAATCCTCTTCTATTTCATTAGAAAATTCTGACATGCAGACTGAAACAATCACTTTCAATACCAGCAGTAGGCTTCCAGTTAACTCCTTGGTGAGCAGTAGCTTTACTACAGTGATCTAATGAACAACTAGAGTGCTAACATTCTGAATTTATGGCAAATGTGTGACACATCTGAATGCCTTCTTGATGGAATCAAAGTAAAACTGAAAGCATTTCCTACTGAGGAGACTGTAGTAAATGAGGAAATTAGGAAACTTCATAACAAATAAGTCTCCCAAGATGGCCACCAGAGAAAAAAGAGCCCAAATGTAGCACAAATATCACCCAGAGGTAGCCCACGTATAGCCCAATGACAGAAGTGTGCAAAACACTTTTTATTTTTTGTTTTTTGCAGTTTTATATAGTGCAGACTGGTCAGGTATTGGAGTGCTTTACATGAGCATTGGTTACATCACACAAGGACAAATTCATGTTGGTTGACCCCTACACTACCCAAACACCACTGCACTACCCTAAACCCTAAAACACTACCCCAGCACGACCCCTTCACTACCCAAACACAACTGCACTACCCTAAACTCAAAAACACTACCCCCAGCACGACCCCCTACACTACCCAAACACCACTGCACTACCCTAAACCCTAAATCTACCCCCTACACTACACAAATACCACTGCACTACCCTAAACCCTAAAACACTAGAATCCAGCACGACCCCCTACAGTACACAAACACCACTGCACTACCCTAAACCCTAAAACACTACCCCCTACACAAACACCATTGCACTACCCTAAACCCTAAAACACTACCCCCAGCATGACCCCCTACACTACACAAACACCACTGCACTACCCTAAACCCTAAAACACTACCCCAGCATGACCCCCTACACTATCCAAACACCACTGCACTACCCTAAAACACTACCCCCAGCACGACTCCCTACACTCCACAAACACCACTGGACTACCCTAAACCCTAAAACACTACCCCAGCACGACTCCCTATACTACCTAAACACCACTGCACTACACTAAACCCTAAATCTACCCCCAGCATGACCTCCCACACTACACAAACACCACTGCACTACCCTAAACCCTAAAACACTACCCCCAGCACGACCCCCTACACTACCCAAACACCACTGCACTACCCTAAACACTAAAACACTAACCCCACCATGACCCCCTACACTACCCAAACACCACTGCACTACCCTATACCCTAAAACACGACCCCGTACACTACACAAACACAACTGCACTACCCTAAACCCTAAAACACAACCCCCAGCATGACCCCCTACACTACACAAACACAACTGCACTACCCTAAACCCCCCTACACTATACAAACACCACTGCATTACTCTAAACCCTAAAACACTACCCCCAGCACGACCCCCTCACAACACAAACACGACTGCACTACCCTAAACCCTAAATCGACCCCCAGCATGACCCCCTACACTACCCAAACACCACTGCCATACCCTAAACCCTAAAACACTACCCCCAGCATGAACCCCTACACTACACAAACACCACTGCACTACCCTAAACCCTAAAACACTATCCCAGCACTACCCCCTACACTACCCAAACACCACTGCACTAACATAAACCCTAAAACACTACCCCCAGCACAACCCCCTACACTACACAAACACCACTGCACTACCCTAAACCCTAAAACACTACCCCCAGCACGACTCCCTACACTACCCAAACACCACTGCACTACCCTAAACCCTAAATCTACCCCCAGCACGACCCCCTACACTACCCAAACACCACTGCACTACCCTAAACCATAAACACTACCCCCAGCATGTCCCCCTACACTACACAAACACCACTGCACTACCCTAAACCACTACCACCAGCATGACCCCCTACACTACTCAAACACCACTGCACTACCCTAAACCCTAAAACACTAACCCAGCACGACCCCCTACACTACCCATACACCACTGCACTACCCTAAAGCCTAAAACACTACCCCCAGAACGACCCCCTACACTACTGCACTACCCTAAACCCTAAAACACTACCCCCAGCACGACCCCCTACACTACCCAAACACCACTGCACTACCCTAAACCCTAAAACACTACCCCCAGCACGACCCCCTACACCACCCAAACACCACTGCACTACCCTAAACCCTAGAAAAGAAACCCCCACCCCATGCCCAATCCCCCTTACCTCTCACTCCTCGTGGTTCCTCTCTCCTCGTGGTTCCTGCTTCACGTCGTCTCTGAGGGGCGGTGCACGTCGTTGTGAGGAAACGGAACAGCCTCTGTTTCCTTACAACGACATGGATCGTCTACATGTTTTTAGAACGCATGGTCATTTATCATACATACCTTTACAACAAAATTCGTTGTAAAGGCATGCGTGGTAAATGACCATGCGTTCTAAAAAATGCATAGTAATGACTTCGTGATGTACAACGCATGCGTGGTAATGCATGCGTTGTAATGGTATCGCAAAGTAAAAAGTCGTTGTAACGGCTGTTTACCGATCGAAGCTGGCCCCTGTTCTTCAGTGAGACGTTTATTTGAATAATTAGGAGGAAGGAATGTGTTTTTTTACCGAAAAGTGCATTCCCGGCTGTTGTATTGTGAAAGTGTCCGCGTGGCCTGGTTCCACTTCCGGTGAGAGAGTGGAAGAGTCTGTTTGGATCTAAAGGAGTTCTGTTGTTGGACGGGGCCGGCGCGACATGTCATCAGAAAACATAGCTAATGGAAAGCGTCCTCCCTGAAGTGTGGAGCAGTGCCATGAGAGGTCAACAAGTGTGCGTCCCACCGCAGTATGACCGTACCGCGTGACCCATGTGCCACCTCCAGGGTACGGGAGGCAGAAGCGGCATCGCAGGTCCTCTTGAAGACCGTTGTAGCACTAATTCTACATTTTGGTACTAGGGCATTTTAACTTCGTTGTTCCTGACAGATACAAAGAGAAGATCCTGTGTTATTCAGTGCCCTCGTTACCTTTTTTGTGGGTTGTGGTGCTTGTCACTTCGCTGCCCCGGCGGTGCACACGACTGGGCACCCCACCTCGTGTGCCATCTGCAGGGCCTCTGCCCTCGGATCACTGGTTTCTGTTTCTGGAGTGGCAACATAAACAGTTGCTCCCAAAGGACTAGCCTGAACACTTAGGTGAATATCCCCTGCACCAGCATTCCACGGAAATTCTTTCCTAGCTCTCCCAAGTCAACGAGGACGTCATAATAGCACGGCTCCGCTCGCGACACCGTATGACGTCATCGGAGCCATAAGAGAACCTCGTCGGCGTGCTGACGTCAGTTCCACCCATTTTTCCGTGCCACCGAGGCAAACAGGGGACCGAGACATTTTCACATGTATACATAGTATAATAAATATATATATATTCACTGAAAAAACCATAGGTTTCAGGCACGTTATAGTTAGAAATTAGCATTTAAAAAACCTTAGAAATTCACTGAAAAAACCATAGGTTTCAGGCACGTTATAGTTAGAAATTAGCATTTAAAAACCTTAGAAATTCACTGAAAAAACCATAGGTTTCAGGGGCGTTATAGTTAGTTGGACATTTCACTCGTACAAAACCATAGAAATTCCCCCGTTATAGTTAGTTCAGCTAACTATAACTCTGCGCGCCCGCAATGCACTGCTGATGACGTCACGTATTACATCACTCATGACATGGTCAGTGACATCACTCATGACATCACTGATGACATCTCAAATGACATCACTGATGACATCACTGATGACATCACTGATGACATCACTGATGACATCATCCAGTGAATGTGTGTTTTTCTGAAAATTAAATATGTTTTATATGTATATCTCAAGGTCGATGGAAGAATAAATGGGTATATAAGTGTCTAAATGGATGATTTTGTTTTGTAAAATTGATTGTATAACTGACTAAGTGTATCTTAGTGAATACATGGGTTAGTGAGTAATGTTTAAATATGAAAATATCTGTATCAGTCTCTCACTTTGTGTATAAGTGGCTGCATGGGTTGGTGAGTAGCTACATGAGTGTCTATTAGTTGGTTTTTTGAGTATCAGTATGAGTGTCTGAGTGTCTGTATGGTTCGGTGGGGGGTATTACGTAGTGCATAGATGCATGAATGAGTGACTCACTGTTTGTATGTGTTGAAGACAGCATGTGTGCAGGACTGTGTAGGTGGATGTGTATGTGTATGGGTGTGTTAGTGAGTGAATGTCTCAATAGTGTCTTTATGAGTAACTACATATGTTTTAAACTAGTATATGTGAGTATTGGTGTATATAAGTGAGTATATGTGAGAGTGAGAGATTGGAAGAGTTCCTGTACAAGTAAGTGTTTCTATAAGTGATTGTTTAAGAGAGTAAGTATGTATAAGTTTCTGTAGAAGTAAGTGTGGTAGTGTGTGTATAACTGTATATGCAAGTAAATGGATGTTTGATACTTTGTTTGCATGTGTGACTATGTGTGTGAGTAACTCTATGGATGAGTGGCGGTGTGTAACAGGATGTATAGGTGTATGAGTACATATGATGAGTGAGTACATGTATGAGTGACTGTATAGGGACTGTTGGTGAATGAGTGGATGTGTGTGTAGATCTTGGAATTACTGAATAGGTGTGTTGTAACTGGTATTGGTATGTCCATTGTTTTGAAAATGTTAGTTTGTATTTTTGAGTGCGTGTATCAAAGGTTATATTAGGGTGAGAGGAGGTCTGCCACTCTATCACAAGGATGATGTCATCCATCAGTGATGTCATCAGTGATGTCATTTGAGATGTCATCAGTGATGTCATGAGTGATGTCACTGACCATGTCATGAGTGATGTAATATGTGACGTCATCAGCAGTGCATTGCGGGCGCGCGAGTTATAGTTAGCTGAACTAACTATAACGTGGGAATTTCTATGGTTTTGTACGAGTGAAATGTCCAACTAACTATAACGCCCCTGAAACCTATGGTTTTTTCAGTGAATTTATATATATATATATATATATATATATATATATATATGTATATTAAAAGTATCTTCAGTAAACCGCATCTAATCTGAGGTTTATAGTTATTCTTTCTTTTAAAGGCATTTTTTCAAATATTTTTCTTTTTTAGTGAAATGTACAAATTTTAACTGTCTTGCTATTTTCCTATTTATATTGATCAAACTTTATTATACATTTGCTTTTCCTTTAAATTGATTTTTGATTATTTAGGTTTAACTATTACACTTACTGCAGTTAATGAAAATAAAAGGTTTTCTGATTTGGAATGCAGCAATAAATGTGTTCTTAAAGGAAACATATTTATAGATATATATATTTATGCACACAAATTTATACTCTAAGTCATGAAGGGGGTTGTGCTGCACTAGACGAGAGAAAAGAATAAATCACTTGAACGTCTCTATTTGTCGACTAATGTTAAAGCCCTCTCTTGCATTTTGTTGGTGAAGCTGTCTAGCCACACTGCTCTTTGAGTTGCTCTATAATTTACTCTGACAAGACCGACATATTTTATAAGTATCCAGATGGAAAGTGTGTCAATGACAACACCATCAGCAGTGTAGTCATTCAGTCAGGAGGATTGCCTTATGCCTGACACCTGCTGGCCACTCGGCTTAAAAGGCCAGACAACAACACGTTGACCCTCTGCCAGCTCTTGTCCTACTTTTGTCAGGTATGGGAGATTAACTAAGGGTATAAATACATTTCCTGATTTCAAAAAAATTACCATTATACAGGCGTAGAAAATCTTATATTGCCTGGTGTCGTAGTTGATGTAGCCTTAGTGCTGGAAACCAGGGATGTCTGTGCATCCTATGGTGGTGGTAATATGTCTTCTCATTGATGGCCTCCTTTCCTGTGTTCCCGTTGTGTTTCATCACATTTTCATCCTTATTTCCACTTAGACAAGATATGTGGCCTTTACCATTTGACCTCCTATATCTTTAGTGGTTTACTGGAGCTAATTTTCCAACCAAAGGATGTTAGAAGCAATGTTGTCTTGGTGCATTGCAAACCTCATTTCACTATACCTTATTTGTGTACTACAGGGCCTAGTGCCTTATTGTTCCTGTTATTGCGCCCACCACAACATCACCTAGTGTTTCTCTTTACGAGGTAAGCTAATAATGCCTTACTGGCAGATCGACCCTGCATATCTCAAAAGATCTCCTTCTGCCTGCAGCACACCTAGTATCATAAACCACCAGAAACTTGATTGGCATCACATCATTAATAATCAATGATTTCTGAAGGCCCATATTAATTTGAAATAATGCTGCATTATCTTTAATGGTGTGCAAAATAGCCCACTTATTGACTCATCAGAACTCTGCCTCTCTGGGTGAGTTGTCAACTTCACTGTAAAGGTGTGCATGGCATTGGTCAGTCCAAAGAAATCCGAAAGTATTTCTCAACTACTCTTGACATTGAGTTTATTCCGACATATTAACATTTGTTATAGATATTCCATTTAAGATCTCCCTGTTCATAAGTTATTTTCACACCTACTATCTTATCAACAGATTACTCCACTATCTAAAATTTTACTCCTCCTTCAAAATTGTAGAATGATGTACCCCTCTTTCAACACTGGGTACTTGCAGGTCTCTTTTCTTAATTCCTACATTTATTATATTTTGCATTTCTGCTTCTCTAACTTTTTTTGGCAGGGGTAGGTTTACATTATGCAATCCATAAAATCAGTACATATGTTTACAGTGTGACAGGGGCTGTTTGGATGGGAAAAGGAATCCAAATCAAAATTGATGGTCCAACATGAGGCAGGAGGTATAAAAAGAAGAGGTTCATAAGGTTAAATCATTCTAAGAGTTGGATATATTTGAATGGATTATACGTTCTTCGTGTCGGGCGTGGCAAGCCCCTGCAAGATGGCAGCCGGATTTTAGGACGGCTCCAGTGGGAGTCTCACGATCCTTCAACACCTGCCGCCATCTGTGCTGCTAGGGTTTTTTTCTGGGCAGATTCGGGATGGGAAGTTATGGCCACTTAGGGTCAACATAGCGAACACAATAAGATCATGGACGGAGTGCTGAAAGATGATGAATTCAACCCAGATCTGTGACTGGGGGTGAGTGTCTGAAAAGTTTCAGTGTTCCTTCCATCATCTCCTTGTGTTTGCTTTGTTTGCCCTAAGTTGGCAGGGTATTCCCAGACGTGGGTCCCTTGCTCACTGTTCCACTAGATTCTAGCTAGCCTGACTGATTAGTGGTGTTACCCCGAAACTGATCCCAGGATGCTTGTTTCCGGTCCAGGAAAGACCTGACTTGGCAGTTCAGGCTGGACTTTTCCCATGAGGACCAGGGTCAAGACTGATTTGCATATGGCTGGGTCTGAACTGGGGTGGAGAAGTGAGCTAAAGAACGATGATGGGTTCAACCCAGATCTGTGACTGGAGGTGAGTGTCTGAAAAGTTTCAGCACTCCGTTCATCATCTCCTTGTGTTTGCTTTGAGAACTTACTCTTAGACATCTGCGGCATCTACAACCTTGCAAGAACAAAGAGTACTAAGCACAGTGCCAATGTAACATTGATGCTCAGAACTAATGTATGCTACTTACCTGTCTTCGTATCCCGTGTTAAGGCACCTAACATGCCTGACAATATAAATGCACATTATATGCCAATTAATTAACCTAGTTCAAATGCACACAACGTGGCCATCATTGTTAAATATGTAAACTAGAGTAAGGCATGATCTTAGTAACTATGATTTACCACTGTGCACTAATGTTCCCATGTTGTGTGACTGCTCTAGCTCCAATTAACAATTATGTACAGCGTTTTGTAGCTTATAGATAAAATAAAATTAAACATCTTAGTGCAGATTAGTGCAGCACTTTGGTAATGGGCTTTGCACACACAGTAAAAACTGAAATGTGGAAAAAACTTTTTTTTTTTTTATAGCTTTCCTCAAGATTTAAAGCTTTTGATAATCAATTCTATGATAGAGTTCCTTTAGTTTGGGTTTTCTTAATTCCATTTTATAAGACATAAGGCAACGAGATTGTCGGTTGTAGATCTCTGATTGATATTCTGGCCTGTTACAGTGTAGTGTGCATGGTGTTTCATCATGCACAGCGCATAGAACCACTTAGTCTGTTTTAAATTACTACCATATCCACTGGCTGTTGATGAAGCTGCAAATGAAATAATGTCTGGATAAATGAAGTACACAAATATATGCTCACCAAATAGAGATTAATGAAACTAATGAAATAATATAAATTAAACTCAAGTGGATGTTGCAGGAATTCCTATAGGTGCCGTGCGTTGTGAAACCCCTGGCAGAGTTGTCCTTTGTAGATTGGATGATTGTTGGATATTGTCAAAGACGTGGAACAACATTACCCCCCACATCAAACTTTTTAACATACAAGAAGTTTGTTGCTCTAGTGTGCTTGAATCATTAAACAGAGAACTTAAAATTCAGTGGGTTGCCCAAGGGGCCTGTGGTACAATGTATTTGGGGTCAGTCTCATATGTCTGTTGTTTCTGCTCTTCAGATTCGTACAGTGGCGTGGTTTTCGCAGCAGCTGGAGACATTGGAATAATGTCCTATGTAGACCCAAGGATGTCACGCTCCAGTAAGGGAAGATGGGACAATGTCAATAAGGCCATTTGGCTCACGGATTACAACTATGTTCATGGAACTGTTGTGCAGAGCCAAGAGCCCTGTCTTTTTTAAGTGACCTGTGCCCTTTCAAGCCCAAATGTTTAAAAATCTGTGTGTTTTCCCATCTAGAGTAGGCATGTGCTCGAAAAAAAATAGTTGAAGTGCCTAAAAAACTGGAAAAACTGCTGGCGCTTTTCAAAGCCAGTGGACTAAAGTAAAGAGTTAAGCACTAAGGGGTTCCGTGCATTATAGTTGTCACTTCAAAGTTACTTTTACAAATGCAATTGGTAGCGTTCTTGCTAGATAAAGAGGTGTAGTCCAGCCTGATCTTTTGTCTGTAATAGTCTTTCCCATGACGGATGATTCTTGATACAGAGAGACCGCCACCATTGAAGGCAGCGGAGGTGATGAGTAAGATCAGTGGCGGCTGGAGATATTTGAAAGTGGTGCGGCGTAAAATTAGTGGTGGAGCACACCAGGGCGAGCGAACTTAGCGAGCGAGTCCGAACGACCTAAGGAGGGTTCGGGGGGTTCTCCCACCGAGGAAGTTTTGAAAAATGAGTGGGCAAATGGTGCAATTTCAAGCAAATTTGAGAACACATGCGCTTTACTCTTCACAGTCAAAAACCAGGTGAGGGTTGGCCTAAACTAATTAATAATTAGTTTAGACCAACGCTCACCTCCTTTTTGACTGTGAAGAGTAAAGTGCATGTGGTTATGTAGATGCTTAAAAACATACATCCCATCCTAGTCCGCCTAGCCTGACTCACAAAAAATATATATATAATTGAGCCTCTACTTATCGCTCTTGCAGACAGAATATCAGTTGTGCTTCTGTGGCACAGCTCTGCCGTTGAGACAGCCGGGACTGCAGGCTTTTACAGGCCTCTCTCTCACACACGCACATGCACACAATTGAGCATGAAGTGTACAGCTCCTCTATGGTTGCTAGAGAAAGTGCCATTGAAGGATCCGTAGTGCCTTCTTTAAAATGGAAGTGTCCAAGGGGCAAAAAAGTGGATGCAAATCCCCGCTGGGCACTTGGTGTTGTGCACAATTACTGTGCCAACTGATGGAGGGGATTCTCCAGGGAACCCTCCTCTCATAGTCGCAGTCAGTGCAGGAAATGAGGGAGATCCAGCGTGATCCTGGTTCTGACAGCTATTTCTGAGCTGCATCTGGAATCAGGCTGACCCAGTGACGTGTGCTGAATTGTCATTATCCAACACCAGGACACATCTCATCCTCGGCACGCAAGGCGGCTTTCTCATTTTATATTCCATCTGAGCCCAAAAAAAGGCCTAATTTAAAGGGCCATCAGACCTTTTTTAGTTTGAGGCTCATCTTCGTTGGGAGCCATTTGGAGCTTAACACATAGACACCAATGCAATGGAAGGAAACAGACTCACAGCTTGTCATCACTTCAGAAATACTTTAGAGAAATACTGGTTTGGAGGCAGGTTTTTAATTTAATTCACCCACCCCCCATCATGTAAGAGATGTGTTTGCATTGTAGAAATGCCAAATGTATCTGTGTGTATGAGTAATTACACAAAAAAAGATTTAAATGGCACTAAATAATTCATTTTTGAAATTCTTTTATAGTGAAACTCAATCCAGAGTAGAGCATCAACGCGCTTTGCATCACACACACTGTAACACAGTGTAACTGTGTTACACTTTAGATCTTTATTTGCATCACACACACAGAGACAATAAATCATACAAGTGTGTAAACCAATGTAAAGGAAAAGTTATATGACAATGACTAAAGACTTTATAATTCTTACCCAAAGGAACCGTTCTTTGCAAATCAAGTTCACTTCCAAGTTCCCCTAAAAGAAGAGTGTGAGAAAGATTGGCAGAGGTGCTTCACATGTCACATGCCCCAGCACTTTTTTGCCGTTACTGATACTGAAGCAAGCTGCTAGGGCTGTTCTGTCCAACTTCAGTCAATGCTGACCTAGGAGAGATCGCTTGCTTACACTTTAAACAGCCTTAATTTGGACTGCCATCTCTAGGAGCTGGTTTGTTACGACTGCCTGTGCAACTGGACTGCGACAGGTCGGAGAGATCTGATCTGTTAATGGGATGCTTCCAGTCCGAAGGCCAAGAATCCAATGAAGCTAAACAGTGACAGACCTTAGAGGTTAAACATGATGGTCTCGAAACCAACAAAATTAAGCTCTAACATTGTCTCCCCAGGAAAGACTTGATAATAGGTGCACTCCAGGATATGGAGAAAAACTATTTGCAAAACATTTCTTTTGGGGGAACTACTGACCCAGACTAAAATATCCCAGTTGTCCATCAACTCTCAGCCATAGCAAGTGAAAAAAGATGTTTTGTGCTATGTAAAACACTTCATGCTCGTAGAATGGCACAGTCCCATCTGCCTGGGGGCGTGGCCACATGATTTGATGAGAGAGAGAGAGAAAGGGTTTGTTTGTGTGTGCACCACACATGTAAAACACTTCAAGACCAAGCAAACGAAAGGGCTTTTAACTTTGTGGGCATGCCATGAGAGTTGTTTAAATACCAGAGGTCCCACTGCTTCCACTTATGCAACCCCCTTTTCCTTCACAACCCATCAGACATACAACTTGCACATCCTCTAAAAATCTAGCAAGCAGTCTGTCTGCCACATGCAAATGGGGGAATGTTGTTGTCCGTACACCTGCACAATATCGCAGACGCAGTGGCCTAGAAACCCCTGGGAGAAGCGCTACCTCTGTGGCACTTAGGAAGTGGTGCACTGCACCAGCTCCCCTCCACCGGAATCTGATGAGCTCAGAAACCAAGAACATGGCCAGGCCCCTCGCGCGCTCCCTGTGAGACTAACCCCAATGCCAGTTCTGGTTTCGGTGTATCAGCTAGGCCGCTCTGCACCGAGACCTGCTTAATGTCCTTCTTGTGTTACACTGACCTGACTGCTGAAGGTGTTGTCAAAAACTACTCTGAGAGGCGCTCTCCGTTTTACAAAATGGCCCACCTGCTGACAGCAGTGCCCGCAGCCCATCCAGGGCTGCTTTATTCATCCTGGGAAAGGTGCATGGATGTACGGAGGAAGTTACCCACCCGCCTCCTTTAGAGCACTGCTAAAATGTTCCTTACAGTTCACCAAAGCCAATTTTCCATTACTGCTTTTGCACGCACTGAGCCTCTGGAAGACCGTAGGAGCTTGAGTCACTGGGCACATTTTGGGGGCTTCATTTTATTTTTTTAGTTTTTTATAGCGCAAACTCTACCCGAAGCGCTTTACATGAGCACCAGTTGCATTACAGATAGGTACATTCATTTTGTTACTCACAGGGAGATTAGGGGATTTGCCCAGAATCAAAGGATGTTGTACGTCCCTGCAGAGACTCGAGTCTGCTTCCCCAGCTTCGAGGTTGACCGCTCTACCGCTCTAGCCCATAACTTGAAAAAATGCCTGCATGGGCCTTACCTGGGTTGCTGGTGAACTGCCGACTCCTGAGTTCACTTTAGTCCGGACAGCAACCTGCAGTCGAGTCAGTGCTGTGGCACCGGCAAGCAGCAACAGTGCACTGCAGTAATGATGGACTGTCTCGGGACTCGTGTCAGAATCGTCTCTAAATGCAGTCCTTGTCCGTCTAGCTGGAGTATGATGACGCAGTAATGTTATGTTATGTTATTATAACTTCTATAGTGCACGATTACCCAGAGGTGTCTTGGCGCTGAACTGAACCAACTCTGGCTTCCTTCCAGTAAGTTCCACCACCACAGAGTGCAGACACGCGCGGGAAGCAGTCTGAGGTCGAGTCTGCGCAGACTCGAATCCTCGGCTTCCCGCCTGCCACACCCCTTTCCCAACTCGTCACAGGGTGGGTCCCACCACCCCCTGTAATGAGTTGGGAAAGGGCTGGGTGACAAGCTCTCCACTCTGATTGACGTGGAGGGTTAGCGATACCGGGCTTGGACTTAAAACGCCCGGGGCTAACTTTGCCTCCACGCC
This sequence comes from Calotriton arnoldi, assembly GCA_963921515.1. Classification (NCBI taxonomy): domain Eukaryota; kingdom Metazoa; phylum Chordata; class Amphibia; order Caudata; family Salamandridae; genus Calotriton; species Calotriton arnoldi. The sequence continues at coordinate 2,335,070 of CAWUFW010001127.1, read as the reverse complement.
ATCAGGGGGTGGAGACTGGTCCCTTAAGCTAGGTCTTTGCCTAGCTGATGACATCACAGCCTTCAGGGCTGTGAGGTTGTCAGCCCGGCAAACACTTAGGCTTCTTTGGGCCTGCCCGGGGAGCATGCAAGGAGAGTCAGTCACGTCACGTGACATGCTTCCAGACGCCACAACGGCCACTGTCACGGCGGCGGTATCAGTGAGTGGGTCTGCTGGGGCAGACAGTACCCTGTGTTCACTAATGGAGTATATATTATTTAGAAGAGAAGAAGACATAAAAAAAGGGATTTTTTTTTTATTAAATAAAATATGAGCATTGAACACTTTTGTTGAATGTAACGGGGGCGGAGCCCCGACGTCCTCGGGGAGAAACCGCCACTGATAGATGGGTGCGACTGCGACTTGCTGACCCTCCGCTCAGCTCCAGAATTGGCACCGCCGAACTTGGCAGATGTTCAGAATGGGAATAGCCATGGCATGTTTTAGAGCAGGGGCCTCTCAGGCCTCACCGAAGGAGGCTTTCACAACACCCGTGGCTGGTATCTGGGCCCTAGAAACCTTGCCTATATCAACACACTGCCCCCTTAAACTCTGGCGCCTACTTCGACGCTCCTCAAGAATCACAAAAGGTAAAGGATGCTTGCAGACGTCCTGAACATGCAGTTGACTAGACTTGGCGCCCTCCGCTGTGCGGGGTGCGCGCAGGTCTGTTGCTGCCCTGCCCCCTGCAATGCTCTGATTAAGAGTAATATGTAAATGACACATGCTCCATTTGGAATGCTGCTAGGGAGGAAGTAGCAATTGAAATGGATGCTTGAGTGCCTACAAACAATCAGAAATCCGAAAATCCCCAGCCTCCCCAAGAAGGCCACCTCTACTCGAGCTGGAACGCGCACTCTGCATACGTCTCCATTTTGTCAAATCTCATTAAAGGGGGCCTCAGCTTCTGTCAACAGCGCGCTCCAGAAATCATTCATCATTTTTAGCGCGTATAAAATAGCTTGCCGTTATTTAAATAATATCATATTAATGTTAAAGTTCAGCTGTCACTTGGCGTGGCTTAATCAGACATAGCATTTAGGGAAAACCGTGGCTCCGGGTTCTGCTTGACTTTCAGGTTAGCAGATTCAAATCAGGATTTATGGGTTTTCCGCCCAGTGTTATTTCCTCAGACGTTTATGCTTCATGGACCCCAGCCCTGCTTGCTTGTAGGGCAGTGGCAGCGGCTCATTTTCAAGGGGCTTGCGATATGGATTTTGAATACTTTTGTAAGTAATTTGAAAAGCATTCTATTGTAACCTTTGAAATGCGCTCACCTTTGACGTTTTGTTTTTGTGTTTACGAGATTGGGCTCTGGGATGCTGATGGGCGACGGTCCCGCGAGCTAAATGAGAAGAGAGGGTCTTGAGTTTGAACGTTACACGTGGGCCGGTTCTGAGAGAGTGGGGTTAAGCAGCCAGCCTGACGAGGAGCCATTCCACGCGCTGCTTCACGCGCACACAACCCCGGGATTCGCAGTCCATCTCGCTTGTGCATTCTACTCTACCTTCCGTCAATCTCTTGGCGGTTTCTGCATGCATGCTCAAGAGAGCTAGTCCATGCTGTGCATACGGTATATTGCATCATCCAACATGCTCCAAAGATAGATTGAAAGTATTACTATATCTAGTCTGACGACTTTGTGCAAAAAGTGACCATTTTAGAGCTTTCTATAGCCCCTGGTTTTGGCGGAATGGTGGGGAGCTGACAAGTCTTCAACGCAAGAGAAAATCCTTGTTTGGTTCTGGATTTGAAATTTGCATGTTATATACTGGCGGTCAATAACACTGTTCATATGACATGATACTTATTGGATAACCAAAGAGCTATCCGTACAAGTGACACAAATATTTTTGTATCTGGGCTCTTATAAATGTCTGCATTAGACTGCTGTCAAGAATTTTTCAGGCAGAGGGCCCTGGTTGGCCATTTAAATTGTTTTCTTATGGATGTCTGGTCCATTACATCTATCTGCCTTGTTTCGGCTGCTGGAGATGTCGGCACTCTCAAGGCTATATATGTTTCTTAAACGCGAAGGAGCTGTTCACCTAGGAAGCCAGGTGGCTTTTTGTTACAGAGACTCGAGAAAACCTATTGCACCTACAGTACACCAGAGTGAAGGGAGCGAAGCAAGGTTCAGGAAAGAGGTAGCCATAATAGGTAAGTAGTGAAAAAAGGGCTGAAGTCTGCCTAAAAAGTTTGAGTACTCCAGATGTAAGGTGGTATAGGAAAAGACATTCACTGCACATCACACAATTGTAAATAGAAAGTTAGCATATGAACTCACGGCAGAGTTGAAATCCTTAGTCATATGCACCAACATTATACCTTCCCACAGAATAACCATAACTTATAATCATTTGAGGCTGACAAAATAAAAGCCTCTCAACTTTCTACCCATGTCCTTTGACACACGCAGCTATGCACATATTACATATCACATATGCAAATGTTTCTATATCGAATTAAACTTACTGTACAAGTTCTTAACTAACCTCACACATGCAAGCACCATCAAAACAACAGGCCTTATCAAAAGATAGTGCTTCAGGCACGAATGATGGCCTTCCCAGATCGGCACAAAAGGACACCAAAATAGAGAAGGCTGTATGATGCTTTTTCAGTGGTGGGTAGAGCTTCACAAATGCGAATAACAACTAAAAAAGTCAGCATATGAAATATCTTGATAGATAGGGATAGGTTTAGCAGTTTTTGGAAGAGGAGATCAACTTTGGTGTTCACGGAAAATGCTTCGACTGTACCCATTTAAATGTTGCAACCTACTCTTTGATTTCAAAGGACATAAGAAGTTATAGAATGCAATTGAAGTTATAGACCTTTTGCCTAAATGAGAGACTTGTATATATGGCATTTTTGGTCATCTCTGCTAATGATACTTGACCCAATGAGTTACACCAGTGACCATGTACTGTGTACAGCTAATCACCAGCTGGTAAGTGGTATAAAGAGTTTACAGTTTTTTTAAATCTTCAAAACACTTTATTATGTCCGATAATATCATATCCCTTTCCTCCAGTACAAGAAGATGTTTTGCCCATCACACTGTTGTACTGTTGTAGGTGGAACAGAGATTCCTGCCTGCTGTACCATTTAAACAAGGGACACAATGCGAGCATTTTATCCATTGAGCAATAAAATGTATCCCATATTTTTTGTCTGAGCGCTTCTTTTGTAAATCAGAGTATTCACACAGGACTCCGCTTCTGGCTGCTAAAAGCCCGTCTGTGTGTTGTAAGATGGTACGAAGCGGGCTCCGCTGCAGCTCATACATAGCGCAGGTGGTCGAGCTGGTGCCACACAGATCAGAAGTCAAAGCACTGTGAATCTCTCTTTGAAATGACAGTCACAGAGACAAGGCGGGTCTTATCTCTGCCTACAAGAAAGAGTTGTGAACATCCACAATGAACTTAGAAGAACAAAGGGGAGAATCTGGATGCTCAGACATCTTCAGAAAGCCCCAGAACTGCTGACATGGCTGCTGGCAGCTCTGGAAGTTAAAGAACAGCATCCCCTCACCCTTGCTCTGCCATTACATGAGTCCTCTGACATACAACCGCTTAATGCCCCGTAAGGTTTGTAGCCATTGCACACTGGCGTCTCCGTGTACCAAAGACAATTCAGTAAAGAAATAACAATGTAAATGGACAATCTTTGCTGAGCTGTCTGTTTATTTTCACCCTGTATTTTCAGTTTAAAAGCTGCTGTTATACCTTTTTGGCAGGTTTTGTGATATAGGTTGCCAATGTTTTTTTTTTTTTTTACATCATGTTTATTGTAGTTTTTGTTTAAAAGCAAACCAAGAGGTCATTGTAACCTATAACATGGATCCGTCCCACACTGCATTCCATCCTTAAGTCAGTGTTGAGCTCACTTGTTATTATACCATGGCTCAAAAAAACTGTTCTTGCAAGCATTGCATATTAAAATGTACATATTGGTTATGGTGGCGTAAAGTCTGGTGTGCACAACAGATCTCCTATTCGCGTTCTTCAATCTGGCAAATCTTCCACTTTGTCATTTGATCTTATCTGTTTTTTATTTTGCTCCCCCACAAGTCACCACTTACCCACGTCTTTTATTCAGTTCCTCCGCTGTGAGTGGTTTAGTATCCATCCATTATCACATGGCTATTCTGCATGTAGATTTTATTCTAAATAGACTTATAACCAGTAAATAGGCACTCGGTTCCCTCCTTATTGCTAACTCTGTATCAACTGTGTATCTGTTTGCAGTCCCTTCCCACTACATTTGGAGTTGGGATGCAACAAGTAGATCTCGCCTTTGAGACCTATAGGCTTTGCTGCTTTACAGCATTTCCAAAAGTAAAAAAGATGCAATGACATACTTTTTTTTATCTTGACGGCACAAGCATATCATTATGCATGCTTGCCTACAAAATGACACTGGTGCTATTTTTTGATTTACTGATCTCAGATGCATCAGTAAGTAAAAGTAAAAAAAAAAAAAAATGAAAAAGTAGCACGTACGTTTTTTTTTTTAAAGACGGAAGGACGCTTAGCACCTTGCTTCCTGCCCCATCACCCCCTAAAAAAAGACAGGCGTGGAGGAGCGGGTGGAGGAAGCAATGCAGAATGGACACGGTGGAGGAAAGCAGCACACGAAAGAGAGAGCAACAGGGGGCAGGCAGAGAAGCGTTTGAGTGAGAAAGCTACAGAGAGCGTGTGGCAAGCAGGGAGTTTGGTGGGGAAGGAACACACGAGAGAGAGCTTGCCACAAACACCTTTAATTCTTGGTAAGCGTACCATAGATCGTTTGCAATCAGATAGCTTGTGCTGTCTGGTTGGTTCGACAATGTTTCCTCGGTTATTACATTTTGGGAATATATCTGATTTAGTAGAGTCAAATTTGTTTAACATAGAAAGTATGATAAATATAAGTTGTAACTCACTGAATTGTATCAACATGAGTTGCAAGTGTTAATGGTTTTAATAAATGTAGTTTTATAAAGCTGGAAATATACAAGACTTGTGTAGAAGATTTATAATGATTCTCTTGTTTAAAAAAATTTAAAAAATGCAGTAGGAATGATCGTGCGAACTGCTGGCCCATATCCTTACAGAATTTGGCTTGGAATACTTTTGGTAGACTGATTCTGAACGGAAGCCCAAGCTGGATGCATAGGATAGTGAATGGTTACTAAGCAGTTGGCAACAGGGTTTTAGGTAGCGGTGGGTGGAGTTGGCGTAGTGGCACAATGCGAAATTCCGCAGATTTGTCTAAAAACTCTGTGGAATTCCGCTCCGCCCTAGGCAGACAACTCACCTCTGCGATGGCGCCGTTCCCTCGACTCCGAGAGTCCTTCCTGACTCCGGTGCAGGATTCTTCTTCCAGTTCTCCTGGCCGGCTGTAAAATGGAAACCCCTTCCTGCAGGACTCGTGAGGACTCTGCATGCGCACACATGGAGAGTGGAGACGCATGCGCAGTCCTTTGCGAGTCCTGCAGGAAGGGGTTTCATTGTCAAAGCCTACTGGAGGACAAGAAGAATCCTCCTGCGCCGAGGAGGCAGCAACAGCGTCTTGCGAGATCCAGGTAGGAGCACTCAGGCAGGGGTAGGGGGTTGCTGCACATACTAGCCTTTCTCCTCTCCATCCTCCTCTCTACCCTACAAATACTGTTGTTGTTGTTGTTCGTGGCTGCTTTGGGTTCCCAGTCCGGCCCTGACTGTGCTGTTTCTCGTTGCATTTCCCTTCTTGTTGTTCCATGTGTGTCAGTGACTGCTGGTAGTTGCTGTGATCATCACTGTCTCTCTCTTGCCTTCTGCGAACAGCAGATGTATCCGCGATTACTGTTAGCATTTCTGTGCTTGTGGCCCTTTGCACTTTATTCTAGGGGTGGGTGGCACGAGGAAACTCCGCTACGTGGCAGAGTAAGTATTTTTTTTGCCAACTGCGCACTCCCACTGGAGTCCAGAGTTGGCAAAACTCCGCAAACTCCTCTGTCGGAGCAGAGTTCCCCACCCACCCTTAGTTTTAGGCTTCACGTAATGTAAACAAATGTATTAATTGGGAAAGTACATTTACATTTAGCCTTCATGTATTTGAAGTCAGCATTCAGTTCCCTGAAACGTTCCAACCTTTGGGAGGGTTTGGCAAGAAAGGCATTGCTACTAATAAAATTAATGTGTTAATTAGAATTAATTTACATGAGAACTCTGACAAAGCCCATTCCTGGGAAGGCCAAGGTAAGACATTAGTGCATGATGGTCTCACTGCTGTTTTGTCTATTTTTGATATTGTTATATGCATATGATTGAATATTGATTGTGCAAACTGAAATGCACAGACCTTTAAATGGGGGTTGAGGAACTGTGTACAAAAAGGTCTGATCATAAATGAAGCAACAACCACGGTAATGACTCTGGGAGGTAAAGTGAAGCTCAAACAAACAGATGAACCTATTGGCCCACCTTGAGCAAACAACAGAATTGGACTAGGTTCCCCAGTCTTCTAACTTTGTTCCACCAAACAGAAATTATGCTATAGCCCTGAAACTGGATCCTGAAGTAATAAAGAGGTTTAAAAGCAGACATGGCTGTACCTCTTTGATGGTGGTCAAAGAGGTATATGAAGCTAATGCTATATTGATCTCTATTTATGGTAGTGAGTTTGCAGCACTGATAAATTACATTTCGAAGATAAAACATTCTGGAACTTTCCGCCCCTACGTCTAAGGCCATCTTTGAGGCAACTTAGATTGGAGATTGGTGTGTGAAAGACGTCACTTCATTGAAACTGTTTTTATAGTGGTTAAAACTGTGATTAAAATAGCCTTCATCCATATAAATCCTTGCAATGAGCGATGTAATAGAACTATGTGAAGCAAAAGGTCAAAAAATTAATGAACAGCCAGAACACGTTACAGGTATTAGAGTATGGATGATATTAATTAAGTGCTGGTAGTGGCAAATAGATAGTAAGAAATATTGGTTATAGTGCTTCGTGGTGCACACCTTCCTCCTTCCGAGATGCCTCCCACAAGCTATTTTTTTTTTTTAAGTGCTATAACTCGACCTAGTACTTTTGTCCTAGTACTAGTACTTTTTTTGTTTTGTTTTTACTTTCAGCCATGCTGCTGTACAACATGGCTAAAACATTGTCAAAGGCAACAGCCTGCATAGGTAAGACCTATTACTGGTGTATTTTTTTTTTAACCAAAGAAGTCTTTAGTCGCTAGGTCTTACATTTTTGGCATTGAAACGCAAATCTACTTGAGCGGCAGAAAGAAGCAGCACCCTCTTGCGCTGCGCATGGTGCCATTCGTGCTGGTTTTACAGCGCGGGACAAACACCTAACACTAATAATCAGGGCGAACGGCATGACGTAACGCACTCCACCGATTGCGCAACTCGGTGTGGTGCAGCAGATTTTTTGGTCACTTTGTGGAGCTCCGTGAAGTTCCGCGTGGAACTCTGCGAGCTCCGCCCAGGCCTATTCTGCAAAGTCCCGGGCTTGACACTAAATAGGTCTTTAAACAATATTGTATATATTCTACTGTAACATGACTTTTCAGTCTTTGTTTACCTAAATTAGTAGTCCTGGATCATTAACTAAGCTCTAGAACACATTTAAAATTGCTTTGTATTTATATTTGCAGTTTGAAGTATGTACAGATAAGGTCTAAAAATACCAGCTTTTTCTACTGGTTGGGACATCAAAATACCAGTGGTGCTGGTAGAAAACCAGCCAGGTGGAAACCCAAGCTGCGACCTCGGTAGGGGAGTGGCGTTGGTTGGAGGGGGGGCAAGTGGGGTTTAGAGGCAAGCTAAGGTTTGGCCAGAAAAAAAACAGGAAAGAGTCTTAGCTGGTGCTGCAGCCGAAGCCTCATGCACTTTTTCTGGGCAGAATTTCCGTTTGGTGCAAATCAAATCTGGTGCTCCAACACCCTGGATAACCGGCGGTTGGAAGACCGGCCCACTCGGAATCAGGCAGAGCAGAATTCCAGATGGGATTTCCATCCTGCCGGAAATGATATTCAGGCCATAAGCGAACACCATTAGTTCTTACTTTTCACTTTCCTGCCTCTCTACTGAGATCACAGAAGGTCTCACAAAACCTCCAAGCACATTCCTTGACTGCTTCGGAAGCTCACTCATGTAATAAGAGTACACACTTTTATTTAAAAAAGGCCGCTGTATGATCGTTTGTCAATGATAGGTATTTTCCGCAAGTTGGTGCCCTGGGTCTGCACTAAACAAGTCATCAATGGTAATGTAGGGTGTAAAGCAAACTAAAGAACATACATCTGTAAAGTTGTGTAAAGCTACGCAGGCTTTACCACCTGGACGCTTAGATGGCTGTCATGTATTAATAGAAGCAATAATTGAATACCGTCCATGTTACTGATTTATTATTCATTTTTAAATAAATGTGCTCTTAAGCTCCGCCCGTTACTTGCAGCTGTGTTCAAAAGTCTACAACCACCACATGGTAATAAGGGAAAACATTAAGTGCATTGGTAGCGTTTGTTATGGATAGTGCCTGAATCTAGCTTCAAATCAACAGCGCTGTACAAAAGGAGGTTTTCAATAGATACATTGTTGTAAGGGGGGTACAGAAGAGTAGCTGGAGTGGCAATTTTTAGGGTGGAGCCCGGGAACTCGGCTGTTACAATGTGATTAAACGTTCTTTCAAGAGATCCTGTATATAACTGACATTTTTTGCTTTCTGAAAGTGAAATAAAGAGTGTGCCCTGCAAAAAAGGTGATTTTGTGAGACTGTTGATGTTAAAGAATGTGCGTTTGGGAACGGGAAGCCGACTGTTATGTTCCACATCCCTGTACTTGGTGAAGATATTGCCCTAGATGTGTCAGACAATCACATTCATAAAAATAGCTCTCGTAGCACAGAATTGCGCCTGCTGGCATTTCCTTTCCACGTTTACGACGCTCTCGTTATTTAATTATTGTTTTCCTTTCTGTAATTTTGAATGAGGCTGTGTTGTAATGGCTCTTTGGTAGTCGTTTCTTTTCTTTTCCGAGACACAGTGAAGCCGTAATGAAAGGCGCATTCTTTAAAAAGCCTGCTTTCTCGAAAACCGAATCACCCCACCACATGCCCCCTCCGTAAGCAAAGGACCTCACTGACCCCGCAGGAATAACGCCTCCACGCCGCCTCCTTCTGGCGAGCAAGAGCGAACCATGCTGACAGTAAAAGAATAAAACCAACAACGACACTGTTGTTTTCTGGTCTGGCGTTAGGTAAGACCTTTGTTTTTAATAAAGATATATTATATACTATATATACTTAGTTGCGGGGCGCTATCAGCCGGCCCTCTTCATCCATTGGTCTGCTGTAGTGTCATTCACATTTTGCTTCCACCCACCACAGCATGCAGGAAGTGGCACAGGGCCCGCCCACTTTAGCCTTGCTTACCTGACTGTGAGTGATGGCCCTTGCTCTTGCACAAAGTGCCCATCTGCACAGTAAGCCTCCTCCCTTGCCAGGAACTACTAATGCAATGTTTGCGTCTACATCACAAACATAAATATATTTTGGCTGTTAGACAATGTTTTTTGTAATAAACATTCACAGAGGAATTAAGCATTGGCAAATACAAAAGGCCAACAGCCAACGCCAGACTTTGCCAGTGATTGTTCTAGTTCTTTCTGTTTTGAGCGATGTTTTGCATTTTAAGTAGCTTTGAATCTGGAAGCATTGTACCTCTGAATAGTTGTGTGAGACTGCTTTTTGGGAATGTTGACAAATATATCTTGTTGAGTGCATTTGCAGGGTGCGCTTGTTCTGTGCACTTCCCAGCACATTGGGCACCTGGGGTCGGTCTACTCTTACCCTTTATTTAATAATAAAAGGCAAAAAATATATATTTTATATTTTTCTTTTGGCAGAGCTAACTACTGCCCTATACACCTATGGAGGTATGCTCTGCATAAATCCTTGCTGGTGATGGCGTATTGCTCAGAAACGTTAACACAGTTTTGGGGAGTGTTTTATAGCTTTCTAAATCTTCACGACAGTTCGAGCCTCCTTAATGTGCTGTTTTTAACACACTGAAATCTGTACGCAACACCTATCCTTCCACTCGGGTGCAGTTGTCATCTTGCATTTCTCTACATCATTTCCTGCCCATACTTTGCTTGACTTTTGTGGTAATAGCCAGCCATTCGCTAGAGGTCGCCCCAGAATTTAAGTATGACAACCATATCTAAACTAGTGTCCGCTGTTATGATATCGACTCCAACATATTCAAAGTGAATGTACTTCCTGTAGGGGTGGGAGAGAAATAGATTTGTAGTATCCCCTTCGATCTGGAAGGCTTCATGGGCAAGCAGTGCAACACCTCAAGCTCCTCAGTCCTGAGATGAGATCCTCTGGGCATTGCATGGTTGGCGAGCCCCGTCTAATGATTTGAATGGCATCTTGCATATCCTGATCAGCAGTGTTAGTGCACACTGTCATGGAAGTAATCCGGTCCACTATATGGTCGCAGTTCACCTTTGTGCTTACTCATAGTTTGACTAGCTGTGCACCCGTAAGGCATGTTATGTTGTTGGGCAGTTTACAGAGCACCAGCCCAAGTACCGCTTCAGGGCACTGCACAACCAGCTGAGTTAAGAGAAGAAATGCTGGTTCATATAAGACTGGGTAATACTGTTTCTGATTATTCATACAGTAAATAATAATCCCTATCATTTTTGTGTCTGAAAGCGCAATTTCATATCTCAAAAAATCATGACTTAGCAAAAACTTTGAACATTTTCCAAAAGCAGCCACTCTAGTTTAAAGGGAGACCTCCTTAACTGTCCTTATACTTGTGAGGTAGTACGTTTCTGGAAAGTTTCTTCTTATGTAATCTTGCTGGCATATCTACAATCTAGAAATGGACTTTGCGATATTAATAGGCAATATGAAACATTCTTTACCAGTTACTTCATAATGTTACTATATTGTTGTGGTTTATAATCCACAATAGGCAGAGTTTTTGAGAATCTCATTACTCTCTATAATGGAGAGGACAGTTTTCTTGTTTTGACGACTATCAATCAGAAACAAACACGACAAGGAAAATATAAAGGCCAAAAGCAAGTTGATCATTACAGTTTGTACAAGGAACCTATTTAGTCTTACGTTCTAGCAGCCAAAAGATGTCTTACCTTAATAAGCTATTCTTGTACTATGAGAAGTCCTTGGCGCAGGCCATTGATTCAGTGGACATCAGCCAATTAAATCTTCTGAATACATTGTCCGTACTGATGTTGATTCCCTGCTGTTGAGAATATTCTGACATTTTCATCTACTGCATTGTCACTTTGTTTTGTATGTTTTTTTGCTGTTCTTTAATGTGAAGCTGAGTTACTGTAGTCCTGGATTGCTAAATTAGTACGTTAAATAAAAAACAATTACTCATTGAGTTGTTTACTCTTCATGGCGGCTACTTTTGAATCCATTTTATATGAATGTTTAGCTGTTCTTTCACGCATAAGCCAATGTCCGGCTCCAGCTTCTAGAGAAACCACACAAATCCCTCAAGTGAACACAATTTTGTGTGAATTGATTAATCTCACACCCCAAACAGACCAAGAGCTTGAGAATGAAGCTAGATGGGTTACAGTCTAGGAACTGTGATCTTAGATCTGTCAGCAGAGGGTGGGTGTAACTTGCTGTAGCATCATTAGGTGAAATTACAGTAAAATCACGCAAGGTTACGCAGAAGTTCACAAGAGCATAACACAGCATTTAGCGCTATTTTCTTAGCGCAAAGTGAACTCACATGTCCAAAATATTGCTAAATACAACAGAACATGAACAGCAGCCGCTCTCTAAATTCATTGTCCCTGTGCTCCTGTGGTAGGATTTTTGTGCCAAATTACTCATAATGATGCAAACAGGCATAATCGCATAATTTTTGCTAATTATGTGTCAAAAGAGTAATGCAAAATTACTTGGATTACTCCGGGGTAATTACAATTTCTCTCAGGTCAAGTCCATAGTCTTCAATAATATTGGGCATAATATTTTAAGAACTAGATTCAGAGAAAGGCATACATTGATACATGTTCAGCTGACTCGGATTATTTCTAGATAAATCAAGTAGTAGATATTAACCTCCATCTGACAGACAATTAGTTATAGATTCCTTACCTTAGAATTACCCCCAGGCGTCAGACTGGATCCGGAGAATTTTTCGTCAGCAGTACCCCTGCGCGTCAAAAGGTGGCGTCGGTCGGCTCCGCATTCATCGTGGTCGCCGGGATGACGTTGCGGTAGCTACTTAGACGCCGCCCTCGTGCGCTGACGTCAGTTCTTTCTTTTTCCGCGCCAGCCAGCTCCGATCCGGAGAGAGCGGTACCTCGAGTCACTTTTTGACTGACTTTTTGGCGACTTTTGTTGACACCGTTTTCGAGTCTTCGACTCCTGGTGCACGTCAGGGATGCCCGGCTTCAAGGCTTGCGGTTCCTGTAGCCGACTGATGTCGGTGACGGACCCGCACTGCATGTGCCTGTTTTGCTTGGAGCGCGACCACGACCTCAAGTCGTGCTCCGACTGCCGGACCATGAATCCGAAGTCTTTGCGGGAGCGGTCCCGAAAGCTTCTCGAGGCCCGGCAGTCAGCTCCGCGCAGTTCGAGGTCCCGGTCGCATGGGTGGTCGAGGGACCTGTCGCGGAGCCACCACCACCAGTCTTCGCACTCCTCAGGCAAGTCGAAGCACAAGAAGAAGTCGAAGAAGCATCGTCGCTCTTCAACTTCTCCCCGTCGGTCGGCCTACGCGACGAGGGATGTGGGTGGTGCCCCTCACGCGGCTCCGCGTGCGGAGCCTGAAGGGTCGACTCAGAGTGTCCCCCCTTCCCGGGACCCGGAGCGACCCCTGCCCAGCTGCGCCAATTTTACAAAGCGATGCATGCCATCTTTGGGCAGCCCGACTCTTCGGGCCCCGCGGACTCGGCTGGGAGCCCTGGGCCTTCGACGCCGGCGGCTCCGGCACCGCAGGGTCCCCTTGGATCCAGGCCTGGATCCGGATCGGCGCCGGTCGACCTGATAACACCTCCCCCGGCGCTGAATCCACCGGCACCACGTCCGCAGCCGACGCTGGTTGTGTCCCCAACCGGCGTCGACCCCGGCCTCCAGCCCGCTGTAGACACGGAGCCAGACATCCGGCGCCGATGGGTACTTATGTACCCTTGTTCTACCCTGGCTCTTCTAGACCAGATTGGCAGCCAGAGGAGGGTGAGGAGGACTGGGAGGGGTCTGGGGACCCTTTAACTGACCAGTTAGGCTACGAACCGGACTGGAGAGAGGAACTGGGGGAAGCCAGTGGTCTGGATACCTCACCAGACCTTGGCATGTTGTCTCTTACCGTGGCTACGGAGGAGGGAGCGTCTTTCGCAGTGGTGTTGCTTAGGGCGGCCGAGGCTCTCAACCTCGATCTACCTACGGTGGCAGTCAGGACTAACCTCCTGACAGAGGTGCTTCTACCGGCAGCGAGCTCTTCGGAGCCCCTGCTGCCGTTTAATGAAGCCCTAACCGACATCCTTTTGGGCACCTGGTCCAGGCCCAACACAGGGGCTCCTGTGGATAGGATGTTTGCCCGACGCCACCGCCCGGCCCCGGCGACCCCACTTTCCTCTCCCAACACCCCACCCCTGAGAGCTTGGTGGTCCAAGCCTCCCCCTCCAAAGGCGCATTCCCTAACGCACTCCAAGAAGCTGGACCATCTTGGGAAGAAAATGTTTTTTTCCTCCAGCTTGGGACTGCGGTCGGTAAAAACTGCATGTCTGTTGGGCCGTTACACCCACTCCGTGTGGGATACAGTGGCGCAAGTGCTGCCCCAGTGCCCGGAGGAGGCCCGGGCCGTGCTCTCTCGTGCAGTTGCCGAAGGGAGAGACGCAGCAAAGTTTACCATCCACTGTGTGCTTGATACCGCCGACTCACTAGGCAGGACGATTTCCACGTTGGTAGCCCTTCGATGCTACGCCTGGTTGAGATCGACTGGTTTTTCAGGGGATGTCCAATCCACTCGTATGGACATGCCCTTTCATTGCCGTCGCCTACTCGGCGACAAGGCAGACAACGCGCTGGGGCGCTTTAAGGACTCTCGGGCTGCGGCCAGGTCCTTGGGCCTCTCCACCACCCGCCCTGCGCAGTATGCCTTTCGCCCCTTTCGTGGCTACGGAAGGGGTGCCCTGCCACATCCCGCCCAAAGCCACAGGCCTGCGCAAGCTGTTCAGCCCCTGTGCGGCCGGGGACGTGGGAACCACCGCCGGGGTTCTGGGGGCCAGCGTGCGGGCCAGTCCACCACAGCCCCCTCTGCAGCAGCCTCCAAACCCTCCTAGTCCGACCTTTCAGGGCCACCAATCGCCAGTGGGCAGCAGGATTCGCTATCACCTCCCCCACTGGCGCTTCATCACGTCGGACAGGTGGGTTTTGCAAATAGGCCGGAGGGGCTACTCCCTTCCCTTCGAGACTACCCCTCCATCCATGCCACCTCAGTACCATCGCATGTCAGAGGATCATCTGGCCCTTCTCCAACAGGAAGTTTCAGCACTCTTGGCCAAGGGAGCCATCAAGCGAGTTCCTGTCCCTGAAGTAGGTTGTGGTTGCTATTCCCACTACTTTCTGGTGCCCAAGAAGGACAAAGGCCTGCGTCCTATCTTGGATCTCAGGAACGTCAACCGCTTCCTTCGGAAGGAGAAGTTCAAAATGTTGACGCTAGCTCAGGTCCTGTCTGCCCTCGACCCTGGAGACTGGATGGTAGCATTGGACTTGCAGGACGCTTATTTTCACATTCCAGTCCTGCCGGCCCACCGGCGTTACCTGCGGTTCACGGTAGGCCACGAGCACTTTCAGTTTACCGTGCTCCCCTTTGGCCTTACAAGCGCCCCTCGGGTGTTCACGAAAGTGATGGCGGTGGTCGCAGCTCATCTGCGCAGATCAGTGGTTCCAGTCTTCCCTTATCTCGGCGACTGGCTGTTGAAGGCGGGCTCGCCCCAGGCTGTCGTCTCCCACCTTCAGACTACGGCGGACCTTCTGCATTCGCTGGGGTTCTCTGTCAACGTGCCGAAGTCACACCTGACTCCCTCTCAGAAGCTCCTTTTCATCAGAGCTGTTCTGGACCCGATGCAGTTTCGGGCTTATCCTCCCGAGCAGCGAGTCTGGGATATTCGGGCTATGATTCCGATCTTTCAGCCTCTGTCCCGGGTGTCGGTCAGAATGACCTTGAGGCTGCTGGGCCTCATGGCCTCCTGCATCCTGCTGGTGGATCATGCCAGGTGGCATATGCGGGCTCTGCAGTGGGACCTGAAGTTCCAGTGGGCAAAGCATCAGGGGAATCTGGCCGATTGCGTCCAGATCTGGGAGGGCACTGCACGTCAATTGCTAACGAACCGGGATTGGGTCAACGGCAGATCCCTCTCCCTATCCCCAACCGGAGTTCTCAGTGGTGACAAAGGCATCACTGCTGGGATGGGGCGGCCACGTGGGAGAGGCGGAGATCAGAGGCCTCTGGTCTCCGGTGAAGTCTGGGCTCCACATTAACCTTCTGGAGCTTCGGGCGATCCATCTTGTACTAAAAGCATTCCTTCCCTCTGTCCGGGGAAGAGTTGTGCAGGTGTTCACGGACAACACCACCGCCATGTGGTACTGCAACAAACAAGGCGGGGTGGGGTCGTGTACCCTATGTCAGGAGGCTCTCCGCCTCTGGACATGGCTGGAACATCAGGGCATATCCCTGGTGGTTCAACACCTGGCAGGTTCACTGAACGCCAGGGCGGACGAACTCAGCCGCAGGTGCGTGATGGATCACGAATGGCTTCTTCACTCGGAGGTGGCGCATGGTCTCTTTCAGCAGTGGGGAAAGCCTTGGTTAGATCTATTCGCCACCAAAGAGAACGCGCAATGTCAGCAATCCTGCACGTTGGAGTTTCCAAGGCGGCACTCGCTATGCGATGCTTTTCGTCGCGAGTGAAGTTGCGGTCTTCTATACGCCTTTCCGCCTATACCACTTCTGCCCAGAGTGCTGAAGAAGATCAGGCGCGACCGGGCCCAAGTCATTCTTGTGGCTCCGGATTGGGCACGAAGGGACTGGTATCCCGAGCTGTTACACAAGTCCATCGATCCTCCGATCCGACTGCCTCTTCGGGAGGATCTTCTGTCGCAGCAGCAGGGGACAGTCCTCCACCCGAACCTGTCCAGCCTCCACCTCCTTGCGTGGAGATTGAGCGGCGGCAGTTGACGTCGTTTGACCTGCCTCCCGAAGTCTGTGATGTTATCTTGGCAATTTATCAAATACCTAAGTCAGTGCCAAGACCCAAAGTTACCAACACATGTAGAGTAACCTTTACGAACTAATCGGATTTCCATCAACTACCAAGGGAGGTCAGTGTCATCATTTGGATATCCTTCCTTCCTACCACTACTCCTCTAAATCACAGAGGAGGATAACGTGGATCGGATTTCGACCAGGTCACGAAGATCACAAAAGAAGGAAATAGAACCAAAAAATGGGGGACTCTATATTCACCTTTTAACCGGTCTCCCCAATAGATTTTGGTTACTACAGGGTGATGGAATTATAAGTTCAGTGCAAGTAAGTGAGAAATAAAAAGGATTTGGAAGAGACAACTACTTTTAATACAAATATCTCTGCCAGACCTATTAAAAAACGTGCAAAAGCAGCTTTGAACACATAGGCCACTTCTCAATGGTCAACTAGTTTCAGCCTAAAGGGCCAATCGCCCAGGCTTTCTTCAGGACCCAAACTGCAAGTTGTGATGCTACTGCATTACTGAAATAACCGTCTGACTTTTATATATAAAAAATTGTCATAGAATGCAACCTTGTAATAGTTAATCCTCATGACAAGCAGGGTATTCTTAGCACCTGTAACAAATAAGCACATCGAACCTCATTATGAATTGATAAAGAAGTTAAAATAGCTCCTCTACATTAATGCATCTAATGATACACCCAATCATTACTCTATATATCAATAGGCTGATCTAGTTCCACCACTATAACCATCATTTCACTGGTGCTCTCACCTGTCTTGTATGAGGTTTATACATCACCTCACCTGGTAACAACTCAGGTATGGGAGACTCCGCCCTATAAGTAGAGGAAAAACATTTTGAGGGAAGAAAACTTATTTTGTCTTTCCCTCATTTACATGCACTTCATCGTGAACTATACAGCTCTAATAAGGCTAAAATACGGACACCTACCTAAGAAAGATACTTAAAATAAAATTTACAATGTCGGCATATACATCAATGCTCAATAAAGTTTTTAAAGTTTTTAAAAAAACATCGCAGGTTTTACCCTATCTCTGCTCACATTTCTTATTCCATTTGGCCTTCAATACCAAAGTTATCGTCAAAAATTCTGGCATTTAATGTTCCTAATTTGTTCAGACATATTAAAAGTACTTGTAAATACTTGCGATAAAATGAACTGGATTTTTATCATTGTCTGTGTTCTTCTCTATCCAGACCAAAATATCGCCGTTCTTACAGACCAATTCAAAACCAAGAACAAAAACAAAACCACTCGCGCTCTACAAGTGATCAAATATACAAATATATAAAATATATATATATTGCATGCGGAAAAGACTCGAGTGTGTCAACTGATCTACCAAGCCTCAAAATCCAGTCCTCTTAATATACGTACATGGCCAGTATAATGATCATAGTACATACAAAAGCGCATAATGTAGTCGCGCATTACTACCAGAACAGTAGAGCCTCCAAGATTATAATCAATCTGATATACTGCGATATGGCCAGCGTGATAGTATTAATCTAGATGGAAAAAGGATCACGCAGGACACAGCTAGAGGTCTTACTCTCCGTCGGTGCCTCGAGCTCTCCTGAGTCAGTGGGAGGTGCACCACCAACCTTCTTTACCGATTATATCTAACTTAGCGCTGCCGGCAGTTGAAAATGACGCATTTGAACTACAAAATTACGTCATCTTACCCGAAGCTGTAGTTCTTCACTTCCGAACGCAGGAACTAGATATATCTGCTCCTGCTGTTACTTCTATATGAATGGACAAACATTTATTAAGCCTCCTAAATACATATATTCACAATATCAGAACTTTTCTATTAAATGTCTGGAAAAACGTTCAGGAAAACCGCTAGGGTATATTAGATCTTTTCACTTAAATTGCAACATTTCTTAGTAGCCTATATAACAGACACAGGACTGCTTCTGATTACTAATGGCGTAATCATGATTGCAAAACAGCGTCATAATTACAGAAAATTATTTTTTGAAAATGACGGGAACTCATTAGTTGATAGGTTCTAGCAGCTTCACTGCAGATAAAAACTTCTATTCATCTACACATTTCTAAAGTGCACGAGTCTTATTTGAGAGGATGCATCTCACTATCCATATCTCAACAACCATACTTAAAAGTGGGTGTTCAAAGTTCATAGTGACACCAGAGGCTTGAACGATGGGATACCTTGGACTGCTTTATAATACTCTAATATAGATAAATATCAAGGCAGGCATGACCGTATTTCACAACAGCCAGAGGTAGTTGGTTATGTGTAGTTATGATCATATACAGTGATTTATAAATGACACTAAGTATGGTTGTTGAGATATGGATAGTGAGATGCATCCTCTCAAATAAGACTCGTGCACTTTAGAAATGTGTAGATGAATAGAAGTTTTTTTATCTGCAGTGAAGCTGCTAGAACCTATCAACTAATGAGTTCCCGTCATTTTCAAAAAATAATTTTCTGTAATTATGACGCTGTTTTGCAATCATGATTGGCGCCATTAGTAATCAGAAGCAGTCCTGTGTCTGTTATATAGGCTACTAAGAAATGTTGCAATTTAAGTGAAAAGATCTAATATACCCTAGCGGTTTTCCTGAACGTTTTTCCAGACATTTAATAGAAAAGTTCTGATATTGTGAATATATGTATTTAGGAGGCTTAATAAATGTTTGTCCATTCATATAGAAGTAACAGCAGGAGCAGATATATCTAGTTCCTGCGTTCAGGAGTGAAGAACTACAGCTTCCGGGTAAGATGACGTAATTTTGTAGTTCAAATGCGTCATTTTCAACTGCCGGCAGCGCCAAGTTAGATATATAATCGGTAAAGAAGGTTGGTGGTGCACCTCCCACTGACTCAGGAGAGCTCGAGGCACCGACGGAGAGGTAAGACCTCTAGCTGTGTCCGCTGCGCTGATCCTTTTTCCATCTAGATTAATACTATCACGCTGGCCATATACGAGTATATCAGATTGATTATAATCTTGGAGGCTCTACTGTTCTGGTAGTAATGCGCGACTACATTATGCGCTTTTTGTATATACTATGATCATTATACTGGCCATGTACGTGTATATTAAGAGGACTGGGATTTTTGAGGCTTGGTAGATCAGTTGACACACTCCGAGTCTTTTTCCGCATGCAATATATATATATTTTTATATATTTGTATATTTGATCACTTGTAGAGCGCGAGTGGTTTTTTTTTGTTGGTTTTTTTGTTCTTGGTTTTTGAATTGGTCTGTAAGAACGGCGATATTTTGGTCTGGATAGAGAAGAACACAGACAATGATAAAAATCCAGTTCATTTTATCGCAAGTATTTACAAGTACTTTTAATATGTCTGAACAAATTAGGAACATTAAATGCCAGAATTTTTGACGATAACTTTTGGTATTGAAGGCCAAATGGAATAAGAAATGTGAGCAGAGATAGGGTGAAACCTGCAATGTTTTTTAAAAAAACTTTAAAAACTTTATTGAGCATTGATGTATATGCCGACATTGTAAATTTTATTTTAAGTATCTTTCTTCGGTAGGTGTCCGTATTTTAGCCTTATTAGAGCTGTATAGTTCATGATGAAGTGCATGTAAATGAAAGAAAGACAAAATAAGTTTTCTTCCCTCAAAATGTTTTTCCTCTACTTATAGGGCGGGGTCTCCCATACCTGAGTTGTTACCAGGTGAGGTGATGTATAAACCTCTTACAAGACAGGTGAGAGCACCAGTGAAATGATGGTTATAGTGGTGGAACTAGATCAACCTATTGATATATAGAGCAATGATTGGGTGTATCATTAGATGCATTAATGTAGAGGAGCTATTTTAACTTCTTTATCAATTCATAATGAGGTTCGATGTGCTTATTTGTTACAGGTGCTAAGAATACCCTGCTTGTCATGAGGATTAACTATTACAAGGTTGTATTCTATGACAATTTTTTATATATAAAAGTCAGACGGTTATTTCGGTAATGCAGTAGCATCACAACTTGCTGTTTGGGTCCTGAAGAAAGCCTGGGCCATTGGCCCTTTAGGCTGAAACTAGTTGACCATTGAGAAGTGGCCTATGTGTTCAAAGCTGCTTTTGCACGTTTTTTAATAGGTCTGGCAGAGATATTTGTATTAAAAGTAGTTGTCTCTTCCAAATCCTTTTTATTTCTCACTCACTTGCACTGCACTTATAATTCCATCACCCTGTAGTAACCAAAATCTATTGGGGAGACCGGTTAAAAGGTGAATATAGAGTCCCCATTTTTTGGTTCTATTTCCTTCTTTGTGATCTTCGTGACCTGGTCGAAATCCGATCCACGTTATCCTCCTCTGTGATTTAGAGGAGTAGTGGTAGGAAGGAAGGATATCCAAATGATGACACTGACCTCCCTTGGTAGTTGATGGAAATCCGATTAGTTCGTAAAGGTTACTCTACATGTGTTGGTAACTTTGGGTCTTGGCACTGACTTAGGTATTTGATAAATTCAGTTATAGCTCCCTGTTATACACCACCAGACTTATCAGTTGATATTATAAAGTTGCAGTGGGGATTGAGTCTGTGGTTTGGTCGTTAAACTTTTCCCTAGGACCCTTTCTCTCATGGAGATGTTGATGATGTTATCTTGGAAGCCAGGCGTCCCTCCACTAAGACTGTATACGCCTGCAGATGGAACAAATTTGTGGCATGGTGCGCAGCAAAGGCCGTGGATCCCCTTTCTGCCCCTCTTTCTGAGGTTCTCTTGTTCCTTCTTTCTTTGGCCCAGCAGGGCTCTGCTCTGGGCACCCTTAAGGGCTACCTCTCGGCCATTTCAGCCTTTCTTAGGCTTCCTGATGAGCCTTCTCTTTCAAGTCCCCTGTTGTAAATCGCTTCCTTAAGGGCATTACTCATCTTTTTCCTCCTGTTCCTTTCGTAATGCCTCAGTGGGACTTGAACTTGGTTCTTACCTACCTGATGTGCGCTCCCTTTGAGCCGCTTCATAACTGTCCTCTCAGACTTCTTACTTTAAAGACTGCTTTTCTGGTTGCCATCACCTCTGCTCGCAGAGTGAGTGAGCTTCAAGCACTTTCTTCCAAGCCTCCCTTTCTGGCTGTTCATCCGGACAAGGTCGTCCTCAGAACTAGACCTTCCTTTCTCCCCATGGTGGTTACTTCTTTTCACATTGGTCACTTTGCCCACCTTCTTTCCTCCTCCGCATCCTTCGAAGGAGGAAGAGAGGCTCCACCGTCTGGATCCAAAACGTGCGCTTTCCTTTTATTTGGATCGCACCAAACAATTCCGGGTGGATGACCAGCTCTTTGTTGGCTATGTGGGCGCCAAGAAAGGTCGGGCCTTGCACAAACGGATCATCTCCAGGTGGGTCGTTTTGTGCATCAAAGCTTGCTACTCTTTGGCAAAGAAGGAGCCTCCAGTGGCACTGCACGCCCATTCCACCAGGGCGACGGCAGCTACCACTGCTTTGGGACGGGGAGTCCCCCTTAATGACATCTGTCAGGCAGCTACGTGGGCGTCTCTGCACACTATCACCAAACACTACTGCCTGGACAGCCAAGTTCGGAGAGACGGCTTCTTTGGCCGTTCTGTTCTCCAGGACTTTCTGGTGTGAACTTAGTTTGCAGACCCACCTCCGGGTTTGGTATTGCTGGGGTATCTATTCTAAGGTAAGGAATCTATAACTAATTGTCTCTTTCAGATGAACAAGTTACTTACCTTCGGTAACGATATATTTGTAAGAGACATAGATTAGTTATAGATTCCTTACCGCCCCACCCATCCTCCCCGGTCTGCGAACTAATTTCTAGGGTCAGGGTATCCCTTTCAGGGCCCTAGTTTTTGTGCACCAGTGGTCAGTGTCTTTCATGGCTCTGCACTTCTGGCGTGGAATGTCGTGTAAAAGAACTGACGTCAGCGCGCATGGGCGGCGTCTAAGTAGCTACTGCGACGTCATCCCGGCGACCATGACGCCAACGACGAACACGGAGCCAACCGACGCCACCTTTCAACGTGCAGGGGTTCTGCTGACGAAAAATTCTCCGGATTCAGTCTGACGCCTGGGGGTAATTCTAAGGTAAGGAATCTATTACTAATCTATGTCGCTTACAGATATATCGTTACCGAAGGTAAGTAACTTGTTCTTCTAGTTCACACCTTATACTTCCATATGCTTTCACATTTGGGGCTGCACGTGGTCAGCATTGTCATTATTACTTTAGGAGGAGTATCTGGCACTTTTTTGCTGAGATAGAGTATGCTTATGGTTTTTAAATTAGCTGAATGTAGTCAAATGGTGGTCATTATATTCTTAACTACCTCATTTGAAAGCATTGCCTTCTTAACCATATCATCTAGCATTAAATAGTTGGATAGTTCCCCTAAAATAAATTTCTGTCCCGAACAAAATGCTGGTGAGGATTCTGCCAGGGACTTGTCCCATTCTTTTATGTTATGTTAATAATACTTGATATAGCGCAAACCAATCGCACCCAAAGGCGTATCTTGATGCTTTCTCTGATACAGAGCAAGACAAACTAATTTGAATAGTAAGGTCTTCAAAAGTTTCATGAATCTGTCAAAGTCCGTACAAGAGTGAATATGGAAAGGTAGTTTATTCCAGTGAAAGGGGACAAGGTAGGAAAAAGACCGTCCACCAAATCTCAAGGTGCGGACACTGAGAAATACTTTATCCTTCGCTCCAAGATGCCTAGTGGGGCAGTAGGGGATGAGTTTCCTTTGTAAATAAGTTGGACCCTTGCCAGCCAATGACTTATGAGTGAGACAAAGAAGTTTAAACAAGGAGCGCTTCCTGACCAGTAGCCAGTTGCAGGGCTCTTAAAGTTGGGGAAGAGGGAGTACCAGGACGAAGATTGCAAGCCAAGCGTGCCGCTGTATCCCGAACCACCTGTAGTTTGGTAAAAAAAGGACTTCATTAGCTGCAACCATCAGGGCATTACGATAGTCAATACGGCTCATGATCAAGGCTTGAAGAAAAGTTTTCCTAGAACTTAGGGGAAACCACTGGAACACTTTTTTGAGCAAGCGCATAGTAACAAAACAGGTGCCACAGACAGAGGAAACGTGTTCTTTCAAGGACAGGGTCTCATCAATCAAATGGAAGGCTCTAAAACCGGATTGAGAGGGGTCCAATATACCGTGTTCCTCCAGATAGGCAGAAAGCTGTTTATTTACAAGACCCTCCAAGGCCTTACCTAAAAGGGGGAGGAGTGAGATGGGGCGATGGTTGGTAAGGTTCTTGGGGTCTGCGTTGGTTTTCTTTAGGATAGGAGAGACCTGAGCAGCTTTCCAATCCAGCAGCAAGTTGGTTGACTCTAATGATAGATTGAAGAGGGACGTTATGAAAGGCATGTGGCTGATAAGCTAGCAGCTATCTGTGGAGGACAAGGGTCCGATGTCGAGCCAGATTTACCTTTTTCTAACATGTCCTGCACTTGTGCTTGGGAGATGGCTTAAACCTCTCCAAGCAAGCCGTGAAATTTGCAGGAGGAGCATTATAAATAGAAAAATCTTCCAGATCCAACACCAATTTAGGGAAGTTCTGGTAGATTTTCTTTATTTTCTCATCAAAGAAATCGGCAAGTGAATCAAACAGTTCTTGTGAGGCCAGAATAGTGAATGTGCAGGCTAGTGGTTTGGTGAATTCGTTGAGAACCTTGAATAATTCTTTTGCCAAGTCATCGGTCTGATTAACCTTATTAATAATATGGCGTCTATGTGCATCTCTCATTTTCCTATGATAGCTGGCGAGCACTAATTTATAAGCATTTTTGTCTGAGGCAGCTTTAGTCTTACGCCATCCCCTTTCTAGTTTTCTACATGTTGATTTCTCAGTTCTCAGATCCTCTGAGTACCAGGGGGTATGATGTCTAATGGGATTAAATGATCTTGTTTGAGGGGGTGACTTTATCAAAAGCTTGAAAGAGAGAGAGCTATGGAAATCAGCTAGGGCAGTATTGATATCTCTACTATGCGTAATATCTGGTGGCTGAAAGGCAGTGCCAAAAGAGACAGGGGTGACTTGTTTCCAATGTCTCAGAGCTCTTCTACCTGATCTCTTGGGCTCACCAGGTTAAGCAGCCCTTGATAAATGAAAACTGATCGAGTAGTGATCAGTCCAAGTTAAGGGCTGGTGAGGGTCTGTCCCTAAGAATTGAGAGTTAGTGAACAAATCCATAGTGTGACCTGCAGTATGAGTGGGGCCAGACCCTTCTGTTGAAGCCCTAACATTTCCAAGTCTGCGAGTAGTTAAGCTACCTCTGTGGTGTCTTCCCCGTGGTAGTTTGTCACCCAGTAGAAGTAAGTTTTTACCTGCAAGAACGTGTGGTGCAAGGTGTTCTACCAACATATGACTAAAGTCTTTTTGTTTTAGCCTGGAGGTTGATAAATAATAGCACCCTTCCAGTAATCATCAGCTGTGATCTCGAGTTTAAAAATGCACATCTCCACCCAATCTGAAAGGAAGGTGTGAATGAGCACCACTTTCTTGGAAACCAGGAAGGCAATAGCAACACCACCTCCCACACTGGATTCTCTGTCTAATCTCACCAATTTATACTTTGCGGTGAGCACCAAAGGGATGCAGGGAAGGGCAAGAGCCATGTTTCTGTAATAAAACACAAGTCTGGTGAAAGGGAGGATAAAAGATCCCAGAATTCAGTAGCATGTTTTAGGTTGAACCTAGCATTACAGTAAAGGCTTTTTAACCTCTGAGGGTGGTTAGTAGGTGCCGAAGGGAAGTCTCTTGGGTTAGACGAAAAGTTCTTATCTCCTTGTGGTCGAGAAGCTTTGGAGTGAGAGCCTCGCTCGCCACAAGTCCTGGTTTCATGAGAGGCAGGAGAATCCACAGGAAATTCATGAAACAGGGCCCTTCAGAAATGGCGGGAAATTGGCGGCATAACGTGTAGCCCTGCCTTCATGACAAGCAAACGGGTCTTTAATATGATGTAATTCCGCACTTGAGTAGCGCAGTCTGGGAGCACGGCTGACTTCAATGAGGAAAGAAGCTGGGGTCCTAGCGCCTGCGACATTTGGGAACTGATGGTGCAGATGGGCTTGCCTTTGGCACGCCTTCAGTGCACCAGTGGTGCGCCCGCTGCGCGGCAGCACTCGCATCATGAATAAATAAGCGGTCGACATCTAAATGGCTGGGAGAAAACTAGACTGCTAATTGCCCTGAGGTGGCGGTTGAGGCCATCTAACTAGGAAGTAGAGAGAAGTGGTCTCAAGCTCTCTCCGCACAATCGGTACCAACCGTGGCAGACCGGAGAGCAAAGCAAAATTTGTTAGGGATCACCCGCAGATAGAATCTTAGTGATCCCTCCTTCCCCCATTAAAGGCCGAAAAGCCGGGTTGTGCAACTAAGCAAAGATTCAAACAAGTGCAAAGCACAACTCAACAGTTTCAAAGGTGCAGTTATTCCAGAAAGTAAGCGTGAGTAAAGGAAACTAAAAACTTGACAAGCATAAAAAGTCACATACTATTGCTGATGTCTTTTCTAAAACAGTTAAATTAAAGTGCAACGTGTAATACTCAAAAGATTCTTTCCTGCATCAGGGGCTCATCCACGCTCACATCGCGAATAAATAAGGGGCTGATAACTAAATGGCTGGGAGAAGACTAGACTGCTAACTAGCCTAAGATGGTGGTTGAGGCCATCTAACCAGGAAGTAGTGAGAAGTGGTCTCAAGCTCTCTCTGCACAGTCGGTACCTGGGACTTTCACCTACTGAGGTCCCACAAGTTTGAAACTTGAGTGTTACATATATGTTCATTTCTTTTTGGAACCACACATTTGATGTGTGGATTCTTTCATCTCTATGAACAGTCAATAGGATGTTAACTTCTCTCGGCCCTTCTTAAGCAGTTCAAGTGTTGAAGATACTGGTATCGCCAGGAGTGACCATGATAATACCATATCTTTAGGCCTTTCCAAAGATACCTTTTAAAAAAATGGCCTTGACTACGAAATCACAGCACTCGAAAGCTGTGCCTACTAAAAAACAACACAGGCAATGTACATCTAGCACTATATTTCTTACAGTCTTTACCGCTACCGGTGCAAACCATCTTAAGAGGTATGTATGTGCGTGGTTCACCCATCCACCCATAAGGAGGGGGCTCACACCCTCATGCATCAGACAATAAAGCTCACCGAATACAAGATCACTCTGATCCGCTGCCCTAAGGCACATTGTGATGCCAAAGATAATAAAAGGTAAGACTAGGTGTCTGAGAGTTCATTCTACATGCCACGAGAATCTGCAACTTCCTTTCACTACAAATGAGGCTGATACATAAAACACCTCAAGTAATATTTGTTCCTAAATCGTCGGCAGTAACTGATCACTGGCCCCCAGCTGGACATGTGCTTGTGCACCAATTGGTTTAGTGCCTTGAGACTGCTCGTCCGTGTATTTTATGCTTCAACACACTTTAAAATAACATGCACTAAAGCAGAGCACAATAGAGCATACCATATGGATCCTGCTTTGTGAGTGTGCACGAGGGCAATCTAAAACTGCCTTTTTCTCATAAATACTAGATTTGAAGCACACATTACGCATATTATTACATACAAACTGTCAGTGCTAACTTGTCCTTTGATTTCTAAGCTGCAGCTCTAATGGGCTCGGATCTGTCACAAGAAGGATGGTCCTGACGTCCTGCCCACTAGTACTGCAGCCCAAAGATCCTCGTATTTACTTTTCTAAAACTTTCTCTGCAGCTGTTTTAAGTTCGGGCACGTTTTATTCATGTTATACCGTGAAGCTAATTTTTGATTTCGTGTATTCATTTCAAAACTTCTCAAATAAGGAAATATGGACTCAAAAGTGATGTCTTTTGAGGTGCAGGCGTATGTATGGATCTTCTTCGCGGTTCGTTCACTTGGTTGAATTTTTGCCACTTTCGTTGGTGGGATCGCATGGCACTTTACCCCTTCTGTGAAGGTGGTTGTGAATTAGTTTGTTGACAAAACCCTTCCCAGGTGAGTCCACAACAGGCTCCTGATGGGTGTTCTGGGGCCAGGCTTTGCCGTTATGGGTAGTCTTAATCCATATAGTTGTACAGTCATGAGTTTCACTCATAAGTAAGAAGGAAACCGAGGCAGCCACAGTACAAGTGTAACCAACAGGGTGCACTACAGATCCTTCACATGCATTCGCCGTGAAACACAATATATTGTATTGTATTGTAATTGCATTTGTATAGCGCTTACTACCCCTGACGAGGCGTCGAAGCGCTTTTTCGGCGAGTAGCACGCCACTCCGGGACCCATAGAGGATTAGTGTTGAATTAGTATAGTGAAACATGCAAGTAAATTTTAAGTGGTGGATATGTTAGTCAGTTATTTGGATTCAGAAGGATAGCGGAGGGATAGAAGAGGGA
Organism: Calotriton arnoldi; assembly: GCA_963921515.1. Lineage (NCBI taxonomy): Eukaryota > Metazoa > Chordata > Amphibia > Caudata > Salamandridae > Calotriton > Calotriton arnoldi. Next base: position 2,307,352 of record CAWUFW010001127.1, on the reverse strand, counting down.
AAAAAGGTTTGCATATATATAGCGCTTCTCACCCCTGATGGGGTGTTGTATTGCTTTTTTTTTTTGGGCGAGTAGCACGCTACTCCGGAAACCCATAAAGGATTAGTGGTGAATTAGTATGGTGAAATATGAAAGTAATTTGAGTGGTGGATATTAGTCAGTTATTTGGAGTGAGAAGGATAGTGGAGGGATAGAAGGAAAAGAAAGGTTTGCATTCATATAGCGCCTGTTACCCCTGGTGGGTGTTGAAGCGCTTTGTTGGCGAGTAGCACGCTACTCTGGAACCCATAAAGGATTAGTGGTGAATTAGTATAGTGGAATATGGAATTAGTGAAGTGAACATGCTAGTCTGTTATTTTGATTGAAAAGGATAGTTGTGGGATAGAAGAGTGAAGGATTTCTTTTTGTAGGTCATAGCAGTAGGAGGAGGCTTTTTGATGAGTAAAAAGGGTTTTTGGAGGGGAAGAGTCAGAGGGAAGAGTTTAGAAAGGTTTGTCTTGGGCATTGGTACAGTAAAGGAGGTGTCAGAAGATACAAGGAGGGGTAGAGTAGGAGAGAGTCAAGAAAGGGTTATTTTGGGGAACATAGTAGTGGTATGGTGTTTGCGATAAATGAGAGAGTGGGTGTAGAGGATATAGTGATAGATGTATAGGGTGAGATAGGGTAGTGAATTGGAAAAAGTAGTAGAAAGAAGTTTGAGATGAGTCAAAAAGTTGGGCTAGAAGATATATTGAGGGAAGTATAGGCTGAGAAATAGGGTAGTGCATTGGAAATGCTAAATTAGAAGAAAGTGATAAATATATAGATCCATAAGTACATTGAGAGTATATAGATGCATAAAGGAGGTAAGTATATGCAGATTAAAAATATTGATAGAGGTAGCAGATGTGAAATAGGGTAGTGCATTAGATATGCTTTTTCAGGAGAAAAGTAATAGACACATTAATTAATGGGAAGATGGGCAGCATTCCTGGCCCTGGCCCGTCTCGAACAGGCTCAAACAGGCACTCACCCTTGTCCTCTCTGCCCTTAACAGGCTCAAACAGGCACTCACCCTTGTCCTCTCTGCCCTTAACAGGCTCAAACAGGCACTCACCCTTGTCCTCTCTGCCCTTAGCCTCGACGCCCTAACCCTGGCCTTTGATACCCCTAGTAATCAGGTGACCCCGTCAGCCAATGGGAACCCTAGCCCTAATACTATCCAATCACAACACTAGCCCTAAAAGCTAGAACCAATAGGAGATCAGGACCTTACAGCCAATCTTAGCCCTACTCCAAGCATCCAATCAGTTCAAAAACCCTGATCTCTATGTCCAATAGAGGCCCTAGCCCTACCAGTAGTCCCAACCCTAGTCCAAGCAACCAATGGGACGGGAAGCCCTAGTCACTACTTCCAATAGAAAGCCTAACCCTACTCTTAGTCCCACACCTAGTCCAGCAACCAATAACACCAGAAGCCCTAATCGCTACTTCCAATTAAAGGCCTAACCCTAGTCCTAGTTCCACCTTAGTCCCAACAACCAATAAAACAGGAAGCCCTAGTCCCTGCTTCCAATAGAAATCATAACCCTAGCCCTAGTCCCAACCCTACATTGATTGAATCACAGATCCAGAAACCAATCAGAACCCTCAAATACCCAACCAATCAGGACACTAACTCAAACCAATAGAAACATCAGATACAACCACCAATCAGTGTATACATGTAGCAGCCACTAGCAGGCTATATAAGGTCCCAGCAACCTCAGACAAGGTTTGCTGCCCAGGGAGTTGGAAGCTGCTTCTCCTGTCCAGAATCTCCTAGGAGACAGACAGGCTCAATCCACACTTTGGATTTCTGCAGGTAAAGGCCTCACAAACTTGAAATCTAACAATACTGTTTGAATACAACTTTACTCCCTCTCCTGGCCAAAAACGAAGTGCACAGTCCCTATTAAACACAGTTTAAACAGCTCACAGAAGCACCCTCTGATGTAGAAAATCCCTGTTGCTGGAGGGGGAGGCAGGGGGGGCTGGTTTCACTGGCTTGATAACACAAAATGGTGGCTGGGGGTGCACTGTTTAACATACAGGTCTTAGCACAGAGCAAAGGAGAAATTTGGAGGGAAAACTGAATAGTCACCAGGAATGAGAGCGACAAACTACAGAGTTTGGACTGCAAATCCCACAATTCAACACGTTAAATGGAAGCAATCATGGGCAGGAAAACCACAAGTTTAACACACAAAACAGGTGATAAAATATACAATCACAGGCAGGTTAAAACTACATTTTTAAACTGTAACAACCACAGGCAAAGACAGTAATCACAGAAAGGGAAATCGTTTTTTTAAAAACTTTTTGGAGGAGGGAAGAGACAGCACTAGTCTGCCTCCTTACCACTTGCTGGACTCTGCTCACTGCAATCTGGGGCACAGGTAGGCTGCAACTCACAAGATGGAGGAGAATAATTTGGAGTGCACCCAGCAAAGCCTTAAGGGACCTGGGCAGGTGTGAGGGGAGGGCTCAGAGTTGCCTGGGAGCTGAATAGCCAATCCCCAGTCCTAGGCCTGCTGGCCTGGGGGTGGGGGTGGGGGCTGCTTCTCCTGTCCAGAATCTCCTAGGAGACAGACAGGCTCAATCCACACTTTGGATTTCTGCAGGTAAAGGCCTCACAAACTTGAAATCTAACAATACTGTTTGAATACAACTTTACTCCCTCTCCTGGCCAAAAAACAAAGTGCACAGTCCCTATTAAACACAGTTTAAACAGCTCACAGAAGCACCCTCTGATGTAGAAAATCCCTGTTGCTGGAGGGGGAGGCAGGGGGGCTGGTTTCACTGGCTTGATAACACAAAATGGTGGCTGGGGGTGCACTGTTTAACATACAGGTCTTAGCACAGAGCAAAGGAGAAATTTGGAGGGAAAACTGAATAGTCACCAGGAATGAGAGCGACAAACTACAGAGTTTGGACTGCAAATCCCACAATTCAACACGTTAAATGGAAGCAATCATGGGCAGGAAAACCACAAGTTTAACACACAAAACAGGTGATAAAATATACAATCACAGGCAGGTTAAAACTACATTTTTAAACTGTAACAACCACAGGCAAAGACAGTAATCACAGAAAGGGAAAATCGTTTTTTAAAAACTTTTTGGAGGAGGGAAGAGACAGCACTAGTCTGCCTCCTTACCACTTGCTGGACTCTGCTCACTGCAATCTGGGGCACAGGTAGGCTGCAACTCACAAGATGGAGGAGAATAATTTGGGGTGCACCCAGCAAAGCCTTAAGGGACCTGGGCAGGTGTGAGGGGAGGGCTCAGAGTTGCCTGGGAGCTGAATAGCCAATCCCCAGTCCTAGGCCTGCTGGCCTGGGGGTGGGGGTGGGGTCTGCTTCTCCTGTCCAGAATCTCCTAGGAGACAGACAGGCTCAATCCACACTTTGGATTTCTGCAGGTAAAGGCCTCACAAACTTGAAATCTAACAATACTGTTTGAATACAACTTTACTCCCTCTCCTGGCCAAAAACGAAGTGCACAGTCCCTATTAAACACAGTTTAAACAGCTCACAGAAGCACCCTCTGATGTAGAAAATCCCTGTTGCTGGAGGGGAGGCAGGGGGGCTGGTTTCACTGGCTTGATAACACAAAATGGTGGCTGGGGGTGCACTGTTTAACATACAGGTCTTAGCACAGAGCAAAGGAGAAATTTGGAGGGAAAACTGAATAGTCACCAGGAATGAGAGCGACAAACTACAGAGTTTGGACTGCAAATCCCACAATTCAACACGTTAAATGGAAGCAATCATGGGCAGGAAAACCACAAGTTTAACACAGAAAACAGGTGATAAAATATACAATCACAGGCAGGTTAAAACTACATTTTTAAACTGTAACAACCACAGGCAAAGACAGTAATAACAGAAAGGGAAAATCGTTTTTTAAAAACTTTTGGAGGAGGGAAGAGACAGCACTAGTCTGCCTCCTTACCACTTGCTGGACTCTATATAACACAATATGTGTAACATATAACATTAATTCTATCTACAAATATCTAAAAAATGTCATGTAGCCTCTGGTGGGATGTTAACATTCCCTTTATTTTCCAGAAATTCTGCTGTCTTAGTCAGAACAAATCTTCTTAGAGTATTTGATGAGAGTCCACAAATTAACCCCACAATATTCTATACCTGAATTCCATAAAAATGAATACGGTTAAAACTTTTTGCAGCTTTTTTATTAATGCAAGGAAAATTTGCTGCTGAATTCTTTCGAGTGTCTGCAGGGCAACATTCAAGGAAGGTAACAGGGCATCAGTGGTGCACCAAATTCGGCCTGTTCCTTGACCTTGCTGTGGAAAGTTAAGAAATGGCCAAAACAAGTAATTTGCGCAATGTTTTGGGCTTGTGACCTTAAGGTAGTCCACGGATGTCTGCAGGGGCGGTCCTTCAGGCGTCTGGCTACTCTTTGATGATCACCTGAAGCCCTGGAACTTGTGCTTTGGGAAAGGGCTAAAAAGGGAATTGACGATTAAACAGTTTTAATTGAAGTTTGAAGCCAGCACAAAGAGAACATGTTACAGCAACGTGATTGAGCCTTTGCCTGGTAGGCAGTGCACCCAGTCCGCCAGAGTAGCCGAGCTTGGAGTTAGGTTAATGTTCGGAAGAGCTGGATGATGGCTTTTCCGCTGGCAGTTGTGTTGGGTGGTGGGTGTACAGTAGTAAGCTGGTTGAGTCATTCATTAGTAATGTACACAAATGCTCAAATTCACAAGTCAAAACATCGGTTTTTCTAAAAGAATCAAAGTGTTTGTTGATACACTGGACAAAAAAGCTACAGAGTTTCCTAGAGGGAAAGTAACATTTTGTTTCTCTCACTGAGCTTCTCATTCGGGTAGTTACAGCAGGAAAGTACTTTCAATGTGAAAGAGAATGATCCAGATATGGCTTGGTATATTTACGCTGTAAGTTTACTCGCAGCGGAGAAAGCAGCAAGAGAAGTCTGTGGGTTTTGGATGTACGGTTGGTCAGTTAAAAAAAACAAAAAACGGCCAAGGGAGGCCTTGCACCTCCTGCCACCCTTAAAGGAACGGCAAGACAGAGGCGGCGTAGAGATTAGCAAAGCATTAGCAGTCAGATGATCTGAAAATGTAATGCCTGCCATGCTTTATGTTTGCGTAAGTCCTGTGAGTGTGATGGGCAGTGCTTTCTTGCGACTGATGAAAATGGTTTGCTAATTCTTTGGATAGTGAAATTAATCATTGTTTTAGGAAATGAAGAATAAGCTGGAACGTTGTGAACTAATAAGGATTTCATTTAATTATGGCAATCACAGCTTTATCTGACATAAGGATTGGCTCAAAAGTTTGAAATTATGGAGAACTGGAAGGCATTGTGCTTGATCAATTGAAAATAGTTGGTCAGATGATGGATTATCAGCTGGAATAAATGCTGATGGAAATCCTGGTCTTCTTGGATAAGTAGCTTTGAATGATGATGAGTTAGCTGGAGGAAAACTGTTGCTAGTGATAGGTTGCTTGAAAAATGATGGGTTAGTCACAGGGGATCTTTTTAGAAGGGCATGGTTGCTTGTTTGGAGATCTTTTAGAAAGGGTTGTATTTGATAGTGTTGCATCATCTGCAGTCTTGTGTTGGACAGGGGTGGTTAACTGAAAATTATTGCTTTAGACAATGCTGTGTCACCTGGGAAACGTTGTTTGGTTGGTGACTGTCCAGAGTTAACTTGGAGAGAAGTTTATCAGCTAAAATAAATGGAAGGTTAGATAGTAATCGCTGTGGTTGGTGGGATCCAGCAGTGTATTGATGGTGTTCGTCAGACCTGTGTTTGATGGTTGCAGGCAGAGTTGCTTTTAGTAGTGGAGCGGATTTTCATGCTGCAAAGAAACGAAGGAGACTTTTTGCTAGTGTGTGCTTATTGGCAGAAAAAGAGATGCATTGTGGTTAGAGAACTGTCATGGCAGAGCTGTGTACTTTTGGAATATTTATTTCACGGAGAAGGAAGTGTGGTCTTTGGGATACAGCCAAACCTCATTCCATAGCAATGTCTAAGCTCTTTTTAATCAAATCAGAAATATACACAAACCAGACACTTGCACCTTACAAATAAATGTAACAATACCAAAGCAAATATTTATGTCTGGATCAAGGATAGGAGTGAACAATGGTTTTATTTATGCCCTTCGCGAATGAGAAAAATATTACAAATATGAAACATGAGTCCCCTGCGATAGCTTTAGAAAGGATTATGCTAATTTAATATTTATGGCAGTTCTTTGAAACATTGAACGTTCATTTGGGGTTGCTTGTTCAGTGATTTTTTAAAAACTATTTTATGTGTTTTTGGTTCAAATCCGCTGGCACATAGGTGCCTGCTAGCTCATGGACAAGAGCTGGTGATTGTCATACTTAGTCTGTTAATCTCTTATTTTAGAAGTACGTCTTTAGAAGCAGAAGAGAGGTTGTGAACCCAGAGTCACTCAAGTATTAGGCAATGCACTGCCTATTCCATTCATAGAATGCAGATGAATCACAGTAACAGATCTTTTAAATAGATTGAAGCGTTTATTCTCTGAACTCGACCTGGTAAAAAGTATAGTTCTAAAGCACACAATTGGACTGTGGAACAGGAAATAACGGTTGGCAGAGCTTTTCCTTCAGCTAGCCGGAGAACAAGATCGCTCCGCTGTGCAATTCAAGAAGGTAAGGAAGGAAAATGCTCACCAGAGCTTATTTCATGCCGACATCTTTCTGGACCACACATCAGTGAGCTGGATCATTGAGGGGCACACCACTTCTGTGCACTTTTCTGGTGATGTCACTATGGTTCTTGTAGAGTAACTGTCATGTACGCCAACCAGCCAGCCCCTGTTTACTCCACATGCTAGATTTAGGACAGTAACATTTTGCAGTATTTGTCACATTTTCCTTTCATGAGGCAGAACCCTTTGCCCTCCGTTGTTTGACTGTCCAAACTATGCCTGTTCTCCAGTGAGCGCACCCTGCCTTATGCACGCTGCAGGTTAGCATAGTGGTATGAAATCACAATAGGAGTATGGCTTAAAATGTAAGAGTTGGAGAGAGGCATGTCCTTTAATTCCCTTTTTACTGATACCTTCAGTCGCTGGCCTAGATCCATTTTCCAGTGCAAAAATCAGCAATTTTCCAAAATTGTGCGGCGTTCTCTGCGTGTAACTTTACTTAACGTCTGCTGGGGCATGTAATATACTTAACATGCACATATTCTCAATCCTTTAACACCCCAAGTTTCAATATAGGTAATCACCTTACTCAGAGTGTACTTGATATTATCAAATCTCAAAGTGTGTTCAAAGGCCCATTTGAGGGCAACATAGTGTGTCATTGGTTCTCCCCTTATAGATGCCCTCCATAAATCACCCTTCAGTTTTTTTCTCTGTCTTTTAATATGGAATAGAATTCTGTTACTAATTAATTGTGTTGCACTCTTATTCCATGGCCTTCATCATACAGTGGTTCCCCTTTCACTGTCTTGTGTACAAAAGAAATATCCTGTGTTTGTGTATTGTTTGTACTAGAAGTTGTGAGATCCCCAGAACCAGTATTGAGTCAATGGCCACTCGGCATGTACATTTGTAACTAGCCCTGTGGGCGACTGCTGTGCATGCGTCTTGTCTAAGGTAGGGTGGAGGGACACCTAACCCTGCTGCTGATAATTTTCAACAGCAATTCAGAGAGCACCACATTCCAAAATCCCAGCTATACTTAAGGCAGCTTGTTTTGCTCCATGACTGGCTTCCTCCAAATGAATGCAGCCTCCTCCAGAGCTGATACTTTAGAGTAATATAGGAAGAAGTGAGACCAATAAAAAACGAAAATACACATTGAACCTTTTTTGGGAATTGATCCCGTAGGTACAATTTATCCTTTCCAACGGGAAATGTAAATGTTCGCTTGTTGCTTGAAAGAGTCACTTTTCCACATTTCCAAGGCCAGTTTTACAGGGAGCAGTAGGGTTTGGGTGCATCGTTCATTGGGCCCTGTTCCAGGGGTACTGGGAGACAATTTGAAATGGACATCTACACACACACACACACACGCACACGCACACGCACACGCACACGCACACACACACTCACACTCACACTCTCCCTCCCTCCCTCCCTCAGATTTCTTGAGCCATGTGGGCTCTGCCATTCTCTTTGAATTCCCAATCTTTACCTGAGAGGTGAAGCTGCATTTACCCTCGAACTTCATGAGAGTCTACTACCTAGACATTTCTTCAAGCGAGCCTCTTGTCTAAGTGCAGCATTTTAATTCACTAGCCCCTGAATTGAATCAAAGGTTTATGGCGTTCTTCATAGAGATATGTAGAGAACAAAAGGACAATGCTTGTGTTGAGGGGGAGGGGGTGGCAAGACATCAAAGGACAAGCAGCCCCAGCTTCAGCTCCTGCAAAACACCCTTCTAGGTTAATGCCAGTATTAAAACTGTGAGCCTTGGTGGGTCAGCTTGCTTCTCATCCAGCTCATGATAAGGCAGTTTTACATGATGTTGGTCCTACCTTTGCAAAGGAAGAACTCTTTAACCAGTTCAGAACTTTTTTCGATATAGGGCTGGTAATGTGCATCAGTGTCTCAGATACTGTTTGTGATTCCTAATGGGGTCGCAAATTGCCTGCCTCATTAATATTCATGAGGCAGGTGCAATTTGCGACCCCATTGGGAATGGCTAGCACGCCGAGGAATGATGGCCTGCTGGGATCAGCAGACCACCATGTCTGTGACTGCTTTATAAATAAAGCAATTTTTTTTAAAAATGCAGCCCGTTTTCCTTAAAGAAAAACGGGATGTATGTAAAAATAAAAAATGAAACGTTTCTGTTTCATTTTTTAAGAGTAGGCAGCAATCCCTGGGACCACTGCCTGCTCTTAAAAAATATTTTCAATACCAGTCACAAAGGGGAAGGAATCCCCTGGAGACCCCTTCCCGTTTGTGAGTGGCTTACCACCTACTCAAAGTAGGTGGTAAACTGCTAGTGTTTTGCAACCGCAATTGCGGTTGCAATACAATCGTACATTGAAGTGCGACTCGCTAGCGAGTCGCAAACCCTATTTTGCGAGTCAGAAATAGGTTACCGACTCGCAGAATAGGGTTTGTACATGGGGCAGACCTATTTTGCGGTCACAACGGGCCGATTTCCCGTTTGCAACAGCAAAAAACTGGTCTGAAAATTTGTCTTGACAAAAATTTTCGAACAAGCCATGCTCCTTTCTTCCAACATGCTCTCTGTTCTCTATTTCCATTCACCCACTCTTTCTCTCTCCTCTTTTTTCTTTCTCTTCACCCTCTTTGATCCCTCCACATCTGCTCTCTTTCATTCACCTGTATCACACTTTCCATTCTCTTACTCTCTTGCTCTCTGCTTATGCCCCCACTGTGCCTGCTGCAATAAACCCTGTTGGAAAGAGTGATAGAGGTACCAGAATCAGCCATCGACTTTCGAAAACCAGACTCCAAAGGAAAGTGTCAGGTGAGATAAATGGCCAGTCCAGTCCTGCAGACAAAGTTCCTACTCGGTTTAAGGCTGGGGACAGTGAAAGCAAAGTTACAAATATTTGACTCACGTGAACCACCAGTAGCATTTAGGCCTCCTCAAAACTGTTATTGTCAAAAGATGTGGATTACCAGTAGGTTCGCCATGCATGATGGATCTTCAGGCAGGAGAAGCAGGTCATTTCTGAGGTAACTTTTTCATGAAGAATTCCGAAACTTTCGCTTTTTGTCCATGGAGGGAAGCGGCTGTTGGTCCTTATTTAACTGACGTCTTTGATGAAGTGGCACATCTTACAGGTGCGGGCCTGAGTTTACAGCTTTTACTATCTGTGCACATTGGTTGACAAAGGTTCATGGATCCCATAAATTATTTGTTTTGGATTCAATTCTCCCATTACCATCAACAGAGCTGCATGTCAAACTCAGGATTCGTTTCAGGACAGTCGTTGCTGAAGTGCCCCTCTGACCCGTAAAGGGACAGTGCACAGTTTATATAATAAAACCACTGTGTTAGAGGTACAGCTGTGATACAATGATGTGTCTAGATGTTAGAAGCTGTCTCCAAATGGGCAATGCAAGCAATAGGATATCTTATTCTGTGTTCCTAGCCTTGAACAAAGTGTACAGATTATGTAGCAGGAAAGGTTTTCTGAACACAAGCAGCATGTACAGTGTCTTGTTAGAACCATTTTGTGCAAGCAAATTCACAATTCAAACAAAACATGTAAAAATAATGTAACTAAAACTATATCTGCTAAACCGTGTAAAATATAAAACTAAAATAGAGAACCAAAGTGGGTCCAAGAGGGCCTCACTACAAGACCTGATCAACTCGTTGGGCCTTGGCCTCTTTGGGCACCAATCGATAGAGCCTCTCCTCATTTGTGGGGTTAGAAGAAGCAAAGAACAGTGATCGATTTTCCAACATGGAAAGGAGTCACAACCTTTGATTAAAAAGGCCGCCCAAGTCGTCAGCACAAGTTAGTCAAGAAAGAATGTAGTGTAGGGAGGTTGAACTGCAGGCACTTTTAGTGAGCTCATGCAACACACTGACATAATCTCAATGAAGAAGACAGCTTTCATGGTCAAGAGACACAATGAGCCACTATGCACAGGCTCGAAGGGCATACACCCAAGATATGTTATTACCAGGTCATGATCCCACTGAGGAATCACAAACGGTTTGGGAGGGAACATGTGTCAAACATTTAACTGGTGATTTAAACAAGGATTGCTTTTTGGGGAAATGCAGAAAGACGTAAAGGCTTGACAAATAACCTTTTACAGTGCCCACTGCACAAACACCTGACAGCATAGCGTATCCACCGGAAAGTGTATTAGCAAAGCAATTTGTTCACTAATGCAGTGTCTGGTGCCTTTAGAAGGATGCCCCTGCGTTCAGGTTGGTGATGAGTAAATGCCCATGCATGAGTTAATGAGGTGAAGATGCACTTGTGCATCGCCTGGGGACAGTACAGAGAACCATGGATACAATGCAATGATGATGTAGTGTGTGTATGCCAAACTGGATATATCGACTCGCAACTGCTCAATCACCATGTGCCACATCCTCACAGTGACCTGATGCAGGAGTAGCAAGAAGCTGCTCCCAGGTAGTTTTGTCTGGTGTCTAGTGATTAGCTCTCAACAAAATAAGGCTGCCTTTCCCTTTCATTCCTCACAAACGGGTTTGGCTTGTTTCTCCCTTTTGGTCAGATTTGTTTCAGTTGCTGCTGCGAGGAGCATTTGGGATTCTTGGATCACCCCGAATAAAGGGTGACTCTGCGAAGCAGATTTTTTAAGTTGTATAATGTGTTTTATAAAACCAATTACAACCACTCTGGAAATGACAGTCGGTCTGGACTGAAGGCCGCTTCCCCTCCTGCACAGAGATAATCTGGCTAGTTAAAATATTAAGGGTCCTGCATTAAGAAAATTGCAGCCTCAGAAGCCCGCTGCTCGCGCGAATGATAAAGAGCAAAATAAAAATCCCTCTTCAACACAAAGTGTGTTCCAGCTGTGGATATAATAGATTGCAATGCTTACCGATGGAATCCGTGGCAGGCGAGCGCTCACTTCCGGTCACAGCTTTGCCTCGCGCAGCCTTGGCTTCCATGAGCGCCAGTGGCACGATGGCTTTGCAGTTGTGCGTTTGTTGGTTTAGAAACTTAGGCTAGCGTTTGCTGCCTGACTAAAACGAAGGGATTACTGTTGCCAACCGATGTGTTCGTGGCAGAAAGCATGGCACTCTTTTTCGGGTATTAATAAGCCTGGGCGAGCAGTACTGCAGCTCAGGGATGGGAACGACCCTTTTTCTCTTGCTTAATTTAAACCTTAAAAATGCGAGACCAGGACTATGATCACATGGACAGTGGCTTTTCGTCTTCAACGTATCAATACTTTAAATTGCACGTAACTTTGAATCATTGTTTTCTTAAATTTTAAGTACTTCAAAGGGCCACAACCGTCGACCTTCTTACATTTTCTCCACTTGATGTTCAGACTTGTAGGCCTTCTTTCCCGTCACCTGTGTCCAGGGGTATAACACAGGCCCCTGCTGAGCAGGGGGCCCTCAGCCTTCTAGAGGCCCTAAACCCTTCAGGGGGCCCATTCCGCCTAAGACCTATGAATATCAGTGAATGGAAGATTCAGGGAAGGGGGCCCGCTTCCCATTCTGCAGGGGGGCCCCATCATTTTACGTTACACCACTGACTGTGTCAGTGTATATATCGGCAATCACCCAGTACTAGGCCCTTTCTAGGTCGAAGCCTACCAATCAGCAAAGCTGTCTGGTTCGCTAAAGATATCTTGGGGACATTCAGAAAGCTTCCCTGGGAATGCATTCCACCTGTTGCTTACCATTGGCTTTGTGGTTTGTAACTCATATTTTCTGATCTTCCATTTGCTGGATTTATTTGTTTAAGGCTGTCAGCTTCTGTACGTCCCTCCCAAGGAGCAAAGCTTTTTCACACTACCTCTCCTTGTATTCTTCCACAAGTGCTCCTTTCTGTAAACAGGCCTGTAAATCTTGTTTTTATCTTGTTACATTTGCTGTACATTCAAAGACAGAGGTCAAATGTCAGGCTCTGTCTTCTGAGGGAACTTGGTGTTTACTTTTCTTTCTCTGACTTCAAAGTGAGAAGATTTATGTGACAATCTTGATGGATAATGTGGGTTGGAAAGAGTTTTTTTCAAGCACACAACAACATTTAAGTGAACTGTGCAAGTATTTCAGAACGTATCTTAATTAGGAAAGCACAAATGAAGCATGTTTTATTGTTAATTCTGAAGTGTGTTGGAAGAAAAACTTTAATATGATCCAAACAAATCAATGCACTAGGTGGCGTAATTTCCACATATCGTTTGTGCACTGTATAGTTTTATTAGTAAAACTGTATGTCTGTGCAAATGTTATGGTCGTTTGAAATTAAACTTTGCTGTCTGTAATGGCAGTGTGCTACCATACTATGCATACTCCACTCTGCACGACTCATCGCCAGTGTACTCTACACCACTCTATTCAACGCCACTACACTCTACGCCTCTCTACTCTGCGCCTCTCTACTATACTCTGCGCCACTCTACTTCACTGCACTCTACACCAATCTAGTGCAGGCCACTCCACTCTAGTCTGCACAACTCTACTCCACTCTATGCCACTCTGCAACACTGCACTCTACGGCACTGCACTCTATGCAACTGCACTCTGTGCCAGTACACTCTACGCCTGTGGTGTTCAATGAACAGCCCACATGCCACTGGCGGCCCGGCAGACCTTTCCTTGTGGCCCACAGACCTCCCCTTCGGAACGAGCAGCAGAGAAACCAAGCTGCTCAAGATCAGTTTTTTTTCCTATTAACTAAGCAAGTTTGTTTTATGATTCTGGGCTTTTTCTATAGTTACTTCAACTTACTTTATTATCAGGGCAGCCCTGCTAATAGAACAAGCTAAAATCACTGTAAAAACGAAACCTAGAATCAGAAAAAAAGAAAACGATGTCACTATGATTTATTTCTTTAGCTTTTCTTTCTATGGACCTTATTTCTACAGCTAATTCAGCTTGTACTGCCAGGAAGGCAGTCCTAGACATAGGTGAAGGCTTATTTGATTGGTCTGTGGAAGTGTACTGAAAAACTATGGAAAGTGTGAACATAAGTATAATAGGCTGAGTTAGTAAGTTTGGGAGGTGTGCCAGCAGGTACTTAAAAAAAATATATTCTGTAAATACTTTGCTGTCTTTAACCAATGGGAAACTGCATATAAATGTGATGCACATGTCTTAAATAAAAAATGTTGCAAGTTAAACTAATATGTGGAAATACATTGTTTTGGAAGACAAGCACAGTTTGATCACTACCAAAGGTGCCAAGTTTCCCGGGTCCAGGCATAGTGTACTGCTCCAGTCCAAGCTGTTTTTTTGATCTTTAGATTTGTAGTCCTGTTTTATAAGGGAATACAGAAGAATACAAGTCTCAGAATAAAAAAAAAAAACTTGAACTGGGGCGGCACATCACTCCTGGACCTGGGAGGGATACTTAGAAGGGCTGCTACAGACTTTGTATATCTATGTGTGTAACTGGAGGGTCTCTGACTTCAATCCTGGTTGGTGCACCGGGGAAGTGTGATGTGTATTTATAGTGCTATTGGGTCACACCCTGTAACAGTACGATGGGCTACATTTTTTTTTAATGTATAGGTTACACCCAGTATAAGATAGGCTGCTGCAAAATCATGCATTCTAATAAACTCCCTTCAGGCAGGAGACTCCTGATTTTTTAAGCAAAACAATGCTTTATTTTAAGTGCCTCCCGCCAACAATTCCCTCTGTTTCAATATAAGCTAATGGGGGAAATACATTCCCTGGTTCTTTTTTTTTTCCCCATAAAAACCTCCCACTTTGAAAATGTTGGGACATGTGCAAAAAATGCAAAAACAAGTTTTAAAAGAAAGCATTTTCCAGTAGTCTTTGGAAAAGGTGTGGTTTATTTTCAGTCCAGATAATCCCCATTCCCTCCCTGTCTAACTGGACATGGCCCAGCATCAATGCGGCCCTCGATCACATCGCAGACTGTGTTTTGTGGTTTGTGGCCCCTGGGAAAATGTTTATCAGTACTTATGCACGTAGTGCTACTCAAAGTATGGCCCGAGCGGGGGCCACATGCGGTCCTCCTGACCTTTAGCACTAGGCTGCTGTTTACTAGAATCAGCCTTAACATTAAAAAAGATGTTAAATAAACGAGCTAGCATTTGTTTTCAGATTAGCTGAAGTTATAGAAAGGAAGTAACTAAGGTTTCCTGCACCGCTTAACTTTAGGAACACTCATTATTAAAGACATCTTGAAACAAACACATGAAAATATGATAGTCTCTTCAAAATTCAAAAAGTTTATTTCATTAACATGCAGAACCGTTTCACCTTAGTGCATCAGATTATATCCGTACATTGAGAAGTGTTTTCTTTTAAGTGATATTTTTCAAACATGAATTTAAGAAACATTCATGCTTCCTTCCACCCACACTGACAGCAATCGCAATAGTGAACTAAGAGGCAAGTCACTTGTTACGTTCACTCTTTGGGTGGCCTGGGTTGCTATAATGCATGGACAACATTATAGTTTATTCAGTCATATACAGGAGAATGTTTCATACAGCACTCATCCTGAAGTCATGTATTTCAAGGTCCTCATATGTGATAGCGAAAAAAAGGAGGAAAAGTGAAATATAATAATTGCCTAAAATCACACAGTTTGGTCAAATGTGGAAGCTGGGATTGATCCCAGGTTTTCTGGTTTCACCCTGTGCAATGCAGCTACTAGATGTACATGCTTTACTTCCTTTACACCCACCTTATGGTCAGTCCCAAACCCCCTCCCCCGACTGCCACCCTGCTGACATCAATGTGGCCCTCGGTCACATCACACACCAAACTTTTTGGCCCTTGGAAAAAATGTTGCTAGTACCCATGCGCTACAGAATGGATACTGGCAGCAGTGAGGGGCCCCCTGTCCCATGTGATCTGCCTCTTTCAGTACTAACTGTAGTGCAGTATACACTACTCTTATTTCCCTATAAGCTATATATCCAAGTTTGTGTCTTCTTTAAGCACGTGCTAAGACACAAACTCACATTGCTTTGTTTTGAACGCAGAATCCCTTCAATAATGCTGTTCTGGGGAAATGATTTCTTGCCTAAACAACCAAAGATGGTCGCTCTTCACGTGTAAAAGCTTTTCGGTATAAAAATAAAGCCAGGCCTGTTGACTTTGTCAGTGCTTGCTCGCTACATGTCTGCACCCACACATTTCTAAAGAGTACACTTTGTGCCAGACATTGTGCCTCAGTGACCAGGGTTAGACGTGTGCCCGTGTGACAACACACTATGTATTTTCTTAGAGATACACAACTACTTACCAATAAATGTTTTTTGCTTTTCTGTATTTTTCCATTTTTAGTTGAGCAGTGCGCCTTTTCATCCTCTTGCACGCCGTGAGGTGAGCCCCCTGACATGTACCTGCACGAGCCTCTCCAAGGATGTTTGCAGCCTCTCCTGTGCAGGAGAGAGGGAGGCAGCTGGTCCGGATTTGAAACGGAATAGTGCGAGTGCATGCCTTGGCCCAGACAGCAGTTACTGATCCGTTATTGTTTTCTGACACAGGCGAAACATATGGATCTCTGACATCTGCTGCAGGCAAGGAATGATCCCTGTCAGTTCCTGCAGCCATCAGGGACACCAGATAGCACAACTTCTGCAAACTTTTCAGTTCAGCTTATTCATAGAAAATTCCTGCTTCTGTTGTTCTTCAGCGAGATTAACTTGAAGCAGAATGTACAACCAGCCCCATGACAGTTGATCTGTCGAGTTGAGTTTGCATGCAGCACTGGAGCTGAACAAGCGAGCACTGTTGGCTGCAAGAAAAGGAAAGGGAAACCAGTCTGGCCCAAAACTGGCTAAGGCGCCTGACCCTGGAGTAGCCTAATCCAACTGACCAGCTAACACATGTTAGGCAAATACTTCCCAACATGAAGTGATAGCTTGAGTGCATACCCGTTTTCAGTCGTGTGCCGGTGATGTGCATTAAAAAATCTGTATATTACATTTACATATCTGTAGTAAACCAGTTTGGCGTCGACGTGCTGTATTAAAAAAAAAAAAGGACGAATAAAATGTTTTAGAAGTAACACAACATGCAATCAAATTTGGCTTAAAGGGCACAATTAAAAAGAGAAAATATAAGAAAAATACAAATTCAAAGCGAGAAAACAGCAAAGCAAAAAAGTAAGTAAATATAGAGGGCAAAGCACATTGTAAATAAATGCAATAGAAGATTAGTCCTAAATTATAAAAAAGGGAAAAGATGATTTGCTGGAGCCTGCCACAATAAAAGAAGTTTGGGAACCAAGTGAAGGGGACATCCCTAAGCGAGTGGAGGAACAAAATGCTGTATGAGAATTGTTGCATTATTTGATCTGGGCAGTGTCTGTCTAGCTAAAGTTGGAACTGATTGTGTGTGATAAGGCACCCTCCAGGGATACAAATTTTGTCACGCTAACAGATAAGCTCGCTTTCCCAATATAATGCCTCAAATATGAGGATGGTGTAACACAAAAGGAATGCTGTGATCAAGTCTGCAGGCCCATATGTTTAGATGCACTGATGGACTGACAAGTAATTTAAGTGGGTGGACATGCGATTGAGGGGGACTAGCGAGAAGAACATCACCAAACAATGTGTCTTGGGAGAACCATAGGGTCAAGGACTGGGGGGGCAAAATCTGTTAAGTCACCTTCTTGATTGCCCCAGGAAAGGGCGACTTCTGCCAGTAGCCGTGCTGTTACCCCGTGCAGAATAGTAATCATGAAAGATGTCAAGTATCTTCTTCAGAGTGCCCCAGTTAGGAGGGATAACTCACAAAGGGGAAAAAGTATCCTTGACAATCTTGAAGCTTTTTATTGAAGGTGGACATTAGTAGTGGAAAAATCAGGAAGGCCCCGGACTCCCCTTAATATCAGGCAGGAGAAAAAGAGCCAGGCAGATTCCTGTGATAAAACTTCAGGAGAAGGTAAATGCATCTAAAAGCAAAATCAGGGGCAAAAATAGTAGCAAGGGACCAAAACGCAATAAAAATAAGGGAATCAATGCAGTGTGACGCATACAGCACATGGAATTGCTTCCTTATATATAATATTAACAGGAACTGACATCACATGAAAGAACTGTCTCATCTTGGATAAGGAACTTCTGTTACCATTCTGTGGGCAACCTACCATCTTGAAGAGGGCTGGTTATATAGCTTGACCACTCCTATCAATGAAAACCAGGTCAATCACCAATTATAAGAAGTATGAATTTGGCATCTCCTGACCAGTGATGCATTACTTAGTCCTTCCCGAGCCATCCAGGCCAACTCCAACATGTTCAGCAGTACTCCAACATGCTCATTGAGCACCCACCTGGCAGCTGTGAGTGTGGAGGCACCAGTGCGGTTCAGACGGCATGGCCACTTAGCAGCATACCCAACGCAGTTTCTCATAGCACACCGCTTGTCAGTGCAGCCCACTTTTCTTCCTCTGGAAGGTCCCCATCACCATGCTTGGCACATTTACAACACACAAGCAAGGACAATGAAACAGAACACAGACTTGAAGATCCATTATTATATTTTTGGAGTTTCAAGAACTAACACATTTGACAAGTGTGGACATACCTAAAAGACCATTGCAACACACACTAAAAGCCATTGTGTCTCAGACATAGCATGACAAGAGCAGGCCCCATGAGGGAGGTCAACAAGGATGACACTGCTTTCTCATCACTTGCACTGGCATCCTCTGTATTCCCTAGTGTACTTCTCATTTGAGTTACCCCTGTCCAGTTGCTACTTGAAGTCATATACATAAATAACTTATCTCCTTCAGACATTTGCCATTCTTTTTGCTTCCTCTGGGTCCCAGTGATACAAGAATGACACCATAATTTGATCATTTGAAAGGCTTTAGACAAGGAAACCTTCGAATTTGAATGCCCTTAAATGCACGTGTTGTGTGACGGTCTGGGGCTGTTTGTCTGTTGATAAGCGGGTACCAAATTACACAGATGATAATTCTGGAGGCCATGTCACCTTTTAATCATTAAGATTTCTTGTCCGATGCAAAAGAGGGTGCTATAATGCAGTAATATATCATGGAAGGTCGAACAGCTATAGTGTGCTGTACTGTAAGCCTGGTGATGAGGTGGTTGTTTAATTCAGTTGCATTAATATGGTTGGAGAAAGTGGGCTTGATGGATCTTGAGTAGCTGGAGTCCCAGGTGAAGATAATAGGTTGATAATAAAGAGGTTTAAATGCCATTCTTCACTGATGATGTTAAATATACTTAGCAGAGTGGCTGAGCTCCCCCAGATAGTGTTTATTGTGAACAAGGAATAACATAGCATTAAGTCTGGCTTCACACCCTATTGAGAAACCTTACAACGGTTATTGTTAACTCTATCACTGTCTTGGGTTTACATCAAATGAGCAAAGGCTTCTGATAAAGTATACTACTGATAATATCGTTGAGCAGCCAGACTCTGTGTTATGATTCTGGACCAGCAAAGGGGATGGCTGCAGGCAGGAAGCTATAGTCCAAGGCTCCTTTAGCGAGACTCTACTCTAAGATGGCCACCAAACTTCAACATCATTCCAGTATGTTCCTTTTTGATACTAGCTTCTTTCTGCCAGGTTGTTCGTTACCTAACAGTATATAAGAGCCACTAATCAGAGTGCCAGTGCAACTCCTCCAGCTTGCTCCTGCTGTAGGAGTCTTCACTCTTTTTTTTTTTTACATTTCTTTATTAAAGGTGAAAAACCTCACAATTGGGCCACCGCCCATAAACAAACCGTGAATGTTGGGGAGAGTGTCATAGGGTGAACATTAGATTGGTCAGGATTCCTCACCCTTGCTCTGCTTTAGGCCAGTCAGCTCTAGCTCTGCTGGAGTCCTGGTCTTACTTCAGTTCTGCTCAAGTCCTGCCAGCTCCAGTTTCAGCTCTGCTCTAGTCCAGTCCTGGTCTTACTCAGATACAAAATGTCAGTGTTGCAAGAACTTTCCAACTTGAAGCCCAATGCACTGGAGTTTTTTTTTGTGCCTTCGGGTTTTCCTTCTTGTGCTGTCAGGTACTGCTTTGCAGAAGGAATGCTGTCTATAACTGGCAGAACAACTGGGACAGGCAGTGTGGCTTCAGAACAGGGCTGGCCCTCTCTCAGACCCTTTTAGAAAGAGGTAGCGGATCGACCTCTTCATACATCTCTTGACACTGCAGTATAATCAAGCTGCATCTGTTAGTGCAATGGTTCTACTTAGGAGTGTGTATTTTATTTTATTAATTTTAGCGAGCAGTACAAAATGGAGGAACTTCCTGTACCGGTCTCATATGCATTAACATATTTTTTTTTGGGTAGACTGTAAAATACAGCGATCAGCAGAATCCCAGCCCTCTGTGGGGGCAGGAGTGGTGCGTATGGATGCAGCTGGAGCAGTGGTGGTGTCCAAGAGGTTTTGGGAGCCCAGGGTCTACCATGGGAGGACTGGTGTGGTCAGCATGGGGCAGCATCAACTATGGGACTGATCAGATGGTGGGATGGGCGCTGATAATTATGAATGGGATTCTAAACATGTCTTCAGTAAATCCACTTAATGGAATGTAGCACGAAGAAAAAGCCTGAAACTTAGTGACTGGACCCCAACGGGTTGGTGGAAGATGCTGAACAGTCTTAAACATGTGACAGCTTCACTCTTCCTCACGCTACTACTGAGCTGTATATATTTTCATTTGTAGTATTACCTGCTATGTAGCGCTCCTGCTTTGAGTATGTTAAACTGTGTACGAAAACGAAGTTAATCCGACAGCGCAGTAAAGCTGGATGTTGGTAGTATAAATGAAGTCCTGCAGTAGTTAGTGGTGGAAGGAAGTTGTTGCTGTGCTCTTGGGGTTCTGTTGATTCTCGTCCATGAACGCGAGTCTAATCGGGCAGGCGGAGCGCGCGCCGCGCAGATACAATGGCGCATTAATAGCCGCGCGCTTCTGTCCTGTTCCTGCCACGGCTGATTATTTAAGGATTGTATGTAAAGCATGAATGCCGCGCTTGGCCCTGTAATTGGCTTTTCGTTTCATATCTTAGGCTGCGCAGTGTCAGGAAGGAGGTGCCCCATCAGCGGGAGGCCTGGCTTGTCGGGCTCTGACGCACTGATTTATTTAGCTACCGCAGTTTACTTGAGCCCAACGAGAGTTTCCATTGGAAACCCGGAAGACTGCAATCGGTTCCCCCCTTCCTTCCGGACCCCTATCTCTGCTGATATCCCCGAAGGAGCGGACTGGACCCCAGCCGCCTCGGAGTGCAGCAGGGTCGGAAGCATGACGTTGGAGAGTGTTTGTGCAGTAGCTTTTCAGAAAAGAAGAAAACCTAACGAGTGCGCGTATGGGAGGGAGCTTTGTTTGGCCCGGCTGCTCTCTTTATGTTCAAGAGGAGACCGCTATCTTGTCGTCCATTAATTCAGCCATTACGGAGTTTGATTACATTTGATTATAGTTCCGTAAATGGAGAGAGGAACCTGGGTCTTTGTAAACAACCTTTCTTGGTTATCACTGCTAATGTACATCACAGACCTGTTTTTAACACAGCAAGTGTATGTTTACTGACTTTTTGCTGCGTCATCACGGTTTTCATGCCACAGGGAAAAGTTCCATGAAACTTTAAAGCACCCCACAGCCACAGCCGATTACTCAAGTGAGTGAAGCTGAGTCTATGTTTTAGCACTCTCCTGCGAAAATCAAGCCATTAAGGAAGTTGGTCTCACAAAGACTATATTGGCGCCTAAAGTCTGTTTGAGCTCTTGACAGAACAGCCTGAGACCTTAGACAGACTTATCTCGGCTGCTCGTGAGTCTCAGCATTATCATGAGAGCTATGTGCGATTGAAAAGAAGCACATCTCAGTGATGCAGTACACATATATGAGAGCGCGCTCCGCAGAGTGGCCTCATGAGCAGCTAGCTCCCCGCTGCCGACACAACTTTTTAGATCTTACTTTATAATGAGGTGTGAAGTGCGTTCACTCTTAGGAGTGAGAAAACTCCAGCAAGGAGAACGGTACCTGCTTGGCATAAGAAGGACAGTGCGGACAATTAAAGGTCTCTGGTAACATGTTGTTAAGCATCACAACCTCAAGTGTGTAAGTTTAGGACTATTGCTCTAACTTCGATAACCGTGGCGATAGTAGTTTGAACCACAACACATGCAAAGTGCAGATACGTTTACCGTACCTCTGATAAGGATCAAACAAGCTCCCTTTCCACCAAAAATATGTTTTCACAGAGACCAAATAAAAAATTATTCCAAAGAGGGTATTTCC
Source organism: Calotriton arnoldi (assembly GCA_963921515.1). Lineage (NCBI taxonomy): Eukaryota > Metazoa > Chordata > Amphibia > Caudata > Salamandridae > Calotriton > Calotriton arnoldi. The sequence continues at coordinate 2,285,430 of CAWUFW010001127.1, read as the reverse complement.
TAAATATAGCATGAACCTCAAACCTTCCAGTCCCTTAATGAAATTCACTATGCCAAACCCCTTCACAGGAAAGATGTCTTCAAGCGCAGTCTTCTGCAGCAAAAGCCCACATTTTCTACACAAAACGAGGATCTGGAAGCATCGCACACCTTTCAACTAGGGGATGATTTTAAGAGAGAGAGTAAGGACAGGATGAAATGTTGCATCCTGACGAAGGGCACCATGCATTAATGCACCGAAGACGGCCAGTAATAGTTTGTGTTGGGAAAAGAAGCGAAACTATGAGGAAAACAATTCTATATACAATACACTGTGCTGGAACCGGAAAAAACGTAAACACATACACAAGAAGGTGTCACAAGAGGTTGGTTAATTACAGAGGATTGTTTAAAACCATCAATGGGGCAGTTAGGCAGTGCACGGAGAGATGCTGCTCATGGGTGGCCAGTTCTTGAGCTACACCAACATCAGACACCATTTCCATCTATTTGCAAGAGTAAAAAACCTCAACTGGCCTAGGGTAGCCAGACCATCGTTTTTGGCACACCCAGCTCTTTTCCAACTTCCGGTGTTTCCTCACCTCACAGACTGTCACTAGCATTTCTTCTATGAATCCTGAAATCTACTCGGGTTGACTGTTGTCCATCCAAAACCTATAAAGATTGTGCCACTATTGTAGCACATATAATTGTTAACATTGTGAACTCTTCCTTCTTTCAGCCCCTATTACTGTTAGGTTTATAAGGCACATTAATCTAGAATGCTACCCCAGCAAGATCAAAACAGTAGAGAGTCTGCTTCTGTTCTCACAGCATCTCGAAACCCATTTTTCTACGGCCACATGCTTCTGCACCTTTGTTCCTAAACACATTGCACAGCCTCTTCATGATCTGGCATTTGCCGTGGTATAGAGTCAGGGTACTTTAAAGCTTTACAGATGGTGACACTGCTCACCCCCTGCAGTCGTTTATCATTTCATAACAGAAGCAAGCTCGGAAACGATGGATATGTTAGCATTCAACAAGTAATAGTCATTTTTTATTAGTTTTACTACTTTCAGCAAAACAATGCCGAAGCATAAAAGGCAGCGCAGTTTTACAATGCACGCAATTGTGTCTTTAACATATTTATATCTTTCAAGGCTGTTCACGGATATATTATGTCCTGTTTGGGGAGCAGCTTGTTGCAGTTGATCTGTGGTGTGACAATGGTTCTAAAGGTGAAAGGCTCATGTCAGTCCCTTCTTGTATTGGAGAATTTCATTGGTTTGTTCCTTCGAGAGGTTTCTTTCTTGTTACACTTGGAGGACTACTTTACAAGGGAGCTTTCTGCATAAAATGGTTCCTGGTCTGTATAGAAGTTAGGGACAGAGGTGGCCTTCTCGAGACAGGTACATAGAGAACGATAGTTGCTGGACGTATCATCCCTCGTAGCTGAGGTTCTGTATTAGGTCAATGGAGTGATCTCATGCATTATATCTAAATGATAGCAGTCAAGATTCACCACTTTAAATTCTTGAAGTACTGTTCACCTCTTTAAAGTGTTGATACCTTTCTGCTTTGTTAGGGATTTTCAAATAGTATACTTTTGAAATGTACATCTTTGTCTTTCAGTGTCCTTATATTTTCAAGAGAAGGTTTCCGTGCTGCTTGTCAGTCATGTTAGGATGGTTGTGCCTAATTGGGGTCTTTAATTCTTGAGAGCTTTGTAGTGAATTATATTGAAGACTGCTGAGGGCCATCTAGTATGACCATTTCCCTCATGTCTGCTGCCCGCTGTCCTACAGTGCAGGGGCTATGCAAATTAGAAAGTCATTATTAAAATCTAGGAGCCACCTCATAGAGACTTTCTTAGGTTCCACTGACTTGAAATGATACATTTATGGAGATTCTGATAGATTCATCCTGTGTGAAGTATCCAATTTAAATTCTTGCTTAATCTGCGACCCAGGGCATGGTGATAGCGCTTCCTTAAGTTTCAAACAAGACTCATTCTACTGTTGGACTCTGTTAGCGCTGCCATTCGGAAAGAGATTATTCCCTTGTCTGGCACATGGCATTGTTGGTACTAATAATGCACTTGCCTATGTGCGCGTAAATTGGTAGATAGCTCCTTTCCGTAGAGAATTGCTATTTAAATTACCTCACAGGCTGCATTGTTGGAAATGAAAATGCGTGTTTGACTTAACTCTCTTATCGGACACCTTTTGTGGTAAAAGTCTTGTATTATTTTTTTCTTTCCATTCACAGACATGTTGGTTTTCAATCTGGTTATTTTAAAGCCTCTTAACAGGCACCGATTGAGGCAACATTTCTAAAATGACCTACATTGGCTGCCTGTCCTGTAAGCGACACGAAGCAGCAAAATGCATTTGCGAATTGCCTGTGTAGGATCAAACAGCGTAATTATTTTCCTGGAATAGCATATTCATACCATGGTTTCAGTATAAAAAACACATTTCGAAATACAAGATGGTCTTGTTATGAATGCATATTTGACCTGCCTTGGTTACAATCCTGGCTGCTTCTTTAACATCAATATGGAGACTGATGCAAGTCCGCACTTGGTTTATTTTATAATATTGTCCACACTACTCTTCGCTGTTTTCATTGTTAACTGTGGTTTCTGGAATATTTTATCTGAATAGCGCCAATGGGTGAAGCCACTCTGTGTACCTTCCAAAACTTTTTCATTGATTCAGTTCTACCTGCACCAGTGATAGGTGGTTACAAGGAAAATGTCATCCTAAATAGCGATAAAATAACATACATTTTGTAGTCCATTCCCAGCAATCTCTCCAGTATGGTATTTTGACTTTTAAGCACTGGTCTAAAGCCTGAAGCTTGTTCATCAAGTTATCACAGTATGATTGTTGAAGGGAGTTAGGTCGCTGAATGAATCCCCTATTTTTAGGCGTCGCCTATCGACAGCTTTTAGGTTTCTGTTGTTGAAAGATCTCTTGGGGACCATGCCAAGATCATAAAGTTGGCTTTGTGCCAGCCTGTTGCTCAGCATTGGTTGACTTTCTTGTCTGTCTCACGTACTTGCTTTTTTTAACGGCTTTCCTGCCTCTTCTAGTGTCTATATCTTCCATGGAGTATAGCTTCTTTACCATCCTAATGCTGGGATGACTTGTATCTGTCCACTGCTCACATTCAAGGTATTAAATTTTTCTTTTTCATTAAGCATTCCATTAGAGTCCATGTATTTTATTGCACTCTCCGTCATGTGTTGCTTCCCCTTCGAATTCCTGCCCCTCAGTCTGTGTTGCTCCCCACTTTTCCCAGCTTGCCTGTAAAAGCACAGTCACAAGTATATTACTGCCAGGGTATGCCTAAAGAGCAGACTTGAAGAGTTTTTGTTTTGTTTTATCTCCTCCATTCCACATACGGTGTGAAAGCAGAGACTTTGGCTCACAAAAGCTTTTATAGCTCTTAAGGAAGGGCTGGCCAATGCACACACTCAGCTGGTGTTTGAGGCAGAAGGTGTATTTAGCATGACTGAAAAAGAGTTGTCTCTTCTCATGGGGGCCTGTAAATTCGCTCCCTGAGATCCTTCTTGTTCTGCAGAGGACCAAATGGATGTCATATTGTTTCTGTTCTGAGTCCTGTGAAAAGTAAAGTAGGCCTTGCCAAGTGTTTTCCTTTAAATCCAGACACTTCCTTATTTTTTATAAATTCTGTTCACGGTTTCATGAATGAAATGTTTTTGATAAAATAAGCCATGCCATTTTTAAAGATTGGAAATGTTGAATCCAATGTATAGTTTTGAGATACCCTAAGATATGTATTTTTCCTCCGATATTTTGAAATGTTTTTCACTTTTTTAAACCATGCTTTTCAAACCAGTATTTTCATAGCCAAGCTATCCACTCACATTAGCATTGTCACATTCTTCACCAACGCTTATTAGTTGTTTGTTACAACAGTAACTCTGGTGCTGTACTCCGCACCCCTCTTTACAAGTGAAGGTTCAGAAGGGGGCCACCAGGGTACTCTCTGATGGTTGGCCGGTAGCTCTTGCACTCAGTTTGTGTGAGCAAAGTGTGGAGCCCCCATAGTGGAAATGTAGCGGCCTGCTTTCGCTGTAATGCCCTGACAAGCAGACAATACCTTTTCTAGTGTGAACTCCAAACTAAAGTGCTCACTTTCTGTGTGTCCTATTAAGTCTGCGATGTTCAATCTGACCTGTCTTTTTCTAAACCAAGAGCTGCAGCACACATCATGAAACAGGAATCAGAATTGTAACCGATCGTTGTAGCAGCTGCCTGACTGGTGTAATGGGAAAATGACAACGTAGCACTGTCCTCAAACTACAAACTGATTGAGGTCCACATATAAGCAGATATTATCATAATTAAATATCCAATAATTAGACAGTAACTCTGAAGTTACACCTAAGATAACTTAGGGATGGAATTCTTTTGAAATCTTCATTGTCCCTAGTCTGAAGTTCCTTTGGAACCCCTGTGTCTGGTAGGGGGGTGGATTTTCCCACCTGGGGCCCTATTAGATATAGGGCGCACTTTCCCTCTATTATCCTCCCATGACATACCGTCATTCCAGAGATCCATCCAAATTTAATCTAACTGCCAGCATAGGGCGTGGAAATTGTGGATCTGTCGTAAATCTCATCTGAGCTGCAGTGGCCTGATGCCCTGAGCAAGCATTGGAAGCAGTGAATCCTGAAAGGTGGGGGCGCGCATCATTACAAAGAACCGACGTGCATCTCAGCCTAACCGGCCTTTTTGAGAATCCTGATATAATGAATCCCCTGATGAATATATAAACACTTTAGTTTTTGAATATTGCATTTGACTGAGCTTTTCTATTTACGCTTCTTAGATGTACTCCCCTTTCCATAGATTTTTATCCTTTGCCAGATTTTTAATAAAATCACGTGAAACTTTGGACATGTCCACCGTGTCCTGTGATGATGGCTTTTCTCCCCATGTGGGCAGCAAAAGTACTCTAGCCAATTAAAGAATTAAAAAAAACCTTCCTTTACAAGTTTATTACCAGGCTGAAAAAGGGGCGTTTTATGAAGAGTACTGGATCTGAAATACTGTACTGCGTGTTATCTGTGTTGGGACTCTGGCGGCCTGATACAGGAGTACAGCTTGTCGGATGTGATCCTTAGTGGATCTGATAAAAACCTGACACCAAGATGTTCGGAGTCTATCGGATGGGATTATTGTAGCGTACTCCGATTTTTTGGGAGGGAATAACATGCAGCTATTGGTGTTTACCACTCCAAAACCCACATGTCCCAGGAAATACAGGGCCGTTCCTCTTATTAAATTCTGTCAGGTTGGAACTTCCATTATTTCATGAAGGGTGGGATCTTTATCTTACTTGATAATTATTGGGTGTGATACACATCCTCCCAATTGTAAATTGTGATCCTGCATAAAATTGTGATCCCTGCACAAACAGTTATTTGCACAAGGATTGCAATTTAAAGGGCCACTTGTAATCAGGCCCTTAGTCTCCCTTTAAACTGTGGTAAGAGTTTATCAGGTTTCTTTCCTGGAAACGCTGACTCAGAAATTAGTCATTAGATAGATTAAACCTTTATAATTATGTCTGATTCATGGCACAAAGTGTTCCCTTTGTCAATAAACTGCTTTGACATTGGACAGCGAGGTAAGACCTGTTACTGGCTTGTATCTACTGAAGGTATTGAACTGTTTTGTGCAGGGATTATCGATGCACGTCCCTGATTGGTTCAGGGCCAAAGTAAAGCTAAGCACTTTAAACCCAACCATAACGCTGCGTGGCAGTACATTCCTTGGCCATCAGTAATCATTACTGAGGTTGACCACATTCTCATCTTGTCTAATTAAATTGTGAACAACAACTTAAATTGCGCCATTGCTTTGCAGTCACAAAGCCTTGACTATACATTGTGAAGTGACCATAGCAAATTTGATTTTGCATTGTCCACGTGACTTGCTTAATAGTCTCTAGCAATTATAGTGATTGCTAAAGGTACCCAGGGTAAATTGAGTACTGCACTTCAGTTGCCACTTACCGTCTTAAGTGGGAGCAAGGGTAGGTTAGGCACCGTGTTTGTGAATCTGACCTCTCTACTGAGACAGTCAAATGTGTTTTTGTGATGGAGGTTTTCTTGGTGGAAAGTGGGAACCTGATCATTTGCAAGTGGAGTGAGACCGCCAACGGATCTCTCATAACCCACCAGACAAAGCGCCAGATGGTGATGGATTTTATTTACAGTAGATCTACTCTAGAATCTAACTGATGGCCTAATGCTGAAAGGCAGCTTAAGAATTGACGTAACCACTGAGCTTGCAGTGCTAATGACGTAGTGCTGAAAGGCTGCTTAAGCATGGATGTAATCACTGTGCTTCAAGTGCTTCCTGAAACATTGACCAAACTCATTTTGCCTGCACTGAATGAGTAATCACTTGCCAGCCACTGTACCTTTGAGTGAATGTCCTGATTTCTTTGAAGACCTACTGACTCTTTTCTCCAATAATGCTGGACAACTACATGTAAAAAGGCACTAGCAACGCCATTGTGTCACTTAATCATAAGTAGTTCATCCCCACATGGACAAAAGTAGCACGGTTGTACATTGACATTCATTAATTAAAAATGTACTTTAAGTGGAATAATCTTATGTCGCCAAAGCATCTCAGCAGGGCCTCACAATACTTCTTCACATGGCGAGTAGTTGAAGTCTTCTCTCTGTTTTGCTCGCTTTGTCCACCTAGCCTCCCAGTCGTGCAGTATCATTTATGCATTTAGTAACCACAAGATGTGCCAAGTGTGCCAACGCCCTATTATTCCTGTATTCAGTTGCTTGAGGATGTCTTTTTCACATATCCAGGTAATTCTGATGGAGGGCACCCCACACATTTGTTCAGGACAGCAACCGACTGCCTTGTCTGGATCTGCCTGACGGACTGTTCCAGAGAGTGTCTCCCACCATTCTCTGCCCCCTCGCTAACACGATTGACCCCAAGGCTGTTGTTTATCTGCATGGCTTCACACTTTCTGTTCTTCTTTGATCCATATTTCTAAGGGAATTTGAAACAAGGAATTACTTTGTGTGCCGTTTTCTGGCCCTCTATTTAATTCCACCAAACCCAAAGGAAGGCTTTAAGGCATAGGTGGTAATGCACTGTAGCAATGCCACTGTAGACAAACTGCTTTACTGGGAGCCTTAGCTGTAAATATCTTCAATTTTATGTTTTTTGTATTTGGTTTTTATTATATATTAAGAGCATGCAGTGTTTGCAATATAGTTTGTAATCTGGCATTAAAATAATAAAGCAATCGGCTTTACAGGCATGACTAGTAACAATGTAGTGCTATTAATTGTTTAGCGTTTAAAGTCATAAATATCAAGAAACTTAGGGCCTGATTACAAGTATAAATGCTATTTATCGCACCTGGAAAATGATGATATCCTGGGGCTCGTTGTTTATCGGGTGCAATAAATAGCACCAATTACGAGTTATTGGGGAATAACATGCAGTTTTTGTTTTTTAGCACACCAAAATCCGCATGGTACGGTAAATACCGTGCATATTTCTCCTGTTAAATTTCAGCTGGTTTGACCTGCTGAAATTTAACGAATGTTCGGTTAATTAGCACATCCGATAATCATCAGAAGTCCTCGTCCTCGGTACCACCCCTTCTTCATGGGACAGCACCTGGTGGCCGACCGCCCTCGGAAGCCCACCTACCCCCTCAGACCATGCCAAGAACCTCGGCATCGTACTCGACTCATCACTCACCATGAACCGACAGGTCAACGCCGTCACCTCCAGCTGCTTCAACACCCTCCGCATCCTCCGCAAGACCTTCAAGTGGATCCCCCCTGAGTCAAGGAAGACAGTCACCCATGCACTCATCACCAGCAGACTGGACTATGGAAACGCACTCTACGCCAACATCAACAAGTCCCTACTCCGCAAACTCCAGACAATACAGAACACCGCCGCCAGACTCGTCCTCGGCATCCCCCGACACAAACACATCAGCCAACACCTACGAAGTCTCCACTGGCTCCCCGTGGAGAAAAGAGTCACTTTCAAAATTCTCACTCACGCCTACAAATGCTACACAACAACGGACCCAAATACCTCAACGACAGAATCAACTTCCACGTACCCAAAAGAAACCTCCGATCTTCCAACCTCGCACTGGCCGAAACCCCGTGCATCCACAGAGCCGGAGCAGGCGGAAGATCCTTCTCTCACATTGCAGCCAAGACCTGGAACGAGCTACCGGCAGACATCAGACACGCCCCCTCCCTGAACACCTTCAGGAAGACCCTCAAGACCTGGCTCTTCGGCTAAACAGATCTGCGGACCCCCCTCAGCGCCTTGAGACCCTCACGGGTGAGTAGCGCGCTTACAATTCCCTGATTGATTGATTGATTGAAATAAAACCAAATTCGTAATTCGGCCCCGTGCATAAAGAGGGGTTTATGCACAGGGCGGCATTAACTGCCCAACTTGTAATCAGGGCCCTAGAAGGAAGATTTTTCCCAATAGTAAATAGAATATCCCTCATTTTCTTTCCCTGCTATCCATAGGCTCTTTAACAAGCCCCCCTTTCAAATAACCACACTAGACATGACTACGTTTATTATTTCTTTTCAGCCCTGAAGAAGCGGCGTAGTCTGCCGCGAAACACATGTTGGCTGAAAGTTGTCAAGCTGGCTCTACACAATAGAGTGATACTAAGTTATCTTTATGTTGTAACCATGATATTTGCTACTGTTTTAACTACCAGAATGAATGTATAATTTAATGACACATATATAGTTTATACATAAGAGTTCTATATTTCAAATAAAAATAGTGAACCTTACTGATGTACTTTGGATTATTCTTTGCGCCCAACAAATATTGTAATTTTTGTCTACATTCATAAGCCAGATAGGGCAACTGGCTTTTGTTGTGGCAGCTAGCGCAGGGCCAGCTCATCTTATTGTCTTATATCTCTATTGCTGTTGCTACAAAAAAATTGTTTTCTACAGTGTGTGCTAGGGAAATGTCGCCCTCCAAAAATGGCAGGCTTCAAACTATGCTAGGACTGCAGGAAGCAGATGTCAGTCAAGGATTCTCACAAAGTCTGCCTTTGGTATCTAGCCTGTGGGCACAACCCACGTTTTGCGATAAATGCTTCCTGCTGTACCCACAGACCTTAAGGGAGTGTGATGTGAAGTTGTATGACGCAAACACGAATCCAAGTAGTGCACCAGTTCAAGGCTGCGGGCCCGCTCCTGCATTGGGTCCCTGTCCCAACCAAAGTCGCCATTCTTTTTTAATACTCTTTTTATTAAACAGTTGTGCCAGTACATTGAACGGCCCTGAGGCCACATCGTAATGAAACACAGTGGTGGAGGGACGATTAACCAGTTTATACAATTTAAACATAGCCTCTGTACAATCCTAAGTTGGAATAAGATCAATGTCCACATCTGTTCTACGCAGTTCCTCTGATGGAGATGCACACAATTCACCACCAAAGTCACCATTCTTGGGTTAGTTGAAGATGAATTGGAGAGGCACATCTCTCCGCAAGAGGGACATGTCTCCGTCATGTCACTCCTGTTCTGGGGTGAAGTTGCACAGTTGGCCCTGAAAGGACCTGATTCAGCTTCTGTCGCCAGGCTCCAAGCTGGTCTCCGTATGCTCCGAGTTCCCTGGTCCATTGTCAAACCCTCACCAGGTAGAGGCCTTCAGGAAGGTCATCCTGCAGACTTTTAGGATGATTCCAGCTCCCTCTGGAGTGCCTTTGAGGCCCAGTCGGTCCTCCATTTGGTCCAATATTAGTGCTGGAAGACACCTTCACTTCTGTTTCAGAGGTCTTTGTGGTAAATTGAAAGTCCATGAGCCAGGTATATAAAACAGGCTTGATTTATTGAAGCTTAGTTACAAGGTAAGTTCATTAGAAGAAGATAGGTAGATGGAAATGTAGCCCCACCAGGAGCAGCCTCCTTGCCGCTCTTCCTGCCTGCCTTCAACTGACTCTCCACACACAAGCCAGGCACTCAAACATTCCATGAGGTCATCAGGCATTCTAACACTCACACTAGCTGAGCAGCAGGGAAGACACAGCTAGAGCAAGTAAATACACAAGTCAATTATAACATATCCCCCTTCCTTAGGGAAACAAAATGCAGAAGTGAAGGAAGCAAACACAAACATCAATATATACAATGCATTCTGAAAGAAAAGCATTTACATTGCAAAGGAAAGCATTTACATTGCATTCTCAAAAATTAAAGACATTGGGCACACACCACCCTGTAGAACATAAATTGAGGCACTAACCACCCCACAACCTTACCGTAATAGGGTACTAACCACCCTAGACAATAGAACTGGGGCACTCACCACCCCACAACCTCAACGCAACAGGGTACTCACCACCCTTGACAATATCACTAGGGCACTCACCACCCCACAACCTCAACACAACAGGGTACTCACCACCCTTGAAAACCAGAACTGGGGCACTCACCACCCCACAACCTCAAGGCAACAGGGTACTCACCACCCTTGACCATAGAACTGGGGCACTCCCCACCCCAAAACCTCAACACAACAGGGTACTCACCACCCTTGAAGACCAGAACTGGGGCACTCACCACCCCACAACCTCAACACAACAGGGTACTCACCACCCTTGAAAACCAGAACTGGGGCACTCACCACCCCACAACCTCAACGTAATAGGGTACTAACCACCCTAGCCAATAGAACTGGGGCACTCGCCACCCCACAACCTACACGTAACAGGGCACACACCACCCTGTAGAACATAACTGGGGCACTCACCGCCCCATGAACCAGAACTGGGGCACTTAGCTCCCACAACTTCACACACCACCTCAAAAACTATGCTGGGGCACTCAACTTCACCACCCCACAACCTCCACGCAACAGGGAACACACATCCCTTTGAAGCCAAAACTGGGGCACTCACCACCCCATAACCTATACATAATAGGGACACAACACCTCCCAAATAACAAGACACAACACTTCCCTAAAAATAAAACTCACCAAAAACTGAATTAAGTTACTGACTGCCCCCACAACCTCACCATGACAAGGTGTGTCACACCCATAACAGGTGTAAGAATCGGTAGAAAGAACACCATAGACTGACTGGGAGATAGCAACCACCCATACACACAGTACACCACCCCCATGACCTCACCAAAAATGGGTACACAGTGGCTGCCCTACAACTGATAAAAACCGTACGCACAAACTGGACCTAAAGCGCACACACACTACAAGAGACATGCATTATAATGGCCAGCAATATAATTAAAAAGAAAGTCTTGAGCTCCGTTGAGCGGTCTCTCACCCTAGATCCTCACGCAAAGTGAAGCACTTGTCCATAAGCTCCATGTAGCTATCGCTGTGGCGCAGGTAAAAAGGATGTGCTATGTTGTGTAGCAGACCACCCCAACTGCAGGCAAAGTTCCATGTCCTCCGGCCTCGAAGTTGCGCTTACTTGAAAAGCGTACACGCATCTCAAACTGAAGAATGCCACAGTCCGTTGCGCTTACTACAAAAAGCGTATTCACATCTGAAACGGAAGAATGCCACAGTCAGTTCATGCGTGGTTGGCAACGCTGGACAGTGCAATTGGAAAAATTCCAATCCTAAAATGGCGGCACGCAGCTTACGCTGGACTGGGTGGCTCACGGCACGTTAGTGCTGGAACGACGTCTGCAAGCGTATCTGTGAGGATGTCAGAATGGCCACTGAGGTGCTCCTCGCGACAACGAAGCAGGTAAGCAATACGCGCATTACCCGGCTCGCGCACTGTTTTTTAAAAAACAACTTGACAGTTAAACTGCCGACTGCAGCGCGGCGAAAACGAAAGTGGAAAAATGACTTTAACATTAAAATTCCCCACACAGTACCTCAGTAGACTGAGGAAGTGTGCCCCAAGTCACCCAACACCTCAATCCTGGGACATCTTCAGCCTCAGACAGACCGCAGGTTCAGAGGCATCGCCAGCCTCTACTCTTTTAAATCAGCACGCTGTGTCAGGTTTCCTCACACTCCCAAACAGCTCACCGGGGTGTCCATCAGCTCTCCCTTAACAGCTAACTGACAGCAACTCTCGAGCACCAGTCACCACCGCCAAACCAAACCAGCAGGGCCTGTGGCCGGGACGGCTGGGCAAAAGCAACTCCTCCCATGCAGTAGGATGGCAGCAATCTCCACAATAGAAGGTCAAACGCCCTGGGCTGCAGGCTGTCCTGTTGAAGAAGGACACTGGTGGGGCTGACCAGGGCGTTGCTTTGCGTTTCTTTTTCCTTCAGCTTTCAGTTAATAAGTTCCAAAGTCTTTAGTAGGGTCCTTGGTTCCAGTAGTTCCTTAGCTCCTTTAAACACAGTCTCTTTCCTCAACGCGTAGGTTCTTAAAGTTCGTCGCCAAAAAATGTGGTAATTCAAAGCCCATGAGCCAAGTGTACAAAACAAGATGGATTTATTAAAGCTTAGTTCCAGGTTAAGTTTTAGGTAATTCAAGTAGAATAAAGCAAAACCCCACCAGGAGCAGCCTCCCTGCCGCTCAGCCTGCCTGCCATCAACTGCCACTCCACACACAAGCCAGGCACTCAAACATTCCATGAGGTCATCAGGCATTCTGACACTCACACTAGCTGAGCAGCAGAGAAGTCACAGCCAGGGAAAAGAAAGACACAAGTCAAATATAACAGTCTTGTTAGTTTCGACTGCTCCAGCACCTGCCCTGCAGTGGCACTTACCACAGATCTGACCCCTATGGTGTGGAGCCGTTGCCGCCAGGTCTATGATACATTAGGATATTTCTAAGACTCATCCTCCAGTTTTGGATGAACTAGAGCCTCTTCCCCGCTGGCAGTGTTATCGTACACTGGTGGTCTTGTTTTGATCAGATTTTGACGTGGTTCAAGGACTTCAAATTGTTCCACGTGATAAGGATGAAGATGGTGAGGCAGATAGTTTACTTCCCCCCCTTATTACACAGATGTTGGCCTCTACTTAGACTTACAAAATGCCAGTTCCCTAGATATCTCCCCTAAGAAAGAATTGGACACTCCACCAGGGCTCCCACTGAAGAGATTGCTTCTTTTGCTGTAGTAGTCTGCAGAGCATTAGAAATCTTGGATCTGCAGTTGCCTAACATAGTATAAGGCAAATGTGTTGACAGAAACCTTGCAGTCTGGGACTGCTACTTCAGAGCCCTTGTTGCCTTGTAATGAGTATTTGACAGGTTGATGGCAACCTGGGCTAAACCTTGTTCAGCTTCCCCTCAAAGTCGTCTGGTGATTAGGTGCCATAAATCTGCCCCAGGGAACGCAACCTTCCAGACCAAGCAGCTGACTCTAGAAAGCCTGGTGGTTCTGGTTTACACCAGCAAGGTAAATTCCAAAGTGTGCCCTACTGTGCCTCCGGACAGTGTCACCGAGGCCCTTGAACACCCTCTGCCTTCTGGGACGCTACATGCATGCCTTGTAGTATAAGGCTAATGAATTCTTACTGATCTTCCATATCAAATTCTGGAATGCTTTGGCTCAAACATTCCAAAATGAACAGGACGCAGCTAAATATGTTTTGAGTGCTGGCCTTGACTCAACCACCTGCGTAGGTCATACCATGGACACCAGCGTGATGATCAGGTGATCATGACTGCATGCACTCCACAGGGTTTCCGGTGACATGCAGGCATCCCTTATGGTTCTGCCGTTTGACAGTCCCAGGCGTTTTTGGTGAAAAAGCCTCCTCTGCTCTAGAGCACTACAGGCCGCTCTGTAACTTTTCTCTCTGGCCTGTCAATTCTATCATCAATAGTGTAAAGTCATAGGATACTCCAGGGGTTTCGTCTATCACCAGAGGCAGCCCTAGCAACCTTAACAGCAGCCAGCACAATGCTTCCACTGCTCAAGAAGGTGTAGTGGTAGCAGAGTCATGAACACCACGATGGACAGCAGTCTTCCTCATTTTCTGCCGCAGTGGCAGGGAAGTTTGTTTGGTCATCCCTCCCATGGTTCTGTGCGACCAGTTATAGCAGAATTTGTTTTTCCTACCTAGCTCGCCTGCTGTTACTTCAGATCAGTGGGTACTGTAGTTTGTTCAGCATGGTTATGCCCTTCCCTTCATTTCTGGTACCCTCATGTTCTACCTCTTTCTGTTCAGGCTTCGGCAGATTATGCTCCCATTCTTGCTCAAGAAGTTTAGTCTCTGCTGACAAAAAGGGCCTTAAAAGGATCCCAGAGATAGAGAAAGGCAAGGTGATATGTATTTTGTGATGCCCAAAAAGAACAGAGGATAAGGATCAGTTTTGAACCTTTGGCTTCTGAACACCATTCTTTGGAAGGGCAAGTTCAGGATGTAAAATCCAACCCAGGTTCTTTCTACCCTGGATCATGGAAACAGGATGGTGTTTTTGGACCTACAGGGTGTGTACTTTCATGTTCTTGTCCTACAGATGCTTCATTCAGTTTGTGGTGGGGTTGGATCACTTCCAGTTCATCTTCCTGCTCTTCAGCCTCTCATCGGCCCCTTGGATGGTTACAAAAGTGATGGTGGCGGTTGCAGCCCATTCTGTGCAGATCAGGATACGTTTAGTCCCATACCACGATAACTGAATCCTGTTATCGCAGTCAGCCGCGGACCACCTGCTGACAGTTGTCGCCTTTCTATCATCCCAATGGTTTTCCACCAATGAACCGAAGTGCCACCTGCAGCCTCAGCAGAGGAAACATTTAATAAGGGCTATCCTAGATACGGTGGCATGCAAAGATTTTCATCCGCGATAGACTCTTGGACATTCAGTTTATGATCCTGATGTTTCGTGCTTACTCCTAGGTTCTGGCGTACATGGTTCTGAGGCATCGTTGCCTCATGCAGTCTGCTTGTCCCTCTGGCCTGGTGGCCCATGCCGGCCCTGCAGTGGCTCCTACGCCTGCAGTGGGCTCAATTCTAGAGCTGCTTGTTGGACAGCATTTGCATTTCATAGGATGCTGCCTGCGACTTCCAGTTGTTGGCTGTCAGACACTAACTTGGCCTGAGGCAGACTGTTTACCTTCCCCCACCCAGAGCCCATAATAGTGACAGATGTATAGTTTCTAGGTAGGGGTCGTCACCTCGAAGAGGTGGAAATTAATGGCTTTTTATCACCGGCAGAGGCGCCACATCAACCTGCTGCAGCTTTGTGCCGTTAGGTTGATTCTAAAGGCCTTCCTTACATCCATTTAAGGAAAGCTGGTGCAGATCAGATGAGCAACATGTTTGCCATATGGTACTGCAGCAAGCAGGGTGGGGCGGAGTCACGGGTCCTGTGCCTGGAGGTGCTATGGCTCTGGATGTAGTTGTACTCCCAGGGAGTCCCCCTGATGATCAACTTTTTGATGGGTTCACTGAATGCCAGGGCGAACAACCTTAGCAGATGTCATTGAGTGGATCCCAAATGGCATATTCTCCTGACAGTGGCTCAAGACATCTTTATTCGGTGAGACATGCCCAGGCTAGATCTTTTCACCGCTGCTGAGAACGATAGTGTCACAACTACTGCACATTAACATTTCTACCAGGCAGTTCCGAGGGAGAAGCATTCCACCTGAAGTATGACTCCAGTCTCCTATCTGCCTTCCTGCCACTGCCTCACCTGCCCAAAGTTCTGTAGAAGGTCAGAATAGACCAGGCTCAGATCATTCTGGTTGCCACGAATTGGGCCAGGAGAGGTTGGTACTCCAATCTCCTGAGTCAGTGCATTTGCCTTCTGTTAGAAAAATTGGGTAACTGGTTGACTGAGATGTGAGCCCTGGTCAAGAAGCAACCAGAATACTAGTCAGGGTAAGGTACAGGCCATCCATAAATTACCCTGTGCTCACTATGTGGTAGCTTGGCACAAAGCAGTCAGGCTTAACTTAGAAGCAATGTGTAAAGTATTTGTGCAACACTTCAAACAGTAAAACAGTGAAAGCACCACACAGAAAAGGATCCCACACCAAGTTAGAAAAATAGAACTTAATTTAATAAATAAAACAAGACCAACACATTAAAAATCTAATGAGTAGAACTGAAGTTGGCTTTTAATGTTTATAGTGGAAAATGGCGCCAAGAAGCACAAAGCACTATTGGGGATATCTGGTCGCGCCAGACCGGGACAAAGTCACAAGTTCAGGCCGACCGCCATGGAACGCAGTCTGGCTACAGGGACCCAGTTAGTCCCGCTGAAAAGAGTACCTTAAATCCTGATTATGGAGCATTGCGTGGAGCCATGTCGAAGATGCATTGCACAGCCGAGGAGAGTCTTCGTTTCCGAGATGCAGTGAGGCTGCAGTGCGAGGTCCTGTTGCATAGATGTCTAGGATCCTGTCAACTGGGCTTGCGATGTGAAGTCCGGGGTTGGGGATGCTATCCGCAGCTGAGGTGATGCGTCTATTCCGTTGAGCGGTGAATCTGCGATGTGAAGTTTTGTCGTCGTCTGCTGCCGTCGATGAGAGATACAGCCTATTCAGGTGTAAGTAAGGCTGTGCCCAGCTCCTCCCTCCCATCCTGCCAGAAATGGCCTATTGAGACACACCTAAGCTCTCATTGGGTGTGGCTGTGTAGGAGGAATGCACAAAGCCCGACTGCCAACAACAACCAGTCAGGTCTAAAGCAAGAAAATGACAACTTTCTAAATGAAGCATTTTTAGAATTGTAATTTAAAATCCGACTTCACCATAAATTGAGTTTTTAAATTAGGATTCCAGAGACACACCAAACTTGAACCAGTTATATCTTCCCATTTGGAAATTATGCTTGTAAGATGTAAAAAGGTAATCCCGATGTTATCCTATTAGAGATATGGACCTTGTAGTATTGAAAAACGAATTTAAGAGTTTTTCACTACCAGGGCATGCAAAACTTAAAAGTACAAGTACTGCTTTTTAAATAGATTGCACCCTGCCATCTGGGCTGTCCAGGGCCTTCCCTAGGGGTGACTTATATGTATTAAAAGGGAAGGTTTGGGCCTGGCAAAAGGTTTATTTTGCCAGGTCGAAATGGCAGTTAAAAGCTGCACACACAGTCGCTGCAATGCCAGGCATGAGTAGTGCTTAAAGGTCTATTTAAGTGGGTGGCAGAATCAATGCTGCAGGCCCACTAGTAGCATTTATTTTATAGGCCCTAGGCACATGTAGTGCACTTTACTAGAAACCTATAAGTAAATTAAGTATGCCAAATTGGGATAAGCCAATATTAATATGTTTAGAGAAGAGAGCACATGCACTTTAGCACTGGTTAGCAGTGGTAAAGTGCTAAGGGTCCTGAGGCCAACGAAAACGAATTCAACAAAAAGTAGGAGGAGGAAGGCAAAAAAATTGGGGGTGACCCTGAAAAAGGGCCATTTCCAACGCCTTTCAATTGTTCAGCTTTTTCGGGAGGACTTCCTGTCTCAGCAACAGGGCAGGATCTTCACCCAAATCCCCACGAGCCAACACATATGCGTAGAGATTTATTGACAACACCAAAACGGGTTCAATCTGCCCGTAGAGGCAGTGAATGTTATTGGTGCAGCTAGGCACCATTATACCAAATCTGTTTATTCTGGTCATTAGATTAAGTTAGTGGCCTGTTGCACTGGCCATCAAGTTGACCTCCAGTAAAAACTGGCTGTTTTGAAGTTGGCCTGTATAAGTTTACCCGACCAAACTTCATTGTGATGTATTTTTTTAAGGGGCTCAAGTATGTTCCCTCCCTTTCTTTTTACTTAAGGGGATCTAAGTCTGGTCCTCACATTTTTGATGTGCACTCCCTTTAAGCCTTTGCAGAGTTGTTCACTGAGATTGTAGATTATCTAGTCCGTATTCTTCATTACAGTTACATCTGTGTGCTGTCATTTAGCCCCTGTCTGTGAAACCTCCATATGCCACCTTTTCCCTGACAAATTAGTGCTGTGAACTCATACTTCCTTTCTGTCAAGGTGGTCGTGCGTATGAAACAGTCCATCCTTCTCCCTGACTTTTTCGCGCTACCTCATTCCGCTAAGGAGAAGAGGGTTTACCGGTTTGCCCCAAAAAGAGCTCCAGCTTTTTCATTGAGCACACAAAGGATCACAGTGGAAAACATGCTTTTTATTGGCTTTTTCAGTGATAAGTAAGGAAAGGTGGTATAGAAGCTGGCCTTCTCCAGTTGGATTCTCCTTTGCATGCTGTGTCCTGAACAAAGGATGACACTCCTTGGGGCTTTTGGGCTCATTCCAACAGAACCGAACCAAGGCCCTACGGTGTTGGCTAGAGGTATACTGGTGCTGCACATCTGCAAGGCAGCCACATGTTTCTCTGTACACAACTTCACCAGGCACTACCATCACGATAATCAAGTTCGACAATAAACTCCAGAGACCATCCACCTTTTGGGAGGGACTGGTTTGGTATCTATTCCAAAGGCGGAGAATCTGTGGTTAATAGTATCCTTCAGAAGGAGAAGCTATTTACCTTTGGTAACACTCTTTCTGTTGGATACTCTGTCGAACCGTAGATTACTCACTGCCCTCCCTGCCAATGCTGTGGAGTGGACTTTTGCAGTTCTAAAAAGGATTCAAGCTGGGTCTTTCGCACTGTCACACTGCAGTCTGTCATGGTCAATCCGCGTCTCTGATTATGGAAGAGTTCCAAGAAAATCTGATGTCAGTGCGCAGGGGTGGCACCTTTATACAACTCTGTGTTGTCACTTCCCATAGAGAAGTGTGGCTCAATGGTTAGAGCGGCAGACCCTGATGCAGAGATCTGGCCCGGGACCAGGGTTCAATTCCCGCCTCGGCGGGTCTTGGGCTCAATTTCCTCGGACCTGATAATTCTCGCCTCGGTGCCTATTCTAATCATGGGTCCCACTCTGCAACTCTGGGCAATAGCTTGCTTAATCTCCACAACGGCCCCAACAGCGCTGGGATGCCTGGCTTCACCCTGGGGGTGCCCAGGAGTGGACATTTCACAGGGAAAAGCCAGGAAGGGTTCCACAGCGGTATGCGTACAGCGCCAGGACACCTCTTTGGGGGTATAAGTGCGCTTTACAAGTACGAATTTCATTTCATTTCATAACAGCACAAGGAGCTAGTGGTGCCACCTATAGACAGGCAGGAGCAGTTGCTTTGAAAATTTCCAAAGCATTCTGGTGCCTGGGCAAATTAAAAAGGTGAGGAATCTGCTATTAGAGTATCCACCAGAAGGTAAGTAACCTGTTCATTATCTGGGGCTCTAATCAATGAAGAGCTCATTGTTCCTCAACAAAGAAAGGGATTGGAGGGAGATGAACGGTGGACAACACACTGATGGGCTAGATCAGTGGAATAGTGCCACACCAATCTACCTGCAGATCGCTGGTTTGAAACATGGCATGGCTGACTCAACCTTTTTACCGTCTAAGAATGATAAAATGCCAACTGTTGATTTGGGTAATAATAACACCTATTATTCAAGCCGTAATTCATTTTGTGGCGTGCACTGAATATATCATTGTTTTTATTATGATGATATAAGTGCCTGAGATTTAGATGCGTGCACACACTTAAATTTTATTGTTTTAAACCTTTATAAACCTGTTTGTTTTCCTCAGGGTAACACCTTAAGTGTGACTAGTATGCCCTGATATGGGCCCTGTGCTTACTATGCCACTGAACTTAATCTATCCCTCATAGACGCGGCCTAAGTAGGCCAAAGCTGGCCCGAGGCTACTTGTGTTGCCTTTCGGAGGGGACCTGGCTTGGCAGTTTGGGCTGCACTCTTCCTTTTAGAGCAGGACCAAGGCTGATTTCCATGTTGCTGGTTTCTGTCTGGTTTGACATAGCAGGCAAGAAATGATGGAATGGAATGTGGCCCTAGGGAATGCTAGTGGCTGAGGCGTTTTTGAGGTATTCCACCCAACCCCCTTTGTGTTTCCTCAAACCTTTATAACCACTTTCAAAGTCACAAGTGTGTGCATTGCGCCTTTTTTTCTAACGGATATTTAAACTATGGGTTTGCTACTATTTTACTTCAGTTGTGCTTGAGACGTCTTCTGTAGCCTGGCAGCCATGAAGAGATTACGATTGTGCAGCTGGTAGAGACTTCTATTCAAACTCTGAGTTAATATTATTATTGAATGGCTTAGTTATCGTTGGCCACATTGCCTTTGCTGTTTACTTTTCATTTACAGAGATGTTGTGGTTCTGGTGCAGACATTGTGTATCTTTGTGTGCCACACGCCAGCCACATGAAGAGGTGTTTACTCAGTGTGGTCACTCTGACTCAGTGGTATCATAGAACACGAGATGATGTTCCCATCCCACAGGCCATACTGGTGCTTCTGACCCACCTCCCATTGACGGCATCCACTACAGGTCCACCATCGCAAGCCAACACATAAGCGATGGGAAGCACTCTGTGTCCTTGTTTGTTTGGCACTTGAATAAATACATGGGTATTGTGGTGCTTTCCTTTCTCAGGAGAATTGAAAGCGAAGTTAATGTCATGGACTAGAGCCTGTGTATCCGAAGCTGTCTATGTTTGTTCTCCAGAATTTGGGCACAGAAAGTTAGTTATGTTAAGGAGGGGAAACTAGTGCTCCTGACAACAGAGAAGACTAACATGACAGAAATGTTAGTGGATGTTGTAACATTATAGCACTGTAGTATATGTAAGGTTCAACCCAAGCTTGGTTTGTTGATTCTTGTGAGATCTATATTCATGAAAAGAAGAACACATAAGTATCCATATTTAGAGTCTGTAATCTCTGAAATCTCTCTGCCCATCAGACAGAAGCTGCTCGGCTTCCTCATTGAGACCACATTGCCTCTCTGAGAGGCAGTTTGCCTTCAGCATGGCTGCAGTTCCACAACTGGTGTCGCCTTCTTAGCTTTACTCGCCTTGATGATTGTCCAGTGCAAATGTGAGATCTCTGGTGGCCACTGCCAGCTTTCTCTGCTTCTTTCTCCATGCAAGCATTTCCCAATAACAAGAGGGCTTTATTGGAGACACGTTTAGATTTCACATTTCCTGGACAGATTCCCTCCAGATTTGGCCTGTTTATGTTCACTATGCCCTAGTCCTGTGCTCCTACTTCATAGAAGCAAATGTTTTGTTCCTGAAAAATACTTTTGCATGTCGCTCCACTTAAGGAGCACCAGACCGTAGGAGGTCATAGACCTGAGGCCTCTAAAGCCACTGATGTGCAGATAGACAATGTTTAGAGCAGGGCTGCTCTCCCTGCAGCACTTACTCTATTCAGATGCACCTTAGGACAGAATGTACAGCCTAAGTGGTCTAAAGATTAGGAAAAGCTGCTGGTTTGTTTTTGGGAATCTCTCTTATTTTGTTGTTAAAGATAACTATGAGCTACTCCCTGGTAAGTTCCTGAAGAAAATACAGTTATCCCTACTCGAGTGTGGCTGCTAGTACTCCCCTAGTGGCATGGGTGCTTCTTGAGGTTTATCGGGATCAGTGGCCACAGTGTGGCACAGTCTCACGTATCTGTATGCTCTCTCAGAAGACTACAAGGCCCTCCGCGAACTTAGCAAGGAGACTTCATTCTACAATTGTGAGAGTGACTCATCCGGATGACCAAGAACATATTTATTTCCAATTTTACTATATGTAAAAAGAACAAGGAACATTTTCCGTTTCTGAAAAGATAAACATATACAGCTTCTAGATATACCTGCAAGGCCATTAACACATCTGTAAATGATTCTTTGATCAATAGCGGAGTGAATTAAAGCAATCTTTAATTTTGCAAGTTGCAGCATGATTGGGCATTATTCAATGTTTTTGTGTGCTTTGCTGAGGTGTGAGTTTCTAACCTACACCTCCTCCTTGAGTTAACCTCAACCTGTTCTGGTGCACTCCCCTGATGGTCAAGTGCTACAAGGGTGTACTAGATGCTCGATTGGGTCTAATAGTAAGGTGGCCCCAGGCTATCTGTGGTCCAAGATTGTCACAGTTGGAGCCTAATAACTCCTAATTACCTTGGAACTTCCCTGCTCCTGAACTAATTCCCGCATAAATTGCAGTAGTTGTCCTACTGCCCGCAAAATCTTCAGCACACCCCGCTGTGGGAACCACAAACTCCAATAGCTTCAGTGCAAGCCACCTGTGAAGAAAACTGTAGCGAGACATGCTATGAATGCCAGCTACTGCAGGGCTGGCACAACACAGTATAATGGGTTGTGGATGCTGTTCACCTAAGATTCCCATCACATACAAACATAATGAGGGGACATGGTTTGGAGTGGGCAGCTCAGCAGCACAGTTGCAGTAAATTAAACAAGCATTTGCAATGCAATAGGTCTCGCATTTTCAAGAGTTTAAGCTATTGGCAATGTAAATTACAATGCCTTTTATATATCTGTTTTACAAATCAAGACATAAATAAAAGGCATTGTCATTTACGATGCCAATAGCTCAAACTCTTGCAAATGTGAGACCTATTGCATTGCAAATGCTTGTTGTATATGCTCTCACTTTCTCCCGGCGTTGCTCCACATGGCTGCTGCCCGAACACAGCTGGTTATGTCGAAGTGCGGGAAACGGATGGAGGAGCAGGACAGCGCCCATAATCTAAATGTTTCATGCAAACAAAGTACCATGACGTTAATATGCTTTCAAGGGTCGCACCGACTAACGGAAGCGTAAAATGAGGAAATGTTGTACACCTCAAGCAACGGAAGACAGTAAGACAGTACCTTAACAGATGTGTCGTAAACATTACCCCCCCCGAAGTGGAAACTCATCTAAAAGTGAAAGTCAACTCGAACTGTCCTTGAAATTGCAGCATTACTACACTTGTCCCTCAGGTGCCGTGCAGTACTTCATTTGTTCCTGATGCCAACATAAATATGGAATAAAACAGAAATGCAGTTCGGCCTGGGATGAATGATGCACTAACTTCTCCTCACACTAGGAGTCTCCACCTGGCTGCACGTTCATTAGTCTGAGAAGGACAGGGCGGCAGATTGGATTATAATCCCGTGCCACCAGGTCTCAGTCAGTTGTCGGGAGACCCCCCATGGCTCACAGTTTATCTGCGGCTCGTCCCGTGAGGTGTGCGGCCTCCCTGACGAGAGCATGGCCGGCCGATGAAAAGAAACTTGTTCGGTCAGCAGGTTACGAACTGGAAACAGGGGCCTTGTAAAGCTGCCAGCAAACAGGCATTGGATCATATAATTCAAGTTTATAGACACTGATAACCTATTTACTGGTTCACACACTTTACGTACACCAGATCTCTTTAATTAAGACAGCGCCTGCCTCGTTGGCGGCAGTGCAGCGGGAGAGGGGAGGGGGGACAGATCCTATTTACAAAGTCATGCGACGCTCCGGTTAAAAAAAAAAAGCCACACAAAGCGTAAAGATGGTGGAGGGAGGGAGAAACAAGCACAGAATCGAAACCTGTGGTGCGCGCGCACCACAGAGGAGCCGAACGCGGGAATCGAAACCAGTGGTGCGCACGCACCACAGAGGAGCGGGGGGCGAGGGAGCCTGTCGTCTGTGCCGCGCGCTGATGCGCGTCCTAGACACGGACGGGAATGGGCAGAGCAAAGGCGGGACATGCGCCCGCCTTTGCCCAATTGCATGCCGTTTTTTTTTTTTTAAAAAGCACGCTACAGCCAATGCCAGCCTGCGAAAGCAAAACCACACGCACGAGCGTGTGGTTAGCTTTCTAAAGCCCATACAAGAGGTCTCGTGCTGCGCGAGCAGAGCTGCGCACTGCAACGCTAGGCGCGAGAGCTAAAAATGGTAGGTCGCTTTGGTGTGCTTCCTGCCTCTCCTCCAGCAGTAATCATTTTCTGGATTCCATTGACCTCTGCTAAGCACACCCCAGAGCTTCCGCCCCTCCATCAGAGAAGGCAATGACAGCGGTGGGTGGGGTCTTTGCTACACTGTGCTGTTTTTTTAGGTCTCACCTACACAGCTCATGCGCTGTCTCTTCGAGACATGAAGTTTACAGTTAGTGGGCTACAGCCCGCCCACAGGCTTACCATTTGTAGCTGCAACGTCGCTCTCATATCCTTTGTTGTAGTTTGCCATGACATGCATGCATCATGCCTCGCCTTGTGTTTGGACCTCCCCTAGAGCATGGACCAATTACTTGTGTCCATCCACTGCTCCCGTTTTTTGGAGCTACTTTTTTAATTGTGTTTAAGCACTCCATATAAGTGCTTGTGTTTTCACTCACTTCTTTCACCGTTTGTGTTGCTTCTTTTCTCTCACCCCCATATGTTTTTTACTTACCTCCCCAACCCCCTTTAATTGTGTTTAAGCACTGTATACAAGTGCTTGCTACTTAGGTTCTGTTCCTATTTCTTTTACAATAGCAAACAAGCAAATGCCAGTGACTCGGTATTCCATGTTGCTTCCCTCAACCCTCCCTTCTCAATAGCTGTTGTTGCTTCCCCTTCTCACTTAGAAGCGGGACTAGTAAGAAATTTAAGCTGATATGCGGTGAAACAGAATTTGTCAATATTGTAGTTGTTTGTCTGGAGCAACACAGACAAATAATTACACAAAATGAATATGTTTTATTAACAAAATATCTACATTTAAAACAGCTCCCAAACATTTGAAACTGGATAGTTGGATTTTTCTTTGTGTACCTGCAATAGGATAAATGTGTCCTGGGCCGGAAAATTATTTTTTCCACTTTTTAAAACAAATTGTCCACACAGCTATTGATAATGAGAGGAACCTTGCACTTCATCAAAATAATGCTCCTGATTCCTCATGGCACCTCTGCCCTTCCCTCTTCATCGCACTACTTCTCCTCCATCTTCATGACACTGCTTATCCCCTTTCCTCCAAGTGCTACTGCTCCCCTTCATCATCGCATAGCACTCCACCCCTCTGCAATCTACCCTACTCCACCCCATTGCAATCTACCCTACTCCACCCCACTGCAATCTATCTTACTCCACCCCACTTCAATCTACCCCACACCAGTCTACCCCACCCAACTTACCCAAATCTACCCCACCCAACCTATCCCAATCTACCCCACTCCAGTCTACCCCAATCTATCCCACTGCAATCTACCCCACCCCAAACTACCCCACTACAACCTACCCTACTACAATTTACCCCAATCTAGCCGACTACAATCTACCCCACTACAATCAACCCCAGTCCAATCTACCCCACTAAAATCTACACCAATTCAAACTACACCAGTGTACATCACTCCAATTTACTCCAAACTACCCCACACCAGTCTACCTCAACCTACCCCACTCCAATCTATCCCAATATACCCCACTCCAATCCACCCCACTCCAATCTGTCCCACTCGAGTCTACCCCACCCAACATACACCAATCTACCCCACTCCAATTTACCCCAGTGTACCCCACTCTGTCCCAATGCACCCACTCCAATTTACCCCACCCAATCTTGCCACAGGCCTGCCTGGTACCCATAGATAAAGCCAGTTTGCTAAAGCACAGTTGCGGAAGCTTGGTGAGTGCTGCTCTGATATGCCCTGCTCTAGTTGCTGAATTGCCCGACATTCCGTGACTTGCCGTCAATGTGGCTGTTGCCTTTCCCAGAGGGGGGAATCTGAACCCTCCCGACTTCCTTCTACTTGGCCTTGGTGGGGCTGTTCTCTTTCCCAGAAGGTGAGTCTGGCATTCTTGCAACGTGGTACTGGGGCTGGACAGGTGAGGGGCCAGCTTGTGCCTTGGGCACTCCGTTGAGGGTTGCTGACCCCCTCCAGAGCCGGCTTGGACATCCTGCGGGCTTCATTCCCGCTGCATTCAAAATTAAATTCCCCCAACCTATCTAATAATGCAGCCAAGTACTTCAAACATAAACTACTGAAACGGAACTCTGAAACATTCATTTCGTATGCCTATTTTTGAGATAAAAAGGAGTCGGGGTTAATGATTTAATCTTTTTCACCAACAGAAGAGCACAATGGATGATAGCTATAGCCTCAATGGTCGGGATTAACACATCTAGGAAAACACGACATGGCTTACAAATCTCTATAACACCCTCACTCGTCTTCAAGGCAGAACCAACCATCACCCTCTACATCAATAGGGACGTTCTAATCCAATCATCTGAACGAAATTTTCATGAGGATCAAAAATACGGTGTTGCACAATGTTCCCATCGCCTCGATAAGTCAACTTCTCTTCTCCCATTCCATGACGGAAACACAGGATTCATCCAAATCATACTTCTACCTTATCACCTGTGCCTCCTCACAACCATTCTCTCTATTGTGCCCTGTATACATGACTTGACTGCTATATGTACAGCGTTCTGATACCCTGACGGGTCATGTTCGCGCTATATAAAACTCCTCAAATAAAATTAATAAAAATACTTTCAACTGTCCAATCTACCCCATCCAGTCTTCCCCAACCTACCCTGTTCCAATCTATCAACCAACTCTACTCCAATCTACCTTGCCCCAATCTACCCCAAACTACCTCGCCCCAATCTACCACACTCACCCTACCTCAATCTACCCCACTCCAGTCTACCCCATCTAACCCATTCCAATCTACCACCCAATATACCCAGCTCCAATCTATCCCACTCCAATGTACCCCACTTCAATTTAACCCAGTCTACCCCACCACAATCTATCCCACCACAATCTACTCCACCCAATCTACCACACTCCAATTTACTTCAACCTACCCCACTCCAGTTTAAGCCAACCTACCCCAATCCAATCCACCCTAATCTACTCCACGACAATCTGCCCCACTCCAATCTACCCCACTCCAATTTACCCCAATCTACCCCACTCCAATCTATCTCAATCTACCCCACTCCAATCTACCCTCATCAGTGTACCCCACCCCAATCTACTTAACCTGCCCCAATGTACCCCACCCCAATCTGCGCCAATCTACTCCACCCCATTCTGCCCCATCTAAATCTACCCTAATCTACCCCATACCAATATTTTCCACCCCAATCTACCCCAACCTACCCCACCACAGTCTGCCCCAATCTACCTACCCAGGTGTTCCCAAGTCTACCCACCCCAATGTACTACACTCCAATCTACCCCACCCCAATCTATCCCACCCCACTCCACTCACTTTTAGCCATGTTAAACAGCAGCCACACTGGTGGACAACATGGCTAAAACACATTGCCAAGACCTGTTAGCTTTGCAAATTCTTGTTCAGTGTGATAGCATGGTGCTCCTTGGTGCATGGAGAAGTACATGTCTTCAGCATATTTGTGGTAGAGTTATCATGCCAACAGCTTACAGTGGTACCCAACATGCACCTATAACAATACAGATTCAAAGGGAGTTAGCCACTGTGCCATTATATTGATATACAGAGCATAAGACATTCAATGAGCCTTAAGAAGAAAAAAAATATACAGGAGTATGTTGTATTGAATAAAGAGAACAAAGGTAATCTCTTCATGTATTTAATGTTGAAGAGCTGCCAGGCAGACAGCGGCAGCAACCCAAGCCATCACCAACTGATCTCCTTAGAATCTCCTGGCACAGAACACCCACACAGTGAGGTTCCGCACAGGAATCCAAACAAGCACAGGCTACTACATGGGTCCTTTCTTAAAAATAAAACAATAACAGCATCCAAGAGGATAACAAAGCAGCAAAGAAAAAAAAACAGCAAAAAGAAAGCAAACGAGAAAAGGGGCAATTAAAATGATAAAACGATTCCTGAAAAGTAAAGAAAAGGTCATTACAGTTAATACAGCTTAAACTCTGTAACGAGAAGGAATTTGCCTTTTACGAAAACTACGCCTCAGGATATTCGGTCCCGTACAATCTAAAGTCTCCTCCCTAACTTTGTCAACAACATGCCTACCACTTGAATCACTCTTCACAAGCAAGCACTTGTTCCACCACTGACCATTGACAAGTTTAACAGAACTCTCCTTCACTTCAACGACCTTGATGGGTGAACTAAACTTAGAAGAACCCTTCCTCACATGGACAGGTCTCTTGACAGATACAAAATCTCCCACACTGATCTCTGTGTTTCTGGCACATTTCCTTGAATCAAAGTAAGCTTTCTGCTTGCTCTGAGAACTCACCACACGACTCCTGACACTTTCATCAGTCCATCGTTTCCCTTTAACCCACCTGCTCATCCAACTTGGACAAAACACAGTGGAAGCCTTCCGACCACGTAAAAGCTCGAAAGGTGAAAACTCTGTGGTCGAATGAGGGGTGGTACGGTAAAACCACAGCATGCTCCTTACAGAATTGGACACAATACATTTGTTCGTCAAAGCCCATTGTATGCATTCACCTAGTACCCTATTCATCCGTTCAACAAGACCATTGGTCTGTGGGTGGAACAAAGAACTCTTGAGATGTTTAATACCTGAAGCACACAAGAACTCTTCAACTTCACGACCAACAAACTGAGTTCCATTGTCTGTCACTATAGACTCCGGAAAACCTTCCTTCATAAATACTTCGTTTAAAAATTCGACCACCGTTCTAGAACTGACCTCCCTCACAAATTTCACCTCTGGCCACTTTGAGTAATAGTCCATAAGAACTAAAGCAAACTTAGATGACGACTCTAAAGCGTGGAACGGACCTACAATGTCCATGCCAAGTTTCACCAATGGAGCAGATGGTAATTCAATGGGTGTCAAGGGAGGAGTCCGCAACTTGGCAGTTTTGTCACAACTGGAGCAAATCACACAAGACTTAACATGTTCATCTACCTCTCTGTAAGGCCACCAAAAGGAATCACGTAGTCTTTTTTTTGTTAAGGTTGCACCTAAGTGCCCCTCATGCGCCTGCTTGACTAGTTTTGCTCTCAAGGTGAGAGGGGAAACAAGCTTGTCTCCTCTCAACAACAACCCATCATCAATCGAGAGTTCATCAGCAATTTGTAAGAGTGTCTTAAATTCAAAGTTTAAATTCCTTTCTCTAGGCCATCCTTTCTCAACATACTCCATAACCAATTTCAAAGAAACATCAGAAATAAGAGCTTGGCGCCATTCACTTTCTGATATGGCACACAGCTTTGGAAGATCCACAGCAGCTACAATAAACTCCTCTTTGTCCTCCTCCCCCAATTCAAAAATGGTCTCAACTTGCTTGCAAAATCCTGAATGAACCCTGAGTAAAATTCACACAGTCCCAAAAAAGATTTGAGACTGGTCTTGTCAGTGGGTGGTTTGGACTTCACAATTGATTCAACCAAGCTAGATTTAGGATGGATGCCATGTTCATTAACTAAATGCCCTAAGTACTCAACCTCCGTAGTCTTAAAAGCACACTTATCTCTTCGTAAAACTACACCATTGGTTTGAAATCTTGACAAAACTTCCTTCAAGATTATGTCATGTGTAACCTCATTAGGTGCAAAGATGAGAATATCATCTTGGAAAACAGATATTCCCTCGATGCCCTTCAACATATTGAACATGAGCCGCTGAAAAACTGAAGCAGAAGATGCAAGCCCAAAAGGCATGCGAACATACTGAAAAGAACCAAAGGGGGATACAAAGGCCGTGAGGTGCCTAGACTCAAGAGCTAGTTCCACCTGATGGTAGGCGGATGCCAAATCTAACTTAGTAAAGACTTTTGCTTCCTTCAAGCTCGCCAACAGCTCATTTATATTGGGTAGTGGGTGTGAATCTACCCAGATTTCTTGATTCAAACACCTGAGGTCAACACATACCCTAAGCTCCCCATTCTGCTTCCGTGCGACAACCAACGGAGATAACCATAAGGACGACTCAATTGGTTCGATTATCCCTTTTTCGCACAAAGAATTAAGTTCTTTTTCTAGATCAAGTCTAATACTGAAAGGGACATTCCTCAATTTATGTCTAACAGGGCAAGCACCATCTTTCACAACAATTTTATCCTGGAAGTCCTTAATCTTCCCTAACTTCCCTGAAAACACATGAGGAAACTCACTGATGAGAACTTCAAGATCAGGGTTGTCTCTAACAGCGAGGACCTGTTCCTTGGTTCCAGGTCTTAGCACCATTCCAAATAGTCCTTGGTGGAACCAACCCAAGATGTTTAACCCTCTGTGTGCAACGTACAGTTTACCAGCAATCCTCCTCCCCTTGAACTCCATCACATCCTCAATGTAACCAGATAAACTGATTTCACGTCCCTCATACGAGACCGCCTTGCGATCAGGAGGTAGAAGGGGTCTATTCGGCCAGGTGGTATTGTAGAGGCTTAATGTGATCATCGAAATACGTGCGCCAGAATCAACCAACAGATTTAATACTTGATCACCGACCAGTATCTCAACGAAAGGATCGACACACAAATCTGGATCACCACTAATAATTCCCTCATCTTGAACTGCAACAACCATATTGCTGAGATCTTTAGCGATCAAGTCTTCACCTTCGTCATGCACACCTCTATCTACCACACACTTTACAGATGACTGCTGATTATATGATTTGTTCTTGCTTGACTGGCAAACTTTTGCAAAATGACCGGTTCTGTTGCACAACCTGCAAGAAACAAACCTCGCCGGACACTTGCTACCCCCCAAGTGAGCTTTGTAACCACATCTGAAACAAACACTAGTTTGTGTAAAGAATGAGTTTTGACGTTCTTGAAAACCTTGACGGGGTCTGTCTGTGGCTCTTCCGTCTTTATCTTTGTGTTCCTTTGTCTGCACAGCCAAAACAGTTTCACCGACTTTATTCTCCAGTTCCTTGGCTGATAGTTGTGACGTCTCTATACTTTTTGCTATCTTAATCGTCTCTTCAAGAGTAGGATTCCCCATAGATAACAACTTCTGTTTGATGGATTTGTCATTGCAATGACAAATAAACTGATCACGAACCAACTGATCTGCAAAATTTTCAAATTGACACTCCGCTACCAGTCTTCTCAAGGCTGTGATGTAATTATCTACATCTTCTCCTGTATTTTGTACTCTTACAAAAAATTTGTGGCGAAGAACAACTATGCTTGGTTGCGCATCAAATCTTGTTTTAAGTTTTTTTATAATGTCCTGAAATTCATCAAGTTCCTCTGCACCATCAACAACCGGAGAAGGAGGAAGATGTTTTAAAATTTCCCTTCCTTCATAACCTAACGAGTGCAATAATAGAATTTTTTTCTTTCTACTCTATATCTGTTAGCACCAATCGCACCCAGGTAGGTTTCAAATCCGTCGAACCATTGTTTCCACTTTATTGGTGGTTCTCCAGGTGTTTCCAAAAAGGTGGAGGAGGCGAAACTGCTTGCATCTTTTAATGATGATGAAATTTCCAACTTTTACACTATGTTGCCCTTCACTGAGTTTTGTCTCCTAGTTTCAGAATTCAGTGCCCTTAAAAAAGGTTTTGTCCTGCTTTATTTAACAGCACCCCTTTTTTTTTTCTTTTTTTTTAAAGGCTCTTGTACATAACGTTTTTTTTTTTTTTTTTAAATCTGATTCTTGACCATACTCAAGCTTAAGCTCTTGTTGCGTAGGATAGAGTCAGCTGGTAACTCGCCGAGAGAAAGAACACTCGTTATATCATTCTTTGCTCCTTCTCCTGAAAGAGCATTGTGACGTCACAATAGCAACAAGCTGTGTGATTCAGCGTTGATCCACAAGGAAGAAGCTGTGCGGTTCAGCATTGACCCGCAGACACGTTGTCAGGGGAGACATCAACACGACATGTACGTTGCGTCATTCACGCCTCCTTTGTGGAACGCAGGCTCCGTCTTGCGTTCACGAACTGTGGCCTCACCGCACTGCCTTAATCTGCCACTATTTCCCCTGCATTTCTTTTACGCGGCGTCCTGGATTGCTTTTCTCCTCCGAATCGTAGGCGATCACCGCGGCAATTTCAGACAGCAGTCCGTGCTGTCGACAGTTTTCGGTGTTCTTTTGCGAACATGGCTTTTCCGAAATTGTAGTGGGTCCGTTGTTGGGCAGCTCTTCAGCTCGTCGCCAAAAAGGATGTTGTATTGAATAAAGAGAACAAAGGTAATCTCTTCATGTATTTAATGTTGAAGAGCTGCCAGGCAGACAGCGGCAGCAACCCAAGCCATCACCAACTGATCTCCTTAGAATCTCCTGGCACAGAACACCCACACAGTGAGGTTCCGCACAGGAATCCAAACAAGCACAGGCTACTACAGAGTAATCATTTTATTCCCGGGTTTGTGTAGCCTTATATAGCACCCGAGATTGGTTGAGGCCCAACTCCTCCCTCCGGTGACCCCAGTGCTTAGTATTTAAGCTTACTGCCCCACACCTTAAATTATTTATGGGGACAGCCCCTGCTGTTATAGGCGACTTACTCTGCAGCCATGTACATTCTTGTAAGGTTGGGATCTCTTCTGCCCCCCAGAGCTTGGCCACGTCCCTCTTGGCCACTACCAGGCCGAGACCACTGAATATAAGCTTGGCCCGCAGGGCATCTACATCGTTGGGGATCGACAAGAGAACATATTTCAGTTCAAGTGGGATGGTGACCTCCAGAATGGCGCTGAGCTCCTGTGTGATGCATCCCTGGGCAGTCTTGTTATAAAAAGCAGACCATCAAGTGTTCCAAGTGGAAGAAGACTGATAAGGAATGAACGCTTCAACATTGTTTCAAAAGTAAAACTATTATATTGTTAAATAAATTCACAGCATGCCTTCAGCGATGGCCTCAAGAAAAATACACGGTAAACTGCCCTCACCTTGGAGGGTCACTTTATGACATTCTGTGCCCCACTGAACACGAGCATGATAAGGCATGGCCCTATCTCACGTATCAGCTGAGGTGAGTCCGCTTGTAGCGCGCCCTGCATGCCCAGTTAATGAATGCGCGGTTCCACAGCCTAGCCTAAATGTAGCACTCACTTTTCGAGATTCGGCAGGAAAGAGCATGGCCCAATCTCGCGCAGTATGGTCTCTTGTACATAGCGCGTTCTTGCAGGCTCATCAACACCATATGTAGTCAGGCCGATTCCATTTGGATTTTAAATGTCCGGTTTTACAATGTATATTTGAACCTATTTATTTGATTTTTAACGCTGCATTGGTGACGTTGTTTTGTATTGATTTTAAGTAATTATACAATAAAAACTTACGTACAAGGTAAACTGTTTACACCCTTATATCAGAAAATACAAAATAATGGCGCTCTCAGACCCCTTATATTGTACCAGTTACACATTACAGAAAGCATTCTTACCCCTGTCACATAACAGCAGTCACACACACACATATCAGAGTAGAAGTCACACATTACCAGAAACACTCTCCTACCCTTCACATCTAGTAGCTACTCATGACCAACAGGACTCACACCCCTCACAGTGTAGCAGTCTGCACTGGCAGCACTTCACACTACTTAAACACTAGCAGTCTCGCATTAATGACTAGACTCACATATCCCTCCAGACTATCAGTCAAGCACTAATGACAGCACTCTCGCTCCCCTCACAGAGTATCGGTCTCACACTCCTGGCTGCATTGTCACACTCCTCATAAACAAGCAGTCACCCGCTACTGAGAGCACTTGCCAGTCCCCCCGAAACAGGCATCAAAGTCAAAGGATGGAAACATCCAGACACTACTAGTTATAAGTCAAACCTATTGGCTTTGCCAATTCTTGTTTTGATGTGATTCCATAAAGATATCACAGCTGTCTACCAAGACTTAAAGGCCAAAATATGGAGGGATTTGGTATAGAAAATCATCTATTCACGAGAGCCTAAAGATCAAGCAGAGAATTGTGTGCGTTGTGGAGGTGGCTGTATGGAGTGAGTGAGATCATGTATGTGGAACAGTTAGCCTGAAAGGTAAAGACTCCTTGCTGCCAGAACGAAAGGGTGACTATTCTCTGCTGCTCATATCTGTCCTTTATTGATGAAACACAGACCGGGGACTTGCCGTGCTTGTTGGCTTGTTGCACTGCTCTAAGGTGATTCACATCCGCCAAGTGCTCCATTGCGTGCCAGGTGTCTCTATCCTTGAGGGAAGAGGCAGGAGATCCAAGTAATTAAGAAGACATCTAAGTCCGCCAAAAAAGGTATTAGCAAAAACTGACGCAATGCAAAGGATCTTGCTTTGTATTGTTTTAGTTGCTACATCTGCATAGTGCATGGCCGTTCAAAGCCCTGGTCCTGTGTCCTCAGAGTGAGTGGGGGAGGCTGGTCGAGGACCATGCTGTTTAATATATTCGCAAATTGTGTCGAAAATCCCAGTTTTTGGTGGGTTGTTAGTCTGCTGGCTTGTGAAGAGCAGTGTTTCTCTGTAAGCGCCTCGGTGTTCTTGGGCGGTGAGAGCGGCTATTATTATAAACCAGACTGGTGGAAAAGAGATTTTCAAAGTGTGTGGAAAGAAGGATGCTTTCTTAAGTTCTAAACTCCTGTAAGATCAATACTTGAAATTTGTAACCCCCCACACATGGAGCAGAAGCTCCACATACCTATGAGGTCTCGCAAGAACTCATGACACCTGGCTAGGTGTCACAAGCTGCTACCCTGTATCACATTATTAAAACCCTTTACAAAAGGAATTGCGACTGAAACAGTTAAGAGCAGGAGGCACAAATCTCCAAGATTGAATGACATGCACTCCTACAATTCCATCTAAGACTGACCTGTGGCAGTCTTATTCTAGGCCAGCTGTAGTCTGGAAATGTGCTGTATAGGTTGACCTCATTGATAATTGTTTGCATACTCAAGATCTGGAGAACGCGACCTCCTGATTGGTTGTTCAACCCGGCATCTGCTCCTTTGAAACACTCCTTCAGTGGACACTAGAGGACTCTTGGTGGGCATACACCATGAAATAATCAACAAGAACACAATTGATTGATTGATTGATTGATTGATTGACACAAGTGAATTTCTCTTATGGTTTCCTGTGCTCCTTTTAAGCTTTAGAACTGACTTTCCTTTTTAGATATCGCTTACCAGACAGCACAAGTTGTCTGGTTGCGAAAGGCTTATTGTGAAATTACAGTGGGCTTTCAGCCCGCCTATTGCTTATCATTGGTTGGATTTATTGTCACTCATTTGCTTGCTTTTTATTCAATGACTTGCCTTCCTCTTCTTGGCTGACGTGTGCAATGGAACTGTATCCTTCCATTGCACACAGTTAGGGAACTACTTTTTTCTTTTTCATTCAACAGCGTGTTTTCCACTTCTTCTCTCTCATGTCCTTGTGTGCTGGTCTTCCTTCAAATAACCGCACCTCCTTGCACTGTGTTGCTTCCCAACCCTCACAGCTTGTGTCTAAAAGCACAGCAGCAGAGTTATTTTTGCTGGGATATGCCTAGAGGGCTGACTTTAAGGGTTGTTTTTATTTTATCTCATGTATTCCACATATTGCACAAAACCACAAGCTTTGGCACACTAAGGTTTTACAGTGCTGGCAGAAAGGGCCATCTCCTGCACTCACTATGCTGGCTTTTGAGGCAGAAGGTGTGCTTAGCATAACACTTCTAGCCCATAAATCTGTTCCATGGGCACTACAGAAGACCAATTGACTGATTACTGTGCAAAGTAAGTTAGGTCTTGGCAAATGTTTCCCTTTACATTGTGACACTTCCTTATTCTTTTTTAATTCTGTTTGGAGTTTTCTGATTGATAAGTATTTGAAACATAAATCATGCCATTTATAAAGTTTGAAAACATTGAATTCAATGTACAGTTTTAAGATTCTATAAGATATGTGTTTGATTTTCTTCCTGTATTTTGAAATGTTTTTCTTTTACTTTTTCTAAACAATGCTTCACAGACAAACGTTGATAAAGCCAACAGTTTGGCACTCGCGTAACTAGGATGAGACCTGTTGGCTTTGCAAGTGTTTGCTATTAGGTCATCCCACTTCACTGTGAGTTATGTTATGCAGACTTTTTGAGGGCACTATCACCCGGAAATGTATCCTGGCGCTGAGCAGGTGTGACCCTAGCCACACCTAGGGCTAGTGGGACTACCCAAAAAGCAGGTCTTTAGCTTCTCGTGGAATTCAAGAAGTGAGCTCAGCTCTCTTCAGCCCACTGAGAGTGAAGGCATTTATCTCTGACAAGGATCACTTCCCTCTTCAGTGCCAGGGACTTCTAAAAATATTTTGGGTATTAAGTAGGATTAAAAAAAAAAATGCAATGGCAAAGGCACTGAAACTCTCCAATCATTAAAGTTTGGCAGACAGAACTAGTGCTGACAAAGCCAAAAGTCCTTCAGCCAATCCCACACCTATTGGCAGTTTCCAGTGCTTATTGGGCCTGGCATTGGCCAAAACCTTTTGATTTCACTAAAATGATATGCATAATATGCTTACAAATATTGGCTTTCAGTCAGCCCTCTTCATTCATTGGTCATTCACTCATTATTGTGTCAGTCACATTTTTCTTCTGCCCACTACAACATACAACAGGGGGCAGTTGGTCAGCCAACTTTAGCCACTGGCTGATTCCAATGTGAATGACAGGATTCTGCTCTTTCGTAATGAGAACTTCCACACGCAAAGTAATTCCTTTCAGTGCCAGGGACTACTTTGGCAATGTTTTCTTCTTGATACCAAAAGTGTATTTTTGCTTTTAGCCAATGGTATTTTTTTCAGATTGCTGAAGGCCCAGCAGGTGCCCCAACAATAAAATTTTGTAAAAAGATTTACAAAAGAAAACAAGCATAGACAAAGGGAAAAGGCTGGTGGCTTAATCCAGAACTATTGGCTTTGTTATCTTTGAGATTCTATCAGCCTCATTCAAGTTCTTGTATCGCTTGCAGGGGTGTAGTCGGAGATTTGCACTATGACTCTCGAGCCAAACACTCCAGTGGGACACCTCTTACACTGCTGCCTGTGGTACACCGCCTCCTGAAGATCACCTAAAACTGTCTTGAGTAATTATGTTGGGACTCTCTTCAACACAGCTGTGAGGGAAACGGCTCGCTGCTGCTGCAAACTACAACCCCCAGGTGACAGTGGGGTCAACGTCACGCCATTTCCGCGCCCGGAGGCGCGTTATAACGACCGGCGGGCTTCCGCAGCGCGGGACTCTCTTCAACACAGCCGTGAGGGAAACGGCTCGCTGCTGCTGCAAACTACAACCCCCAGGTGACAGTGGGGTCAACGTCACGCCATTTCCGCGCCCGGAGGCGCGTTATAACGACCGGCGGGCTTCCGCAGCGCGGGACTCTCTTCAACACAGCCGTGACGGAAACGGCTCGCTGCTGCTGCAAACTACAACCCCCAGGTGACAGTGGGGTCAATGTCACGCCATTTCCGCGCCCGGAGGCGCGTTATAACGACCGGCGGGCTTCCGCAGCGCGGGACGCTTTCGGGCGAAGCCCGGGCCAAGGGCGGGACCGTCGGAGCCAAGAAGAGGCCGGGCAGGGCACACCCTCTAACGTTTTGAGTAAGGCACGAGGAGCCTCAACACAAAGGTACGCTTTTAAGACGATGGGCAAAAGAAAAGAAACTTGTGCACCTCCGGGGGGAGGAATTGCGGGGACCTTAGATGCCTTTCTCTTAAGGGCCGAGTCGGTCCTAACCAAAGAAATTCAGACAGCTGAAAAACGTCTTTCACTGGACACTTTTGCTATCCAGAAACGGTCCTCGCTAGGAGGTATAAGTATGGCCAAATCACCTATGCCCTCCCCGTTGGAACACCAGTCTGCTGTCCCTCAAAGCATGGCGGAGGGCGGAGAAGGCGGTTCAACCGATCCCATGCCTTTTCCGAGTGGCCATGACGCTTTAACCATAGAGGAAACAACAGGCACTGCCTTGCGGGGGTGCGATGCACTACCACCCTTATCATCGGAAACTCCCCCTATGCAACTAGCCGGCTTTGTGCCAACCCCTGAAATTTTGGTAACTTCCTCCCCGCCAGTGGATTGTAATTTAGAGGGTAGCGAGTATTCAACAAGATCCCCAAAAAATCGGAGAGATGGTGTGTCAAGGCCGCCTATTGTAATTATCAACGAGCCACCCGCTAAACGAAGTCGGGGAGGCACTTCATTAAAGTATAAAGCCAGGTCTAAGCAACCAACTACAAAACCAGGGTCTTCCGGACCAACGGTGTCAGAAAATGATCAAAGCCCGTTTACTGCTAGCAAGTCCACTGGTATCTCCTGTATCACAGTGGGCCCTGATAGTGATGCCGATCATTGGAAAAGACTAGAGACTTTGGTCACCGTTCTGCTTAATCCTCTCTTAAGTAAACTAACAACAATTGAGGAGTGATTGGGCCTGATAGAAAGGCCAGGGTCATGTCAATGTAATTGTATATGCAAAAATCTAAGCCCCAGTCCTGTAGTAGTCCCCGAGGGTTCAGAACCAGCGGTAATTAGAGGGCCCCAGGTAGGGATACAAAAGGCAGAGGGTCCAAAGTTACCAGGGAATACATCAGTTTTATTGCCAACCCAGGGAAATAAGGGAGGTAACAAGTTTAATAATAGAAATCACAAATCTAACCCCGAGAAAGAGCCCCCAGTATTTGCCTCAGCAATTACGGCTATTGATTTTGGCCAACCACCGAAGGTGTTGGGAATAGAGTCGGGAGCCCCACAGCAAGGTGTGGGCCGACCCCAGTCCAACATTGAGTGCCGGTCATTGTATGTATCGAAGACTTCTTCCCCACTTACATTGATTCTGGGAAATGTCCCACCTTTGAGGGAGGGGCAGTTGGAGTCCACCACGCAACTTATGAATACATCTTTGCACTGGTTAACCTATCAAGCAAACATAAGAGGGATTCGCGGGATCAGGGGGACACACTGAGCAACCAAATTATAATGGCTAGGAGAGTGGAATGGTTGGGACCTACTCATAAAACCTTGAGGGGAGATTGTGTGATTTTAAATTTTAATAATCAGGCAATGTCACATTTTCTCACAGACCAACTGTGTTGGAAATCACATGATAGCACCGATATTAAAGCACTGCCTTATGCGTTCTTTTTTAAGCCACAACACAGCCGGGGTAGTGGAAATGGTGGATTTGGTGGGTCCATGGGGAGGAACGGACTTAAACCCAGTGCTCAAGACAACTCAGGTGGTATGGGAGTAAGCACTGAGAATAGATTTGCCCCTTGTGACTGACTAATGTCAGACTTACACCCCAGTACTGGAAATAAACAAGCATTTGCA
Organism: Calotriton arnoldi; assembly: GCA_963921515.1. Classification (NCBI taxonomy): domain Eukaryota; kingdom Metazoa; phylum Chordata; class Amphibia; order Caudata; family Salamandridae; genus Calotriton; species Calotriton arnoldi. The sequence continues at coordinate 2,246,391 of CAWUFW010001127.1, read as the reverse complement.
ATGCAATAGGTCTCACATTTGTGAGACTTCGAGCTATTGCTATTGTAAATGGCAGTGCCTTTTATTTGTGTTTTGAAAACCTGCAAGCGGTGCGTAAACACCCACTTTGCACTTGTAGTCCTTGCTTACTAGAGGCTGGCAGTAAAAGAGGCGCAGTTACTGCCAGCCTTGCTTCTCGTAAGCAACAACTAGAAGTACAAAGGGCGTGTTTATGCACCGCTTGCACCAGTCAAAACACATAAATAAAGGGCATTGTCATTTACAATGCAATAGCTAAAACACTCCCAAATGCAAGACCTATTGCATTGCAAATGCTTGTTCTGTTAACTAACGGGGAGAGGGGGAATCGTGTGCCAACCTTCGATGTGAGGAAGAGGAATGTCAGGAAAAGGCCTCTAATGTAGTCTGGATGTGGAACAAAAGTAGTCAGAAAGATCACAGGCCTTGAACCCACAGAAAAGACGCACCACAGACAGCAGGGAAACGTGGTAGTTACCGCCCAGGGGCTGCATGCGGCTGATGAGAGACCATTGAACTGTGGGTGTCTACGAAGAAATCTTGAGTACCGAACATTTGCCTTGGGGGAACAGGGGTCGGAGCAGTTGTAATGGAGGGGATTCCACGTAAAGGCTGCCGTCTGAGGCGAGGCAGAGTGCGTGGCGGTTTCAAGGCATCCAGAAAGACATGGGAATCTGGCCATACGTTCGGAATCAGACGTAAGGCGGGGGCTCATCTCCCACGCATCCATGCAAGTGGGGCTGAGCCGCAAACAGCATGGACAGGAGGTCTGCTTCTGCACATGGGCATCTGCAAGCCTGGCGTTGTCGTGGCAACCCTAAACCGCCCTGTGCCCCCTCCTTCGCCCTTAATAGGCATTATATAATCACAGGATATGACAGTAAAACTCTGAGATAATTTTACAGGTTTAACAAGTGGATGGGGGGCAGAGGGGGGACTGGCGGCTGAACAGTTGTTTAAATCTAGACTTTAAAGTTGAGCATGTGTTAATTACAAGCAGGCATTGTCACAGCCGAGCGTCAGCGAGTAAATAAAAATAATAATAAAATTCATATTTCTAGCATTTTGAAACGTGTCCCCTAAAGCAAGTATCAATTAATAAAGTCCCCGAAGGAGGTTTTCAGGCCTTTTTAACATGGATATTCGTGTGCCCGCAGCATGGGTAGGGTAGGTAGAAAGATATAATACGTCATCCTGACGTGGTGCAAATTCCTTTTCTGCATACCTCGAGTAGGTTTAGACCAAAACACGTAGTGGTGACTGATCTGCTTTTGCTTTTTTCTAAAAATAATATACTTAGAATACTGTTAAGGTGTTGGCTGTAAGAACTTGAAACTGTGAGCTGTTACTGTTTCTGACCGTAGAAATGTCACCTGACCCCAGCCATTGTTACTCAAATGAATTGTATTCCTTTTATTAACTTTGGTAGGATGAAGAGCAGAACAGGACCACTGACTGTAAACTTTTGCTAAGAGGCGTGATAAGGGCATTGAGATGGCTAAAATATTTCGCCCACAGAAGCACTTTTCTCACAACCTGGTGCCTCGTGATTTTGTAACACAATCTAAATATTTACATGACACGTCCCAAAATTCGTAAAGTAAAAATAATTAGACAACTGACTTTTGAAAAAATAAGAAAACGATGTAAACAGTGAGTCAAGAGATTAGGATCAACGGAGTCTTTTCTCAATTGATAGCACAGCGATAAAAAAAAACACAGGGGAAAGAAACAAGCATGGCGAACATCATCAAAAAGAAAACACATATAGAAAAATCGGCATGCATTGGCTGCTATATTATTTATCAAAAAACTATCACGCACTAATACAGAGCAATTGTTTTTTGGGGTCGCTTATGGAGTGTAATTTAATTGCAATTAATGGCAGCGTCCAGCGAGTGGTGTGCGCGGCGGCCACCATTGCGGTGCTCATGCTGTGTTGAAGGTGGGAGGGGTCTGCTTTAAAGGCACAGGAAGACAAGGGCAGCATCCCGCGAGTGGTGTGTGCGGTGTCCAGTGTAATTTAATTGCATTTAATATCAGCGTTCCACGAGTGGTGTGTGTGGCGGCCACCATTGCGTTGCTCATGGTGTGTGGGAGGTGGGAGGGGTCTGCTTTAAAGGCACGGGAAGACATGGCCAGCGTCCCGCGAGTGGTGTGTGCGGCGGCCACCATTGCAGTGCTCATGCTGTGTTGGAGGTGGGAGGGGTCTGCTTTAAAGGCATGGGAAGACATGGGCAGCGTCCCGCGAGTGGTGTGTGCGGCATCCGCCGCCATTGTGAATCTAAAAGTGTGCATGGCGTGCTGAAATAAAAAATCAGATATCTAGAATCCCCGAAACATTTGTAGCGCGAGGAGAAAAGCACACGGGAAGAAGGCGCAACAAGTCCTTGGCAGTCTTCAATTCCTATGAACAACACAACTCCCACCCCTCTGCAGGCACAGGGACACATTTATTTTTCAAGGCAAGGGAAACAAGTGGTGCGCGCGCACCACAGAGGAGCGGGGGCTAGAGAGCGCGGCAGCAAAAGCGAGACGAACGCGCGCTGCTGCGCGTTCTGGCCACCGTCGGGAATGGGCGCGGCAAAGGCGGGACATGCGCCCGCCTTTGCCCAATCGCGTGCCGTTTTTTCTAAAAAAAAACGCACGCTACAGCCAATGAGGGCTTTTGAAAACAAAACCACACGTACGAGCGTGTGGGTTGTTTTCAGAAGCCCTTTCTAGAGGTCTCGCGCTGCGCGAGCAGAGCTGCGCACTGCAACGCTAGGCGCGAGACCTAAAAAGGGTTAGCAGGGTATCCAACCACCCAGCCAGACAAGGGGTGTATGATCGATCCACTATGCAACCAATCTAGTAGTTTAGAATTGTTGGTACCGTTGTGCCCCGCATTGTTATCTTACATTTCCTGGAATATTGCGGGTTTACAGTCCAAGGTAGAGTCACATGATTGGCAGGACTTAATAGAGCAGTATGACATCTGCATATTCCAGGAGACGTGGTCAACCAAACCATTATATCGGTTGGGTTTTTAAATTTTTTTTAAACCGGCACTTCAGGGGCTGAAGGGCAGACCTGCGGGGGGGATTAACCATTTGGGTAAAGCAGAATCTGGGATTTAACATTAGCATAGTCTCTATTGATAGTCCAGACATTATGGCCATACGCCTACAGGCCAACCGAAATACGGAAATATTGATCGTAAACATCTAGGCAAGGGGTCTCACTGGGGGAAGACAATCAAGTACAGTTAGTTGCTTAGAAGATTTTCTGGGTGGAGTGGCAGGCACCTCAAAAATAGTGATAGCGGGGGACTTTAATACCACTTTCGAACCTCTTGGTAGAGAGGACTCGAAACTGACAGATGAAGAGGATGCACTTTGGAGTGTCCCTTGCCTAGAGATTCCCCCCATCAAGAGATGGTCTGAGGCTGCCCTCCAACTTAAGGCATTGTGTATGGAGGGTGGGCTTAGAGCAGTCAATGGTCGCTCACCCTCCGATAAGCATGGAGCCAACACCTTTAATAATGGGGTGAGCGCAAGTCGGATCGATTACATACTTTTAAACTTAGATTACTGGTCCGATTTTTGTGATATGGAGCGAGTGGAAAGTGACCATAATCCTCTTTCTTTAAAAATGGAAATTAAGGGTACTCTACAGCCATCTAATCCACCTTTGCTTCCCTCTACTAGCGAAGTTCAGCTTTGCAGCAGTATGAGGAGGGTAAAATGGGACACTGTAGTGTCTAGTGAAACTACACTCACTGACATAAGGACAGCAGTCTCTGAGACCCTGGTAGAGCTACGTGAAACTACACTACAGTCTGAAATAAATGATAGAATAACAAAGCTGCACGAGGTCTGTTCAGTAAAATAAGTACCTTCTTTTTAAAACCAGCTAGTAGTTTAATTAAGCGAAAAAGTAAAGACGCTAGTTGGTACAATAAGGACTGTAGGGTAGCCTACAAATCATTGGCTGCTGCCATTGAGATGAATGACTACACTGCAGTCAAGCGTACTCAGCATGAATATAAAATTGTGCTAAACAAAGCAAAAAAGGACTAGGATGAACAGAGGTGGGCAGATCTCTACCAGGCGAGCAAGGATAGTAACTCCCAGTCTTTCTGGCATCAGGTAAAATGGGGGAGAGAGGGGCAAGCTCCCGCGCCCCATAATCACGTAGGCCCAGAGGAGTGGGTTTCCCACTACGCAACGCAATTTGCCTTGGAGACAGGGGGCGAAATCGAGGATGTCCTTACCACCTCGCTTTCTGGTACAGCACTGGTATTCGATATCAGGGAAGTTGAAATAGCTCTGAGTTTAGTTGCTAACGGCAGAGCACCAGGTCCCGATGGCGTACCGGCCGATCTGTTTAAGAAAGACAAAGTAATCTGGCAACAATACATACTCCTGTTAGTGAATGCCATAGCTAGCGGGGCAGCCATCCCAGTCTCATGGAAGGGGGCAGAGATTCTGCCAATATTTAAAAAAGGAGACCGTTCGTGCCCAGGCAACTACAGACATATCAGTCTTATAGATGCCATCCACAAAATTATGGGCAGGATGGTACTTAACAGGATCCGAGAGTGGATTGATGACAAAAATATATTAACTCCATTACAGGCAGGATTTCGTACAAATGTAAGTACAATAGACCAGGTATTTCGGTTTGTTTTGATCTATTGGCGGGTTGTCGTGCTGGCTGGCGGTACGATTTATGCAGCATTTGTGGATTTAAAATCCGCCTTTGATCTGGTCTCGCGGAGTAAACTTTGGAGGGTATGTAAAGATCTAGGTATGCCTGCAGAAGTGCTATTTGTTGTAGAGCAATTACATGTAGGAAACTTTGCCCAAGTACGCTGGAGCACCCAGGGTAATAAAACCGACCCATTCCCTGTATCTAAAGGGGTCCGTCAAGGGTGCGTCCTGGCGCCGACCCTATTTTCATTATTTATTAATGGGGTCGTAGACTATTTTTCTGCATTTCCTACAGACGCACCATCTCTCGCAGGTGTTAAAATTCCGATACTTATGTTTGCAGATGATACTCTGATCATTTCTAAGACCCAGAGTGGTTTGCAGGGCCTTATTAAGATTTGAGGAGTTTTGTAAAGATCGTGGGTTGGTGATAAATGCTGATAAAACAAAGTTTATGGTCTTGCACAAGCACCGAGCTATTAAGGGCAGGCTGTTTCTTAATGGCGAATTATTGGAGCAGACTGATGTTTTTAATTATCTGGGGATCACGTTGGGGAATAGACTCAACTGGAATCCCCATATAAACACCTTGGCCCTAAAGCATAGCCATCTAGCTGGTGCTTTGCTGAAAGAATTTAAGACCTCATATACCCAACCCATGTACCCTCTACTTAAGATATACAACACCAAAGTATTGGCTTCCGTTACTTATGGTGCAGAACTCTGGGGTTTTAGTGACATGAAGCCATTAGTCCTAGCCCAAAATAAATTTGTGAGAAGTGTCATTGGCTTGCCTCAGAACACTCCTTTAAAACCAGTCTTTTACGACCTAGGCTGCAGCAGACTGGAAGAGGTTGCTAAGTTCCGTCCAATAGCTTACTGGCGGAGACTATGGACTACACCAGAGTTGCATCAGTACGCAACAGCTCTCAAAGATGTTTGGGTCTTAGACACCTCAAGTAAGATCAAGTGGCTGCTAAACATAAAAAACACATTGGTTAGTATGGGTCTGCGACACTTGTGGGATGAGCCAGAGAGCCAGCAATTCCCCCCAAAGAATGAGATGAAAAGATTATACTGGTCTATGGTGACAAGAAATAACATAACTACCTCAGAGCCCTCGTCACTGACGGGTAAATTTTTAGAATTTAAGTACTGTCCCAAATACGAGCAATATTGGGATGCCATCACTAAACCCAGGGATAGACGTCTTTACTTTCAATTCCGGGTAGGCACATTACCCTTAAATGCATTTACATGTAAGTGGCATAGGGACAATGAGAGCATGTGCAAGTTGTGTCTGGAATACGAGGAAACTTACTCTCACATCTTATTTGTTTGTCCGGCATACCAAGCTCCACGTAAAAAATGGTTTGCACCCCTTATGTAAGAACATGGGTGTGAGGAGCAGTGTCATCGCCTTGAGAATACTGTTGACTGACACTGGTATCCCGTGTGTAATAGCGATTGCAACATTTTTGAGTTGGACATGGTCAATACGGGAAAGTAAAATGGCAGAAATTGGCATGACCACTACAGCATACCCAAATCAGTGTTTGTAAAGGACTAAATGGTGCATTAATGGGTATTATATAGTAAAGTGGTTCTTTTTTCTTTTTTTAGCAGGTGGCACTTATTCTTACTTACTTAATAATCCACCCTTTATTTGTGATAAACATTAAATCTTGTTTCTAGTGTATTTGTCACTAGTGTCACATAAGGTTAAGGGCTCTAAGACCATTAGCCATGTTTAGAAATGCTAACTGTATATGAACTCTTAAAGTATTTTATCATATCAATTACAATTTTTAAGGTCTTTTTAATATGATTGTATTTTTAGATGTATTTGTTATGTTAAGATTCATATTTATTCATGGAGATAAATCAGTCTTTATTAATGTAAAGTATCTTTTATGATCTTAATTGATCGAAATAAAGATTGATTGATTGATTGAATTATGTTGTATTTTTAACAATGGGTCGCATTCACCAGTTATTTGTGGGGCATGTTAGCCTTTCAGCAGAACTGTCAACTTCCAGGCTACAAATTGATGCTACACTTTCCAGAGGGCCGCATTGGGTGACCATTATGTGATCAGTGCTGGGCTCACCATTTTGCCTCTCTGACATTTCCCCAGTAGGCTGCAGGGTAAGTGGCTGCTTTCGGAGATGCATGAACTGTCATGGCCCAGCTACTACCTCGTGGCCCATCCTGCTTGTGACCTCTTGCGTTGTGGGACATTTTTGGAGAATTTTTGCTAGAGTTTGAAAGGTCGTCCCCTGCCTGTGTCTGTCCTTCGCACATTCAAAGGCCAGTAAGTGGCTACAGGGCTGGAAATACACCTTAAAGCTCCTGGTTGTGCACAGATGTGTACAGATGTATCTCCTGGCTGGCCCCTTTTCATTTGTTGAATCATCTGCATGCATCCTATTGAAAGTGTGTGATCCTGTACTTCCTTGTTCAAAAGTTTTAGCTCTCAATGTTTTGCATCGAGTTAGCAAAAATGAAAGTGGTAACAACCTGGTCTATTGCTTGTTATGCAGGACTTCAGGGAGCCTGCGCTCAGAGGCCAAGGCTGACCTCCTTCCACTGTACGTATAAAGGTATCCAGTATAAGATATGGAGGGGATATGGGGCCGACTTTGGGCTCTAATCCCACCTTGGGGCACTTGGCAACGAACTGTCATCCAAGCATATTCCTTGTGTCTGAAAAATGAAATCGAAGCGAAATGTAATGTGAAAATGCATAAAGTAGAGGTGTGAAAACGTCACCAATGTACACAACCGTGACTAGTTTCCCAAATCCTCACTGATGTGCAATGTTCCTGTGCTCCCAGCCGTGTTACCGGATAGAAACAGAAATCCATACTTACACACTAATGATTTTGTGGGGCCTAGCATCCGTGAAATATGCGGCATCGGGTGACCTTTCGCTCGCATCCTGCTCCCTCGCACTGCCTAGGCCTCCCTGCATACTTTGCACCCTTTCCCTCTCTACACAGATTGGTCCACAGCCAGGTATGTTAATGGAAGTTGAGCAGTGCCACCCCAGTCCTTGCCCCATCACCGCATCCTGCTGGTGGTCCGCAGCCCTAATGGGCCTTGCTCCTTATCTGCACATGGGAGTGATGACAGTGCAATCTCTAAGGCAGTTTTTCCAGCCACTGAGAGAATCTTTCATGGCCTAATTATTTTGCTGACAAAATGTAGGAGCCAACTGTCAAGCGAGTTTTTCTCTCGGAGACAGAGTTCGCCTTCCACAGTTACAGAACCGGCCGGTGGATTGTGGCGTTCACTAAGGGAAGGCTCGGGAGAGGTTTTCTTTCGATCTTAACCCAATGAGTTCTATTTTGAGCAAAGCATTGGGCGCCGCATCCGCCCAGACGCCTTTTCCCTTCGTGTACGGATTTCAGAAAAACTTTTGCCAAACTTTTGTCCAAATGGCTCGAGGTCTGTTTGTGAAGGGTTCTTTTACATTAAACACAAAAGTTCTTTAAAAAGTGAGGAGTGGTTCTTGAAGGAAAGTTGAACAATAAACTCTTGCCAGAGCAGTCAATCTGTGGTGATTGGTAGAGGGTTCTAGAGCCTGTTATGAGAGAGATGTGATAACATTTTGCTGTGTTGGAACCCTCGTTCTACAGGGGGCTTTCATATTAGCTGATGCCATCATAAATTAGAACATTTTTTTCCCAAAATTTCCAACATTTTCTCCATTTCTCTCTCACTGTAAAATTAAGCCTGGGCGGAATTCGCGGAGTTTTACTCTGCAGAACTCCGCGAAGTGCCAGAAAAACTCTGTCACGCTCCGCGGAGTTCCGCCTGTGGCGGAGTCTGTTAAGTCGTGCTGCTCGCACTGATTTTTAGCACCAGGAGTTTGTCGAGCACTGTAAAATCAGCGCAAACTGCACTACGCGCCACGCCAGAGGACGCTGCTGCTTTCTGCCGCTCGAGGAGACATTCTTCTCAAGCGGCAGCTTCCTCAACGCAAATGGGAGATTTCTCAATGCGAGCGGTCGCGACCTGACGCTACCACCCGCGATGAGAAATCTCACCAGGAGGCGGTCTAACATGTTATTTTTTCTCACAAGCGCTCGCCAACTTACTGTTGGCAAGCCACTCGAGAGAGAAAATTCCGCTACGCGGCACTTTGCCAAGTTTTTCGGAACTCTGCATGGAGCACGGAGTGGGCAAAACTCTGCAAACTCCGTCGGCGGAGCGGAATACTTCGCCCACCCCTATTTAAAATAGTGTGACCAAGACTGTTGAACTGACATTCTGCAAGAAAAAAAACAAATTACTTTGTAATATTCTTAACTTTGACCCCTTGAGAACAGTGTGCCCAGTGCAAAGAAATGGCACTCAAGACTGACCTTAGGGCACATATCCAACACAGTTCTAATATGTCGTACAGTCAGCTCCCATCAAAGCGGCAACAGTTCTCCCCCCGTATGTTGTTCAGACCTTTCTATAAATGCATTTAAATCATTCTGCCCCAGCAAAATACATTAAAAAGACCTCCCAACTATCTCTTGTGCTCAACAAGGCAGCAAGGATATACAATTAAGTCTTACCACACCCCATAGAAAGAAGCATGTTCCAGGAATGCCCGTCCCCTTTACCCATTACTGTTTGCATTGGCGATTGAGCAATTGGCTGCATAGATTCGTATGAATGGCGTGGTTGAGATGGGGGATCTGAAGGACCATTGTATCACTATATGCAGGTAATTTGCTTCTATATGGGACATATCCTAGATGGCCGGGCCCAAGACTTATGGAAATCCTAGAAAAATTTGAGATTGTCAGGCGTGGTAGTCAACTTGGACAAGTCCCATATTTTCCTCGTACTAGTGGGTGATGTAACAGTCAATACCTCAGAACAGCTTTAAATAATTTGGCATTCATGTCATCAGACACCCACATCTGACCTGGTATTTGTACCTTTCACCTGCACTCATGAAAACCTGCGAGGTCCTGTTTCCCTGGATCTTGTTCCCAATTTCAGTGTCAGGTCAGATGGCTCTTTTCTGAATATTTTAATTACTCAAGCTACTGTGTGCTTTTCAGAATTATCATTATCAAATCCCACAGAGCTTCTTACAAAAGATACAAGAATATTCTTACAGCTTTTAATAGCCAATCAAAACACCCAGAGAGGCGTTTAATAAAGGTGTACAATCATTGTACAGCAGCAGTCTTAGAATGGCTGATATTCAGCTTAAATACTGGGAAGCCCAACTGACTACCCTGAACGACTGCTATTCATGTGCCAAGGCAATCAGGTGATGTGGGTTGAAGTGTCAGAGCTTACAGTGCCAGTGATGTAGCCGGCTTTGTAGCGGGGTCTGTAGCAAATGGGTTCTGCCCATTAAGTCTATCAGAGCCGTATTACAGAAGTTCCCCAGGGGTGCAAAGGGCGTTTGTGCACCTCTGGGGCATTTTGGTATTACAGAAGGGGCTGCAGATTCTTGTGGAGCCCCATCTGTAACACAGATAGCACTGGCCAACATGTGCATTCCGTAATTTTCATAGGGGCGTGGGCCCATGCACATGAGGGAATCTCTTTACCTCTGCGCCTGCACTGTATTATAGACGCAGGTGCAGAGGTAAAGACGCTGTCCGGAGGCGCACTAACAGTGCACCACGAAAAGGTGGCACACTGTCAGTGCGCCCCCTGATGGCATTCCACCGGAGGGGGTCAAGGGAGTCATATGGACATCCCAAACATCCCCTTGCAGGCGGGTGCAGTCACTCACTGCCTCTGCCCTCTCTAAAGTGCAGGCACGTGCTGCCTGCACAGTGAAACATGGAGCGGCTTGGAAACAGCTGCTCCGTATTTCACTTGAATGTGCTGACGCCAGGGCAGAATGAGTTTGCGACTGCCCTGAGGGGAGCAAATTCAAACTAATAGGGTGCACTTCCCTGTTTGCGCACCTGTTTGAAGGTACGCCATGGTGGAAACTGGGAAAGTGCGCCCTATATGTAATAGGTCCCCAGGTTTTTTTGCTGTTGACTACCTGTTTTTTTTTTTTTTTACTTTTTACTTTTACTGTGAGAGAGTCTCAACATCTGAGTCTCACTCACAGTAAATTCACAGTAATTGGACTGAGCGTATTGACTGCCAGTGGCTGCCTTTTGAGATAAGGCTGCTGCTGCACGGCTAGGGTAAAAGGCATTGGGCTGGTTACATGTGAACACATGACAACACGTGTGTGCGGATTGTACATGTGAGACTACTTTCGTGGGCCGCCTGGTATTTGCACACAGGTAGCCTGCCACAGAAGGGACTCTGCAAGTATTGGTGCTGACCTGGAGTTGGCCTTATAATATGAGTGGGGGTTAATATTGGGTCTGTAGGGCATAGTGGAAAATCTCTGGTTATTCACTGTATTATACATTAAAGCCAAAATCTGCCATAAAATCCAGTTTTGCACTACTTGGGCCTATAGAGTCCTCCAGCAAGGTATCAAACTGGGGTAAAACGTACACACTGAATTTGAATTTGCAGTCTGCAATAGCCCTTTTTCAATATCTTATAGGAGTTCAGGATTTGTCTTTTTTTTATGGCTCAGCTCATAATCAGATTCCAGGTCTTTGTCTCCATACTGGGCCAAGTTAATTGCTTTGCTCCCCAGCAGAGGGATCAAAGGCCTCCCCACACAAAAGGGCAATCAACAGTGATTCCTGGGAAAGGAAGTGGTTGGGAGGAAATCTGCCTCTGACAGCCCATGCCCACTGGAACAAAGGAGGGAGCCCACACAGGAAAGGGTTTGCCCTTGAGGTTTGGTGGGAAGGGATCATACAACTGTGTCAACTAGGGATGGAGCTGAGGGTCTCAGAGGAGCTCAGACCATAGAAAACTTGAAGTCACCACTTTGGGTTGTTCCAAGTGCTTTGCAGGAGGGTTGGGACAGGGGTGGAGGGATTATTTGGCATCCTAAGATTAACCAGGGATGCTTAGCCCCTAAAACGTAACACCCCCACTTAAAAACCCCTGCACAAGGGAGAGACAGTGGAGAAGACCTTGCACCTGGGTGCGACAGCAGCAAAAGGATGCCCAGCTGGAAGGAGAAGCTACCTGATGCCCTGCAAGGATGGACTTTGGGACTTTGACTCTCGTTGATCCCCAGGACTAGGATGGGTCTCTCCCGGGCCAGAAGCACTGGCACCCCTATGCCCCTTAAGGACCAGTTAGGGAAAGGACCTTTACTCCACTGCCTCTCAGGTGCCCTCTAAGATGCTAGGGAGTTCTGGTGCTACAGGAGTGTGGCAAGGAGGATGTTCTGCTGTCTGTTGCGGAGGGGCTGCGAAAGCCCAAGTGGACGATAACATATTAAGCCACTTATCAAGACCGAAGCTGATGAAGAGATGGAGAAGCACAGTACCTCCGCCAAAGGGACGGCAACAGACTCAGTTCATGGACTATGAGATCGACCATTAGAAATAATAGCTAAAGCCCCAAACCCCATTTTAGAGGGTGCGAGGGATGTAATCTTTTATAACCCAGCGAGTTTATCCCAGCCATGTCAGGAACTGAGGCGTCATTAAATCAGGTTTCTATTAGAAATGGAAACAAGACATATAATATGGCTGGATTTGTAAGATCAAAAATTTCAGTTGTGTGCTTTTACGCATATCACTTATTAATTAAAGCACACTTTTGGTACTCTCGCCTGAGACCAGGGTGTCAAAGTCCTGAAGAGCTGCCATATCTGGACAGACCAGGTCTTCCCTCTCGTCTTACTTAAACATCCTGCCTGGTGCTAGTCAAAACTCCATGCTTGTGGTGGACCAAGCCATGCCTTCCCAATATTTAATAGAGCTTCCCTCAACTAACAGCCTCTATTTATTAGGCAGACATTGGAGAAGAAACGGGCGGCATGGCTGGCTCAGACTGCGGGCAGGGGACGACAAGCTTGCCTTTGGCGTGCCAAAGGTGCACCCGTGCAGCAGGTTTCCTTATGTAGGGCCCATGACCAAGCAGGCAACAACTAGACTGCCACACAAAATGGAGTCCTAGTTGGTCGAACAGAGTAGGCAAAAAATGGTGAGTCAGGCTGATGCTTACTCTACTGCAGTTCTTGCTAAAATGTGCTGCATCCAGTTAATATAGCACCCTCAGTCAGCACAAACCTCCCTGTCTCCAATGTATCACAAAAAGAAGCATCCTTCCAAAATTAAAAAGCGGTAATGCGTAAGCGTCCTGTTCCCTCTCCCTGTAGCACAGTGCACGCTGTAAGTGCTATCCAAACAGTCCTTGGAAAATAATTGATTGATTGAGTGTTGTTGTTGCTTGCAAGCGAATTGGGGTTGCTGGCCAACACCACTTCCCCTGAATAAGCCTTGAACTGCTCTGCTTCACAACCCTAAGTGAGCCAAGTGCTACATTGGGGTACGTGGTTTCCAGTGATAAGACAATTGCGGTCCTAGAACCTATGAAGTACTTATATCCTTTACAACTAATAACCCAGTTTCTTACAGGGCCCAATACTGTCAACTCTATCCCAAGCGGAAAAAGAACCTAGTTTTCTGCTAAGTTTTATTGCATTAATAGTGAATAATAGTTTATTATTCATTATTAGTGTAATAAAAAGTGGAGTAGCAAAATCTAGACCTTCCCTGGCATCTTATATAAGAAAACAATATGGTTTTAATGTATGTTGTATGCATGCATGTGGGTGAGAGTGAGTTTGGGTGAGAGAGCGTGTGTATGTGTGAGCTTGTATGTTTGTATATGGAATTGTGGATGTGTGTATGTCAAAATGAGTGAGTAAGTATAAGTGAGTCAGAGTAAGAGTGAGTGATTCAGGGTGAGAGTGAGTGCACAAGAGTGGGTGAAAATTAATGAGTGCAAGTCAGTGTGAATGATAGAATGAGTGTGAATAAGTGAATGTAAGAGAACATGTGTTGTTATCTATGCAGATCCGCTATTGGACCTGGCATGCTTCTTGGCTTATAGAAGCACCCTTGACAAAGTGTTGGCGCTGGAATACTGGAGGCAATACTTGCATATGGGATACCCTTGGCAAAATGCTACTGCTGGCGCTCTGTAGGTAATTTTGGCATGGAACACCCATGAAAAAATGCCAGTGATGGCCTCCTTTAGGACATTTTTGGCTGTGGCAAATTGCTGGTAATGGCACATTGGAGGAAATTCTTGGCATGTGGGAAGACAACTGTGGCAAGGTCATGGGGCCATCCATGACAAAATGTGGTCCTTGACACATTAGACATAACCTTTAACATAAGGGACCTCCATAGTGCAAGAGAAGCAGTATTAGGAAAATTCTGGACCTGGCATATTGTTTGTAATGTTTGGGCAAAAGGGGCCACCATAGCAAAATGCTGGTCATAGCAATGGAGGTAATTTTTGACATAAAGGGACACCCATAGAACATTTTAACATCATAATTGGGTGAACTTGTGGGGCCTGTCAGATTTCAGTAGCTTGGCACACCATGAACGGACTTGAATATTTAGTTAGTGCTTTTTTAGAGCCTATGTCTTAATGGCAAATTTATGAAAAAATTGTGAATTAAGATGCACTAGTAAACCCCAATTTTTTCATAATTTTCTCATGGAAGCGAAACACCTACCCTTTGTTCTCCCCTAGAAGAATATATAATATTAATTATGCAATTATGAAACTTCAGCAATGTTAATTATTGTAATGTCATCAGGATTAAGGTCATATGACGTCACTTCCTATGACATCATTAAGGTCAAAGGGTATATGATGTCACTTCCGCTACCCCTGGCATTTTGGTGAATCGAAGTCCATATAAGAGAGAGTGACTTTTTCACACAACATGATCCTGCCGGTGGATCCAGAAACTATTTGCCGCCTCCAGGTTGCCCCCACTCGAAGGTGCTTCAGAGCCACATTACTTTATCTCCAATTTGGAATTATTGGAAATTATGGAGCAGTGGCGTCATGAGCCTTAAAGCAAGCAGGGAAAATGCCCCCCCCCAATTGTAAAGTGTGGGAATTAAAAAACGCTATAATTGGGATGCAGTGTCTCCTAAGTACCGTATACCCTGGTGCCTCTGCATCTGCTGCACTATTGACAGCTACAACCTTGTAATGGAGGCTGCGGGATTCCTGAGATGCGCTAACCTAACTATTGGCCTGGGTTTCTTGATAGCCAAATGAGATATAAATAAACATTGGCTTTCTCCCTCTGCTTGACTAGTACAAGGAACTGAATAGACGTGCCAGTATGGAAAATCAATATACTTGGCGAAAGGCTACCTCCACAAGCATATTAGAATCTTGGGACCTTCGACAACCCACTTTGAGGTATGTGTACGAGCATTCGTAGGAACTGTCAGGATATGACCAATATATATACTAACTAGTATAGGACATCCCTATTTACTCATCCGTGACATTGTGTAGGAGAAAGTGTGTGTGTCGCATCACAATTGTTATACTGTTCCTACGAAAATTCAATAAAAAGAAATAGAAAAAAGTCTTGCCATACCATCAAACATATTAGAACCATTCATAACAAGGTAGCTTAAGCAGGCCACCCCATCACATGTTCCATGTGATAAAATGCATTAATGTTTTATAATCAGGTAACAGTGGTATGCTATAGAAGAGTGACCATCTGGGTAGTTGGCAACTGATTAGCCCACTGGAGTCAAAGGGACAGCAAAGTCTTTTGGAGCATGCGTTCATGCACATAGTAGCAGAAAGAGATTCCTGACTGTTTCAGGCATATTTTATTTTTTCCCTGGCCAGTATGACTATGTACATACATTTTATAAATCAGTCTTGACTAGCCAAACTCAAATCCGTGAAAATATCAGAACCATATGGAAGGGCACACTGGCTCTTAAGTGCTCCAGTGCCATATAAATGGTAGAATTTCACCCTAGAAATTCTAATAACATAGCCTAATGTGCCATGAAGACAATCAATCTAAAGCTGGAATTGGAATATAAGGAGAAACATATATTCAGAGAAGGGTTAGGGCAGAAAGACGTTGTGCAGGACCTAGCAAAATCTCAGTGACCTCCTGGCAGTGCTTATTGTTACTTCAGGCATAGCCAACCCCCAACTCCTGAATACCACCCTCTACTGCATGCCTGGCCAGGGTTGATCCTTCATTGGCGGCCCAGCTATGGTGGAGTTTCATGTACCACAAGCCCAGGTAATAGACTTTTACAAATAAAGCATACGAGCCAGTTCACAGCTAAACAGGTGCAGAGCGATGCAGTGAATTGCCAAATCCTTTTGGAACCATTTGTTAAGAGAATGTGAACATTTGACTGTTGAGGAACAGGGTCCATTTAGTGAAAGCTAAATCTGTATATTTTTAGTGCTTTTTTCCTTTTGCCCTCTGGGAGTCTGAGGAGGCTTACCTTTTTGTCAGCTGAAATCCTTTTTGGAATTCTCTTTGCAATATCGCGGAGCTGTTTTGACATAGAATTTGTTAGTTTTGGCAACTAAGTTCTTCGCACATTTGTCTTCAGCCCCCGCCTCTTTGCCATTTTTAATCCCCACCATGAGCGCTGCTACCAGTGTGCGCATATGCATGCACCCTCCCTCAAGGGGTCCCAGCTCGCTCATTCCTGGCTTTCTGCCACTTCACTCAGTCGTCCTAATGTGATATTTCCTCCTAACCCAGAGGAGTTCATACTTGTTCGATGAAAGAGTTGGAGCTTAGCCTTCCAATTTCCTTTCCCCTTATGACTTAGTGTTAGTTTTTTTAATTTAAATATAGGCAACGAAACTTAAACATAACACAAAGTATAAGGTCTGGAGGACCCAAAACCTCACTTCAAATAATGCTGTAGAATGAGTATGGACAAGTAAATTCTGCATCTTGGTGCCAATGTTATGTTATGTTAAAAATATTTATAGAGCGCACTAACACCAGGCGGTTTCATGGCGCTAAGAGCGGGGGGGCGACAATAGTATGATGACAGAAGCTTTACTCATATGCCTGAGAGAACAGGAGGGTCTTAAGAAGTGTTCTAAATTGGGCGTAAGAGGTTACTAACCTCAGTCCAGTGGGAAGAGAGTTCCAGAATTGAGGGGCCAGAAAAGAGAATCCAAGACCACCGTGTTTCTTGCGTTTAAAGGTGGGGGTGGGGAGCAGATTCAGATGGGAGGAGCGAAGTTCGCGATAGGGGGCATAGCGATGGATCCTAGATGAAATGAATGCTGGGCCATGGCCGGCAAGGGCTTTAAAGATGGTGCAGCCCAGTTTAAATGCACAGCGTTTAGCCACCGGAAGCCAATGGAGGCTCTTCATCAGGGGGCGGACATGTTGGTATCTAGGTTGATGAAAAATGAGCCTGGCTGCTTGGTTTTGTACCAGTTGCAAACGGTGGAGTTGGTATGCCGGAATACCGACATAGAGCGAGTTGGCATAATCAACACGAGAGATGACCAAGGCCAGAATGACTAAGGTCAAGGCCTCGTGGTCAGAAATCTACAGATCTTCCGAATTCTGCGTAGATGGAAAAAGCAGGTAGATACCACTGCACTAATCTGAGATTGCATAGACAAGTCGTTGCTGATTATGACCCCTAGACTTTTTACAGATTTTACTGGGCGAGGCGGACTACCTAGGAGAGGAGGCCAGAAATTAGAATTCCAAGGGTTGGCGATACCTCCAGTCAGGATCAGCTCAGTTTTATCAGGGTTAAGTTTTAATTGGTTAGCATTCATCCATTCGCTAATATAGCTCATGGTGGACTGGAAATTGGATACTGAGGTGTTGGAAGAGTCAATTTCAAACACCAGCTGGAGGTCGTCTGCATAGTTGAAAGTTACAACTGTACTTTTGCGTAAGGACCAGATCAAAGGTAGCATGTACAGATTAAACAAGAGAGGCGAGAGGGAGGAACCCTGGGGGACCCCACAAGACAGCCTAGCTTTTTTGGCTGAGAAGTTGGCGAGATGGACTGCCTGAAATCGGTTGTGTAGGAAAGAGGAGATCCACTTCAGAGCCAGGCCCTGGATGCCAGCATTACTGACACGATCGATCAGAAGGTCATGATCGACCGTGTCAAACGCGGCTGACAAATCCAGAAGTACCAGGGCCTGGGTGATGTTTTTATCGGCCCCTCTCCTAAGCTCGTCCATAACAGCTAGGATAACTGACTCCGTGGAGTGTGCTGGTCTAAAACCTGCCTGATGGGGATCGAGGAACTGAGAATGCTCAATAAATGAGCTCAGACAGTTTGCTACATGGGCCTCTAAGATCTTACTAAGATAGGGGAGTAAAGAAATTGGGCGGAATACTGAAGAGTAATGAGCAAAACGTACAGGAACAATGGATGAGAAAGTAGGTTGTGCCTGCAGAGGGGTTTGTGGTGGCACTGACTGCATAGTCCCATTTAGCAGAAATGGGCATTATTTTCAGAAGCATAAGTCTGAATTCAGTCGTGTTAAATTGTTAAACATTTGTTCATAGTTTAAATGTGATAGAAGTCTTGTCTATAGAGTTCAAGCAATGGGCTATTGTGGATTTCCTGGCCCTTGGTGAATGTGTACAGTGCACCATTCTCCATTCTCATTTCTTCATGATCTTTATCTTTTTGTTTCTTAGTATTTATGTGTGTGTACTGTGTATGTTAAAGTACGTACTTTGAGTACTCTGGCAAACAGTTGTCATGCTTAAAATCCAGCCTTTGGAATTTTTCCGCCCTCTGGCAGAAAGCACCCCCTCTCTCTCTGGCCTAGTGGATGAAGACGCCAGCATGCTTGACAGCTGGATTTGGAACACTTCCAATAAGCCAGCACCAATCTCCTCACATACACCCTGCAGAAACAAACCACAATAAACCACCTGACAGTTTCAGGACTCAGAAGAAACACTACAAATTTAGAGAAGCAATGGCAAAAAGCGAGAATGCCAAAGAGAAAGTTACCTATAAGGCAGCTCTAAAAAGTACTATGTAGGTGTATGTCGATAGCCGGGCGTGGTGTTAGGCTTGGGATCCTGGAGACCTTGGCATTGAAGAAAGTGTGATCCCTTCTCGAAACCACCCTGCCAACGTTAAGAATCCCACGCTAGCAGTTGTCCAAGAATAGGAACCACTTCTGAAGGAGAACAAGCCAAAGGCGCAAAAACCTGCATTAAAATCCAGAAGGGCTGGAAAGGCTGAGAAAACCCACCTGGAGCAAAGGCACAAGTAAAGACTAATCAAAAGTAACTAGGAACGTACACACATGACAGAAACCTTTGCGACGCACTCTAGGCAAGGTCTCACTGCCTTATATGTTGAAATGTGACCAGGAACAGGAAACCTCCCAAAGGAAGTAATTTACCACCATCTTGGATTGGGAAACACTCATAGACAACAATGGAAGAAACCATCTTGGATTGGTTTAACATAAATATAGGAAATGGCCCCTGAACAAACAAACATCAAATTCTCAGCATGGTGTTAAGGCACCTATACCCTGAACAACCTGTGCTGCCTACACCACCCGACTTCCCAACCCACAGGTGAGTGGCGATGTGGGGATAACCTGGCATTGTGACCACAAAATCGCATAGCGTTCAACCCCGTAATTGCAGCTGCTAAGGTGTGTCACGTTCTGTCCCGAAACCGGAATGTGGCACGCCTAACCGTGTAAGGATAGCTAAAAAGGCAGATTTTGAGGAGAGGATAGAGGAGGCAGGCAATAAATCCAGGGAAATCTTCAGAGTCGTCAAAAATTCATATTCCCTGAGGCCTGCTTCAGATTGCACCAACTTACAGTGGAATGGTGGGACCAGCTGGACTCCTATTTCCATAACAAGATCACAACCATTCAAGCCAGCCTCACGTCTGATATTCAGACGGAGAGTCTGATGGAAACAGTATGTTCCAGCACAATCTCTTCCACTATGGCTTCACTCTTAAATTTCCAACCTATCCCCTTGGAGGAATCACTGGTGGCAATACATGCCCTCAAATCAGGTACTCCAGCTGATCCTTGCCCTCCAAACCTGCTAGCGATAGGGGCAGCGGTCATTATCCCACTGGCTTATTGGGTGCCCAATGCATCGTTATCCTCCGTAATAGTCCTTGTGTCATAGAAGCAGGCTCAAATGTTGCCCCTGCAAAAAAGCCCTCTGCAGATCCTACAGAGCAATCAAACTATAGGCCAATCTCTACTACCAGCATTGTCTAAGGTACTGGAAAATTATGTTAACCAACAGCTTTCTCAGTATCTCGAAACCAATGAGCTGCTCCATCCTTTCCAGTCTGGCTTTAGACCAAACTTCAGTTCTGAGACAGCACTGATGGAGGTCACTGAACATATCAGATGTACCTTAGGCATGGGGAGGGGAGGCCGTTCTGATTATGTTAGTTCTGTCAGTGGCCTTTGATATGGTCCCTTGCTCTATCCTCCTAGCACACTTCCAATCCATCGGAATAGGTGGATTGGCCTTGAACTGGCTAGCATCCTTTTTGAAGGACAGAGAGCAGGAAGTGTGGGTCCCCCTCATACTCTTCAAGAGCATACGATCTGACAGTGGGAGTGCCTCAGGTCTTCTATGAGCCCCATTCTGTTTAACTCGTACCTCACCCCTTTAGCACAGTTGGCAGAGGACTTGGGGGGCTAAGGTGATTACATACGCTGATGACACCCAGCTGCAGTTCACATGTGGGAAGGGAGAGGAAATTGCTGGAGAGGCCATTAAAACCTGCCTTTCTTCAGTTTTTCACTGGTTGACCACCCTTCAACTAAAATGCAACGCAGACAGGACCAAAAAAATATTCTTCAGTTCCAATGCCCCTGTTTGGAAGACTCTGTGGCCCAAAGACGCCCCACACTCGGGTCCTCAGGGGGGAAAAGTGAAGAACTTGGGCATTAAGTTCGACAATTCTCTCTCTTTTCAGCCATAGATTTTGTCTGTGATCTGGACATGTTTTGGGCTTCTGCGGACATTAAAAAGGTTTTTATACTTTCTCTCCTTGTCTGCAAGAAAGGTGGTCATCCAGGCACTCATAACATCAAGGCTGGACTATGGCAATTCCCTATATCTGGGACTCCCGGACAGTCTGCTTAACAAGCTTCAAGTGGTCCAAAATACGGCAGCCCGCATTCTCCTAAGCCTGCCCCCAAGAATACACATGTCCCCATACTTGCGAGCCATCCACTGGCTTCTGATAAAGAAGATAAGTCTCTTCAAAATGTTAGCTTTGGTGCATAGAGCACTGCAACATTCTGGCACAGGCTACCTTAGGGCCAGAATCAGTTTCTATGCCCCTTCCAGAAACTTGCAGTCAGCCCACAGCCTTCTTGCTAGGATCCCCAAGGTCCACCTCATGACGATGGGCGGAAGGACCTTCTCTTACCTCGGACCAGCGGCATGGAACAAACTTCTTTTTGAGCTACGCTCTGTAGCTGCTACTACCTTTTTTACAATGAAGACCTGGCTCTTCCAACCAGCTCAGTCGATCCCACTGCACCTCGTGGATGACTGAAAGCTCAGCGCTGGGACACTCCATAGAGTAACTGTGCGCTTTATAAGTCACATTTCATTCATTAATTCATTTCATTCCCTGAAGTTCTCCAAGCAAGCCAGATGATTCTCCCACTCCTGGTGAAAATCCACACTAGACCCTACCGACCTTGCCAAGTAACAACCCATGACTCATCTACCCTTAATCAGCAAGATCATTGAAAAAACAGTCAATTCACAACTTCAAGGATACATCAGTTCCAACCATCCCCTGCACAACTTTCAATCTGGCTTCAGATCACGCTGTGACATTGAGATAACTTAGTTAAAGATCATAGATTATGCTCTTCTGACAACAAATAAAGATGCCTCCTGATATTTCTGGGCCTCTACACTGTCAGACAATCCACTCGCATCCTTACCCTGAAGTCTTGAACAGTACTCACAGGAAAAGTCCTTCACTGGTTCTTCGGCCCATCCAACCAATTTATTTACATTTTCACTACCAGGTGCCTGGCAGTTCAGATCACTTGCAGAGTTCTCCATAGCTTCAGTTTTGTACCCTTTCATCTTCAACCTCCATGTGGAGCCCCTTTGGGCTCTAATCACAGATAACATAAAAATTAACCAATACTTCAACGACACACAACTGTATCTAACAGGATGTCCAGAACCTACCTTAAGCTTAACCCCACCAAAACAGAATTTCCACTATTCGCCATGAAAAAACCAACAACTAGCGCAAACCTGACTCAATGATGTGAACCTGGACAGATTTGAACCCCCAACTTTCACTCAATACCAAGCCTCTAGGATTTAACCTGTACACCAATCTCACCCTCAATGAACACTCAGCAAGAAAACAAGGCCGGCCAGCTGCCAGCTCTCTTGTCTAAAGAAAGTAAAACCATTCCTCCCAGAAAGTGACTTCAGAACATCCATTGAGGCCTTATACTGTTTCATCTGGATGGTAACAATATCCTGCTCTGTGGCCTCTCAGACTCCACCCTGGCCCCTCCTTAAGGGCATCTAGATGCAGCAGCATATCTCCTCAGTGAGCTGAAGAAATATGACCACATCAACCCCACCCTCATAAAACTCCACTGACTGCCCTTGCCAGCCCTCACCATTTTCAAACCAGCTGCAATATCTACAAAGCCATCTCGACCTACATCACTATCTATCTAGCTTATAAACTCTCACCATTGCCAGTGGGTTTGGTCATGCCCAGAGCCCGGACTTTATATTACTTAAAACAAAGACATGCAAAAAAGAAAATACAAGGCTTAAGGCAGGGGTCTCCAAACTGAGGCCCTGGGGGGGCCTCAAGTGATCTCAGGGGGGCGCCAGGCATTATGCTGATAGCAGTGCTTTGTTTTAAGCGGGGAAACAAATAAGCAGCAGTAAGCCTCTCTGGAATGGACCATCACTAACATCTTTTGTGATTTATATCCTAGCTGGGAATTTGTGTCAAAAGGGAAGGGATCCCTAATATTGTTCAAAACCCCCACCCCCATTTCTAATAATCACACGGTGGATACTTTTACACCTTAGTAAGGCCTGCCTGACCAGATTAGTATGTTTGGCAATCATGTATTTGATTGCATTTTTAAAACGGTAACAGAATTTAACTGCAATGTTCAAATATGTCTTGTGTTTACATAAGTCGAGACATATTTAAACATTGCCAATTTAATAGAATAATTGTGAAAAATTCTGAGGGGGGCCCGATAAATTTTCTTTTTTCACTGGGGGGTGCAGCATTAAAAAGTGTGAAGACCACCTGCCTAAGGCCTTCTCCATCTATGAACCCAGTAACTGGAAAGACATCCCGTACCCATCAGGACAGTCCCAAGGAAAGAGCTGAAGACACAACTCTTTAAAGAACACTACTTCATGATGGGCTTGCGCTCTTAGAAGCCAGTCGTCCTCCAGTCTCATGTCGACTGTGTATTTGCCTTTCACCATGTGCAGTGATCCACTGCCTTTCAGGTAGGTTAGTGTCATATAAATACCACATACATACACACATTTAACAAATGCTGTGCTAAGTTGACAATAGAAGACAAATACATTCGTTTACTCCTGTGATTTATGCATATTTATAGTCTGAGAAATAGCAATAGCAGGCACATTTAAATATTAAATGAACTCCATATTTGTATATTTTTTATTATTGTTGTCGTTTTGTTTTTTTATGCAGCACTGTATACCACCATACATGTCTCTGAACAGTCCAAATGCCATAGAAACACTCGGTAGTCCACCAGCAGGATGGAATTTGCCTGTTGGATCTCCCCTCCAAATGTGTAGATAGATCATCTCGAAAGTCTTGCATACATGAGCCTGTTACCTATTAACACAGTCATTCTGGCACCTGCAAAACAGCAAAGGGATCTTTTTTATATTTATGTCCGTGACATAAAGATGGCATAATGGGGGTTGATAGACCGATGCTCAAGTGTTATGATAGTGGTTTCTATAGTGCTTACTCCACCCGAAGCTTTTCTCAAAGTTCTAAGGCAGGCGTGGGTTGTCAGGAGTAGATGAAGAGAGGGAATGAGGGGAAAAATAGAGGGAGTGAGAAAGGATGCTTATACTATGCAACGCCACATCTACGCCTTCATCATTTAATGCGGCTGATTCTCGACAGTTTATGTAAATAGCAGAATTAATTAGTGCCATTCCTATAATTTGTGTTTTGCAAGGAGAGCAGTGCTTTCTTAATGGCTGAGCGTGTTACTTAAAAACAAGTAAACAACCTTTTACTCTGGCACTGTGTCACAATCTTGTGACAGCAGTACCTGCATTACTTTGTCTACGTGTGGACCAAATGATGTTTTAAGCCCTAATTAAAAGGAGGTATTACCAGTCAGCATGAAAACGTACAGTATTGCGGTCGACGTTGAAACCTATAATGTTCCAAGCATCCATCCAATGTTTAAAACAATATTTATGAGTATACATGCAGTTTTCTGTGGAAATTGGTACAAAAAATGAGGCAGCCACAAGCACACCTAAATTTTGCTGCAATATATGGATTTTGATGTAAATTAATAACTTGCTTCTTTATTTTCTTTTATACAAAAGTCTGATCATGGCCTTCCTACATACATACATACATTTAACAAATGTTGTGCTAAGTTGACAATAGAAGACAAATACCTTAGTTTACTCCTGTGATTTATGCATACTGCTCCAAAGGCCTCACGTATTATCCCCTCTCCACTGAGGCACATAACAGTCAATGTACATATGTGCGTCATTGGTGGTAGTTGTGAGAATCCTTGTTTGACCCAATCCTTCCTGTTGTTATCTTTTCTTCTGCTTGGATTTTGATGGCCACCTTTAACTGATTCAGCATGTAGAAACACTAAGGGCTTTAGTTAGAGTTTGGTGGACAGGATACTGAATTGCAAATGTACCCTGTCCACCATTCCTCATTTAGAGACAGGTGGACCATCAGTTTTCTGACAGAAATCTACTTCAGATGGAACAGGGGCCGTCCCTCTATTTACAGTGGACAGTCTAAAGCTTTTTTTTTTCTTTCACCGTCACTGCCAGAAAAAACCTGACAGTGAGGGACGAAAAGAAAATAATGACCCCACACAACCTGGAAGATTGCTTTTTTGTTCCACTTTGAAATTTTGTTTTTGGAAAACAAAAAAGTTAAACGGTTGGTTCCTGTGAAGGCACAGAGATCACCACTTGGCTAGCAATGATCGTGACATTTGCAGGACAGTATTCTGTTAGGGTGGCAGATGTAATGTTCTCTGCCACCCTGATGGACCAAGTACCATCCGTCAAACACAACATCTGACTCTTAGACTGATTCAGCGAAGATTTCTGTGTCCAGAACAGTTAGTCAAATTTAATGATATGTTCTTGTGAAAGTATGGCTCTCGTGTATTGACCTCTTTTGCGATAGTCGTATATGATGGCGTTTAATTCCAGAAATGCAGTCATACAAAGGCATCGAACCGGGATGCGGGGGAAACATTGATACAAGTAATAAAGAGCATAGCCCCCTCATGAATCCATAAAGTGGAATACATTTGCAGAGAAGACCCTGCGACTCTTGTACACTAACACAGAATACAAGCAAGTGTTGCTTTTGCTGGCATGCCATATACCAAGTATTCTTGCTGTTACTGAGAGCAACAGTATGCACAACCTCTCAATCCCGATGAACGTAGCCAACACTAATGGCAGACTGCACAAAACATGTCAACACCCTTAACTGGCAAATACAATTGTCAGTGGTTTTAGCTGGTAAACACTAACCAGTTTATTTAATAACCTTACCAAACCTATGCATACTTCTGATAAATGTTATCCTTGCTAGATTCTACTTTCTCCATTTTTTTCCCAATCGGTGCGTCTTTTAGGTACTGAACACACTCTAATAGACATTCTCAAATTGTCCATAGTTGGGGAACTTCGAATGGAAGGCTAGATGGCTGCACCGCTCAAGTGGTGTGTTCCGTAAACCAGTTAGTAACTTAGTAGTCTAGATAGCACACACACAATTCAAACAGCTCACACAGCAGCATAGTATAATACTGGAGGTAATCTGCTGTGGATACTGAAATAATGATTAATGAAACTTTCATGTGTGCTAGCAAGCCTAGGCAGTAGTGAATATGGTGAATGTAGGAATATTACAAAGTACATGTTTTGGTTATAAATGATATTTGGAAGGGAGCCATGAAGACAGATTATGATTGTCCCCACCACAGGAATTGCTGGACCAGTATACTTGTAATCACTGTACTGATCTTGGGTAATAGTAAAGGTTACCAAATCATTTTGGTTTTGTCTCACTTCAGTCAATCTGTCCACTTTTGAATTAGCGTATTTTTGGGAAAAGATAGAAGAGACCTTTTTGACAAATAGTTTTCTGCTTTTCTAATGGAGCACATTGTACGTTTATTTCAAATGCCGTGACAGTACTACCTTCTGTTGTCAGTTCAAAGACAACATGAAGGTGAAGACCCACCACCACTGAAGATGACACTTTCAGTGCCTGGCTCGTTTTTTTGTTGTCTAGCGGATGTTGTACACTATCACCCTATCTTAAGGTTGATCTAAGAGAAATACTAACTTCTGTGATATAGTAAATACATAATACAGATGCGAGTAAGGGTATAAGCATATGTTCCTCCCTTCAGTTGGTCTATTTTATTCATTAGGTTAATTCCTTTTTTTTTTTATGACACAATACAGTAGTCCAGGTAGAGTTGAGTGACGGTAGGTATTTTATTTCCATTTATCACTTTTTAAAACCATTCCACTCTTTTTTTTATCATGTTTAATGGCAGGTTGTTAAGTAAAGAAGGGGACAGCCGACACGTGTTTCGCCCTATGTGGCAGATTGAGCCAGCGCTTTCTCAATCTGCCACAGAGTGGATCGATAAACCTGCCGTTTTTGCTAAAGTCCAGTGTCAGTCATGTAGGAGTTAGGATGACCCATCTTCATGCAGATGCTGTTTATCGCACCTGGTAAATAACAATACCATAGGGTTAGTTATTTATCAGGTGCAATAAATAGCCCCTATTACGAGTTTCTGGGGAATTACATGCAGATTTTGGTGTTTAACGTACCAAAATCCACATGATATGGTAAATACCATATGCTTTTCCCTGTTAAATTTTGGCAGGGTTGGCCTGCCGCAATGTAGCGAATGTTGAGGTGTTTAACACACCTGATAATTATTGAATGCGTTAAATAAAACCAAACTGGTAATTCCGGCCCTTGCGCAAACGGGGGTTTGTCCATGGGTTCGAATTTGACGAGCAACTCATAATCAGGGCCATAGCATCTTATTTTCTTTTCCAAACAGAATCCTGATTCTTAATAGATTGATTTCTTTCTGGGTGGAATATTGCAATGCTATCTACCTGGATCTGTCACAGATTACAGTTGATACAGAATATGACTGCTAGAATAATGTTTAGTCTCTCTAGATGTCATCACTTAACATCTGCCCTGGCCATACTGCACTCGTTGCACATCCAGCAGTAAATCATATTTATGTTTATGAGCCTTGTGCATTAATCAGACACGTGTGACTCTCAAATCCCTTTAAATGGTATCATCAATTGCATTGCCACCATTCAGCTGAATGTCCTCGAAATCAAAAAGGTGAGAGTGGGAAATAGGGCTTTCTCAGTTGCAGCCAATGTAATTGCATCTCCCTGGTGTTACCCCAAGAACAAAATCTTTTAAAACTCATGATAGGTTTAAAACCTGGCTTTAATCAATTGGTATTTTGTAAACTCTTTTTCATCTGTATCAGTTTCATTAAGACCATCAGTGCCTTTTAAACTTCCGGGTGTTTGATAACACCATGCAAAACGCGAAACTAATCTAAGCTTCTAATGCACTTCTGGCTTTGCAAAGTGTTATGCGTTATGTGGTCTGTTCTTCTGTCTAGAGCACAAGTCTGTGTCCTTACCTCTGTCTAATGTAGATAATTTTACAGGCGTTATTGAAGTTGCCTTTTTCTCTGCCTCTCCTTAAAAGACATCATCCTTTTTATCATTTCTTCTCCTCATTTTTGTAGGTTGGTCTCTCTGTCAGTCTGCATCTGTGTGTCCCTGCGTCTTCTACTTCTGTTGACATGGGCTTTAAGTATGCTTTTACTATAAAGTGTTTACCCGCCATTAGAAAGAAATAGTCTTAGAAGTGTGTAACAGCTGGTTGTTTCTGCTTATTCCTGTACAAAGATAGTCTTACAAGGGCGTGAAACCTATAAACATCTACTAATTGGGTATAAAAATATTCTTATAGGATTATATATTTCTGTAGCTGGTATTTGTATAGCATAGTCTTAGCCAAAAGGCAGCAGAGCATTAGACAGGGTCAAAGAACAAGATACTGTCAACAAGTGATTGGAGGGGTAGCTGGGTTCTAAGAGTGGAAGGGGACTGTTGCCATACTGTCATCGAATGTTCTTTAAAGAGGTGCATCTTTGACCTCTCATGAATTGGAGCAGGGTTTGGGTGGTCATGTTGGAAAATCGGATGTTGTTCCAAATCCTAGGTACATAAATGTAGTAGCCCTGTTGCCTTGTTTGTAAATTTCATCTGATATCACTGTCCTGCTTTCACAATAGAATGGATCAGCAAATTATGTGAAAGACTTGTGATTTTTTCAGTAGCAAACCTGTCCACCATGTTATCCCTGTCCATCTTTGTCCCCTCAGCAGTCCCTCTACCTCCTCTTGCCCACCCCTTTGCCTTCACTTGTCTGTCCATCTGTCTTCACTTGCCCTTCCCCCCCCCTTACCTTACCCGTTCATCTGTCCTTATCTCCCTCTCTGCCTCCCTTATCTGTCTCTCTGCCTTCTCCCTACTTCCCCTATTCCCTCTCTGTGCCGCCCCCTTTCCATCTCTTTGAATATTTAGGTCTGTCTCTCACCTACTGCTTGCCGCTCTTCTAAAAATCCTTGCCTGTTCCTCATGTTGGTCCTTTTCGCCTGTCCATGTCGCACCCTCTTTTCTATGCTCTTACTCCTGGCTCCATCTCCGTTTCCCCATATGTTTGCTCTTCTTGTACATATCTCTGCCTTCTCCTCTCTATCGCTCCCTTCTTTCCCTTGCCTGTGTCTGTCCCTCTCATCGTTGGCCTCCTCCTGCTTGTCCATGACCCTCATTTTTGTTGGTCCATGTTTTCTCTCCCTAGCACCCATTTTCTATCACTCTCCCTCTCTTCTTCCACCTTTCTTCCCAGATGTCTTTCTTGCCTTTATCATTAGTCGCTCTCCCGTACCCCAGTTGTCTGTCCCTCCATGTCCATGATATGTCTCTCTGCCACACTTGGTGTCTGTTTGTCCTTTTCAGAAATGTTGTAATGCATTTCCAAAGTGGGAAATTGCCCAGCTCCCCCAGCTTTAAAGGGGCCCTCTGGAAAGGTGATCTCTTGCTAATATATCACCTCTATTTCTCTAGCTCAATCTCTCACCCTCCTTAGTGTATTTATAAGGATTTTTGGGGTCCCCGGAAAGACATTAATCAACTGTTTTTGTGTGATTCTGTTTCTGAAAGATTAACATTGTTTAATATTTGGGGGCATTTTCTTAGTTTCAATTAGCACAACATGGGTAATAAAAGTTCAAAATTGTTCCTTACAAGGTGGCCTAAAACATGTCTTGCACAGGGCCACAAAGATGCGTATTATGGCATTAATCCCTCTGCTTCTCACACACTCTCTCTGTAACTTTGTCTGTTCTCCTCCCTTTGTTTCGTCAATAGAATTTAGTTTCCAATTTAGTGAAAACCTGTGTCAGGGGTGGTAACTAGGGTGGTTCTGTGCCAAAATGACAATTTTAGCTTTTCATTGCATTCTCCCTCCCCTATGAAAAAGAGAGAGAGAAACTTTATTTAAAACCATGTAAAATAATGTTAATTTTTCCCAGTGCACAATGTTTTTATACGGTGGTTCCTAAACACAACACATAACTATTGTTGAGCTGTAATTCTTAGCTTTGTTAAACACAATCTCCGTGCATGTCTTTAACAAGGGTCCCCACCAGGGTGATAAAATGTGTGTTAGCACCCGTGTCTGCATGATGAAATCCGAAAGGCACCATGCTTGGGATGGCGGCAGCTTAAACAAGCAATGGCAAAGCAAATAGGTCTAGCCTATATCGGAGCTTTTGGCTTTGACAATGTGTTTTAGCCATTTTTTAGACCAGTGTGGCTGCTGTTCAGCATGGCTAACAGTCGGCGCCACGGAGTGTCATAAAGTGGAGTAGGGGGAGTAGAGTAGAGTATAGTACAGTAGAGTTGAGTTGAGGTGAGTAGAGTTCAGTGGTCCAGTGGCGGAGAGTGTCATAGAGTGCAGTCTCGGAGAGGGAGTGGCGTAGAGTGGCGGGGGATGGAGTGGGGTAGAATAGGGTGGATTGGATTGGTTTGAGGTAGAGTGGGGTGGACTGGAATTGAATGGGGTGGAATGGGGTGGACTGGAGTGGAATGGGGTGGACTGGAGTAGAGTGGAGTAGATGGGCATGGATTGGATTGGCGTGGTTTGGAGTAGGGTGGGTAGAGTGGCGTGGATAGGATTGAGGTGAAATGGGGTGGACTGTATTGGAGTGGGGTGGATTGTATTGGGGCACAATGGAGTGGGGCACACTAGAGTTGGGCACACTGGAGTGGGGTGGATATGTGTGGATAGGATTGGGCTGGATTAGACTGGGTGGATTGGATTGAATAGGGTGGATTATTTGAAGTGGGTGGATTGGAGTGGGTTGGGGTGGATCTGAGTGAGGTGTGGTAGATTGGACTGGTGTGGTTTGGGATAGATTAGGGTGGATTGAGGTGGAGTGGGTGGATTGAGGTGGGGTGGATTGAGGTGGGGTGGATTGAGGTGGGGTGGATTGGAGTGGGGTGGATTGGGGTGGATTGGAGTGGGGTGGATTGGAGTGGGGTGATTGGATTGGAGTGGGTGGGGTGGATTGGAGTGGAATTGGATTGGAGTGGGTGGATTGGAATGGGATTGGAGTGGGGTGGGGCGGGAGTGGGGTGGATTGGAGTGGGGTGGATTGGAGTGGGGTGGATTGGGGTGGGGTGGAGTGGAGTGGGGTGGGGTGGATTGGGGTGGATTGGAGTGGAGTGGGGTGGGGTGGATTGGAGTGGGGTGGATTGGGTTGGATTGGAGTGGGGTGGGTTGGAGTGGGGTGGATTGGGGTGGGGTGGATTGGATTGGAGTGGGGTGGATTGGATTGAATTGGAGTGGGGTGGATTGGAGTGGGGCGATTGGATTGGAGTGGAATTGGATTGGAGTGGGTGGATTGGAATGGATTGGAGTGGGGTGGATTGGAGTGGGTGGATTGGAATGGATTGGAGTGGGGTGGATTGGAGTGGGGTGGATTGGAGTGGGGTGGGGTGGAGTGGGGTGGGGTGGATTGGAGTGGGGTGGGGTGGATTGGAGTGGGGTGGATTGGATTGGAGTGGGGTGGATTGGAGTGGGGTGGATTGGAGTGGGGTGGATTGGAGGGTGGGGTAGTTCGATTGAAGTGGGGTGGATTGGGTTGGATTGGAGTGGGGTGATTGGAGTGGGGTGGGATGGATTGGGGTGGATTGGAGTGGGGTTGATTGGATTGGGGTGGAGTGGCATTTTCTTAGTTTCAATTAGCACAACATGGGTAATAAAAGTTCAAAATTGTTCCTTACAAGGTGGCCTAAAACATGTCTTGCACAGGGCCACAAAGATGCGTATTATGGCATTAATCCCTCTGCTTCTCACACACTCTCTCTGTAACTTTGTCTGTTCTCCTCCCTTTGTTTCGTCAATAGAATTTAGTTTCCAATTTAGTGAAAACATGTGTCAGGGGTGGTAACTAGGGTGGTTCTGTGCCAAAATGACAATTTTAGCTTTTCATTGCATTCTCCCTCCCCCTATGAAAAAAGAGAGAGAGAAACTTTATTTAAAACCATGTAAAATAATGTTAATTTTTCCCAGTACACAATGTTTTTATACGGTGGTTCCTAAACACAACACATAACTATTGTTGAGCTGTAATTCTTAGCTTTGTTAAACACAATCTCCGTGCATGTCTTTAACAAGGGTCCCCACGAGGGTGATAAAATGTGTGTTAGCACCCGTGTCTGCATGATGAAATCCGAAAGGCACCATGCTTGGGATGGCGGCAGCTTAAACAAGCAATGGCAAAGCAAATAGGTCTAGCCTATATCGGAGCTTTTGGCTTTGACAATGTGTTTTAGCCATTTTTTAGACCAGTGTGGCTGCTGTTCAGCATGGCTAACAGTCGGCGCCATGGAGTGTCATAAAGTGGAGTAGGGGGAGTAGAGTAGAGTATAGTACAGTAGAGTTGAGTTGAGTAGAGTTCAGTGGTCCAGTGGCGGAGAGTGTCATAGAGTGCAGTCTCGGAGAGGGAGTGGCGTAGAGTGGCGGGGGATGGAGTGGGGTAGAATAGGGTGGATTGGATTGGTTTGAGGTAGAGTGGGGTGGACTGGAATTGAATGGGGTGGAATGGGGTGGACTGGAGTGGAATGGGGTGGACTGGAGTAGAGTGGAGTAGATGGGCATGGATTGGATTGGCGTGGTTTGGAGTAGGGTGGGTAGAGTGGCGTGGATAGGATTGAGGTGAAATGGGGTGGGGTGGATTGGAGTGGGGCACAATGGAGTGGGGCACACTGGAGTTGGGCACACTGGAGTGGGGTGGATATGTGTGGATAGGATTGGGCTGGATTAGACTGGGTGGATTGGATTGAATAGGGTGGATTATTTGAAGTGGGTGGATTGGAGTGGGTTGGGGTGGATCTAAGTGAGGTGTGGTAGATTGGACTGGTGTGGTTTGGGATAGATTAGGGTGGATTGAGGTGGAGTGGGTGGATTGAGGTGGAGTGGGGTGGATTGAGGTGGATTGGAGTGGGGTGGATTGGAGTGGGGTGGATTGGAGTGGGGTGGATTGGAGTGGGGTGGATTGGAGTGGGGTGGATTGGATTGAGGTGGAGTGGGGTGGATTGAGGTGGAGTGGGGTGGATTGAGGTGGAGTGGGGTGGATTGAGGTGGAGTGGGGTGGATTGAGGTGGAGTGGGGTGGATTGAGGTGGAGTGGGGTGGATTGAGGTGGGGTGGTGTGGATTGAGGTGGAGTGGGGTTGATTAAGGTGGAATTGGATTGGGGTGGAATTGGAGTGGGGTGGATTGGATTGGGTTGGATTGGGGTGGAGTGGAGTGGAGTGGATTGGAGTGGGGTGGATTGGGGTCGAGTGGATTGGATTGGATTGGGGTGGATTGGAGTGGAGTGGAGTGGGGTGGATTGGAGTGGGGTGGATTGGATTGGATTGGAGTGGGGTGGATTGGGTTGGATTGGGGTGGGTTGGAGTGGGGTGGAGTGGAGTGGGGTGGATTGGAGTGGGGTGGATTGAATTGGAGTGGGGTGGATTGGAGTGGGGTGATTGGATTGGAGTGGGGTGGATTGGAGTGGGGTGATTGGATTGGAGTGGGTGGGGTGGATTGGAGTGGGTGGATTGGAATGGAATTGGATTGGGGTGGGGTGGAGTGGGGTGGAGTGGGGTGGATTGGAGTGGGGTGGATTGGGGTGGGGTGGATTGTATTGGGGTGGATTGGATTGGGGTGGATTGGATTGGGGTGGATTGGATTGGGGGGATTGGAGTGGGGTGGATTGGAGGGTGGGGTGGATTGGAGGGTGGGGTGGATTGGAGGGTGGGGTGGATTGGATTGAAGTGGGGTGGATTGGGTTGCATTGGAGTGGGGTGGATTGGAGTGGGGTGGGGTGGATTGGGGTGGAGTGGAGTGGGGTGGATTGGGTTGGATTGGAGTGGGGTGGGGTGGATTGGGTTGAATTGGACTGGGGTGGATTGGAGTGGGGTGGGGTGGATTGGAGTGGGGTGGGGTAGATTGGAGTGGGGTGGGGTAGATTGGAGTGGGGTGGAGTGGGGTGGATTGGAGTGGGGTGGATTGGGGTGGGGTGGATTGGATTGAGGTGGATTGGAGTGGGGTGGATTGGGTTGGATTGGGTTGGATTGGAGTGGGGTGGATTGGGGTGGATTGGATTGGAGTGGGGTGGATTGGAGTGGGGTGGATTGGAGTGGGGTGGATTGGAGTGGGGTGGATTGGAGTGGGGTGGATTGGAGTGGGGTGGATTGGAGTGGGGTGGATTGGAGTGGGGTGGATTGGAGTGGGGTGGATTGGAGTGGGGTGGATTGGAGTGGGGTGGATTGGAGTGGGGTGGATTGGAGTGGGGTGGATTGGAGTGGGGTGGATTGGATTGGATTAAAGTGGATTGGATTGGAGTGGGGTGGATTGGAGTGGGTGGGGTGGATTGGAGTGGGTGGATTGGAATGGAATTGGATTGGGGTGGGGTGGAGTGGGGTGGATTGGAGTGGGGTGGATTGGAGTGGGGTGGATTGTATTGGGGTGGATTGGATTGGATTGGGGTGGATTGGGGTGGATTGGATTGGGGGGGATTGGAGTGGGGTGGATTGGAGGGTGGGGTGGATTGGAGGGTGGGGTGGATTGGATTGAAGTGGGGTGGATTGGGTTGCATTGGAGTGGGGTGGATTGGAGTGGGGTGGGGTGGATTGGATTGGGGTGGAGTGGAGTGGGGTGGATTGGGTTGGATTGGAGTGGGGTGGGGTGGATTGGATTGAATTGGAATGGGGTGGCTTGGATTGGCGTGGGGTGGATTGGAGTGGGGTGGGGTAGATTGGAGTGGGGTGGGGTGGGGTGGAGTGGGGTGGATTGGAGTGGGGTGGATTGGAGTGGGGTGGATTGGGGTGGGGTGGAGTGGGGTGGATTGGGGTGGGGTGGATTGGATTGAGGTGGATTGGAGGGGGGTGGTTTGGGTTGGATTGGGTTGGATTGGAGTGGGGTGGATTGGATTGGAGTGGGGTGGATTGGAGTGGGGTGGATTGGATTGGAGTGGGGTGGATTGGAGTGGGGTGGATTGGATTGGAGTGGGGTGGATTGGATTGGAGTGGGGTGGATTGGATTGGAGTGGGGTGGATTGGAGTGGGGTGGATTGGAGTGGGGTGGATTGGAGTGGGGTGGATTGGAGTGGGGTGGATTGGAGTGGGGTGGATTGGATTGGGGTGGATTGGATTGGAGTGGGGTGGATTGGATTGGGGTGGATTGGATTGGAGTGGGGTGGATTGGATTGGAGTGGGGTGGATTGGATTGGAGTGGGGTGGATTGGATTGGAGTGGGGTGGATTGGATTGGAGTGGGGTGGATTGGAGTGGGGTGGGGTGGATTGGATTGGAGTGGGGTGGATTGGATTGGAGTGGGGTGGATTGGACTGGGGTGGATTGGAGTGGGGTGGATTGGAGTGGGGTGGATTGGAGTGGGGTGGATTGGAGTGGGGTGGATTGGATTGGATTAAAGTGGATTGGATTGGAGTGGGGTGGATTGGATTGGATTAAAGTGGATTGGATTAAAGTGGATTGGATTGGATTAAAGTGGATTGGATTGGATTAAAGTGGATTGGATTGGATTAAAGTGGGGTGGATTGGATTAAAGTGGGGTGGATTGGATTAAAGTGGGGTGGATTGGATTAAAGTGGGGTGGATTGGATTAAAGTGGGGTGGATTGGATTAAAGTGGGGTGGATTGGATTGGATTAAAGTGGGGTGGATTGGATTGGATTAAAGTGGGGTGAATTGGATTGGATTAAAGTGGGGTGGATTGGATTGGATTGGAGTGGGGTGGATTGGATTGGATTGAATTGGAGTGGGGTGGATTGGATTGGATTGGATTGGAGTGGGGTGGATTGGTTTGGATTGGATTAGAGTAGGGTGGATTGGTTTGGATTGGATTAGAGTAGGGTGGATTGGATTGGGGTGGATTGGAGTGGGGTGGATTGGATTGGATTGGAGTGGGATGGATTGGAGTGGGGTGGATTGGATTGGAGTGGGGTGGATTGGAGTGGGGTGGATTGGATTGGATTAAAGTGGATTGGATTGGAGTGGGGTGGATTGGATTGGATTAAAGTGGATTGGATTGGATTAAAGTGGATTGGATTGGATTAAAGTGGATTGGATTGGATTAAAGTGGATTGGATTGGATTAAAGTGGGGTGGATTGGATTAAAGTGGGGTGGATTGGATTAAAGTGGGGTGGATTGGATTAAAGTGGGGTGGATTGGATTAAAGTGGGGTGGATTGGATTAAAGTGGGGTGGATTGGATTGGATTAAAGTGGGGTGGATTGGATTGGATTAAAGTGGGGTGAATTGGATTGGATTAAAGTGGGGTGGATTGGATTGGATTGGAGTGGGGTGGATTGGATTGGATTGAATTGGAGTGGGGTGGATTGGATTGGATTGGATTGGAGTGGGGTGGATTGGTTTGGATTGGATTAGAGTAGGGTGGATTGGTTTGGATTGGATTAGAGTAGGGTGGATTGGATTGGGGTGGATTGGAGTGGGGTGGATTGGATTGGATTAGAGTGGGATGGATTGGAGTGGGGTGGATTGGATTGGAGTGGGGTGGATTGGAGTGGGGTGGATTGGATTGGAGTGGGGTGGATTGGATTGGAGTGGGGTGGATTGGATTGGAGTGGGGTGGATTGGATTGGAGTGGATTGGATTGGATTGGATTGGAGTGGGGTGGATTGGATTGGAGTGGGGTGGATTGGATTGGAGTGGGGTGGATTGGATTGGATTGGAGTGGGGTGGATTGGATTGGATTGGAGTGGGGTGGATTGGATTGGATTGGAGTGGGGTGGATTGGATTGGATTAGAGTAGGGTGGATTGGAGTAGGGTGGATTGGAGTGGGGTGGATTGGAGTGGGGTGGATTGGATTGGATTGGATTGGATTAAAGTGAGGTGGGGTGGATTGGATTGGAGTGGGGTGGATTGGATTGGAGTGGGGTGGATTGGAGTGGGGTGGATTGGAGTGGGGTGGGGTGGATTGGAGTGGGGTGGATTGGATTGGAGTGGGGTGGATTGGATTGGATTGGAGTGGGGTGGATTGGATTGGAGTGGGGTGGATTGGATTGGAGTGGGGTGGATTGGATTGGAGTGGGGTGGATTGGATTGGAGTGGGGTGGATTGGAGTGGGGTGGATTGGATTGGAGTGGGGTGGATTGGATTGGAGTGGGGTGGATTGGATTGGAGTGGGGTGGATTGGATTGGAGTGGGGTGGATTGGATTGGAGTGGGGTGGATTGGATTGGAGTGGGGTGGATTGGATTGGGGTGGATTGGATTGGGGTGGATTGGAGTGGGGTGGATTGGATTGGAGTGGGGTGGATTGGAGTGGGGTGGATTGGAGTGGGGTGGATTGGATTTGGGTGGATTGGATTGGAGTGGGGTGGATTGGATTGGATTGGGGTGGATTGGATTGGGGTGGATTGGATTGGAGTGGGGTGGATTGGATTGGAGTGGGGTGGATTGGATTGGATTGGGGTGGATTGGATTGGAGTGGGGTGGATTGGATTGGAGTGGGGTGGATTGGATTGGAGTGGGGTGGATTGGATTGGAGTGGGGTGGATTGGATTGGAGTGGGGTGGATTGGATTGGAGTGGGGTGGATTGGATTAGAGTAGGGTGGATTGGAGTAGAGTGGATTGGATTGCAGTGGGGTGGATTGGAGTGGGGTGGATTGGAGTGGGGTGGATTGGATTGGGGTGGATTGGATTGGGGTGGATTGGATTGGGGTGGATTGGATTGGGGTGGATTGGATTGGAGTGGGGTGGATTGGAGTGGGGTGGATTGGAGTGGGATGGATTGGAGTGGGGTAAGGTGGATGGGAATGCTGTGGATTGAATTGGAGTGGAGTTGGTTTAATTGCAGTGGGATGGACTGGACTGGATTGGAGTAGGGTGGACTGGATTGGGGTGGACTGGATTGGAGTGGGGTGGACTGGATTGGAGTGGGGTGGACTGGAGTGGACTGGATTGGAGTGGACTGGATTGGAGTGGACTGGAGTGGGGTGGACTGGAGTGGACTGGAGTGGGGTGGACTGGAGTGGGGTGGACTGGAGTGGGGTGGACTGGAGTGGGGTGGACTGGAGTGGGGTGGACTGGAGTGGGGTGGACTGGAGTGGGGTGGACTGGAGTGGGTTGGAGTGGGGTGGACTGGAGTGGGTTGGAGTGGGGTGGATTGGAGTGAGTCGGGTGGATTGGAGTGAGTCGGGTGGAGTGAGTGAGTGGGTGGAGTGAGTGGGTGGGTGGATTGGTGTGAGTGGGTGGATTGGAGTGAGTGAGTGGGTGGGTGGAGTGAGTGGGTGGGTGGATTGGAGTGAGTGAGTGGGTGGGTGGATTGGAGTGAGTGAGTGGGTGGGTGGATTGGAGTGTGAGTGAGTGGGTGGGTGGATTGGAGTGAGTGAGTGGGTGGGTGGGTGGATTGGAGTGAGTGAGTGGGTGGGTGGATTGGAGTGAGTGAGTGGGTGGGTGGATTGGAGTGAGTGAGTGGGTGGGTGGATTGGAGTGAGTGGGTGGGTGGATTGGAGTGAGTGAGTGGGTGATTGGAGTGAGTGAGTGGGTGGATTGGAGTGAGAGAGTGGGTGGATTGGAGTGAGAGAGTGGGTGGATGTGAGTGAGTAGGTGGATGTGAGTGAGTGGGTGGATGTGAGTGAGTGAGTGGGTGGATGTGAGTAAGTGAGTGGGTGGATGTGAGTGAGTGAGTAGGTGGATGTGAGTGAGTGGGTGGATGTGAGTGAGTGGGTGGGTGGATGTGAGTGAGTGGGTGGATTGGAGGTGGGTGGATTAGATTGGAGTGGGGAGGATTGGCAGGGCTGGATTGGATTAGAGTGGGATGGGTTGTGGTGGATTGGATTGGAGTGGGGCAGATTGGGGTGGAATGGATTGAAGTGGAGACAGATTGGGGTGGATTGGAGTGGGGTGGGTGAATTGGTGTGGATTGGATTAGAGTTGGGTTGATTGGATTAGGGTGGGTTTGATTGGGGTGGATTGGATTGGAGTGGGGTAGATTGGATTGGAGCGTGGCGGGTTGGATTGGGTGGATTGGATTGGAGTTGGGTGGATTGTGGTGAATTGGATTGGAGTGGATTTGATTGAGGTGAGTGGTTTGGATTGGATTGGGGTGGATTGGTTTGTGCTGGATTGTAGTGGGATAGATTAGAGTGGGATGATTTAAGGAGTGGGACGGATTGTAGGGGATTGGATTGGAATGGGGTGAAGTGGATTGGAGGGGGGTAGATTGGATTGGATTGGGGTGGACTGTATTTGGGTGTATTGGACTGGGGTGGGATTAATTGGAGTCGATTAAATAGTAGGGCAGATTAGTTTGGAGTGGGGCGAATTGGATTGGAGTGGCGCAGATTGGATTAGAATGAGTGGATTAGAGTCGGGTGAATTGGAGTGGAGTGGGGGTGCATTGGAGTGGGGTAGATTATGGGGTGGACTGGACTGGAGTGGGGTGGTTTGGATTGGTGTGAGATGGATTGGATTGGATTAGAGGGGTGGATTGGGATGTATTGCACAATTGTGGTAAGGAATAATTTTGAAAATTACATATATGAAAGAAACAATGTCGCTTTGCGGTATTTAGAACAAGATAATCATCATCTTTTAAGAACAGCGCCCATGAGCAAAAACAAAACAAAACATGAGTCTGCAACGTGAGATAAAAATACTTGGCAAAATGAAAGAAAGTTACCTAGGTAAAATAAAACTTTGCAACTTTGTTTGTCCTGCTGGGCACTTTTTTGCCAGTAACACTGATCTTCAAAAATAATTTGTGGACTGACCTTGAAAATGCCGATTTAGCTATGTGGCTTGCCAATAATGCTCGCATGCAACTAAAGCGTGTTCCCTTTTCCTGAACCCTGGATTAAGTACAGCTCTGTTCCCATTATCTGCATTATACATGTGTTAACACTCTTGATTCTGCTGCCTTCTGTTTGCATGCACAAGAAGCTTAAAAAACACAAAATAGTACCTCAATCATGTTGGGAGCAGCAGACAGGCATTGATTAAGTTGAATCAATCAGTGCTTAGTCCTTGCTCCATGGAAAGAAACGTAAATGATGTTCGGCCTGTAGTGACCAATTAGGAGGCTGTAAAGAAGAATGCCACGCAAGCCAACAAATGGTAAGCAACGGGCGGGAACAAGCCCTTTTTGTAATCAATAGTGTCTCACAGCTGAGACACATGCGCTTGTGCATGCTATCGCAGGCTTGACCCTAAAAACTGTAGTCAGTGAAACTGTGCCATGTTATGGGGTGAACTGGATCTGCCTTGAAACTACATGTGATTAATAACCTTACAAAACACCAGGAAACCAAACCTAGACAGGAATACTAGAGATGGAGTACTAGGGAAACCGTTGGCCTCCAAGAAACAAAGTTCTCTTGCTTTGAGGTCACTCACCCTGCAATCTCAGCCCTGCTTCCCCTTCACCGACTTGCTGCTCTTGGGAAGTCTGATGCCCGTTAAAAGTTTGAAATGCTGGAAATTGTTCAACATTTTTAGTAAGCTTCATATTAGTTCTCAGGTTGCACATAGCAATTCTGAACTGGCCTTGATGGAACACAAGTGAAGTTTTTAAAAAATGAGACTGATGTATCTCTTAATAGCGCGTGGCTCCACATACAGTGCTGACGGGTGTTCCAGATCCCCTTTAATAGTGTAGTGGCGCCAAACCCCATCTTAAGTGAACTGCTGTCACTCTTCGAATCCCGTCCTCCGTGTGTTGCTTATTTGCAGCGTATTGTGCAAGTATACAGTAGAGCTTACTGTGCTTTGCCCTCCCTCTGGCTTTGGTTGAGCTGCCAAGAAAAACCTAGAAATGCTGACCTGTGCTCGCTAAAGATGTGCATGAATTCTGTTTTGTTCGTACTTGATGCCAAAGTGGATAAAAAGGCTTATCGTTCAGAAAACATAACTGGTGATGACATAAAGCAGTGCAGGGATGTGAATAACAGGTAAAAAGGTGAGTAGCTGTTAAAACTCGTTCTGTTTAAGTTCTCTGCAGCATTCCATTATTTCTATCCTTTCAGCACTGACAGACAAATATATATATATATATATCAGAACCTCTTTTTGAGGGCCACCAGGCAGGGGTTACTGGACCCAACTGTGGTGCTGAGACCTCTTAATCCTGATGTCCAGCCTACTAAGGATACCGCTTGGCTAAGCCAAGTACTCCTTCTGCTCTTAACTCTCAGTGGTAGCTGTGGTCGAACAATCAAATCTCCATCAGGGGTGATGTAGTCTACAGGTCAGTGAACATGACTCATAACTCAAAGTACAAACAATACGAACAATAAATCTGTTGTATCTTGCCCTTTAAGTGTGATGCACCTGTAAGAATGTTAGATACATCATGAGAACACTGGAGGCCACTTGAGAGGAGGTACAGAGACATTGTGTACCATGGTGTGGTGGCTCTCCGGTGGGTGTTAATAAACACACACACACTTCAACGTTATGGTGTCGGCTCTCTTTATTACTGGCGACGAATTATGAAGATGACACCCACCGAAATAACCCAGCGTGTGAAGCTGATGACAGCAATTATAATATGTTTTGTGACGAGAATTCACCGACAAGAAGGTCAGTTAATTGTACTTTAAAAGAAACCTCTAATGTTGTGAGGCAACGTCCGTCGTTTGTTTGTTCGTCGATACTTTGCCAATGATTAATGGATAAAACAGTGTACATGTTCATGCAATATACATAGGCGGTTAACATCGTGACTGTTAAAGAATACGAGGTGAGCATTGTTTGAACTCACCTTGAGATTGCCCTTGCCTTCATTCCTCATAGAATGCGGAGTGCTCAACAGGACTGTGGAAACGTCACGACGCGAGCGGAGTGTTCACCGAGGTTTGTAGAGACGTCAAGACGCGAGCGGAGTGCGCGCTGACATCACAATACCTCCAATCCAACCAGGAAAAGAAAGAAAAAAGAAACTAGAATGCTCATTAGTGCAGAGAGCATTACTCACGGAGAAATCTCATGCTGTGTGTGACGGAAAAGTTTTCTCTCAAATCGCTTCATGAGCAATCAACGTTGAATCGGTTCCTTAATAGGAGAAGAGGAACAAAACGGCCACAGGAGCAACGGTGAAGTTACTTAATAAAAAAAAGAAAAGAAGGAATATTTTTCAACAAGCTTCTAAAATAATTAAATATTTCTACGGTCGAAAGCTCATTGTAGGATAGTACTTAATCTTACATTCTTCGGTAGAGAACTGCAAGATGGTAATTATTTTAACTAATAATTTTATCTTTTTATGTTGGATTGTTTTTTTACCATTTTTATGTTAATCCATTGTATTAATTTATTCTGTTAGCTTGTTAAGTTGTTTTCATTTTCAGCATGGCTTCTGGTGGAATGAGTCAGCCACCACAATTCTTGTGTGAGCGTGGGGAACCTACTCTTCCATGGAAGAAGTGGAAACCTCTATTCGATTCATATCTAATTGTAATTGAGGGTGAAAATTTTCAGCAGCTAGGAAACAAGCCGTCCTTTTGCACAACCTTGGATTTGAAGGGAGGAACATTTATGATAGTTTAGA
Source organism: Calotriton arnoldi (assembly GCA_963921515.1). NCBI lineage: Eukaryota > Metazoa > Chordata > Amphibia > Caudata > Salamandridae > Calotriton > Calotriton arnoldi. The sequence goes on along the minus strand of CAWUFW010001127.1, from coordinate 2,204,288 downwards.
TCCTGTGCCTATTGGTAGAGGAGTTGGTGAACCTGGAGATGTTTATGAAATGTCGGTGTTACTTCTTCAGACACACTTTGGCGCTCGTATAAATGTTGCAATGGAGAGACATACATTTTTCATGCAGGTACAAGCAAAAGGAGAGAAAGTTGGGAACTACGTAGCAGCACTCAAATCCTTAGCTCACACTTGCGAGTTTGAACAGCCGACTGATTCACTCATACGTGATCAACTAGTCCGCTGCACAAATGACACTAGAATTCAGGAGAAATTACTAGCCAAAAATCCAAACTTAAAAGAAGCTATTAGTATTGTTGAGAGTGTAGAAAATACATTGAGCTGGGTGAAGGAAATGCGAAGTGCCATTACACCCAGTGACCCAGTTGCTGCAGTAAATCTCAATGAGGATGAAAATATGGTTCCAAATTTGCAATCAACAACTATTCAAAAGATCACTGGAAAACAAGAAAAAATGTCTAGTAAAAATGAGAAACCGAAGTGGAATACTTATGCAAGTAGAGATGTAAAGATGAGATGCCCTAAATGTGGCAGTCAAAGTCATGGTCCTAATTATCCAAATTGTTATGCCAAAAATGTTATTTGTAGGAACTGTGGGAAGAAAAGGCATTATGCACGAATGTGCAGGAATGTTAGTCAATTTTATAGATGAGGATGCAAATTACCCTCAACAAATCATCCACCATATAACTGATATGCATAGTGATGTTGTTCAGGACGTGAAAAGTGTAGATTCTGATGTTATAATAATGCCAAAATGTGACATCCATATTGGACGTAGACCTGTTACTGTCCTAGCTGATTCAGGTTCTCCCTACACACTGATAAGTGACAAAATTTGGGATTGTACTTTTGGTAAAGATATCACTGTGTTACCTCCTGATATTAACCCTGTTGGGTATGATGGGCAGAGTATTGATTTGGTTGGCTATTCTATTCAAACCATCTCATTCAAGGGAAGAGAAACTGTTGGAAAAGTTTACATTGCCAAAAGAGGTGACAATCTAATGGGATGGCGCCACCAGAGATTTCTGGGTATCATTTTGAATCCAAACGCTTGTGAACAAGTAATGTTAGTTATGCAACAGAATGAGAATGTCAGTATTATTGAAAATTATGCTACAGTTTTTAGTGACAAACTGGGGTTGCTAAAAGGTTTCAAACATAAAATAATTTTGAAGGCGAAAGCTCAACCAGTAGTTCACAAAGTGAGGAAGGTACCTAATCTCATGTTAGAAAAGTTACAAGAGGAGCTCAACAGACTGCTAGATCTGGGAGTCATCGAAGAGATAGAATCCTCTGAATGGTTGGCTCCGATTGTTTTGGCGCCCAAGGATAATGGTGCAAAGATTAGGATGTGTGTTGACTTGAGGAGTCTTAACAACTGCATCTGGGTGGACAGACAACCCCTGCCTAATATTAATGAAGCCCTTGTTGAATTGTGTGGTGCCTCTGTTTTCAGCGTGATTGATTTATCATCAGCTTATCATCAAGTGTTTCTACATGAAGAATCAAAAGCGTTAACCTCCTTTGTCACACCTCTGGGAGCTTTCATATTTATCAGAATGCCATTTGGGTTAGCCTCAGCCGCTGCTTGTTTCCAGAGGTTGATGAAGGAGGTTTTAGCAGGGATAGACTCAGTCCTGTTTTTCCAAGATGACATACTTGTCTTTGGAAAAGGCATAACTAGTCATGATGTTGTTTTGAACAAAGTTCTGTCAAGACTACAAGAGCGGGGTTTAACACTAAAAAAGGAAAAATGCAAATTCAGATTTAGTTCTGTATCCTATCTTGGCCACGCCATTTCCAGTGAAGGTATCAGCCCCAAAATTGATTTGACAGAAGCGATTTCACAAGCACCCACACCTATCACCAAAGAACAAGTTAAATCGTTTCTTGGTCTCTGAGTACTATTCAAAGTTTATTCAGAATTTTGCGAGTGTTGTACAACCTTTGAGACTTTTACTAAAAAAAGGAGCAGATTTTGTATGGACTGTGGATTGTGTTTCTGCTTTTAACAAAGTTAAGAACATTATTTCATGTATGCCTACTTTGGGACACTTTGATGTGACTAAAAAAACTATCTTAACCACAGATGCAAGTGTGCGTGGTCTTGGTGCTGTCCTTTCGTAGATTGTTGATGGCTACGAAAGAGTGGTAGGTTTTGCTTCGTGATCGCTTAAAGGTGCAGAAGAACGCTATTCAGTCATAGAACGTGAAGCTCTAGCGTGTAGTTGGGGCATTAATCATTTCAGATTTTATCTTTGGGGTCTCCCTTTTCTTGTAAGAACGGATCATAAACCATTGGTCCACATGTTTTCTTGCAGGAATGTTGAAAGCACCACACCTAGGATAAAAAGATGGATTGAAGGTTTGTGGGCGTATAATTTCATTGTAGACTATCTACCTGGTTTAAGAAATGTGCCTGCAGATTTTTGTCCAGAATGCCTTTGGAAAAACCCAGCTACACCAGTCATGAATCTTCTATATCATGGGTCAAGGAGCCGGCCCTTAACAAGTCAGAATGGGAATCTGGTATTGTAAATGATGATTCTAGGAAAATTATAAATGATTTTGTGGTCAATGGTTGGCCTTTATTTTCTGATGTTCCCCAATTTGTGAAAGGGTTTTGGAATGTGCGTGATGAATTATGCATTGTAGGCGAGAATCTCTATAGGGGTGAGAGATTAGTTCCTCCCATCTGTTTGCGAGAGAAAATCATCACTCTTGCTCATGAAGGGCATCTTGGGCGCTGTCTAACCAAGTCCAGAGTTAGAGAATCATACTGGTGGCCTGAAGTGGACCGACAAGTTGAGGTAGTGGTCAGAGACTGTATTCTGTGTGCGAACAATGACAAATCCAAGAAAGTAAGAACAACTTCACTTTCACCAGTGGAGTTACCCGACCAACCATGGACTAAATTAGCTTTAGATATTGTGGGGCCTTTTGATTTATTAGCGCCCAACGAGAGAGTTGTGGTTGTTTTGGTTGATTACACTTCCAAATGGGTTTCTGCTTGTTGCATGGGATCTGTTATCACAAAAAACATTTTTGAATTTCTCGGAGATATATTTGTTTCTGAAGGCATACCTGATGTTATGGTTACTGACAATGGGGTGCAATTTACTTCTTTAGAGATAGAAGAATTTTTTTTAAGATCTCTCCATTACTCACCACCAAGGCCGATGGGCTTGTCGAGAGCATGAATAGACTTGGTAGAGCTAATGCCCAAACTGCTGTTGAATCTAACATGTCTTTAAAAAAGATTTTGCGTGAAAAATTGTGGGCACACAGGAATGCGCCCAACAGTGTCACTGGTGTGACACCCTTTAAGAAACTCAGAGGTAGATTAGCAGGGTCTAAACTCACTCCACTGTGGTTGCAAAGTAAGAAGGATATAGAAAATAGTGAGTCTGAACTTAGAGTGATGAGATACCAGGAAATGTACAAGAAAAGGTACGATGAAAAAAAAGAGTTAAAAAATGTGTTTGGAATGTGGGAGACATGGTGTTTATTAAGAAAGCTGTATGGGCTCCAAAAGGGGAAACTAAGTATATGGGCCCCAGACGCATTGTCAAAGTCATGAAAAATGTTGTAATGCTAAATGGTGGAGATATTCGGAGCATGTCTCGTCTTTCTAAATGTGAAGGAGTTGTAGACTCTAACAGGAAGGTGTCTCTAAATGATAGAGTTCAACCTGAACAGTTGTGTGCAGAAAGGAGGGTGAGATAATCAACATTGTATCTTAATGATTACATTCTTAAGAAGTGTTTATCAACAATGTATCTAAATCCTATTTCTTGCTGCATGATTACATTTCCGCTGTTATGGTATCAATTCTGTTTTTAAATGCTTAACAATTGTTCCTTGTTCAATTCTTTTTCCTCTTTCTCTCTTCCCCTCTTCTTCATTTTTTTTATTATATCATTAACATTTTGTGAAGGGAAGATGTGTTGTATCTTGCCCTTTAAGTGTGATGCGCCTGTGAGAATGTTAGGTACATCACGAGAACACTGGAGGCCACTTGAGAGGAGATACCGAGACACCGTGTACCATGGTGTGGTGGCTCTCCGGTGGGTGTTAATAAACACACACACACTTCAACGTTATTATGGTGTCGGCTCTCTTTATTAAAATCAATGTCCAGCCAAATACTTGCTTTTCTGAGGAAAAGTAGTATTTTGTTTCTATCCCTACACATGCAAGGAAATGCAACATCTAAATGCAACAACACAATCCCCCTTGAGGTCAGGGCCCTAGTTGTCAGGCAAATCCTCCTTCCTGTAACATGTTTGAGGTTATTCCCCAATCACTAATGGCCTCATCCAGTGAATGCAAACTATTAGGCCCTACTCAAAGGTTCCCTTTGATTCTTAATAATTTTATTGAAAATTGTCTATGGTGCCGCATCACCTTCAGCAGCAAATCCCCGGGGCCCACAGGCCCTAGTTCAAGTCATACCCCCTCCTTCAACATGGTAGTGTTCAGTGTTACAGCGGGTGCCATCAGCGTGGGCACTCGCAAGACCAGGTCAGCGGGTGCCCTCAGCATGGGCACTCGCAAGACCAGGTCCTGCTTGGAGACGTCAGGTTGCTCGCATGCACGTGGCAGCGTCAGGCGGGCACAGTCTCACACTCCCGAGTGGCACGACCGCTCTCTCCAGCGATTGGAGCAGCTTACAGCTCACATCGACATGGTAAGTCAAGTTCTCCCCAGTGGGGGGGAATTCAGTCCTTCGGCTCCCAACTGGAGTGTCATGAGGGTGCGTCGTCCTCCTGGTCCGCATTGGTCAGTCAGAAAAATCTCTTGGTACAGCTAAACCGGCTGGTTGCAGCCTCACTCCCATCCCAGGTGACGGGCAGAAGTCTGTGGTGTTTTGGTCCCAGCAGCCCCTCCTGAACCAGGGGCTTTCTGCTTTACTTTCCGGACACAACATAGACTCCACAGGTGCAATGGCCCACATCATGACAGGCCCTTCTGGCCTACGGGGTCGCCGTTCATGCGTTCACGAGTCCTGGCATGGGGTCACCGCAACGAGGCCATGGTGCTCAGCCCCCTCCTCACAGCCCTTGATACTTGACACAGTCTACAGCGGCCCTCTCCTGGAATATGGGGGTTGCCAAAATCCATCCTGCACACGGGCTACGGCCTATCGGTGCACAGCCAAATCCTCAGACCTCGCACACGGAGTCTTCACAGTAGGGCACCCCACTGGACTTTGCTTCATCCAACGCTCTCCTCTTCCTTACAGGACACCCTGATCTTGGGAAGCAGGCAGGCACTGGTGCTCCAGGGAAGGTGGTCTTGGTTTCCCTCGGTGATGTCCCCTCGCCCAGCAGGGAGACTAGCAGGCCTTGGCCCCAATCCTGGTCACAGACAGAAGTCTTGCAGAGCTTCCCATTCTCACATAGCCAGTCTGGCTGCTTGGCAGATGACAACTTGTTGAGGATTCAACCTCCCCCTTCTTATAGTCCTTTTCCAGACACCAAATGTCTTTGAAATTTTATGTTGGGGTTCTGCTTCTTTTGAAGTGGACACTTCTGCCTTTCTTCTTTCCTCATGAAAGATGTCTGTCACAGCAGGCATGACTCCGAAGCTGATTGACCCACAACATAATTCATGGGAGTGACTAGAGTTTACCCCTGGATGTCAGCCACAGTGATATGTGCATCAAAAGGTTAATGCCAGGTTCCCAGCCCTACTCTTTATCATTCCCTTATCTGCTCCTTCTCCCTTCCTGAGATGTATCCAGTTTCTTTCCTTGTGATCTATCACTGAATCAAAGAGCAACCTCATGAGGTGCAAAGTAAGTCTCATAAGCGTTTGGGCTTGTACGATACCCTTACTCACTTTGTGCCTTGTGGGGCTTTCATGATTTTTTTTTTATTACGGGGTGTACTATGATGCCAGTGTGGCTCTGTATTGCAACCCTGTACCAAGGGAGGCAATATTGGAAGAGGAGGCCCGCCGGGAAAGCTACCCAAAAACATCTCCCTGTTAAAAGTAAGAATTGGAAAAAGGAGTAGTTAAAAGGTAGGCTGGGGGGATGCGATGTAGAGAGTGCAGCCATGTGGGAGTGCTGATGCCTCAGTTTGAGGGTTTCTCTCCTCCCCATCCTTAATCCTGGCCATTCCCTTGTGCAAATCCATCCGCTCGCCCCTACTTCTGATCATGATCTCAGACCCTCTGTGTTTTAGGGACACGCCCTCCTCCATGTTGCTTCGCACTGTGGTGTAACAGGGTAAAAGGTTGGCAAAGTGTACTTTAAACTTCGAAATGGTTCGCTGTTAAACTTGCGGCCAACACACACAATTGGTTCTGAGCCATTTGTGAATTGTGGTCCAAACCCGTTATGAAATGTTGACTTACTGTGCACTATTTTGACAAAATTGGCCTACTTATTGGTGATTGAACCGATGGGCGTGACCTTTCGTTTCCTGTTCTAGAATCTCCAAGCAAGAGGTGCTGCATCTTTGGGGAGTTTGTGTGACATCGATTTTTAATAAAAAATAAAAAAACAACACCGTGACTTACAAACACCAGGAGCGCGGCATGCTGCCGAGCGAAGAATCAAGCGGTTTTGTGGCTTTGCGGTCTACAGCTGCGCGTTTCCGAGCCCTGCCTTCGGGGCCCGTGTATGCTGTTTAATTTGGAAAGAAAACAATGCGTAGTTGTACCTCGAGCGATTAATGGCTGATATTGCTGACAGACAGGAAGCGTGGGTCTGACCCCAAAGGTAAAGGGTAAATGGTATGTTTGGCTGATTACACAGCTAAGTAGACACGGGGTGTGCAGATTCCGTGATCTCTGACCCTTGAAGTGCGTACATAGAAATGATTTGTCCATGCTGTCCGAAGCAATTGTTTCTCTCTCCTTGACACGTGTTTAATAAACACTAAATGGCGGACTCTAGAACCAGGAAATCTCCCCTCAGTGGTCTGCTCTGAATTGCTGCGGCTTGAGGTTAGGTAGTGCAAAGATTGAAAAGAATAACAAAGAAAACGGAAGGAAAAAAAACGAGGAGCCCGCTGTGGTGCCCTCCGTGATCTACTAGCGAATTCCTTGTTTTCTGAACTTGGAGAAGGCAAAATCTTCCATTTTCAAACTGTTTTCCTTCCTCATTATTTCCAGAGCAGAAAGACCTGTTGTTCCTCTGCTGAGGGTTTTTGCACGTAGTTTAGCAGATGAAAGAGATTAAAATGACTCCTGGAAGGGTTTCGTGGGGCATAGATGCATATACAATTTGTGCTAGCCCCAGGTTGCCTGATTCCAGGCCCAATTATCTTTCATTTGTCAAGTTTCAAAGCCTTTTTAACAGAATGGAGTCATTGGTGTTATCCGCTCTGTCCTGACCCTCGAAGAATGACCTGCCTGGGTAAAATGATGGCTCATCAGAAGGAATTTTCACCATTTCAAGGGAGCTAATAATCTTCTGCAACCTTGCTTGGGTTGATCATCCCTCGGAGATCGCAGGACATGCAGGAAGAGGATGTTAAAAAGGTCTTGTAGCGGTAGTGATGCTGTGTACTTGTTTTCCTCACCCTGCAGGGATAAAGTGCCACTACTGTAGGGTTGTGTGAGAATAGGGGGAAGGTATAACTGGGGCTTTTGGAGGACACCTCTCTACAAATTTCTGGTGGAAGCACTCTGCTGTCCTAAGGGACTAAGAACATCTCTCATGACCAGAATCAAGCAAGGGATCTAACAGTAAAGAGGGCATTGATCCTGAAGTGCCTTTGTGGGCTGGATAGGCATACTAGGTGTGGGGCCCTGCTTAGTTCCCAATTTAGAGGGCAGGAGAGGAGTCTGTCTGCCAAGATAGTTCAAGTACTGACTATGATCGCAAGATCGGCCCTCCCCTGGAGTTGTGTCTATGCTACAATCATAGGAAAGTAGGGAAATGGTTCTAAAATCACCAACGGTTCGGCTGGAACCACTCGATTCTGCTCATGAGGGCTGTGTCGCAAGAAATGACGTGATGTAAAAATGGCCTATTGGACAACTTAGCAGGACAAACTACCCGGCTGCTCAAGATACTCCGTCATCTTTGCTGTGAAACTCAGTGGGGACAGTTGTAGGTTTAAGAGGAAGAGCGTGAAGCAGCTCATTAAGTGTGAAAACCCATGTGACAAGCCTAACTTCCCTGAATTCAAATTGAAGTAGAGAAAAGAGCGACCTGAAGCCTGGGTAGGGACCTGTTTACTGCCCTTTTGGTCAAATGAGCCTAGAGAAATGACTGAAAGTAATGTTTGCACCGTTATATCCTGTGGAGGTGGGTGGCTCTTGTTACGAATACATTGAAAACAGATGTTATTTATGAAGAGAAATCCTATGCATGACAACTTTTCCGCTGAGACCTAGCCTATTCCTTTTCATTTGTGAAATATGTCATTTATTAGGGCAACTTCTATTTTAAACTTTTTTGCTCGCTATCAGAATTTCAAGCACTAGCATTCTTCAGGACACTGTGAAACATCTGCTTCTCATAGAGACCTCTTGCCTGTAAAATGTAGAAACTGTGCGTTGAAAGTTTAGCAAAAGCAGCACTAAAAATCCCAGTGATTTCCAAAACCATGTGCTCCTTTATCAGTGCCTCCTCATTACAAGATATACCACAATGAAGAGCGCAATGGTGAAGCCTCTCTGTATTTTTTTAAATTAAGTCTTCATTGAAGCCTGAAAATGCAAATACATAAGAACAAATTCTCATCCATTTTTCCTGACTACGTTGAATGAAGTTAGTCATCCATCATTTCCAGGCTTTCCTAGAACCGAGTAATAGCGTGGATTCTTTTTAGGTCGAGCATTGGAGACCTCTTGTATATACTTTAGTATATACTTATATATTAGTATATACTTATATGTGTATGTACTTTGTGGGCTCTGGAGATCAGCCCTAGGACTTGTCTGCTTCCGCTTAGGGACTTTTTTTCTGTTCAACTGCCTCTATTTAACTGTCTTAATAAAAAAGAACCAGTAGAGGTCAGTAAAATACCAGAATTGCTTTCTACTGAGGGACTTTCTTTTTTTACTTTTCTGGCAACTGCCTCTTTTTAACTTTCTTGATAGAAAACGACCAGCAGAGGTCAGTAAAATACCAGAATCACTTTAGCATTCTCTAGATTCCAGTCCATAGAAATTGTCTTCCACGAGAACCCGTAGACAATAATATTTTTTTCAAATCTTGTATTTTCAGCTATAGGACCACCGAAGGCCCTGATTTTATATTAAAAACTGAGCTTTGGACTATACCATTTCCAGCTGATAGGCAATATTTTCTCCACGTGCTCCCATACCTAGCGTTTCACGCAGTTTGGTGCTTACTTTCCCTCCATTTTAAAGAACAGTAGATGTTTCGGCACCCAAGCTAATGTGCTACATAGCTAAATACATATACGGTCCCAAAGGTGAGACCGATTGCATTGTAAATGCTTGTTTGTCTGATTTTCAACCAGTTGTGTGTGAAGTTTTTATTACACCTCGGTAGTCGGGCTGAGTTACAGCTTTGGTGAAAGCGGCAAAGATTCCAAAATTCGCCCACTTTATTGAGTCCTAATTAAAGCATCTCCAGTCCCCCTCTAATGACTATTTCGTGTCCACGGACAGGGCAGTGGCAGTCTGGACAGAAAATCGTAGTGGCCTGCAGCATTTCTGGTCACCAAGTGGAGTGATACAAAAGAGGGTTGCATGCAATGCTACGTAGTACAGGGGTGTGAATCGGTTGGGCTGTAACTGAGTATTGAGGGCAAGATGTAATACCAGATCAGGGCAGGTAGCCAAGTAGCCTTGCAGGTGGAAGTGAGGGCCTGAGAACTTGCCGGCGTAGGGGTAGGTTACTCAGAGCAGTAAGAAAGAGTGCTGGCAATTGCTGCAGGCCTCACGTTGCCCCAGGTGGTCCCTCATTGCAGAGAACTGTTTTTTTAAAGAAAAAAAAATGTTTGTGAGCTTTCCACAAAGTATTAAAAAAAATGTAAAATAGAAAGTCAGAATACGTCTGAACTTGGCACAAGCTTGCTTTCTTCCAGGAAGAGGCTGAGAAGCTGCTCTGGTTAATGGTTTGGATAGGATTAGGAAACTCCATGAATTGCCACTGTCTACATCATTCAACACTGTCAATCATAATAATGGTATACAAACGAAATAAGTCCTTTAATTATAAACAAAATACAGATCCTTCACCTCGTGAAATTTACACCAACAATAAAAGACAGTTCAGGTTTAAGGGACTTGCAAACAGAAAGTTGCATTGAAAATGCACAGTGGACGACAACCCTAGTCCAGAATCTAAGATCAATATGACTTGCTTTAGTATATATGTTGTATATGTTCTGTTATTCACATGCGGTAAAATATATGTGGGCAGTACCTTCAAATGTCCTAAAGAATCTCAGAGCATTTAAGAGCAGTTAAGATGGGAGGCATGGAATACCCTATTGCAGTTCACATGACTAATATGCGGTGTGAGGAAATCAAACTCTGATTTTAGGTTTCATGTGATTGTCAATGTGGGTGCTGACTCTAGAGAAGGGAATAGAGACGTTCATCTATGGTGTCTGGAAGCAGGTTGGCTCATGAAATTGAAAGCTGTCGAACAGGTTTTGAATATCGACCATGAACTCCAGTTCTTTCTAGGAGATTGATTTAATCCATTATTTGCTGTGACACAACAACCAGGATCTAGTCTAGGTTAACCTGATTTGATGACTTTGTATATTAGTACTGTTCAAACCGTATTCACTTAACCTCAGATCTCTTTGGTTATTCGCTTTTTTTGTACAAGCTTTAATCCTGAGCTCCCATCTACTGGTGATTGAGACCTCCTCCAACATTTTGATGGAATCTGGCGGATTTTATTCTAATTCACGGGATATGGACATATCCATGGGGACATGTATTATTGATAATGTTCTCACACTGTTATTCAGCTGTGGGTTACTCTGGTATCCTTTGATTTATAGGACTTTTACTAGTAATAAGCATATGCACAACTCTCAATATGGCACCATCCACAGTATTCATATTTGATTGATACCTTTATTTTTACTCTTATAGTTTTATTGATTGGGTGGTTCTTTGCTTATGAATATAGGTGCTATGACCAGATATTGATGCAGATTGCTCTAGAGGTACTTCATAATTCGTTTTCACCCATATTTTCATAATGATTCCAGTTAGCAGGCTGTGCTTATGATATATTTTTACTCAGTGGCGTAGCTAGACCTTAGCGTTTACCGCCCGCGGTGGCCTGAATGTAAGAGCTGGGGGGGAGGGGGGAGGTGCTGGCGGATTTCTGCTGCGCCCGCAGGTAAAGGGGGGGCTGACGATTCCCGCGCGTCTGCTGCAGGTACGAGCGGAGGGATGGGGGTGAGGCTGCCGCCCCCAAAACTCGGGTCACCTGGGGCGATCCGCACCCCCTTGCTACACCGCTGTATTTACTCTTCTAATATGGCACCTATCTTTAGTACGTATCAAGAAGGACCCCTTGCTAGTGAGGAAAGGGTACGGGGGGACAGGGAGCCTGATTATGAAGTCCAAAACCCGTGCTCCTATATAGAATTGAAAGTACAAAAAGGGGCTAATGTTCCTGGGAAGGATAGAGTGGGAGGCACACTCTCCATGCCTGGGTCAGAGTACTGAATAGGGACAGTCAGTGGGAATGTTTATGGTGCCCTCACACATCCCCTAGGGGATGTCATGCTTCAACATAGGGTGGTGCTCCTCGTCGGGCCGGCACTGCAATGCCCTACGGGTCCCCCGAAGGATCACTTTGGCGGAGATCTTTTAAGAGACTGCGTATGATGAGTGCGGATGAGGTGGTGTGTAACGTGAAGTGGGGGGGGGGTGAAACGAAGGATTAAAACTGGTAAGGGAGATCCTGCACTATACTTTAATGAGGGGATTGCCCTTCCAGGGATAACAACCTATGGCAGGTGGGTGCTACCTTAGGGTTTGAAAGGAACCCTGGTAGTCAGGGTGCTGAGACTGGATAGGGGAAGTCTCCTACTGTCTCAGGGGAAGGACCTAACTACGGTCACTCCTTCAAAAAAGAGTCGACATGTTTCGTGCCTAAACTGGTCATAGGGATCCGTGGCGCTTCATCAGGACAAAAAAATATATATAAGGTGGACAAACTACCCCACACTGTGTTAGTGCCCCTGGATGCTACCTACTGTGTGTGTATTATTCCGGGTCCGACCTGTAGGAAGGGAAAAGAAGAGATTCAAAATCCGGTAGAGCAGGCAGATATCCTCCAGTGATGTCCCCAAGTCCGGGCCCTATGTATTGGTACCCCAACCATATAGAAAAAGGGCGCAAAGAGAGAATATAAAAATGCAAAAACAATTGCGTATGTAAATCAGAAAGCATAAAAGACACAGGTGAGTACCGCTGTAGAGTGCCCACAAGGTGAGCCGCCACAGTGATGTCCGCAGAGGACGTTGTCACTGTGACTCTGGTACCCACGTTCACCGATTGACTCCCTCCTTAGTGTCAGGGATATGTATCTAGGGCAAGATAATTCAATCAATAGATCGTGAATGTCAAAAACTAGCACAAGTGCTAGTCTGAGTATCTTACAGATTGTATGTAACGTTGGATGTGTGGCTCGAAGCAGGTTGCTGTCGCCAGTGAAATTGCCCCGTATGGTAGGTGTAGATGATCACAGGGGCAATCCTGGCTATGCTCTTGCAGGTCTGAATGTTTCATAGGTTACTGGGAGCCACAATAATGTCTGGCTCACACGCGTATCCCAGTAATAGAACATCCTGCCCCATAAGCGTACTGGGTGGAGGAAGGGATGACCATAATCATCATGGCTATGGTGTCTGATATCATAGACACAGACAGTACAAACACATAAGTATAACACGTTAGAGAGCCAGGTTTCATATGCCCACAAAGTAGGCTGTCACGCAAGCAGACCCCTGGCATCAAACAACATCCCCCCTAATAATGTAGCCCTGTAGGGAGAAAAAGAAGAACAATTCCATCATGACTCTGATGACTGACATTGTAAACACAGACGATAAAAAACAACACATCTAAACATGTAGATGTGCCCCCGAGTATGCGTGCCTCAAAAGTGCTCGTGGTAGATGGCCGACACGTAATTGGTAAACGGTTTCTTTGTAGAAATGACATATGAGGAAAATGAAAGAATAATGCCCCCTGACACCGTGCTTGTAACTCACTCATGTCGTGTCATTCATAATCATGCTGCAGTTTTTAAACACAAAACCGAGTCAGGAATATGGGCTTACCTAAGCTAGGACAAAACTTTGCGTCATCAGGTGACGCAGAGGAGCCGCGTTGAAGCGTGCTACCTGTAAGAGGTAGCAAGTATTAAATGCGAGTTGTCAGTTGTGAAGGAAAGTGGAAAATGACAAAAAAAGTCGGCCGATCAAGGATCGGACCGAGTACTTAAGGTTTCGTAGTGCGGACTTCGTGTCAGCACCTACCTCTCTCCGCGTCCCCGGGATAATGATCCCTGTGGGGACCGGAGCTTGTTTTAACCAGTTCCTGCTGACGGAACACTAGCGCGCCAGACCGCCTGTGTGGCGGTACCGCGCATGACTGGTGGCATGACTGGTGTTCGCGAGTGATCACTCAGTAATACTGCAGTATTATGAAAGTGTGAAAAGGCTCAGTTAAGCATCGGGGTGAGGATGGTTACAAAAAAAGTATTGAAAGCGGCTGTGTGGCCAGTCTGATCCTGGGGAGAGCAGGGCTAACAGGGAAAGCCCAGATCTAGTCCCCTAGTACAGACTCTGAAAAGGTATTAAATAGGGGCTGGGAGGTTGGACTGTTTCCCGGGGGAGTTATGTATTGTAAGGTTGGCAGGGAGAGGACAGACACAGTTCTAAATATATCTTCCCAGGAAAAGGGGGGGTGTTTATTACTCAGATGGTCATGGGAGTGTCAGGCCGCACCTGATGGTGTCATGCCAAGGAAGAGGGCATCATCTCTCTGCCAATGATGCAGACGGGCACTTTGAGTGATGGGGCCGCGACATGGACGTTACTGTCATGATCGGTGTGGAAAGTACCTTTGTACGTGGAGCCATTTGTGGAAGTATAAGCAAGGTTCGCTCTTTGGGTAGGGTATGGGGGCACTAAGGAACCCCGTGTGGCACCTCCCCAAAGAGATCAGTGCTCTAGTAAGTGGCGGCTCCCAATAACCAAGGGGGGTGGGTTTTCTCAACATCCCCGACTAGGTAGTTGAAGGACCGATACTAAGTTAGTCTGGTTATAATGGGAGGGAGATATTTTGCAGGTGGGGAAGTTGGATTAAACCTCTGTCCAGGGGATCTCATCATTGTGCCCCTTCTTGTTTGTCTGGAGGCGAAACACCCACCGCTGTTCCCGTCTGAAGAGAGTGCTGGTGTTCCAAGAAGAATCTTCTTCCAGAACGGTCCATTTTAGGTCTGTGGTGAAATTGTTTGCCTCCTTGTAGTGATTGCTCATTTTGGTCGCACTTCGTCCACATCTGATGGTGCTTCTGTTTTCCCCCATTCTGATCTTCACTGGTCTCGTAGTCATGCCCACGTAGTACATATTGCATGGGCAGGTACTTAGATAAATACAATTTTTCGTGTTGGAGTTAGTGTGCTGCCTTTGAATCCATCTGAAGGTGCCCAGCTGGAGGACGGTAGAGTGGGTAGTGGAGTTGCACGCCGTGCAACTGCCACAGGGGTGGTGTCCTGTTACCCGTGGGAGATTGCAGAGGGTCATCTGTGTATTAGGTCTCTTGACACGTGGTCTGGTGTGTACCAGTTGAACCCTCAGGTTGGACGTTCTCTTGAAAGCAAAGCGTGGGCGCTACAAACTCAGATCACCAGAATTCAAGATCCTTCAATGCCGTAGGATGATGGATCTCACCTTGTTGGAAAGGGGAGTAAAGGAGGTGACACATGTCATCACATCATCTTTGGCGCGTGTGTTCTATTCCAGAAGAGCCTCTCTATTATTGTTCCGTGCCCTCTCCTCTGCCAGTCATATTACTTTCAGTGAATATCTCCTTACCAGGAGATTGTTGCTGAGTTCCTTGGCTTGAGTTCTGTAGCTGGTCAGGTCGCTGCATTTGCGTCGGAGGCGGAGTAACTATCCATAAGGGAGATTCTCCCGGAGGGCCTTGGGATGGTGACTCGAGAATGAGAGGAGGCTATAAAAGTCAGTGCTTTTTAGGTAAGTCTTGGTTTCCAGCTGGCCTTGTTTCAGGCTGATCAGTAAGTCGAGGAATGGAATTTCTGTGTCGGAGACGGAGCTGGTGAACTTGAGATAGGGATTCAAGGTGTTAATCCACTCTGTGATGGTCGCAGCTGTTTCTGTCACCCTTCCAAAATACCAGGATATCGTCAGTGTACCTCTTCCATAGCAGGATGTTGGTCATGAATGGGTTGGTGGCACAAAATATGTGTTTTGCTTCAGTCTGCCACATACAGACAGGCCAGACTAGGGGCAAATGTACTCCCCATTGATGTCCCCTGTACCTGGTGATAGAGCTGGGTCTAGTAAAGGAATAAATTGTTCTTGAGTGCAATAGTCGTGCATTAAATGATGAATTCCGCTGGAGTGGGTGTCGGCAGGTTGGCTCTCCACCACTTCCCGGGTGGCGTCTTGGGGGATGTTAGTATAAAGCGCCTCCACGTCCAACGTCATGAGGAAGTTCATCTCACCTGGATTTTCAATGTTGGCAATCCGGTTCAGTACGTCTTTGGTATCCTTCAGATAGAAAGGGATGGTCTGGACCAGGGGTCGAAGAAAGTGGTTGCAATACTGACTTAGTGGTTCTAAGACAGAACCTATCCCTGAGACGATGGATCTCCCTGGGGGTGGGCGTGTCGCTTTGTGAATCTTGGCTAGTATGTAGAAGTACGGAGTGACTGGTGTTTCATTAACCAAGAAGGCTGCTTCTTTCTTGGATATCCAGCCCTGAATCTCAGCTGAGTGTGCTAGATTCTGGATTCTTCTTTGGAGATTGTTTGTGGGATCTGTGTCCATTTTGGCATAGTAAGCAGTGTTCGCCAACTGTCGCTGGCATTCACGGTCGTAAACTTCTATGTTCATGATGACTGTAGCTCCGCCCTTGTTGGCAGGTTTAATGATGATAATGTCGTCCTGGGTGAGTTTATTGATGGCTGCCTGCAGTCTGGTTGGGAGATTGTTGTAGTTCTTGGTCCTTTTCAATTTGCCCACATCCTTCAAGACAGCTTTTTGAAAGGTGAGTATTTCACTGGGAGTCATGGCTGTGGGTGGTGTGAAGGTGGATTTGGGTCTCAGGCTGTGTCAGTTGGTGTGGCGATAGACTCATGTTGGAAAAAAGAGTGGAGTCTGATTTTCCGGAAAAACTGGTGTAGTTCACTCGAGGGGCGAAAGGAGTCCTTTCGTGGAGTGAGAATGAAGCCCAAGCCAAATTGTAGTGCTTCCATCTCGTCCCGGTCTAGTGTCGTCTTCGCTAGATTAACGATTAGGTTCGTCTGGATGTTTGGCTCCATGTTTTCCGTTGGTTGTCCGTTTCCTGCCATTGAACTTGCTTTTCATTTCCTCTCCTCCTTCCTCTGCCCCTGCCTCTTCCCCGAAAAGGTTGAGGGATAGGGTTCTGAAAGAATGGGGGCTAGGGTTGCTGCCCTGCAAAGCCTGGGTACCACATCGGGTTGCCAGCTGGAAACGGGGGTCCGTGGAAGCCGTACATCTGAGGGGCCGGAAGTAACCCCTGGCGGCCTCTGTTGTTGTGGCGGCTATCTCCGCTCAAGTTGCTGTGTGAAGATTGATGGGACCTGTTGGAAGAGGTAGAGCCATCATCTGAGGACTGGTTGCTCCCTGAGGGTTGGTAATCCTCTTTTGTGTAGGGGTAAATACGTTCCCTGTCGAACTTGTGGATGTCCTTCTGCAGTTTTTGTATCTTCTGCTGCATGGGATAATCTTTATGCTCATTGAGCTTGGTGTTGATCTCTGCCAAGCGGGTCTTGTAGGCTGAGCTGCTGATCTGGTCTTTAGTGCATTTTCAGCAATGTTTATCTTGATTATGAAGGCGTCTGAGAGTTGCTTCGCGGTGCTTATTAGGATAAGCCAGTCCTGCGTGCACTTCCATGCTATCTGGCTCCATTCTTGTCTGAAGATCAAATCCTCAAGAAACAGGCGTGGTGCTGTGTTCACGACGAGGCCATTAGGTGCTGCATTAGCCCTTAGATACTCTGTCATGATAGCCCCATGGAGTGCTATCTTCATATGCTGTTTCTTTAGGGTGGCAATGGAATTCCAATCACCCTAGTTGTTACTAGAAGGAGTGCTGCCATCTTCGTTCCATAAAGATGGGGTTCTCAGTATCTCAGCGACTACATCTTCGTCATAACTCAGCCCAAGATTTGGGTCCATATCTGTGTCTTCTTGTGATCCAAGAGAAGGAGATGAGAGGATGGAAAGAAATGTCCCTCGGCTAAACTGCCCTGCTTACGATGTATCAAGAAGGACCCCTTGTTAGTAAGGAAGGGGTATGGGGGGACAGGGAGCCTGATTATGAGGTCTGAAAGCCTGTGCTCCTATATAGAATTCAAATTACAAAAAGGGGCTAATGTTCCTGGAAAGGATAGAGTGGGAGGTACAGTCTCTCAAAAGGTGGAGAGTGCCTGGGTCAGAGTACTGAATAGGGACAGTCAGTGGGACTGTTTATGGTGCCCTCACACATCCCCTCGGGGATGTCATGCTTCATCATAGGGCGGTGCTCCTCGTCGGGCCGGCGCTGCAATTCCCTACGGGTTCCACGAAGGGTCACTTTGGCGGAGATCTTTTAAGAGGCTGCCGTATGATGAGTGTGGGTGAGGTGGTGTGTAACATGAAGTGGTGGGGTGTGAAACGAAGGATTAAAACTGGTAAGGGAGATCCTGCACTATACTTTAATGAGGGGATTGCCCTTCTAGGGATAAAAACCTATGGCAGGTGGGTGCTACCTTAGGGTTTGAAAGGAAACCTGGTAGTCAGGGTGCTGAGAGACTGGATAGGGGGAAGTCTCCTACTGTCTCAAGGGAGGGACCTAACTACGGTCACTCCTTCAAAAAAGAGACAACATGTTTCGCGCCTAAACTGGTTATAGGGATCTGTGGCGCTTCATCAGGAGACAAAAAAATATATATAAGGTGGACAAACTACCTATCTTTAGTAACCTGACTTCAAAGATACTTGCACTCATTCATAACATATTATTGGTAAGGTTTTTCTACATTATCGCCTTTTTGCTTATGTTTTAGTTTTCCTTTTCCAGATATTGTTGGGAGGTATTTTAATATTACTGAATAGTGGCAATGTTAAACTTGTTTACACACGAGTGTACAAGATCGCTCTCACGCACTGCAATGCACGGTAACACTCTGGGGTATGGGAAATTTCCCTTCCAACATTGCGCCCATACAGAATATCCATGGTTTACGGATTCTTTCACTAATTTATGACACATTATTGGTTTAGTCTCTTTACTTTTGCTTTTAATGATTTTGCATATATATGACATTTTTTAATTCTGGTTTATTACTTTAAGTTATTGGATAATGATTTAAGTTCGCTTTTATGTGAGTATACAAGATGGCGCACCCGGATTGTAGCATTGAGTCCACATTGATAGTCCCTCTTTGAACATTAGTATATATTATGTGCTCCAAGATGGCGCCCGTGTAGTATGCCGCACACTCGTGGTCCTACGAATAGCTCCTTTTTTATTATGGAGTGAGGCGGGTATAAGTAGACTTGTCTTTTTAAACGTTTTTGATAAATCGCTAATTATTATGAAGAATATGGTTACATAGTGGCATTTTATTGTTTTATTTTTAGCGATATGAAGCTGATCAGCCTCTTTTCCATAAAATTACCTGAGATTAAGATTCTGTCGTTTGTTTCTGGTAAGCAATTCTTGGAAGAAATATATACATTTTGAAGGAATATAATAGTTATTTGAATGAACGCACCAATCGGAATAATTAATCCATTGAGGATGGTTACGACCTGTTACTGATTGTCTAAGTACCATGACTTAGGTAGTTGGATCATGTGTATATGTGGAATTGCAACCAATTTATTTTTGATGTATTAAGTGGTTTGTATAGCTCCACTCCAGATATTTCACGACACCTCGTCAAAATTCAACCAGAATTATGTTTCATAACCTTATTTAGGGTGAGCATTAGGTTTCATTTTTACCTGTTTAGACGTCTGCATGATTGTACTTTTGACCCACTTTTCTCTTTAATCATCACCTGTTTTGGTGTTTTAGCTGGTTTTTGTTTCACAAATGGGACTTGTTTTTTACTTGGTGAAGCATAGTTTACATACAAGGTTTTCGCCTACTATTGCATTTTAAATGCAACTTTCTGTTTGCTTGTCCCTTAAACCTGAACTGTCTTTTATTGTTGGTGTAAATTTTATGAGTTGAAGGGTCTGTATTTTGTCTATAAGTTGAAGGACTATTCTAGCCCTGAGGATGTCTGTTAAGACGAAACAAGTGTTGGCTGGAGGAGAAATTCAAGTATAAAGAGAACTTACAAAGCTATACTGGTTGGTACTTTGATTTGAAGGAGCTCTAGGGCTCTACTATCTTTGGGGAAAATCTCGTTTGTGGAGTGTTGGGTGGCCACTTTTCCCTTTTTGGAGCCCCTATTAGGAAGAAGCATCAGCACTTATTTGATTAGGACTAACAGAGAATGTGTGCCTGCTAAATTTTCCTAGCCATCTTAACTATCTACTCATAATTATAGTAATTATTGCCCACATCATAAGTTGCATGAATTTATAGTCTATCATTATGATGCTTACAGTTGTATGCATGATGTCTGATGACTACATGTGGAGTTCCTCAGGGGTCTGTGCTTTCATCTCTTTTCCATTTTGTGCATTCAGCATCTTGCCTCATTCAGTTGCAAATGTATGAATTATGCCAATGATACACAAATTATCCTAGAAACCAAACAGCTATGATAGGATTTGGGTACCAATGTCCTTGAAGGCTGCATAACTGCATTGTACAGCTGGAAGAGCTTGAACTTCCTCAAATTGAGTTCTAAGGAAACATATAATTTTAATATTTGACCAGTACTATTCCACTACCCTTCTCTGGCAGCGTAACCTGAACGCCTGTAAGCACATGTCACCGGTGTTAAGAACTTAGCAGTGCTGCTGGATGCAGACCTGACTTCAGCCCCACAGGGGGTGGTCACATTGTACAAACTGGTTCATTCCTCTCCAGAAACTGTTCATTTATCTGGACCATACAAAGGGAATTCAGGATTTTCAGGATGCCGTCTGGATAGTCCTACTATTAATTCATATGTGAGTCTTTAAACATTTGGATAAATAAACTTGCTACTAATTAAGAAAAATATGTGTAATAAAAAGATCTGTAGTAGTACACTTTAAATGTAGAAGGTATAATAATTCATGGTTGTATGCATCTATATGGTATTTGTATAGGGCAAACGCGGCCAAAAAGGCAGCAGAGCGCTGAACACGGTCAAAGACAAGCATACAGTCAAGAACTGGAATGGATGGGCAGCTCAATATTGAATTGCTACTGCTTTGACATCTAGTGTTCTTTAAAGAAGTGTGTCTTCAACTCTTTCCTAAATTGAAGCAGCTTTGGTGTGGCCCTTATGGATACGGGATGTTGCTCTAGATTCTGCGTGCATAGATGGAAATGGTCTGCTACCTTGTTTTTTCTTTGATACACTTCTTAGTTTCCAGTCTGGTGATGACCTGGCTACGGGTGTGCCAAGAGCCACCAGAGACAGTGAGCTTACCTGCAAGTTAAGTGCTGGTGCTGATCATGATGGCTCAGTAAATTATTCAGCCATTAAGGGGAGCCAAAGGAGATGGGGCTGATATGGTGATATTTCTTCTGTCCCTGGATGAGATGTGTTACGTCTTATAGGATGCCCTTCAAGGAGTACTAGTATGGAGTCTGGGAAGCCAGGAAGCAGGACGTTACCACCACCCATTTGAGAGACTGAGGGCTTGAACAGCATTTCTGAAGTCGCTTGCTGGAAGAAACTGTGTCACTTTTTAATGCACTTCAATATGAACTAACATAGAAAGAGCTAGTTTAATGAATTTGCAAATGCTTATTTTGTGACTGTACACTGAATACAGCAAACCCACTTAGGTAGGTGGTCATTTGACTTTTTTGGCCACTCATTTGTAATATGACTGATTTGAGGGCCTGATTCACAAATGTAAACGTACACGTTTGTGTAAGTTTACGCTTTGCAGTATTCACAAAACTGCATTTTAATAATAAGTTTGCCATTGTGGAGACTCCAGAGTCAGGGCGGAGTACTTTGCACATAAAAACATAGGCCTGTCACTGTAGGTGATATAAATTAAACATTGACTGATCTTCATCTGGAACACCATGAGACCTTTTTGTTGATCAAGTACTCCAACAAGTAAATCCATAGAAAAACAGCATCTGGCATCATGAGAGGTAGCGCAACAAGATGGCATTTGCTTTTTTATTTGCTTATTCAGAGGGTTAAACTGAAGAGTATATCAAACTGACATGACCGTTAACGACACCTGCTGAACGCTGAGCTAGTGGTTTCTTAGTGGGAAGAGTGATGGTGCTCATTGTTATGCGATTTTTGTTTTTTTACAGTGGTATTAAAAAGGGATGCTGTTTGTTTTTGTTCTCTGTCCACATTGCCTCTCAATCCACCAAAATCCCCTAATGTCCCATTGCTAGTCTTCTTCCCCATATGGAAAATGTATTAGTATGAAAGCTAGATCCATAAATCCGGCACCAGCATGAAAAGATTGTATTGCTGAGGACCCTACATTTCTTTGTGTTGCAAAATACAGATTGAACCAATCAAAGTTGATCTACAGCTTTTCATCAATATTCCTAAACAACTTCAAATTTATTCTTATGAGTTTCTTTCAGGAAATCCCTAAATGAGGATTTAGGGAAAGTCTATGTTAGTTTCTTAAAGGACAGTCTTGTAGGATTCTTGAAAGAGCTTCTTAAGGAACCCGGATGACTTACTAGGGCTATATTTAGAAAGTTGGATGTGATAGCAACTACAAAGAAATCCTCTGACAACTATCTACTCTGGTGCCTGTCCATGTGTATTATGCAGATATCCTGTGGTATTACCACAAGATGTTTTTCCCCAAAGAGTAATTCCATTTGGAAGGCCACAGTAGTTCTGGTTCCAAGTATGACTGAGATCTGATCGAAGATATAGCCATGTTTTATTTATTTATTTGTTAACAAAACTATGCAGATGATGGATTTGGACTGCGGTGTATAACTTGCTCTTTCTGTCTTTTTCCCCGTCCCCACCCCCACAAAGCCATAGCGATACTTTTGTAGTTAATTATATATATTTTTTTATTTTACGGAGTTTTATATAGCGCGAACTTGACCCGAAGGTTTCGGGTATCTGAGCGCTTTACATAGCACCAGTTGCATTACACGAGGACACATTCATTTTTGTTAGGCACGGTTAAGTATCCATTTTTGCATCCTTAATAGAATTGCCCTCACTCATCTTGAGTAATTTACACCAAACGTGGGGAGCCAGTGTTCGGTTGACTGTCTTTGAGCCTGCAAGTTTGGGGCAGATGTCTCAAACAAATAAATGATTATTCGAGGGTCCCAAAACTCATGTTTCTTCCAAGAAACTTAGGACGATTTCTCAGAGCATAACTGCAAAATTGCTGAGCGAAAAGCTACAAGATTTAATGCCACTACACCCTTTCAGACATTCTGTGCCTTTTCTTGGTTTGGGGAAGTTTTGACCAGCCGTTTTAGAGATGTAAGCAGAAATGTGAATAAGTGTACATGCGTCTATAAATATTTATAAATGATTGTGATGAACTTAAAATATGGATAATCGAGCAAAAGCACCGGAAAATGTATGAAGAGTGCATGTGCCCTTTAGGCATATGCACGCTGGTCATCCATGATCACTTATGCTCCCAGTTTTCACAAGTATTGGGAGAAAAAACAACAAAGACACAAAGCAGGTTTGCAGGAATGCCAGTTCTCCATAAGTAGGACGTCAGGCTGGGGTGTCAAAAAATAAACCCTCCCCGACCTTGCTCCCTTGCTCTTCATTGGCAGCCACTGTCTTGCCCAAGGCTGGAGGGGATAGTACGCTGGCTTCCGAGGATGCATGGGGGAGCGGAGTCATATGCCCACAACCTCGCCTTGCCCACGGGAGCTCACCTGGTGCCATTTCAAGCCCTCCCCTTGCTGTGGCCAAGTTCGGGGATTTCGTTACTGCCACTCTTACCCAAGTCATGCCCCCAAAACCCTCACCCTCTCATGGTTAGATTGCAGGTGGGGAAGATTTCGTTACAGTCCCCTCCTTGCCCAGGGGTATCTGGGTGATTATTTGCCCCAGTCCCTGACTACCATTTTACAGCACAGAGAAGGGTGTTTCACAACTCTGTTTTGCCCCTCTCCCGCTTTGGAAACAATGGGGACTTTTTAAAAAGTACATTTACCAGCCTCCCTGGTGCCATATTAAGATTTGTGTAGACCGTGGCGGAGCATCTGGCTGTGGCAATGTGAGCATGTCCCGGGGCTCCCAAGAAGGGCACAGCATACTGTGGGCCACAGATTAGGAGGGCAGCTCCTAGCCGCCCCAGTGCCCTGCTCACAGTTCCCAACAGAGCATAGGGTCAGCTGGCAACCTTCCAAATCCAATTCTGACCCATGGCATTTTGCAGGCCACGAAGGAGTGGAACAGCTCACAGTTGCCGCGCTCCACCTCATGCTGTCTTGGGAAAATGTGAAGCCCTCGCTGGGCAGCTGGTAGCTGACACCCAAAATTAAAACACTCCGCCCACTCTTGGGCACGGTGAGGAGGAGGAGGAGGGAGTTATATCTCACCCCTTTCACTTGGATATCCTGTGATTGTGGTGTTTTTAAAAATAGTGCAGCTTCATCAAAAAGGGTCCATTCCCATAAAAATGACTTACTTTTATTTTCCTCCTTCATTCCAATAAAGGGCAAAACTCAAAGAAAATCTACCCCACAACCTTTGTTAAGGCATGCAGTAAAATAGACAAAATGCAAACTTCCCCTCACGCTCCGACAATTCAGTGGATGGAAAAGATAGTCAAGGTCCTCTGCAAAGGCGAGGGAAAACTACCCCCACTCCTTGGGCAAGGCAGAGGTGACTATACACTACCCCACCCTTGGGCAAGGCAGAGGTGACTGTATACTACCATACTCGACATAAATCTAGCAAGCACTCTGTTGTAATGCACAGGTCTTCTCTGTTTCACTTGCATGAGGTATTTTAAGTGTTGTACAGATATCACTTAAAGTCCACGTCACTTACAGAAATAATGTCCTCTGCTTGGAGCACATAGCTGCACACGTAGGCAGCTCACTTGTAGAGTCTGGTATGAAGTGTGTGCGTTTACATGCCCTACAAGGATATTACTGGAATAGGGCATTAACATTCTTTATCTGGTTTGCAGTGCCTGCTAGATCTGAATTCAGATTATCTGCTGCTGAAATGTCTGAATCATTTCAAATATTCGAATGGACCTAAGATATGGTCGTATAAGTGCATGTGTGTCAGGCGCCGTGGAGTGACCCAGGGCGCATTATGTGGAACTTGTGGTTTGCAAAGAGCTAGCCAAGGTTTGAACCACCGCCAGTTGGTGCCTTTTCAGTTATACTGCCTCCATTCTCCATGGGAGAGCAGTACCCCTTCCAAGTGCCGCTCTAGTGCCAAAGACTGACACCTTTACGGAGGTAAGGTCTTTTCAGCACCATCAAATTGAATAATAGTAACATCTGTTGTTTGAAGCTCTTAGAAATGGCAGAATTGCGGTATAAAGCACTATCTGGAAACAAGCACTGCCTTTTATTATGCAGGTGTCTTGCTTCTACCGTGGTCTAATGTATGCTACCTAGGCCCAGCGAAATGTGCGTCTCTCCAAAAGCCTTAGTTTCTCATTCAGAGTTTGGTGGTGTGGGTTCATCACCAGAGATTGGCAGCTGCCCGTCACATTTAAAGGAGGGTGAAACCGAGTTTCCACTGGTGGAGCCTCCGCTGGCTCTCTGTGACCTGGCTGCCCCTGGGCGGCCAGGTCAGGCCTACATCGCCCCACCCTAAATAGGGCCCTAAAGAAGGTGGGGCGAGGCGACATCACTATATTTCCCTGCTCGCCACTGTGTTTGCAAGACATGGCAGTCCCAAGCATTGGCATCGCCCAGTGGACCCCACTTGCAGGGACTACGCATGTGGACCAGTGATTCTTTTTATTTTAAAGACCAAACTGCTTTGGGAGTCAGTTTTTGAAAAACAAAAAATTTGCCATGCAGATGTTCGCAAAATGGTGCCTAGTCAGCAAACTCTTAAGCCACCACAGCAATCACTGCAACAGTTGCTTTAAGTGCAGGCGTAGATGATATTGCCAGGCATGCGGGAATCTGTAAATCTGGTGGTCACCCCCATTGGGGGGCAGAATCCAAAGACTCCATTGACCTGATGGGCTGCACACCACCCTCTAAGTGAGGGTCTTGATGTTTTGCAGAACCCCAAACAAGACGCCAGTTCTTGTGAACTGTACTGTATTGTTACATTGCTAAGCTTGATCATGTGGTCTGTACTGCTGGAAACATGGTGTTTCTGTGTGCATCAACCTGCTGCTTCGCATTGCCTTTTGTAAAGCACTTTGATGCTGTGCCTGCTGATGCCACCAGTGCTTCTTTCAAAGACAATGAAGTTAAAGTAAAGTTTTTTTGCTTTGTCACACACATTTTTGGAAGTAGGTATTTGTGGAAATTAAATTCGTGTTGTTTGCTAAGGTTAAACTCTGCCCGCTTCGCACGCCTGAGGCTTTTGTTCTTTGTGGTGCTTAATTTCGAGCACAAACAAGAAAAGGAGAATACCATGATTCCATCTGTAATGCAGCTGAAGAGGGAAGAAAAGGGCTACAGGCGCTGTCACAGACAGAAAGTGTAAGTGGGAGCAGCAAGCAGAACAGGGCAAAAGAAATAACCCTGCTCAAAAAAGGAAAAAAAGGAAAAACGACAGACCCCTACTAAATAAACAAAACCTTGTACCCTGGAGTCTTTGACATTTTCCATCCTCTCCTTCCTACTGTCACCCAGTAACAAGAGTCCCACAGTGTGTCATTCCAGCATTCTGAATTTCATGATAGCTTAAATCCTGTTTTGCGATTTAGTGAATAGAAAGCACGTGTCAGCACCCATCTTGGATATTAGGGTGTTACATGAGTGCTCTGCTCCTTATCGCCCACCTTCATTAAGGCAGGGTATTAAACATTTATAATTTGAGAAATACCTCCCAAAAAGAGCATGCCTCCTTTGTCCACGCTCTTTTCTTGTCCTTGTCACCAGGCACTACTTTTAGCATTTGCACTGCCAAAAGGGAGCAGGCATGAGAGCTTGGGAAGAGGTCTGAAGCATTGAAGAGAACTTCACTTATAAGGCCCTCCTTTGGCAGCTCCTTAGTTCAGGCCCCCCAACCATGGTTAGTATATGTATAGCATCCAAGTAAATGCCAACGGATAGAGTGCCCTAATGGTTGTCTTTGAACTGAGCACACCCGTGTGCATGTATGTAGAGATATTTGTGTAATGAAAACCTGGCTGGAAAGTAAAGGAGTGCCAAGCAAGGACGACAGCCCAGTGAACAATATATTTGTTACAAGAGGCAAGAAACAGTTAAGTTGTAATGTGTTGGGCGGTGGTGATTCTTGAAGAGATATATCTTCTGTTTCTTTCTCAACTGCTGGAACACTGGTGCAGTTCTAATCCTAGTTGGGCTGTTGTACCAGAACTTTTGTCTCTTGTATTTTATTTCCTTTCTTACATGTTATGTCTCCACCCTGTCCAAGCAGCAACCACAATCCTAGTCCGGGTAAGTCAGATACACACCTGTGCTTACCCTTTGGTAGCTTTGCACTGAGCAGGAAGGCTTTACTTAAGAGGCAATGTATAAAGTATTTGTGCAACACTTCAAACAGTAACAGTGAAAACACCACAAAAAGACTCCACATCAGTTTAGAAAAATAGATTGATTTTATAAATAAACCAAAACAACAAAAATCCAATATGTAGAAGTCAACATATGAATTTGTAAAGACTAAATGCCAAAATAGGTCTTGGTAGCAGTAAGCACCTAAAAAGTTAATTGGTCGCACTGGACCAGGACAAAGTCAAGAGTTCAGGCCAAACCGCGATGGAGCGCGGGCCAGATACAGGACCCATGCAGGCCCTCTGAGGAAAAGTACCTTAATCCTTGTCGCAAACAACGAGATGTAGGGTGCAGCCAAGCAATGCGCCAGTGTCGATCCCGCAATCGAGGAGATGTAGTGGTCTTCTCCATGCAACAATAGCAATGCGCCGGTTCTAAAGTTGAAGCGCAGAATCAGAGATTTATTGGTTCTGAATGCGATGCGCCAGGTCTGTCTACACAGTCGATGGAATGCATGGATCATCCTTCTGCAGTGGCGGCGATGCAGTGGTTCCGATTCGGCGGTTCTGAGTGCGATGCCCCAGTTCTGTTCCCGCACCATGGGTTGATGCATCGATTCTGCTCATGCAGCAGAGGATGCGTCAGTTCCGCTGGAGCAAACACCTGTGTCCACTTCCAATGAAACAGGCACAGGAGCAGAAAGGAAGACTTTGATGTGCCTGAGTCTTCTAAGAACAGAAGGCTGGTCAGCTAGCCCTTGGAGTCACTCTGGGTCAAGCGATGACGGTCCAGTCAGAGAGAGAGAGCAGCAGGCAGAAGGGCAGCACAGCAAAGAAGCAGTTTTCCAGAGCAGCAGTCCAGCCGAGTGGCAGTCCTTAGCACAGCAGTTATTCTTCTTGGCAAGTTGGGTTCAGGTCCAGAAGTGTACTGAGTTGGTAGGACCAGAGGTCCAGTACTTATACCCAGTTGTGCCTTTGAAGTGGGGGTGACTTCAAAGAAGGGTCTTTGAAGTGCACAGAGGTCCTTCTTCCTGCCCTAGCTCTAGAATCACTACAGGGGGTATGCAGCCCTTTGTGTGTGGGCAGGGCCCAGCCTATTCAGGTATAAGTTTGAGGCGGTGCCCAGCTCCTCCCTCCCTTCCTTCCATGAGGATGCATGAAGTCACACCCAGCCTTCCTTTGTGTGTGGCTGTCTAGAGGGAATAGACAAAGTGACTGTCACCCAGCCCAGCCAGTGATCAGAGAAAGGCAGCAGATACCAAATGGCTAAGAGCAGGAAAATGCCTAACTTTCTAAAAGTGGCATTTTCAAAATAGTAAGGACAAATCCAACTTTACCATTGAAGAGGATTTACCATTAACATTCCAAGGGTACTAAACATGACAACTCCTTGTCTCGAGTAGGAATTACAGGTTATTAAGTGTAATAAGGAATCTCCAATGTTAAGCTGTGAGAGGGTTAGGCCTCTCAGTAGTGAAAAACGAATTTGGGAGTTTATCACTACCAGGACATGTAAAACTTGCAAGCATATGTTCTACCTTTTGATTACACAGCACCCTGCCCTATGGGCTACCTCGGGCCTACCTTATGGGTGACTTATATGTAATAAAAGGGGCGTGTTCAGCTTGACAGTGGATTTTAAATGACAAGTCGACATGACATTGTAAACTGCACACACAGGCTTTGTAGTGGCAGGCCTGAGATATGTTTTAAAAGGCCACTTTGATGGGTGGCACAAGCAGTGCTGCAGTCCAACTAGTAACATTTAATTTATAGGCCCTGGGCACATGTAGTGCACTGTACTAGGGACTTACAGGTAAATTAAATGTGCCAATTGTGGATAGTCAATCAAACCATGTTCAGGGGAGAGAGCACATACTTTAGCCCTGGTTAGCGGTGGTTAAGTGCTTAGAGTTCTAAAGCCAACAAAAAAGAATCAGCAAAAATATGAGACAAGCAGGAAAACATTTGGGGAAGACCACCCTAAGGCTGTCAGGTCAAGCACAAGTGATTTCACATTGTCAGTAGAGGATGAAATCATCTAGGTTTATGTCAACAAAACAGGCTTGTTGGAGCCGCTGGCGAATAAGAGAAATTCAGTTTACATTGAGTTAAGCATCAAGTAAGTATATCTCCTCCAGCTCTGCGTTAGTTTGAGGCAGGATTTGAATTACTGAATGGAATTGGTTGGAGACATTTTGAGGCTGAGTTGAGCACTATTGTGGCATTGATTGGGTTTCATGTAGAGTATGAAAACGATGAGGGAGAGGTTGGATCCCTGTGATTTTCCGCAGGAGACAGGCAATTTCTGGTATCTTGTGGTTCCTTCTTGTACAAGTTGGTGATCAGTGGCAAGATGGAGGTGAATCAACGTAAGCTGTGTTAAAAATCCAATATATGTTTCCAGTGTTGGGTCAGTGCTTGATGGTCAAGCCTGCAGAGAAGTGGAGGGGGGTCAGGAGGCAGGGGTTGTGATTGTCGACCACCTGAAGGGTAACTGCAAGCTGCAGCATGGTCTGAAGCTGGATTTGTAGTCCTGTAGAACATTTTTTCTGCCAATCTGCTCTTGTAGTTGGGTGGAGAAGGATTTTTCCTAAGAAAGCTAGATGGGTAATGGGACTGAAGTTAGCGAGTGTCTCTGCGTCCAAGGTTGGTTTCTTCTCCATGGGGGGGATGATATGTCATGGCTTGAGGCAGTAAGATTTTGTTGCTGAACGACTGTGGTTTATTATGCTCTTATAATCCTCATCTAAACTTTGTTTTCACATCCTTTTGAACCTAAGAGGTGGCCAGGTGGAGCCATTTTAATTTCATGGCTATGCTATAAAGAATTTGCAAATCACTGTAGTTTTAAAGCACCTTATTGCATTTTCTGTTTTGGTAACAGTTTCAGCTCACCTGGAATATTCTCAAGTGTATAACTACGTTTTCTAATGATTATCTGGGCACGGATCACAGAGCCTGGGAGTAAGACAGGGCCCAAGTCGGGGTACCCACGGGTAGATGGCGTCCACCCACTATTTTCAGAGGGTAGACGCTGTCCACCCTGACAAGAAGTTGGGCCCTACTGAAATATGCTGAGCTTGTCCCGGTGTAATTTTCAGACACCGGGACACGTTCAGCAGTGCCTGCACGTTGTCTGCTTTCCATTCCAAGCAGCAACATGCAGGCAGGGCTGGGGCTTTTTTATTTTCACCTCCACTCAGGCCAAAGATAAAGGCCGAGGTTAAGTGGCTATCAGGCCTCCTTTTGTTCCAATATGAACCTGCTGAGCGTGTTCTGGAGCCTCACACTTGGATGGAAATGCAAAGGAGGAGCAACAAAGGCACACTGCTGGTGATTTCTTCACAGGTACTTAAGAGAGGCATGCTTTTGACTTTGTTCAGCCCTGTATATAAGAGATATGCATGCACTGTAAAAATGTCAGATGTTTTGGTTTGTTCCAGTATTTACACAAATAACAATTTAAATACCACTATTTTATTTCTTTTATAGCACTACTCATCCCAAAGCAGGGTGTCAGAGTGCTTTATGTAACATACAAATTATACATTGACAATAAATCATGTAAGTGTGTATATCAATGTACAATATATGTTACATAAGATAGTTAGGGTTACAAGGTGTAGGAGTCACATCATAGCTCACTGTGCTATATTAGAAGGATTACAATTTATGAACTGCAAATAACAAAATGATCTCTGTCTTAAAAGCAGTAACCCACTTACCTATCTACATAAAATAAAAATCTATCCTCATCACGTTACATGATGTGCTTTGCAGGATGTTAAACTTCTATACAACTTTGATTCAAATCTGGGACTGAACAAAACACAGAACCTCTCAAGCAAAACCATTAACCTCCAGAGTTATCTTACCATTATTCCCAAAGATTTATTGAGTTCACAAAGATCTCTCCAGCAGGTGTCTTAACCCCATGAGATATTCTAGCATGCAGACTTTGCAACCAATTAAGCAGAACACATCTACTGCCATGTGTCTCCTAGTTGCCAATTTCTTTGAGGCAGAGTTAAAAAAAAAGTATTCATTGAGGCCCAGATTTTGTGCCGTGGTTGCGCCACTTTTTTGGCACAACCCTGACGCAAAATCTCATTTGTTCCTTTTTGTAATGCGCTTAAATGTACTCATGATAGACCTGCTAAACATGTGTGTGAGGTCATAATATCTGATGTCACTTCCTGCGATTTCTCATGCTGTGACATGAAGCGCGGTGATGTCACTCACCATGATGTCACTTGCAAACTGCCTAACTTGGTTAGTCACCCCCCCCCTCCCTTCTTATTTAGGGCTTGTGCTCTGGAGCAAGAGTTATGGAAACCACCACCAGTTATGAGAATATTTGATAATTATTTAGGTAGACACCTCGGAGCACTGGAACCGAGGCACCTAGACTGATTGCGCACATTGTGTTTATTTAGTAGGTAATCAAGGGCTTTCTCAGGTAGATCTCAGCGGGTATTTGCTGAGATCTTCATGTCACATACGGATTTCAGGCCACATTAGAAACACTCACAGTCTAATATACCCGTAGTGTGATGTGTGCAGTATTCTGGAACATGTACATTGTTGGTGTCAATCCAGGAACTTAAATATCAGGTACAAAATTTTACATGTGATTCGGGCCCTAACTGGCAAAAAAAGAAGGCTTCGAGCAGTCAGAAACAGCCTAATGTCTCTTCATGCCAAACACGAGGTGTCTAGAAGAGGATGCACTTTTTGCATCCTTCCACTCTGGAGAAAGTTTGTAACGGGAGATCTTATTGCAGTGATATTGTTTAACGAGTCGGCTGCAGACCGCTGCTTGCCAGGATTCAGCTGCTACACAGATTTTGCATACTTAGTTCTGTACTGATTCTGATGAGTCAGAGCGGACAGTAACACATAATAAACTGGCATGTAATTTGCTGGATCTTATAGCACTGATTTGTATAGGTAAGTACTGGTGTCATTTCTACTCTGCAGATGAATTCACATCACAGAAGTGTAAGTTATGACCCTATGACTAATGTGCAGATGGCACAGTGCCGGCTGGCATGTACCGGCGGTGGAGGTGGAGGGAGGCACAAAAAAAGCTTACCTTCCTTTGCTGCGCGACGTCCTCCTCCCTCCGGCAACTTCTGTAAGCCGGAAACTGCACTGCCTAATCCTGGTGCTGCTTTCACAGCACGAGAGCAGTGCTAGGATTGGATAGAGCAGCACTCCTAAGAGCACTGCGCTTTCTGTAACTCAGCTGTCTAAGACAGCTGATTTAGAGAACTTTAAAATGCAGATGTCTGGCTGGCTGGCCCAAGACGGCCAGCCAAAGAGACATGCACATTTTAAAGTGCATAGCTCTCTGCTGCTGCCACTCGGCAGCGCTGGCCCCGCCTTGTCCTGACACTTAGTTCAGGATGGGTTGCTGAAAAACTACTTATCCAATGAGTTGAAATAGAGAACAGTTCAGTGGCGGCTCCTCCACTAAGGCGGAGGAGCGTCGCCCCACTGCTCACAAGCAGTGTAAAAAAAAAAAAAAATGATAATAACTGAAGTTAGTATTTTATTTTTAGTATAGTCCGGTTAGAGCCCGGGCGGGGCTTGGCTCCCCTGATGTCTGGGAGGAGGCCAAAACGTCATGCGCACTTTGCATGTTCTCCACCCAGGCTTCCTTACAGCCTGGGTGTAGAACAAGGCCAGGCTCCTATTCCCCATCTGAGCGCTGAACCACGGTGCTCAGACCAACAACAACGCTGCATTGCAGGGTTGGGATTGGCTCAGGGGAGCCTGGGCGCTTACCAATCACAAAGCTGCATTGCAGCATTGTGATAAGCAGGAGAGCCTGGGTGCTTCTTGGAAGATGAGCGGAGGAGACACAACGTGGGAGAGACGTTGGAGAGATGCGGCGATCAGGTAAGTGATGTTTTTTTTCCCCTTCTCGACCACCCCCTCACCCCACCCCCGTACCGGCCGCCACTGGAACAGTTTGTAGCTGGTACCTTGCCTGCACTCCTGGTTCACAAGCTTCACAACCACCTCAAATCAGTTCTAGTTCTCCCTGTTTTCAAACGGTTTTTTTCACTCTTAAATGGAGGGTATAAGCACTCCTATTGGACTTCTGTTGTGAAAAATGTATTCTTTTATCCTGGTTTGAGGTCTTCTTTAGTTTGAAATGGGCTCAAAAGGTGATCTATGGAATTTATAGATCTGGTAGACTTGAAGAAGAAATCTGTCTTGTGGATTGAATTGCTCCCTTTCCTTATGCCATATGCACAGCACAAGCCCTTATTCCGGGTGCTATTCTGTTGCTACAGAAACCAATATAACTTACACCATTGAAGTTATTCCTTTTAGACGAGACATTCTTGTAAATGCCTTTTTGTTTAGCAATTAATTACATTCAACCCTAGTCTTGAACCACATTCCCGAGTCTTTATTCCAGCAGGAAAATCGCATTGTCTCAAAACATGTGTACCTTTAGAATAGGCTCTGATTAATACTGTATTGATGCGGGAGGGCATAGCCATACCGCTATAGTCTGCTGTGTGGGAGAGACATGTTTTAGAGTACTGTTGTATTGATATCTTTCTTAGCTAAAACCAACATCACAAACTAGCGAGGAGAAATTTGCTTTGTTAGCATATTCCATTGTAATCCCTATAAGTGTATATGACCCAATTTATCTCGGATCAGGAGGTTGATTCTTTTTATGCAATCTTCAGATTGAGGTACCATGTTTGTATGCTCTCCTGTGTATCATGTATCCGCTTTGGTGAACCTAGGTCCACGGAATTCCTAAGTTCATCTTCTTTGCTTAATCTTTAAGGTACGTGACGTTTTTCAGTTTTAACCAAGTTTGGATTGGTTGTATCCTTGTGTGCATTTGTGGTTTGTCGTGCTCCCGGAAATTATCATATTTATTTCAGAATGGCCTTTATCATGCAGGTACAATTACTTATTCTGCCAGTGTCAAAAAGAGCTCTGTTTTCTAGGTCCCAAGAGACATGTTGTCATGTACAGTTCTCATCATTTCCTTAAAGAGTCCCTCTTTTCACTGTCCTTCGGACCACCTCGTTGACATGTGGTTCTTGGACCCTGCTTCTGCTGCTTCTCATACATCCAGGCAGTTCAAAGGTCTTGATGTTTTACGAAGTACATGTCATGTTTTTTCCAGGATCTAACTCTGTACAATCTCAATGGGCCATGACAAGTTCACAAGTCTGCATTTGTCACGTGTGGGTCGATATTATGAACATGGTGTTCGCCTGGTATGTTCTCAAAAAAGGGTTCCAGACCTCTGATGTGCTTGCATTTTCACCAAGGGAACTCTTTATGGATTGCTTCTGTACAGGTGTGAGTTTGGTCTGCTTCTGAACCCACAGTGGTTTGAGTTGGGCTGCTTCGGAACCCAAAATGATGTTTCTTTCAGAGAATATGAACTGTGTACCGCGAGATGTACCTCAGGTGACATTGCAGCACCTCATAAAATCGCCATAACATAATATGAGTGGAGCACTTTGCGAGCATTGCCAAGCGGATACCAACCGGGGCGGCTGAACGTCTGTAGTAAGCACCAGAGATCGCTGTAACAGCCCCATGCAAACTTGGCAATTCACCTTCGCCAGTGTGTGTGAAGAACTGCTGACAAAAGTACAGCCAACACTCATGACACAGCAAAACTGGCTGCCGGCTCCCATGAGACAGCAAGACTGAGTGGCGCCTCATCGCACCCAAAGAAGGAACAGCAAAGGAGTCATGGGTCGCATAGTTTATGCGCAAAGAGGAACTTGGTGTGGTGTTTTGCTTCATTGCTTTTTAGTATGACCTGCGGTGTGAGATTTGTGGTTTCTGGTTTACAATTCACTTCTGCTTCACATCATTAGAACGAGGCTTGCAGTGTGGGACTGTTTAAATGAAATGGTTATAGTTAGCCGTTCTTAGCCACAGAGAGAAGTAAGACGAGAAGGCCCTGAAAGCAGAAATAGCTTCTAGAATAGAAGCCACCTCTGGATCCTGTCTAAGCCAGTTGTCATTTTTTTACCGGTCACGTGACCAAATGTTTTGAAGTACACCTTAATTCACCACGGGTTGGCCACATTCCCAAGCAGTGAAAGGCCTTTTAACAGCAGTTCTCAAAAATATTTTTTTCATTCTACCTGTTACAGACACTTGTGAACTTTGTCATAATCTCTTTTTAAAATGAGTTGTACAAGAAGGCACAGATTGTGGTAATTGTGACCTTCAGAAATAAACGCTTGGATCCATTTCCTCCGCCAAAGAGGAGTTCTGACCTTACTGATTAAATCTTACATCTGTTTCCTCATAAGGTGGGCTGTAAGATGTCTCATCCCATCTTAAGCAGAGCCCGCATAAACCAATGACGGCATGCTTTATGTTGGCCATACCGTCTGCGAGATGCGTTCATGATATAGAAGCCGAAAATAGGTTTGAACATACTTTTGAACTGTGCACGTTTCCATCCAAACAACGTGATGCCTGGGACGCACCTGCCCTCCTCAAACCTTATTGGCTGACATTTATTTCAAAGAGTTGTTTCTAGCAAGTTTTTTTCCACACCCATACAGTGTGGTAGTGACAAGCTATTTAATGCCTACAGTGGCTCAGCTAAAGACAACTCTGCAACATAAAACCCTACAGCCAGAGCGAGTTAAGTAATATATACTCCTGCCACGTGATACGATCTGCATGTCCCGAACTTATTTCCTGACTGGGCCAACTCAGCCGTTCATGCTCCGAAGGCCGATAACTGGAGGGCTATTAAATTAAGCAGTTTTAACACTTGATAATAACAGTTCTTAAAATCGACGCGTAGTTGTAATATTATGTTGCACTGTACGTTGGGAAGCTCTTCTATCAATGTCCAAGCCCGTTCTACCAAACCCAGCTTGGCATCTGTAACCTGTCCTGTCTCGGTCCTAGCAGAGATTTGCAGAACATCTGTTGTGCAAGCACTATTCTCTTGAGGCGTCCTCCTGGAGGATGCACGATTTGGCCAAGAGATTTTAATGATCTTTTGGGCTTCATTCGCCATCTCCATTATGCTGATTTTCTGTTGAAGAAGAGTCCCAGTAGGTAGTAGTCAGGTATTAACTGTGAGGTGATTGCTACTCTTGGTCACTCACCCCTCTACTGTTTCTCTACTATTGGTGAATACCACGCCAGCATCAAGGGATGGTAGTCGCTCTGCTCCTTCCTTTCTTTGTGACTCCCAAACTAGAGTGGTTAGTGGTACAAGCTGCAGTGGCGAGAGTCCAACCATATGGAGGGTCATCTTCCGGGTTTTGTAGCCCTTAAATTCACAAATGCCCCCGCATTGTTGCCCAATATTTCCATTCCACGTCAAATGTCGGTAGCACGCTTTTTGACCTAGTTGCAGAGAAGAAAAGATATTTTACTGAATTCTTTCTGAAAGATGTGGCATTCCTGTGACCCATACTTGTTTGACACTGTATATTCAGCAGTCAAATATTTCGCTGGCTTTGTATGTTCTGCTGCCTTCAAATGAACTGGCAAAATTAATTTCAATTTTCCGTATTAATGCTGTGGAGAGTTTGTAGTTTAAACTGAACTAAATCTAAATAATTCACTCCAGTAAAAACATGGAGGCTTGTACTGAACTCACTTCTCTGCATGCCCACTCGCATAAGAACATCTGCATTTTATAACAACTTGCCGTTAGGAAATGAATGTAGTCGGTAGGTCATTCCAAGCACTTTATTGTACCCTCTGCTCTGGACGAATCAAGAACTGGCTCCATAGAGTGAAATGCAGAAATCCCCTGAAGCGGAGTCGAGAAACCAAGACTTATTCTATACACGTTTATTTATGATAGGGTAGAAGCCACTTGCAGAGAGTGTGGAAAACCCCTCAGCAGCTGATGTCACAACTATTCCTCAATCCCAGGTTTGATATTGCAGGTCTCCTCTCACCCTACTGTCTGGCCTTCACCAAGAGCCGAGAAGTTTACGGCCCACCTAGTAGTATCAATGGTGAGACAGCTTGTGTTCCCCACATACCGTGGCATAGGGCACTTGATCTCTGACTGAAAAAGAACCACAATTTAATAAAACGTTAGCATTGTCATATAGTGAAAATTGGAAGACATAAACTGTTCAGTTATAACTTCATCTAAGGTTCACAAGCAATGCATGTTTTGGGATCATTGTGTTTGTTTACATTTCATGTCCTCTATACATTCTTTTCTTCTAGGACTAAATTGCCCAGTGTTGTCCCTTATGATTTCAGCACCATGGCCAGCCCCAGAGCTGTCCTAAGTGCAGGAAGTAACAAACCATTAAATCTTTATAGTGTGCTTTTGAACAGTGTCTGAACAGTAAAGTCACAATGAAATCTGTCACTTTTGGTCATGAATACATTTTACAGGTTCTTTTGAGTTACCCGAGCATCTGCCACTGATCTCTCTGGACCTACCAGATTCAGTGGAAAATCTCAACTCCGGTATTCCAAGGGGTTCTTGGACTACCCAACCAACCACGTTTAGTGCCCCAAAGCCTAAAACCGCTATCTCTTGAGACACTACTCTATGTCATGTAATTCAAATTGTGGATTGCTTATGGAAAATAGGGTACCCTCCTAGTTTAGAATCTGTTCACCTGGAAATTTGTAAATGTATTTCTTTGACTCCGGGAATGGTAACCAAGCTGAGAAAATATCTTTAGATCCAGTGGAAAATAATCTTGCTGTCCAATAGGGTCAAGAGATGCTCTGAACTGGAAGCGTTGTGACGCAAAGGTTAGTAAAATTTCTCCCCTTTTAATAGGCTAGAAACAGGAAGTTGCAATGACTTCTCCATATTGGCTTAGGAACAGACCTGTTGAGTCTTCAATGGCGGAGACCATCTTGCCTTGGGGAAAACAAAGCCTTCCCAGAAATCCTCGGCGAGGGATTCTGAGAAGATGGCAAAACCAGATGGGGCCGTGGAGAGCTTTGCTCCCAATGGAGAAGAGCGCTACATTAGAGTATTGCATCCGCGGGCTGGCCGACAGAAGTAGGTCTACTTAGAAGATACAGTGGCCACAGGAGCAGTTAGAGATCTCACTCCTGCACTGAAAGTGCAGTGGGAGTGTTGTGTCCCACCCCAAGTAGAATCAATAGCGGGCTGGACGGAGGCCACAGCAGCCCAAATCTTTCTCGTAGCTGCTGCCCAATGCCTATTTACACTGCCATGTGAGTACTGCTCTTTGGCAGCCTCCATTAGCACTTTGCTCCGTGCATTTGAAGTTTGGAATTTTTCAGAAGAGGTTTTGGTTATAATAATTTTTTCACCACAGTGCCCAACGGTGATTGGTGAGATTGCATGTGATGCTTTTTTTGTAGCACTGTTGCCTGAAGTTTAAAACATTATGGTTTATTTTAGCCACTGTAACAGACTTGGGTTGCACCTCTCAAGCACAAGATTGCATTCATCAGATAAATTTGAGAAAGGAATCAATTCTGAAATTAACTAGTTTCTAGAAGCTAACCCGGTAACTACTTAGAGTATCCAAAACTGGGTTAACAGTAGTCATGTGTGAGAGTTGCTCTTCAAGTGCAAGATTCATTATTTTGCTTTTAATAACGCTGTCCTTTTCTGCGTTCTAAAAAGATGTCACACAAACCATAGCTGTTGGGACTACCACACACCTCTATCGAGTTTGCATTAGCACGGTGTCAGAGAGGCCTTCACTTTTAACAGGAATTGCAAAGGTGCCTGTGTGTTTGAAAAAGGCCGGCTGCGCTGGAGCCAAGTGGGTAATTTTCCCTTCAGCGTGTTGCCGCGCAGTCAGCTGAGACGGAGGGGACTGCAGGCGCTCTGTCTGCAGAAGCCGGCTTCGGCTCGCGGACAGGGGACACATTTTCTTAGGAGACAGACAACAAGATCATCTGATTGGCCTGCCTCCAGAGCATGCTCACAAAGGTGCCTTTGACTGGACTATCATGACGGGAAACCGCCGGACAGGTAACGCCTGGCACCCGCCCACCCTTCAGTCACTCATAGAAAGCAGAGTCTGCCTTTAGGGAGGCTGAAGGTGGGTTTGGCCTGGTGTTTGGGGAAACTAAACCATGTGGTAGAGTAAAGCCAAATGCGTCTCTCTTTACCAATCTATTATCAGACAGACAACTGATGTATAAGGGAGGGGGTCTGTTCTTACCGGAAGGTGTACATCCGCACATAAATATGGGAATCATGTTACATACATACAATTCATACGAATAACTGCGTGGCTTGGTTTAAAAGAAAATACTGTTGAAAGAGAATTGAAGCTATTTTACTTTCAATGTGTATTATTGAGCTCGGCAGTTTTACTTAAGTGGTGTACCTCCTCCCCCCAAATCTTTCTTATAAATTTTCTCCAACTCTTCTATGCCGTCTAATAGGCCTCAACTCTCCTTGA
Source organism: Calotriton arnoldi (assembly GCA_963921515.1). Classification (NCBI taxonomy): domain Eukaryota; kingdom Metazoa; phylum Chordata; class Amphibia; order Caudata; family Salamandridae; genus Calotriton; species Calotriton arnoldi. The sequence continues at coordinate 2,164,918 of CAWUFW010001127.1, read as the reverse complement.
CTTCTGTTAATTCCACAGTCCCCTTAAACCCCACAACCTCCTTCCTGAAGTGGTGATTGGGCAGCAGGCCAATTCCTATACCCCGTGACCTTCATCCTGAAGTAGTGATTGGGCAGTAAGCCACTTCATAACCCCGTGACCTTCATCCTGAAGGGGTGATTGGACATCCAACCATATTTCACTCAGTCGGAAAACCATCTATAACTGTGCTTCAGCTATACATTTATTTAATATATGGCAGAGATCCCAGCGCTGCCAATTGTTCTGTCGTGATAGAAGCCCCCCCATCCTGGTATAGGAACACATGGGCAATCGTATGCTAGAAAAAGAGACCCTTCTGTACCACCTGGATCATGAAATCGTCTTATTGCTTTTTTTAAAGTCGCATTGCTTCGCATTGCTTATTTAAAACAGCGTGATACAAAATCTATGTAAAATTGTGTAGAAACAAAGATTATTCTGCGGGCCACACATCAGAATGTCTAATGACCCATTACTGTGTGCTGGTCACAGAAGTCTCTTACCTTTGGTAATAGACATGTGATATACTATGTTAACTTAAGTTTGGCGTGTGGGGCCAAGAGACCAAAGTTCAAATCTTGGCTTCTCCACTTTACCAAATTATGCAATCTAGTTCAAATCCCTTTAATTCCCTGTGCCTCAGGTTGCTAATTTGCCGAATTTGGAGCTCTTAGAAACGGGATAAATCCCACAAAAAGTGTTATATCAAACTGAGCTTAACATTACAATTAAAAAAGAGTAATAGAGTGTATTCTTAGTCATCAGTACCTGAGTTTAAGATAAAGGCGCAGATTTTAATATTCAGTAAATAGTACATTTATATATATATATACATATGTATGTGTGTGTGTGTGTGTATATATATATATATATTCACTGAAAAAAACATAGGTTTCAGGGACGTTATAGTTAGAAATTAGCATTTAAAAAACCTTTGAAATTCACTGAAAAAGCATAGGTTTCAGGGACATTATAATTAGTTGGACATTTCACTCGTACAAAACCAGTGAAATTCGTCCGTTATAGTTAGTTCAGCTAACTATATCTCGCGCCCCTGCAATGCACTGCTGATGACGTCACATATTACATCATTCATGAAATGGTCAGTGACATCACTGATGACATCACTGATGACATCACTGATGACATCTCAAATGACATCACTGATGACATCACTGATGACATCATCCAGTGACTGTGTTTCTGTAAAGTTTAAATATGTTTTATATATATGCCAAGGTGTATTGAAGAATGAGTGGGTGTATAAGTGTCTGAATATATCATTTAGTAGGTGCGTGAATGTCTGTATAAGTGAGTGATTAAACGTGTCTTAGTGAATGCATGGGTTAGTGACTAAACTGTGTAAATGTCTGTATCAGTCTGTCAGTTGGTGTGTAAGCCGCTGCATGGGTTGGTGAGTAGCTACATGAGTGTCTATATGGGTTATTGATTGGTTGTCTGAGTATCTGTATGGGTGCCTGAGTGTCTGTGTGGGTGGGTGGGGGGTGTTTGACTCCCTGCATGGATGTGTGAGTGGGGGATTCACTGGGTGAATGGGTTCAAGAGTGCGTCTGTGAGGGGCTGTATGGGTGGGTGAGTGTGTGTATGGCTGTGTTGGTGAGTGAATGGATGTCTCAGTGGTACATGTGTGAGTATCTGCATATGTGAAAGGCAGTATATGTGAGTGTTGGAGTATATAAATGACTATATGTGAGATTGAGTGATTGTGAGATTGGCTGTATGGATGAGTGTGTGCTTGTATCAGTGATTGTATAAGAGAGTAAGTATGTGTTAGTATATGTATGAATACGTGAGGTGGTGTGTGTATAACTGTATAGGTGAGTAAATGGGAGTGAGATTGATTCTTTGCATGACTGACTAGGTGTGTGAGTAAATCTATGGATGAGTGGCGGTGTGTGTGTGTCTCTCTATAGGTGTATAAGTGCATATGATAGTGCTGTATTGATGAGTGACGATACAAAAGGGGATGATGGACGGAACGTTTGAGCCAATCAAACACTCACCCCCAGCCAACTGATCTGGGTTTAATCCATCATCATTCTTTAGCTCACTCCACCACCCCAGTTCAGACATGGCAATATGCAAATCAGTCTGACCCTGTGCCTCATGGGAACAGTACAGCCCGAACTGCCAAGCCATGTCTTCCCTGGACCGGAAACAAGCATCCTAGGACCGGTTTCTGGCATTCCAGCCGTCATCAGCCAGGCTTGCTTGAATCCAGTGGCAAAGTGAGCAAGGGACCCACGTCTGGGCATACCCCCGCCAACTTAGGGCGAACAAAGCGATACAAAAGGGGATGATGGACGGAACGTTTGAGCCAATCAAACACTCACCCCCAGTCAACTGATCTGGGTTTAATCCATCATCATTCTTTAGCTCACTCCACCACCCCAGTTCAGACATGGCAATATGCAAATCAGTCTGACCCTGTGCCTCATGGGAACAGTACAGACCGAACTGCCAAGCCATGTCTTCCCTGGACCGGAAACAAGCATCCTAGGACCGGTTTCTGGCATTCCAGCCGTCATCAGCCAGGCTTGCTTGAATCCAGTGGCAAAGTGAGCAAGGGACCCACGTCTGGGCATACCCCCGCCAACTTAGGGCGAACAAAGCGATACAAAAGGGGATGATGGACGGAACGTTTGAGCCAATCAAACACTCACCCCCAGTCAACTGATCTGGGTTTAATCCATCATCATTCTTTAGCTCACTCCACCACCCCAGTTCAGACATGGCAATATGCAAATCAGTCTGACCCTGTGCCTCATGGGAACAGTACAGCCCGAACTCCCAAGCCATGTCTTCCCTGGACCGGAAACAAGCATCCTAGGACCGGTTTCTGGCATTCCAGCCGTCATCAGCCAGGCTTGCTTGAATCCAGTGGCAAAGTGAGCAAGGGACCCACGTCTGGGCATACCCCCGCCAACTTAGGGCGAACAAAGCGATACAAAAGGGGATGATGGACGGAACGTTTGAGCCAATCAAACACTCACCCCCAGTCAACTGATCTGGGTTTAATCCATCATCATTCTTTAGCTCACTCCACCACCCCAGTTCAGACATGGCAATATGCAAATCAGTCTGACCCTGTGCCTCATGGGAACAGTACAGCCCGAACTGCCAAGCCATGTCTTCCCTGGACCGGAAACAAGCATCCTAGGACCGGTTTCTGGCATTCCAGCCGTCATCAGCCAGGCTTGCTTGAATCCAGTGGCAAAGAGAGCAAGGGACCCACGTCTGGGCATACCCCGCCAACTTAGGGCGAACAAAGCGATACAAAAGGGGATGATGGACGGAACGTTTGAGCCAATCAAACACTCACCCCCAGTCAACTGATCTGGGTTTAATCCATCATCATTCTTTAGCTCACTCCACCACCCCAGTTCAGACATGGCAATATGCAAATCAGTCTGACCCTGTGCCTCATGGGAACAGTACAGGCCGAACTGCCAAGCCATGTCTTCCCTGGACCGGAAACAAGCATCCTAGGACCGGTTTCTGGCATTCCAGCCGTCATCAGCCAGGCTTGCTTGAATCCAGTGGCAAAGAGAGCAAGGGACCCACGTCTGGGCATACCCCCGCCAACTTAGGGCGAACAAAGCGATACAAAAGGGGATGATGGACGGAACGTTTGAGCCAATCAAACACTCACCCCCAGTCAACTGATCTGGGTTTAATCCATCATCATTCTTTAGCTCACTCCACCACCCCAGTTCAGACATGGCAATATGCAAATCAGTCTGACCCTGTGCCTCATGGGAACAGTACAGCCCGAACTGCCAAGCCATGTCTTCCCTGGACCGGAAACAAGCATCCTAGGACCGGTTTCTGGCATTCCAGCCGTCATCAGCCAGGCTTGCTTGAATCCAGTGGCAAAGTGAGCAAGGGACCCACGTCTGGGCATACCCCCGCCAACTTAGGGCGAACAAAGCGATACAAAAGGGGATGATGGACGGAACGTTTGAGCCAATCAAACACTCACCCCCAGTCAACTGATCTGGGTTTAATCCATCATCATTCTTTAGCTCACTCCACCACCCCAGTTCAGACATGGCAATATGCAAATCAGTCTGACCCTGTGCCTCATGGGAACAGTACAGCCCGAACTGCCAAGCCATGTCTTCCCTGGACCGGAAACAAGCATCCTAGGACCGGTTTCTGGCATTCCAGCCGTCATCAGCCAGGCTTGCTTGAATCCAGTGGCAAAGTGAGCAAGGGACCCACGTCTGGGCATACCCCCGCCAACTTAGGGCGAACAAAGCGATACAAAAGGGGATGATGGACGGAACGTTTGAGCCAATCAAACACTCACCCCCAGTCAACTGATCTGGGTTTAATCCATCATCATTCTTTAGCTCACTCCACCACCCCAGTTCAGACATGGCAATATGCAAATCAGTCTGACCCTGTGCCTCATGGGAACAGTACAGCACGAACTGCCAAGCCATGTCTTCCCTGGACCGGAAACAAGCATCCTAGGACCGGTTTCTGGCATTCCAGCCGTCATCAGCCAGGCTTGCTTGAATCCAGTGGCAAAGTGAGCAAGGGACCCACGTCTGGGCATACCCCCGCCAACTTAGGGCGAACAAAGCGATACAAAGGGGATGATGGACCGGAACGTTTGAGCCAATCAAACACTCACCCCCAGTCAACTGATCTGGGTTTAATCCATCATCATTCTTTAGCTCACTCCACCACCCCAGTTCAGACATGGCAATATGCAAATCAGTCTGACCCTGTGCCTCATGGGAACAGTACAGCCCGAACTGCCAAGCCATGTCTTCCCTGGACCGGAAACAAGCATCCTAGGACCGGTTTCTGGCATTCCAGCCGTCATCAGCCAGGCTTGCTTGAATCCAGTGGCAAAGTGAGCAAGGGACCCACGTCTGGGCATACCCCCGCCAACTTAGGGCGAACAAAGCGATACAAAAGGGGATGATGGACGGAACGTTTGAGCCAATCAAACACTCACCCCCAGTCAACTGATCTGGGTTTAATCCATCATCATTCTTTAGCTCACTCCACCACCCCAGTTCAGACATGGCAATATGCAAATCAGTCTGACCCTGTGCCTCATGGGAACAGTACAGCCCGAACTGCCAAGCCATGTCTTCCCTGGACCGGAAACAAGCATCCTAGGACCGGTTTCTGGCATTCCAGCCGTCATCAGCCAGGCTTGCTTGAATCCAGTGGCAAAGTGAGCAAGGGACCCACGTCTGGGCATACCCCGCCAACTTAGGGCGAACAAAGCGATACAAAGGGGATGATGGACGGAACGTTTGAGCCAATCAAACACTCACCCCCAGTCAACTGATCTGGGTTTAATCCATCATCATTCTTTAGCTCACTCCACCACCCCAGTTCAGACATGGCAATATGCAAATCAGTCTGACCCTGTGCCTCATGGGAACAGTACAGCCCGAACTGCCAAGCCATGTCTTCCCTGGACCGGAAACAAGCATCCTAGGACCGGTTTCTGGCATTCCAGCCGTCATCAGCCAGGCTTGCTTGAATCCAGTGGCAAAGTGAGCAAGGGACCCACGTCTGGGCATACCCCCGCCAACTTAGGGCGAACAAAGCGATACAAAAGGGGATGATGGACGGAACGTTTGAGCCAATCAAACACTCACCCCCAGTCAACTGATCTGGGTTTAATCCATCATCATTCTTTAGCTCACTCCACCACCCCAGTTCAGACATGGCAATATGCAAATCAGTCTGACCCTGTGCCTCATGGGAACAGTACAGCCCGAACTGCCAAGCCATGTCTTCCCTGGACCGGAAACAAGCATCCTAGGACCGGTTTCTGGCATTCCAGCCGTCATCAGCCAGGCTTGCTTGAATCCAGTGGCAAAGTGAGCAAGGGACCCACGTCTGGGCATACCCCGCCAACTTAGGGCGAACAAGCGATACAAAGGGGATGATGGACGGAACGTTTGAGCCAATCAAACACTCACCCCCAGTCAACTGATCTGGGTTTAATCCATCATCATTCTTTAGCTCACTCCACCACCCCAGTTCAGACATGGCAATATGCAAATCAGTCTGACCCTGTGCCTCATGGGAACAGTACAGCCCGAACTGCCAAGCCATGTCTTCCCTGGACCGGAAACAAGCATCCTAGGACCGGTTTCTGGCATTCCAGCCGTCATCAGCCAGGCTTGCTTGAATCCAGTGGCAAAGTGAGCAAGGGACCCACGTCTGGGCATACCCCGCCAACTTAGGGCGAACAAAGCGATACAAAAGGGGATGATGGACGGAACGTTTGAGCCAATCAAACACTCACCCCCAGTCAACTGATCTGGGTTTAATCCATCATCATTCTTTAGCTCACTCCACCACCCCAGTTCAGACATGGCAATATGCAAATCAGTCTGACCCTGTGCCTCATGGGTACAGTACAGCCCGAACTGCCAAGCCATGTCTTCCCTGGACCGGAAACAAGCATCCTAGGACCGGTTTCTGGCATTCCAGCCGTCATCAGCCAGGCTTGCTTGAATCCAGTGGCAAAGTGAGCAAGGGACCCACGTCTGGGCATACCCCGCCAACTTAGGGCGAACAAAGCGATACAAAGGGGATGATGGACGGAGCGTTTGAGCCAATCAAACACTCACCCCCAGTCAACTGATCTGGGTTTAATCCATCATCATTCTTTAGCTCACTCCACCACCCCAGTTCAGACATGGCAATATGCAAATCAGTCTGACCCTGTGCCTCATGGGAACAGTACAGCCCGAACTGCCAAGCCATGTCTTCCCTGGACCGGAAACAAGCATCCTAGGACCGGTTTCTGGCATTCCAGCCGTCATCAGCCAGGCTTGCTTGAATCCAGTGGCAAAGTGAGCAAGGGACCCACGTCTGGGCATACCCCGCCAACTTAGGGCGAACAAAGCGATACAAAGGGGATGATGGACGGAACGTTTGAGCCAATCAAACACTCACCCCCAGTCAACTGATCTGGGTTTAATCCATCATCATTCTTTAGCTCACTCCACCACCCCAGTTCAGACATGGCAATATGCAAATCAGTCTGACCCTGTGCCTCATGGGAACAGTACAGCCCGAACTGCCAAGCCATGTCTTCCCTGGACCGGAAACAAGCATCCTAGGACCGGTTTCTGGCATTCCAGCCATCATCAGCCAGGCTTGCTTGAATCCAGTGGCAAAGTGAGCAAGGGACCCACGTCTGGGCATACCCCCGCCAACTTAGGGCGAACAAAGCGATACAAAAGGGGATGATGGACGGAACGTTTGAGCCAATCAAACACTCACCCCCAGTCAACTGATCTGGGTTTAATCCATCATCATTCTTTAGCTCACTCCACCACCCCAGTTCAGACATGGCAATATGCAAATCAGTCTGACCCTGTGCCTCATGGGAACAGTACAGCCTGAACTGCCAAGCCATGTCTTCCTGGACCGGAAACAAGCATCCTAGGACCGGTTTCTGGCATTCCAGCCGTCATCAGCCAGGCTTGCTTGAATCCAGTGGCAAAGTGAGCAAGGGACCCACGTCTGGGCATACCCCGCCAACTTAGGGCGAACAAAGCGATACAAAAGGGGATGATGGACGGAACGTTTGAGCCAATCAAACACTCACCCCCAGTCAACTGATCTGGGTTTAATCCATCATCATTCTTTAGCTCACTCCACCACCCCAGTTCAGACATGGCAATATGCAAATCAGTCTGACCCTGTGCCTCATGGGAACAGTACAGCCCGAACTGCCAAGCCATGTCTTCCTGGACCGGAAACAAGCATCCTAGGACCGGTTTCTGGCATTCCAGCCGTCATCAGCCAGGCTTGCTTGAATCCAGTGGCAAAGTGAGCAAGGGACCCACGTCTGGGCATACCCCGCCAACTTAGGGCGAACAAGCGATACAAAGGGGATGATGGACGGAACGTTTGAGCCAATCAAACACTCACCCCCAGTCAACTGATCTGGGTTTAATCCATCATCATTCTTTAGCTCACTCCACCACCCCAGTTCAGACATGGCAATATGCAAATCAGTCTGACCCTGTGCCTCATGGGAACAGTACAGCCCGAACTGCCAAGCCATGTCTTCCCTGGACCGGAAACAAGCATCCTAGGACCGGTTTCTGGCATTCCAGCCGTCATCAGCCAGGCTTGCTTGAATCCAGTGGCAAAGTGAGCAAGGGACCCACGTCTGGGCATACCCGCCAACTTAGGGCGAACAAAGCGATACAAAAGGGGATGATGGACGGAACGTTTGAGCCAATCAAACACTCACCCCCAGTCAACTGATCTGGGTTTAATCCATCATCATTCTTTAGCTCACTCCACCACCCCAGTTCAGACATGGCAATATGCAAATCAGTCTGACCCTGTGCCTCATGGGAACAGTACAGCCCGAACTGCCAAGCCATGTCTTCCCTGGACCGGAAACAAGCATCCTAGGACCGGTTTCTGGCATTCCAGCCGTCATCAGCCAGGCTTGCTTGAATCCAGTGGCAAAGTGAGCAAGGGACCCACGTCTGGGCATACCCCGCCAACTTAGGGCGAACAAAGCGATACAAAAGGGGATGATGGACGGAACGTTTGAGCCAATCAAACACTCACCCCAGTCAACTGATCTGGGTTTAATCCATCATCATTCTTTAGCTCACTCCACCACCCCAGTTCAGACATGGCAATATGCAAATCAGTCTGACCCTGTGCCTCATGGGAACAGTACAGCCCGAACTGCCAAGCCATGTCTTCCCTGGACCGGAAACAAGCATCCTAGGACCGGTTTCTGGCATTCCAGCCGTCATCAGCCAGGCTTGCTTGAATCCAGTGGCAAAGTGAGCAAGGGACCCACGTCTGGGCATACCCCCGCCAACTTAGGGCGAACAAAGCGATACAAAAGGGGATGATGGACGGAACGTTTGAGCCAATCAAACACTCACCCCCAGTCAACTGATCTGGGTTTAATCCATCATCATTCTTTAGCTCACTCCACCACCCCAGTTCAGACATGGCAATATGCAAATCAGTCTGACCCTGTGCCTCATGGGAACAGTACAGCCCGAACTGCCAAGCCATGTCTTCCCTGGACCGGAAACAAGCATCCTAGGACCGGTTTCTGGCATTCCAGCCGTCATCAGCCAGGCTTGCTTGAATCCAGTGGCAAAGTGAGCAAGGGACCCACGTCTGGGCATACCCCCGCCAACTTAGGGCGAACAAAGCGATACAAAGGGGATGATGGACGGAACGTTTGAGCCAATCAAACACTCACCCCCAGTCAACTGATCTGGGTTTAATCCATCATCATTCTTTAGCTCACTCCACCACCCCAGTTCAGACATGGCAATATGCAAATCAGTCTGACCCTGTGCCTCATGGGAACAGTACAGCATCGCTTTGTTCGCCCTAAGTTGGCGGGGGTATGCCCAGACGTGGGTCCCTTGCTCACTTTGCCACTGGATTCAAGCAAGCCTGGCTGATGATGGCTGGAATGCCAGAAACCGGTCCTAGGATGCTTGTTTCCGGTCCAGGGAAGACATGGCTTGGCAGTTCGTGCTGGACTGTTCCCATGAGGCACAGGGTCAGACTGATTTGCATATGGCCATGTCTGAACTGGGGTGGTGGAGTGAGCTAAAGAATGATGATGGATTAAACCCAGATCAGTTGACTGGGGGTGAGTGTTTGATTGGCTCAAACGTTCCGTCCATCATCCCCTTTTGTATCGCTTTGTTCGCCCTAAGTTGGCGGGGGTATGCCCAGACGTGGGTCCCTTGCTCACTTTGCCACTGGATTCAAGCAAGCCTGGCTGATGATGGCTGGAATGCCAGAAACCGGTCCTAGGATGCTTGTTTCCGGTCCAGGGAAGACATGGCTTGGCAGTTCGTGCTGGACTGTTCCCATGAGGCACAGGGTCAGACTGATTTGCATATGGCCATGTCTGAACTGGGGTGGTGGAGTGAGCTAAAGAATGATGATGGATTAAACCCAGATCAGTTGACTGGGTGTGAGTGTTTGATTGGCTCAAACGCTCCGTCCATCATCCCCTTTGTATCGCTTTGTTCGCCCTAAGTTGGCGGGGGTATGCCCAGACGTGGGTCCCTTGCTCACTTTGCCACTGGATTCAAGCAAGCCTGGCTGATGATGGCTGGAATGCCAGAAACCGGTCCTAGGATGCTTGTTTCCGGTCCAGGGAAGACATGGCTTGGCAGTTCGTGCTGGACTGTTCCCATGAGGCACAGGGTCAGACTGATTTGCATATTGCCATGTCTGAACTGGGGTGGTGGAGTGAGCTAAAGAATGATGATGGATTAAACCCAGATCAGTTGACTGGGGGTGAGTGTTTGATTGGCTCAAACGTTCCGTCCATCATCCCCTTTTGTATCGCTTTGTTCGCCCTAAGTTGGCGGGGGTATGCCCAGACGTGGGTCCCTTGCTCACTTTGCCACTGGATTCAAGCAAGCCTGGCTGATGATGGCTGGAATGCCAGAAACCGGTCCTAGGATGCTTGTTTCGGTCCAGGGAAGACATGGCTTGGCAGTTCGTGCTGGACTGTTCCCATGAGGCACAGGGTCAGACTGATTTGCATATGGCCATGTCTGAACTGGGGTGGTGGAGTGAGCTAAAGAATGATGATGGATTAAACCCAGATCAGTTGACTGGGGGTGAGTGTTTGATTGGCTCAAACGTTCCGTCCATCATCCCCTTTGTATCGCTTTGTTCGCCCTAAGTTGGCGGGGTATGCCCAGACGTGGGTCCCTTGCTCACTTTGCCACTGGATTCAAGCAAGCCTGGCTGATGATGGCTGGAATGCCAGAAACCGGTCCTAGGATGCTTGTTTCCGGTCCAGGGAAGACATGGCTTGGCAGTTCGTGCTGGACTGTTCCCATGAGGCACAGGGTCAGACTGATTTGCATATGGCCATGTCTGAACTGGGGTGGTGGAGTGAGCTAAAGAATGATGATGGATTAAACCCAGATCAGTTGACTGGGGGTGAGTGTTTGATTGGCTCAAACGTTCCGTCCATCATCCCCTTTGTATCGCTTTGTTCGCCCTAAGTTGGCGGGGGTATGCCCAGACGTGGGTCCCTTGCTCACTTTGCCACTGGATTCAAGCAAGCCTGGCTGATGATGGCTGGAATGCCAGAAACCGGTCCTAGGATGCTTGTTTCCGGTCCAGGGAAGACATGGCTTGGCAGTTCGTGCTGGACTGTTCCCATGAGGCACAGGGTCAGACTGATTTGCATATGGCCATGTCTGAACTGGGGTGGTGGAGTGAGCTAAAGAATGATGATGGATTAAACCCAGATCAGTTGACTGGGGGTGAGTGTTTGATTGGCTCAAACGTTCCGTCCATCATCCCCTTTTGTATCGCTTTGTTCGCCCTAAGTTGGCGGGGTATGCCCAGACATGGGTCCCTTGCTCACTTTGCCACTGGATTCAAGCAAGCCTGGCTGATGATGGCTGGAATGCCAGAAACCGGTCCTAGGATGCTTGTTTCCGGTCCAGGGAAGACATGGCTTGGCAGTTCGTGCTGGACTGTTCCCATGAGGCACAGGGTCAGACTGATTTGCATATGGCCATGTCTGAACTGGGGTGGTGGAGTGAGCTAAAGAATGATGATGGATTAAACCCAGATCAGTTGACTGGGGGTGAGTGTTTGATTGGCTCAAACGTTCCGTCCATCATCCCCTTTGTATCGCTTGTTCGCCCTAAGTTGGCGGGGGTATGCCCAGACGTGGGTCCCTTGCTCACTTTGCCACTGGATTCAAGCAAGCCTGGCTGATGATGGCTGGAATGCCAGAAACCGGTCCTAGGATGCTTGTTTCCGGTCCAGGGAAGACATGGCTTGGCAGTTCGTGCTGGACTGTTCCCATGAGGCACAGGGTCAGACTGATTTGCATATGGCCATGTCTGAACTGGGGTGGTGGAGTGAGCTAAAGAATGATGATGGATTAAACCCAGATCAGTTGACTGGGGGTGAGTGTTTGATTGGCTCAAACGTTCCGTCCATCATCCCCTTTGTATCGCTTTGTTCGCCCTAAGTTGGCGGGGTATGCCCAGACGTGGGTCCCTTGCTCACTTTGCCACTGGATTCAAGCAAGCCTGGCTGATGATGGCTGGAATGCCAGAAACCGGTCCTAGGATGCTTGTTTCCGGTCCAGGAAGACATGGCTTGGCAGTTCAGTGCTGGACTGTTCCCATGAGGCACAGGGTCAGACTGATTTGCATATGGCCATGTCTGAACTGGGGTGGTGGAGTGAGCTAAAGAATGATGATGGATTAAACCCAGATCAGTTGACTGGGGGTGAGTGTTTGATTGGCTCAAACGTTCCGTCCATCATCCCCTTTTGTATCGCTTTGTTCGCCCTAAGTTGGCGGGGTATGCCCAGACGTGGGTCCCTTGCTCACTTTGCCACTGGATTCAAGCAAGCCTGGCTGATGATGGCTGGAATGCCAGAAACCGGTCCTAGGATGCTTGTTTCCGGTCCAGGGAAGACATGGCTTGGCAGTTCGTGCTGGACTGTTCCCATGAGGCACAGGGTCAGACTGATTTGCATATGGCCATGTCTGAACTGGGGTGGTGGAGTGAGCTAAAGAATGATGATGGATTAAACCCAGATCAGTTGACTGGGGGTGAGTGTTTGATTGGCTCAAACGTTCCGTCCATCATCCCCTTTGTATCGCTTGTTCGCCCTAAGTTGGCGGGGGTATGCCCAGACGTGGGTCCCTTGCTCACTTTGCCACTGGATTCAAGCAAGCCTGGCTGATGATGGCTGGAATGCCAGAAACCGGTCCTAGGATGCTTGTTTCCGGTCCAGGGAAGACATGGCTTGGCAGTTCGTGCTGGACTGTTCCCATGAGGCACAGGGTCAGACTGATTTGCATATGGCCATGTCTGAACTGGGGTGGTGGAGTGAGCTAAAGAATGATGATGGATTAAACCCAGATCAGTTGACTGGGGGTGAGTGTTTGATTGGCTCAAACGTTCCGTCCATCATCCCCTTTTGTATCGCTTTGTTCGCCCTAAGTTGGCGGGGGTATGCCCAGACGTGGGTCCCTTGCTCACTTTGCCACTGGATTCAAGCAAGCCTGGCTGATGATGGCTGGAATGCCAGAAACCGGTCCTAGGATGCTTGTTTCCGGTCCAGGGAAGACATGGCTTGGCAGTTCGTGCTGGACTGTTCCCATGAGGCACAGGGTCAGACTGATTTGCATATGGCCATGTCTGAACTGGGGTGGTGGAGTGAGCTAAAGAATGATGATGGATTAAACCCAGATCAGTTGACTGGGGGTGAGTGTTTGATTGGCTCAAACGTTCCGTCCATCATCCCCTTTTGTATCGTATTGATGAGTGACTGCATGTATGAGTGACTGTATAGGTGAATAAGTGGATGTGTGTTTAGACCTAGGAATCAGTGAGTGGCTATGTAGTAACTGGTATTGGTGTGTGTATGGTTTCAAAAATGGTAGTCTGTATTTTAGAGTGGGTGTATCAAAGGTTATATTAGGTTGTGAGGAGGTGCATCTGATTATCACATGGATGATGTCATCAGTGATGTCATTTGAGATGTCATCAGTGATGTCATCAGTGAGGTCACTGACCATGTCATGAATGATGTAATATGTGACGTCATCAGCAGTGCATTGTGGGGGCGCGAGTTATAGTTAGCTGAACTAACTATAACGGCCGAATTTCACTGGTTTTGTACGAGTGAAATGTCCAACTAATTATAATGTCGCTGAAACCTATGTTTTTTTCAGTGAATTTCAAAGGTTTTTAAATGCTAATTTCTAACTATAACGTCCCTGAAACCTATGGTTTTTTCAGTGAATATATATATATATATATATATATATATATATATATATACACACACACACACATACATATGTATATATATATATAAATGTACTATTTTTAAATGCTAATTTCTAACTATGCCTACAGAGGTAGGACATGTGCAGAAAGAGGAAGAAAGGCGCAGAAAGAAGCAAGAGAAATGCAGAAAGAGGCAACAGAAGTCCACAAAGACAAAGAAAGGTGCAGAAAGAAGCAAAAGATATGCAGAAAGAACCAACAGAGGTGCAGAAAGAGGCCTTGTTGCAAAGTCATCCTGTGCCCCCAACTTTTTGCTGACGGGTACTGGTGGTAACTGACTCTGACTAACCAAGCCTAGAGCCAGTGCTATCCTAAAAGACAATTAGAATACAGTGAAAACACCTACATACACTAGGGTACACTATGGGTTGGGGTACCCCTGTGATTGGCATGACCTCCCCTGTAAGGCCCTAGTATATAATAGGGCAGGGGGATTAAAACTACCACTAAGTCAGAGGTGCAGAAACATGCTACTTTAACTAGTAGTCGCATTTGCAGAGTGGTAGAGAAAGGGTGCTGGGCCTCCGACCAGCGCTCAAGAATTCCGCTGCGCAGGACTTACAGGAGGTACCAGGAGGGCTTCTTGGCCCCCAAAATCCCTCAGGAGTAAAGTGGACTTCATCCCTCATCCCGTAGTCTGCCTGGAGGCGTGTTTGCAGAGTGGTGGAGAAAGGGGGCATGGCCTCCGAAGGCGTCTTAGCAATCCTACTGTGTGGGACTTACTGGAGGTAACAAGAGGGGTACTTGGCCCCCAAGGACATCCTTGGGGGCCAACTACCCCTCCTATTACCTCCAGTAAGTACCACACAGCAGGATTGCTAAGTTCTCATAACATGCCACGCCCCCTTTGCCCACCACTCTGCAAACGCACTCCCTGGCGCGCTCTTCGATGGGGATTAAAGTCCCCTTCACTGCTGGGTGTCCTTAGGGGCCAACTAGCTTACCTCTTACCTCCAGTAATCCCCACACAGTGGGTTTGCTGAGAGGTGGACACAGGCCACGCCCCCTTTCTCCACCACTCTGCAAACGCGCCTCCTGGCGCGCTCGTGGTTGGGGGATGAAGTCCACTTGTGTCCTGAGGTCCTCAGGACACAAGAGGACCTCATCGCCCCACCAGCAGTGCGCCAAGAGGCGCGTTTGCAGAGTGGTGTAAAAAGGGGCGTGGCCTCGGACCACCTCTCTGTAATCCAGCTGTGTGGCGCTTACTGGAGGTACCTGGTGGGCTAGTTGGCCCCCAGGCACCCTCAGGAATGAAGGGGACTTCATCCCCCAACTTAGAACGCCAGGGGGCGCGTTTGTAGAGTGGGGCAGGCGAGATGCCTGCTCTTCTTTTTTTGCATTTTTAGAAGGGGGTTGTGTGGCCCCCCTTCTTTTTGTATTTTTTGGGCCCTGGGGACCCCATCCCCCAGGGCCTGACCCATTTAATTTTTTTTTTTTTTTCAAAAACGGGAAGGGGGCCGCGTGGCCCCCCTCCCATGGCCAATTTCGGCCCCGGGGACCCCATCCCCCGGGGCATGGCGACACATTTAATTTTTTTAATCATTTTTAAGGAGGGGGGCTGCGCGGCCCCCCTCCTGAGGCCATTCATGGCTAACATGCAGCTCCCCTTGCCCAAAAGCAATTCTGCTTTGCTTGTTGGAAGCGAGAGCAGGTTTCCCGCTCTCGCTTCCAACAAGCAAAGCAGTGTTTGCAATGACAGCTCCCACCCTGTCATTGCAAACGGCATTGTCCCGGGGGCGGGCACCCCGGGACATTGCAGGAGCCGGCCCTGGGGGGTGGCGGTCCCTAGGGCCATCGAGGGCTGCAGGAGGGGGGCCGCGCGGCCCCCCTCCCTACATTTAACATAGCCCCGGGGAGGTGGTGGTCTCCGGGGCTTGGGGAGGCCCGCGAGCCCCCCCCTCATTAAAGAAGGAAGCCCCGTGGAGGTGGTGGTCCCCGGGGCTTGGTGGGGGCCCGCGAGGTCCCCCGACCCCATTTTAATAAAGCCCCGGAGAGGTGGCGGTCCCGTGGCTTGGGGGGGCCCGTGAGGCCCCCCTGATTAGAATAAAGCCCCGGGTAGGTGGCGGTCCCCGGGGCTTGGGTGCGCCACGAGGCCCTCCCGCACATAAATCAAGATTGTACCGGGGAGGTGGCGGTCCCCGGGGAAGCGTGGGGGGGGGCAGGAGCCCCCCCCCACGCATTTTTACAATGAATCCCAGGGGAGGTGGCGGTCCCTGGTGCTGCGGGGGGGCCGCGTGCCCCCGCGCATAAGTAATAAAGCCCCGGGGAGGTGGCGGTCCCCGGGGCTGCGGGGGCCCCCGTTACATAAAACAGCATTGCCCCCGAGACCTGGCCCACCCGGGGGCTTTCAAAAACGAAGCGCGGAAGCTCGCGCTTCGGTTTTTTTGGTGTTTTTCTCGGCCGGATTCGCGCACCCAGTGCAAATTCGGACCATTTTTTTTTTTATAAAATGCTTTTTTTGGCCCTGGTGGTCCCTGTGTTTCTACCCTGCCCCCTTTTCTTGTTTTTTAATGTTTTTTCCACTGCTTTCTTGTGACTCGGTTACCGAGTCACAAAATGGCTGCCAACACATTCTGGTTTGGAGTGTTGGCAGCCAATCAGAATTGAGCTCGGGAGGGTTCGCGAACCCTCCTCGGTGCACAGATATCGATATTTTTATTTTTTTAATTTCTCAGCAACTACTGAACGGATTTATACCATTTAAAAACAAGCATTGGCCATTGAGACCTATTGATTTTGTCTATGGATTTTAGCCTTGCTGTACAGCATCTCTGATGCTGTCCAACATGGATAAAGAAAAGATTTTTTTTTTTTAAAAACATGAACAACTGTGTTTTTTCAGTAAGCCTAAAGAAAAGAAATATGCCGCAGATGGACGCGGAAGCAGAACAGTGGATGTGGGCGCAAACAGCTCTAGACTTGCACTGCATTTGTATATTTTACAGAATGATGAATTAACCAGCAGTGATACAAATAGTAAATAGAATCCAAATGTTTTCAGCAGAACGGTCCATAGCCCGTTCGTCTGGCCGAAAAAGTCCTTTGCGGATTTTGATCCACTATTGCGGAGCAGGATGCCACGCAACCGAATTTCCTCCAAGAACTTTAAAATCCCAGTGAGGAATCATTTAGAAATAAACCGCTGCACAGTTCTGACAGCGGTAATCCGGTGGAAAAAAAGCCTCTAGGGCATATACCCGGAAATAAACTGCTTCTAAATGTTGCCATCAGATCCAGTTTAAAAGGGACAAATTATAGTGAAAGTCAAAGCAGATCGGTGCAAATGTGGAGAAAAGAAATGGTATCAGGAAGCTTACATATCTGAAAAAATACAAAAAGTGATTTTTTTTTCTCATGGTAAATTAGTGGTTACTTTTTTCCATTTTTCACGGTATTCGGATTTCACAGTGAGATACTTGCTTCACTGTAGTTTGGAACTTTAACACTTGAACAGCAGGTAAAATGGCCATGTACGTTAAACCTTTTTGGGAGGCATGTGTTGTGTGATCTGCATTTCAAGAATTTTAATCTCGTCCGGACCAACTCACACTGTCATTTTCCGAGGTTGATAATACATTGTGCATACTAATACTGCTTAATATTTATAGTTTTATATAAAAGCAGTTTGTTTATTAGAGGCGCCTTTTATATAACTTAAGCGTGGTTGAGCCAGTGTTTCTCTATGAGGAGGAACCTTTTTTTTTAGTTTGGCCTCTGCCTTTTATAACACCCCCGCCCCTCGGATGAAAGATACGTCTACATTATACACAGACCCAGTAATTGTATTATAGTGTAAAGCAGTATGGCAGCACAACCACCACTATTAATTTTTGCATCGTGAAACAATCCGAACCATACAATATATGTAACATAAAATATACTGTAGCTTTCCCTTACTACCTCACGAGAGCCCAGCATGCGTTTCAGCATATATCACCGAGAGAAAACGGCATTTATGTAATTTTAAAATCATCTACTGGGCATGCCCAGAAAACATTAATTAGAAGATTCGAATGTTCACTGTAAATTAGCAAAACTTAAACGTGATATGCCAGCAGATTATTGAAGTGGTTTAGTGCAGCATTTAAAAGTATTAATCAGGGCCTTGTTCCTGGCAAGTAACACCCTATCAGACAGAATCAAGTTACACCTGTTTAGCCCAAACTCGACCTGAAAGTATTGGAGCTCTTTAAATGAGCACCAATTACATTACACTACAAGATAGTAACGATCCTCCAGCAGAGATAGCTTATCGGCAACAGCTTTTCAACACAGCTGCCCCCGAGCGTCGCATTGCGTGTTAACTGCGACGAACAAAAACAAGTAGATAGTAACCTGACCCACGAGGAATGCAGCTGCCACCCTGCGCGCCGCTGCTCGCTCCCGCAGGCAAAACGCCGGGAGTGAACATTAGAAAAGAGGTGGGACATGCACCCGCCTTTAGCCATTTGCGTGCTTTCATTATTGAAAGACACACGCAAAAGCCAACCCAATGCATGGGGGAGTCAGACCCACACAGAGCAGTTACAAGAAGCCTCGCAGAGCAGCGCATGTGCGCTGCGCTAGGCTCGACCTAAAAAGGGCGCTTTCTGAACCAAGAGCTACCTTTTTGCCAAATTTGGTGTAATTCCGTTCAGCAGTTCGGGCTGTAGCCGTGTCTAAAGTTTCCTATGGAAATTAACATGGAGAAAACGTGTTTTGGGACCCCCTTTTTTTCTCGGCCCCCGCTTGACGAATCACCCCGAAACTTTCAAGACAGGACCTGATCTGAGTGAACCTTTGTTTTAGAAACTTTCGCGAAGATTTGTCAAACGGCGCCAAAGATATTGGAAAATCAAAAAACGCTTTTCCTATGGAAACTAGGTCCTAACTATAACTACCTACTGGCTACCGCCAGTAGGTAATATATATATATATATATATATATATATTAAAACCAATATTCCTTCACAGAAATGTTTCACACGCACTCACTGGTAAGTGATTGTTGCAATCTTCAGTTTTATTTTGGCAACAGCATTATTCCGACAAGTTCGAAAACCCTACGCGTTTCAGTCTGTTCACAGACCTTGCTCACGGGTACCCGTGAGCAAGGTCTGTGAACAGACTGAAACGCGTAGGGTTTTCGAACTTGTCGGAATAATGCTGTTGCTAAAATAAAACTGAAGATTGCAACAATCACTTACCAGTGAGTGCGTGTGGAATATTTCTGTGAAGGAATATTGGTTTTAATTGAATAACGGCTGGCTCCGCCGTTTCCACTGTTCGCACCATCGAAGAGCACCGAATGCTGAGAAAAGAGCCGCTGTGTGGAATATATATATATATATATATATATATATATATATCCAATACTCCTTTTTCGCTCGATTCTCCACAACCAGGAATCAAAAAGGCACGGACTCCTCTTATTCAGTGCAATTCTTTATTTTTCGTGCTGTGCCGCCATGACGCGTTTCAACCCACCAGGGGCCTTGATCACATGACATGCTACATTTTTTCTCCCCATTTTTAAAGTGATAGGTGCATAATTAATTCATGAATATGGACAAAAGACTACCCGTCTACATTCCATCATTACATTGAATAATTCCACAATAGCTTATTAACTCTGTGACCGATTCATACATATTTAAAATGTTTATAAATATCCATGAATATTTAAAAAGAAAGAAACAAGACCTCTGTATGGCCCTACATAATTTCACTGTCTTAATACATTTAATTGAAAAAGGCACAGAGGTCATAGTTTTCCTTTTGATTTTACTCTTGGGTCTGATGCTTATTATTTAAAACCATGTGCATAATTACTTTTATTTCTGTATAAATACTTATCTAAAACAACTTTTTTGATATATATACATATATAAAACAATTTTTTTGTTAGGATCATGACATTTAAATTATGTGCAAAATTCGCAGTACTTTCTTGGTTGTATAAATACATTTAATTTATTAGCACCTAAACAAAGCATTTCTTATTATCATGTCTCAGTTGTTACCTCACTTGGTTTTATCATTCGCATCATTTTAACCCAACCTAATCAGCCTTTGAAAATGCTCTCAGTAGATGTCAACATGTCCATTATTCATTACGAAGTGCAATTTACAGTGCAATTTGTAAACAATATTCCATTTGTCTCATACTGTCAGAGTATGAGTCACACCTATAAAGTGCTAGTGCAAAATATTTTTATTGTGACATGAGCCCATGTCACCAAAATCAATAAAACAAGAAAAAAAGGTTTTGATAGGGATAAGAGCTTCAGCTTATTAAAACCATGTGATACTAGTTCTCTTTTATTTTGTATATTTACCACTAGAATAATTATAAATCTATCATTAGAGCCATGTATGCAAGTCCTCTGTAGTATTTAACCCATGTGGGCTTTTGCTGTCTATTTCTAGGATATGCCTTGTTTCTAGTCGCCTTAGTATAGCCTCTCTGTTCCCTCCTCGTCTCAGTGGGGGAACGCCATTTATCACATAATATTTCAGGTGGTCTAGATTGTTTGCATGGACCTCTCTGAAATGGCGGGCCACTGGATACGTAGTATCATTGTTAGTAATGGCCCGTATGTGCTGGAGTATTCTCTTGTGGACCTGCAATTTTGTGCTTCCCACATATCGCAGTCCACAAGAGCACTCCAGCACATATACGGCGAACTCAGTCTTACATGTTAGAAACTTTTCTATTGTAGTGGGACTATCCTTGAATGCTGTTTGATAAGAGGTTTTGCTTTCCCCATATTTACATGCTTTACATGACAGGCATCTCACGAAACCTTTGCGGTTAGACAGCCAATTGGTATTCTTTTTTATTTCCGGACTGCTACTTACTAAGCAATCTCCTGTGCTTAACGCTCTTCTATATGTTATAGAGGGAGTTGATGGCATTTTCATCCCTATAATAGGATCACTTTGTACTAAATGCCAATTCTTTTTACCATCTTTCTTATGCTGTCTCTTTGCTTATTGTAGGTGAGAATTAGTCTGGGGCTACTTACAGTAGTTATTGAACTTGATGTTTGCCTGCTTTTACCTGCCGATGGTTTGGATAATAAGTCCTCACGTGGTTGGGCTCTAGTTTTACGAATGGCCTCATCCACAATACGTTCTGGGTAACCTCTGGCTAGGAAACGAGATTTACATTCTTCCTGTGCTTTTACTAGATCTACTTCCCTACTGCAGATACGCCGTATTCTCAACATTTCGCCGTATGGTATACTATGGATTGTATGTTTGGGGTGAAAGCTGTTAGAATGCAAGATGGTATTGCCAGCCGTAATTTTTCGGTGCAGTTTTGTTTCCACCTTGTTTTCAAATACATATACCTCTACATCTAGGAAGCAAATAGATGTGTCACTGATTTCATATGTGAGTTGAACATTTATGTCATTGTTGTTTAACATATTAATAAATTCCTCTGCACTTCGTTTATCACCTTGCCATATCACAAATAGGTCGTCTATAAAACGAACCCACTTTACCACATTTTTTGCCAATACATCTGCATATTTTGATTTTACGACCATCTCCTCCCACCATCCCATGTGAAGACAGGCGTAGCTAGGTGAAAAACTCGCACCCATAGCTATGCATCTCACTTGATGGTAAATCTGTTGCTGGAATAAAAAATAATTATTGTTCAAAACAAATTTTGTTAGATCTATTAACATTTTGTTATGGGAGTGGAATTCTATCGGTCTCATGCCTAAGAAATGTTCAAGTGCTCTTATACCATCTTGATGATGTATCGATGTACATAAGTTACACACATCCATTGATATTAATAAATAATCTTTTTGCCACTCGACACCTTTCATCTGTTTTAAAAAATCTGTGGTGTCCTGTAAATATGATGGTAAACCCTTTACAAGTTCTTGTAAAAACGAATCAATGTACACAGCAACATTCTCATTTAGGCTTTGTATTGCCGAAATAATAGGTCTTCCTGGGGGTCGTAGTTTGTCCTTATGAATTTTTGGGATAAAATAAATCACAGGTAATACTGGATAATCATTTTTCAAAAACTTCAGTTCATCTTGATTAATTAATCCCATACTTTTCCAAGCTAGTAGTTTAGTAAATAATTCGCTTTGTGCTGTTTTCGTGACCTGTCTTGAGCTTAATTTATAGCAGTTTCGGTCTCCCAACTGCCTCAAAGCCTCCTCCATATATTGATCCTTCGGCCAGATGACCACGTTACCCCCTTTGTCTGAGTTTCGCACTACCACTGAGTCGTTATCACGCAATTTTTTTATCATTTGCTGATATTTGATCTGATTAATGCTACGATTCCTCTGATTAGTATGTATTTTAAAATTTAATTTTCTTATTTCTGCAGAAATTATCTCATTGAATGTATCTATGGAGTCTCTAGTCATTACCGGCACAAATTTTGACTTGGGTTTAAAGTTGGTATTTGGTGCAACATTCGTATTGATTCCTTGCTGTTGCATGAGAGATTGTGTAGATTCTATATTCGATAGCCCATATTCATCATTTCTCTCATATATATATATTGCTTGGCTTGCACACATCTTCATTTTTCGAGACAATGTGGTTTATCTTTGAACATGTCCAGAAATAACAAACGAGGAGAAACAAATTGTATTGTAGAAACATTAACCTTGTCCACGTCAAGGTGGCCTGTTGGGTAATAAAAGTCCTGTGACTTCATGTCACTGATAGGCCTGTCCTTTGGTCGAAAAACATCCAGGTTAACTCACAGATTATGTAGACATTCCCTCGCTGCAGATTAATAATGCGGGGCATTAGTTATATTGGCTGGAAATAAAAGGTGTACTCATGCCAGCCCCATAATAAAAGCAGTGTGCAAAAAATGAGGGGTTCTTTTGTCACTGCTTTTGGCGCCTTGACTCGGCTGAGAAGGCCTTGTCAGTAGATAATAGTGACGCCATCTGTGCGAGTGTAACCTCTAATAACCACCCGTAAGGCCACTTATGAACACAGTTTGCTGTACTTGATGCCAGCAGAGGATGATATTGTGCACGACAAGAAGAAATGTGTACACTTTTCTGTTATGGTGAGAAAGCCATATTGGCAGCCAATTGCACCAACTGCATGAGGCAAACCTGCTAATTTCAAAGATCAGCCGTGCCCACTTGCGCTAAGCTTTATTTGGGCGGCCTTGAGGTCATTGCTTTAGCAAAGTGCTTCCTTAGGTCAGAGGTGAGTGAATAAGGCTAATGCAGTAATGCACCTGCGGCATCTTACTCCTGACCCAATTCCACTGACAAGCTGAGTATTATTATAGGTCTTTACTTGTATGAAGTGTGATTGCAATGCTGATATCTCGCCTTGGTTTAGTGGTGGCTGACTGACAACTGTTTCCTTAAGTGAGATTGTAGCAACAGTCCAAGTAAGTTTGCCCTAACTATATTATGTTTTCCACAGCTTGTTTTTGTGCCTGCTGTCAGTAACTTTTTGTATTAATTTGTGGCATCCTTGAGTTTTCAATAAGAACTTAATTAGCATGATGTAATGACATTCAAACTCGGTCAGAAGCCCTGTAATGTCGAAAGTTGACCCGAAAGTGGTTCCACATCTGCAGCTCCTAAGACATTAACTGAGTGACGCCACTGCTAGCCTTCAGTTTATATGATGTGTGGAGGATTTCCACACGCCATTTTCACCACAAAAATAGTATGTGCTGGTGCGGTTTTGAGGAAAATACGCTCCACTTCCTACATGGACATAGCCAGAACAACGAATAAAAGTGCACATTTGTTAGTACATAGCGTGGAAAACAAATCGTATTTAGTGCACAGAGATGCCAGTCATTTTTTTAATGTCCATTTGCTGGTTCCATAGATATGGTAAGTTTTACAGTGCAGTAAGAATTGACCTTTTAGTTCTTGTTTGGGCTTCTACTCAATAAGCACCCTAGCGCTTTTCTGTATGTTGATTTATTGCTTCATGGGCAGGGTTTGTGCTTTCTTCTCCCTTCAGTACTAAGGGAAATAAACAGTTCCTCCTTGACATTTGTTTTACTGAGCACATCAAGTTTTTAATTTTGTTACTCTACTCTTCCCGAAGAAAAAACAGGCCGTGAGAAGTTTCCTGAAAGAAGTGTTTTTTTGTGCCAAAGTTTGATGAGTCTTAGATTTTAAGGTACTTTGTCATGTGAGCAGATTTTTGCGGGTGTTGTAGATGGCTCACAGAAATTTTTTTTAAGACTGAAGTGGTTTTTACCAAAAGCTAATGTTTAGTCAGAAAGTGAAGAACCCAACAGGAAAGATAATGGGACCATTGAGATGGGTCAAGAGTGAAACCATGTGCAACTGTGTGGGCCTTGAGTTCTTGGCATTTGCTTAACATAAGTTACACGTCTATGGGTCCAAGCCCTTGCCTGCTGCACATGTTTTCTCTGAGATGTGGCCACCAGTTGCAGCCAGGTGTCAGTTGGAAGTCTATATGTATCCGAGTATTCTTCTCTTTGTTCGGAAACCACTAAAGGGAACTTCCATTTTAGTTTCGGAAATGATGGTGGCCGTCCAGTTAAGGTACAGCATGTCCCATGCCTAGATTTTTATTTGAGACACCTAGTGACAGTTTATAATACGGGTGTGCATTTCTAGATGAACATTGGATGCCTGAGTATTCGTTATATCAAAATCAGCAGAGCATGGCGAGCTCCTGGCCTCATTCCCTAGCTGCTTGTAGTCCCCATTGCAGCATAAATCCTCAGTCTAGGCCAGCGAAATGGGAAGGACCGAGCCTACTCGAGGGGTATGCCAGAGCACTGAGAACAGCAGTCTTCGGTACTCAGAGGCAGGGGATACAACTAGCACTGGAGGAAGGTTTTCCCCCAGTGCAGCTCCGTAAGTGTTGCACACACTCCAGCCAAGCACAAGAGTTCCGTTATTACGGTCCAACTTTCTCTCTTGGCTGTTCTAGTTTGAGAGGGACATTTGCCTGTTTATTGTTTACTGAAGTCTTATTTCTGGTAGGCTTATGTACACAGATGTGGCGGAATGTCTACAGATGATAGTTTTGACGTTCTCCGGACTAAAGGCCTCTTTTTGGGGATTTTTGTTTTAAAAACTTCTCAGGCACCTTGTGTCCAAAGAGCTGCAAGCGCATCTCATAGATCGAGCCCGGAGCTGCTTTTCAGCAATAGACTCCTCCTTGTCCCAAAAACAATCATGCAACAGCTTGACAATCTATATTTTTAGTTACTGCAGGATTTTTGCTGGTGACAAAATATAGAATATCAGCAAGAATTCCTGATCGGAACTGAACAACACAGAAATCGATATGTGCACACCAATATCTGGAAATGCACAAGAGAGATTTTTGCAAAGAAACAAAAAAAGATTACTATTTGCTCCTTGACTTGAATTGGAGTGAAGTTTACTGCAAGAGGAAGAAGGGTAAAATCAAGTACAACTGTCATGGCAAAAATAAAAATCTTCCTCGTAAATATAGATGGTTGCGGGCACATAGCAGTTGACAATTTTTTTATTTGTTTTGGGCACATTAGAAAGATGGGCCTTTAAATCTTATCCATCTTCTTTGCATTATTATAGAGGGAAAATAAACTGTGGTGGAGGAGGGTCTCTTGCTTTCTCGGTTTCCCTCCTTATTGGTCCCCAACTTCCTCCTTCCATCCCTCCCTGTGTGGCTGAAAAGAGAATGAACCTGCTTCCTCGGAAAGTGGAAAGCACAGAGAGAGTTCCACGTGGCAACGCAAGCAACGCGGTAAAAGTTTTTTGCGGAAATCCGAAGCGGACTTGTGCTTTTTGGGACAGAAATCTGTTTTCTATATTAAGACTGTGAGGAAGCAGAAATATACCCTGCTTGTGCCAGGCACGTGAGTTGTAAAGAAGAAGTGCCATTCTCATGTATCTCCAAATGTGTGTGTTTTCCCAGGTGCTTGCGAAACGCTACTTTTATAGTAACAGCGCCAAACACCACAAATACGCAGAACGCGTTACTGAGGCAAAGTTCACGCCCTACTCACTTTTGACCAAAACTATTTTTATCATGGAACATTGTTTCCCTGCCGTTGGTTACTCCAGGTCAAATCCACTGGTAAACCACTGAGTCTGGAAAGAGATCCCCCTGTGCCTTTGCAAACTCCAGGTTGTTGATTTGATTTTGAATGTATTTCTTAAGAGCTGCGAATAAATACCAGGCTGGATTCTTGTCACTAAAAGAACAATCCCCTGGGGAATCATTACCCTACTATAGCTGAATTGGAACATTTTCAAGGCCATTCTACAAGCCAGGAGCGGGGAAGTTTGTTTCTGTTGCCATAGAATTTGCTCCAAAATTTGAGTCGACTGTTCTAAGACATTTTCTTCCAGGTACCTGCTTCCCCATTTCTAAAGGCAACTGTTCTGATAGTCTGACTCGATGCACAAAAGACTTCAGGAAGCACAAAACAAATTTGCTGTGTCACTAATCTAAAGTGCACATATCTGTAGCTAGGTTGATGCAAAAAGAACAGTTTATTTTTTCATTGATAGATTCACAGAGCAAAACATGCATTTGTGAAGACTATGAAATATCCGAGGGCTTACACAATCCCAGACTAGTCCTGATTCATTGTGGGGCTCACTGGCACTTAGTACCTGTTTTAGAGTTTGATGGATATCACGTCCACCGTCTCACATTATAGCCTATGCCGCTTCCAATATGGCAGATAGGCTATCTTTTATGTTTTGACAGAATATACCCTCCACCAAAATCTAAATTAGGCCCTTGGTGTCTAAAGAGTTAATATCAGTTACACCAGGTCCAGGTTGTATGTGAGAACTGTGCTAAGCACGCTAAGACGAAGCTCAGAAATAACACCCACATATATGTCTGGGTATAAATTGCGAGTCCACAAAATTTAAGGGATGGTGCCTGCATTTGACAGTCAGTGAGATAAGAATACATTAGCCAAGTTTGGGCTAGACTTCTGCATGACCTGCTAATCAGACAACAAATGGATACCACAACCAGGCCTCTAAAAATGTGAAAGTCCCTTAATCGGGAACGTGTGCACTTTGAAGCCAATATGTAAACATACGGTGCATATCTTTGCAAAGCATTATTATTCTACTCTCAGTTATCCCAATTGTGTAGAATAGTGTCTTCTTTTGCATTGTGGAAAAATCCACTCTCGCACACTGGATCTATAGAGTTCAGAGGTGCAGAATGGTCCAATGTGCACAACGTTTCCGTGAAGTTGGGCACAATAATCAATCAGAGTTTCATGTCTAGATCTCCGAAATGAATTTGAACAGGTTTACCCCGCAGCTGACAACAAATGCTAAGTTGCATGCTTTTAACCTTGACATCAACCTCTCCTTCAAAACAAGAATTGACAAGAGAAGCATGGTACCAGCTCTTGGTCTGAAAAGCATGAAACACTACCCCCTAGAGGCTGACTTCAGTACAACCAACCCAAGCCTTACTCCTCTCACATCTAGCTGGTGGCAATACTCTGCTCCAGGGTCTCCCTGGCACCACAGTGGCTCCCCTGAGAGGTGTCCAGTATAGTCTGAGCATATCACCCCAGCCCTGATGGAACCACGCTGGCGCCTCCAAGTCCTTACCACCTTCAAAATAAGCTGCATCACTTTAAAGACCACTAGAGCTGTCACTTTTTCATATCTGGTGTAAACATTAACGACCTCAGTACCAAACCAGAAGCCAGGATGTCACCAGAATGGAAACAAAATTCTACAAAAAAGAGAAAACCAGAAGACAAGCCTCCCCAATCTATGCTCAGAGGATTTGGAACAACATGCTCATCAGCATCAGAATTGCCTCACTCATTCAGCAATTTTGAAAGGAGTCGAAGACCCATTTCTTCAGAGAACCCTGCATCTCCTCAGGATTGGATTCACCACACGAATATCCTGCTTCATTGAAACCATCCAGAATCACACCCAGGGCGGCTGCCTCTTTTCAGTGAATGGGCCATTTTTGCAGCTTCTAGCACTCTAGTTAGGCGTGCACTCTACGAATGCATACATGCATACTAATAACTAGTTGGATACACATCCAGTCACTCTGACACATTTTATGACACATAATTAAAAACAGAGTTTCTACTTGAATATAGTCTTGAAGATGAAAGTGCAAGATGCGCATAACAATTGGTTTCATTAAGATTCTCCCTACATATAGTGCCTGTTACATAAATATGTTTTATCAGCTGAATCCTCTTGAGTAGTTACTGCTTTCTTCTTGCTCAGAGGTATCCAAAATGAGTTCAGGAGGGCCAGGTCCATGCCATGTTTTCAAGATGTCCACTTAAATTACTTTCGTATGCAGTGATTCCAAATGGAACTTTTAAGTAGTCTGTGCTTATTCTTAAAATCTGGCATGGATCTAGGGCTCCTGAATTTACATTGGACAATCACTGTCTGGCTCGGTCTTAACTATGTACACCGTATTCTGCTGTTTAAGAAAGGAATGCATTACTTGTTTTCAGGTTCTTCTGCACTGTAGAACTGAACCCATAAATACAAATTGCAGCCCGTCACTATATTGGTCAAGGCTATAATGTCGCTTATGTGCTCACATGTGTAACAAAGTGGGTCACTTGATTCACAGCTCTGCAAAGTATCATCTGGGAGCTTTTCAGACATTGTTTTTTTTTTATTCTCCCACCTGGTACCAGGAGTACTTATGGTATAGGAGTATAGGGGTGGAGGTGTTCCTGTGGAGTGAACTTCACTATCAGTAAAAGTGGATGGTAAAACATCCTTATGTAACCCGCTCCTAGAGGTCCCAAGTCATCAATTAACCAGTACAAGTCCATGTTGCTTACACTTGGGCCCTTCTTTAACTTTGCCTTATTCATGGCTCCTCCAGTTGTTTGAAGTCAGCTCCCTGTTGGTGTTTGAGGCCCAGTGCCAGTCAACTGTACTGAGGCAGAACGCCAGTGTTTACAGCAACTTCCATGCTGTGCTAGATGCATATGAAATGTGTTGTTAAGGAATGTATGTTGATACTTCGCATACCATTACTTCGCATGATTTTAGTGCGATGTTTTTACTTCACATAAACCATTAGTTTGCATGTTTTTACTTAGCATAAACCATTACTTCGCAAGTTTTAACTGCGCATGCATTTATAACGCAAATGGTTATAAATGTACTATGGTTTATGCTAATTAAAAACATTGCACTAAAATCATGCTTACACTACACTACCTTACACTACCTTACACTACTTAAACATCACTACACTACCCTAAACCCTAATACACTACCCCCTACACGACCTTCCCCCTTCCCCCTGCCTGGACCCTACACTCTAACACTACACTTCACCACCCCCCCGACACTACTCTAAACCCTATAACACTACAATACACAAACACCACACCACTACCCTAAACCCTAAAACACTACTCCCTGCACGACCCTCACCCTTCCCCCAGTCTGCTCCCTACACTACAACACTACCCTGCACGACACCCCAACACTACCCTAAACCCTAAAACACTACCCTACACTACACAAACACCACAACACTACCCTAAAACAGTACCCCCTGCACAACCCTCCCCCGACCCCCAGTCCTGTTCCTACACTCAAACACTACCCTGCACTACACCCCGACACTACCCTAAACCCTAATACATTACCCTACACTACACAAACACCACAACACTACCCTAAACCCTAAAACACTAGCCCCAGCACGACCCTTCACTACTCAAACAACCCTACAACCTAAAAGACTACCCCTGCACGACAGAAAAAAACTACACTTACCTCTCTCTCCTCCGTGGTTCCTCTCTTCTCCGGCTTCCAGCGGCTTCCAGCGATGTCAGATCTGCACGTCGTTGTTTGGAAACGGAAGCTCCTTCCAAACAACGATGTGGATAGCGCATACCATTACAACGCATGCGTTGTACCAACGCTTGCGATGTAACAACTTGCGTACTAATGGTACGCGTTGTAACATCGCAAGCATAGTAACGCTTGCGAAGTAATGGTATGCGCACTAGCAGCCGCGCACTAAAGGCTGTTTACCGTTGTTAAGTGTCGGGCCACCCGAAGGAACAAAGCAGTCAATAAGAATTTTGCATTACCTATCATCTAGTTATGGCAATGATTGATGGAGACCAGTTAGTGTTGCCAATCCCTTCACACGAAGAAAGAGTAGATGAAACATGGGTTTAGTGTCGGCCTTCAATTGTCTTCTTAGACTTCATCTTTTCATCAGGGTCCTGTACCGCCCACGCCCAGTGCTGTTGCATATCTGATAGATTTGCTAAGGCAGTCACAGGCTGTGACTGGGTGCTTTAGGTGCCACAGTAATTCAAATGGAAGCCATGGAATGGCTTGCGTCCTAGTTTCCCTTTTTTCTCGGATACGGTATCAAGAAGGAAGGTGGGGTACAGTGAGGTTGGCAAGGGGCAAAAGAGTAAGGCCTGGAGGGGAAAAGAAGAATGCTAGGGCGGTCAGCATCCAGTCGGCTGCTGTGATTCCCCATGGAGGGTGCAAGGGGGGCAACTATTGCCTAGGAAGGCCCATGCTGAAGTAAAGTTTCAAACCTACACAGAGGCAGTTGAAAACTACTCCGAATAGAAATACATTGTGTGATCCATCCAGGTGAAGGGTGCAGAGATTTACTGTGGTAGCAGACAGATACTTAAAACACAACCACTTGTGAGGTCCACCTAAATGAGCAGATAAAGTACACTTGGACGCCATAACCTATCTGAAGTTCACTAGGGTGAGGAATCAAAGAGAGTTATGGTTGTGGATAAGAATTACTCCGAGCCCGTACAGCTAGTGAAGCAGACCCAGATCCCGAGTACAGAGACATGCAGCGGTAGCTGTGAATTACTCGGAAGATCCTCCTCCACCCCTTGAGGAATACAGGCATACGTAGTGGCAGCTGGGAGTTACTCTGAATCCACACTACTAGAGATAGGCTATTCATTGAAGTAGAGCAGTATCTGAGAGTTAATCTGAACACCTATCCAGAGGAAGTAATAAAGGGATTTGTGTTGGCAAATGAAAATCAGTCTGAGCTCTCCCAATCCAGGATGCATAGACATGCTATTGGAACTTTTTCAGGACCTCTGGGACAGTCTGGGGTTACTGTTCTCAGATTGTGCCAGTGAAAGTCTTTTACCACAGGTCTCCCTTGCCTTTTCATTAGTATTGAGGCCAAAACTGAACACTAAATACACTCTTTTCATACTTGACCCTCAGGGTAGCAAAGCAGAGCGATCTAAAGTTTACTCGTCAAAGTGGTGTGGAAGTGAGAGACTCAGAACTGAATAAACAGACTACCACAAGCTAATAACTGAATGTCCAGAACATGCTTAGTTTTTTTAAAAGAAGCAACAAATTACAGTGGGCATTAAAATTCCCCTTTAAATGATTACGGCAGGTGGTAGTATAGGTCACTGCCATGCGTCAACCTCTTAAGGGGCTTCAGTCTCCTCCCCTGTAGTCTCTAGGGTTCCCTCTGATAATGCGTCCAGGATTTAAGGAAGGCGTTTAGATGCTGAATGGGCCGTCAGAGTTTCATGCCAGCTTTCTTGTCTCTAGTAGTTCAGGCCTCGGTCTTCCAAACCCTTCTTCGCTTCGCTCCAATGTGGGCTCCCTTGTAGCACCCGGGTACTTTTTGCATTGTCAGGTCTAATCTGGCACATCTGTACCAGTGTTGCTTGGGAAGCCTTTATTGGAGGTGTGTGGCTTGTATGCAGTCGGAATCTGTGTCGATGCACTGATATCAGGTGAGCAGAGTCGGTGCCAACACCAGTCGCAGAGGAGGCTAGTTGGTTAGGGTCTCGTGCCTCGGTGTATCTTGCGGCTTGGGAATACAAACCCACCACCCAGGCAGTGAGTTGCCTGCCACACATGAGTACTTCGTTCTTGATGTTACCCTCTCTGTCATACCAACTTTCCTCTAGCATTTTGTCTGATCTCTTGTGCATACTGCAGACTGCGGTCCAGTTTCTTGAAGTGCTTCTTTGTGACGCACGGGTGAGTACTTGCAGTGCTGAGCAATTTTTTGGCTCTTGGAAGTTGTAGGGCAACTTAAACAGAATAAAAATCTGAAGTTCCCCCTGTCCATGAAGGTACGCAGTTGGGTCACAATGTAGTGGCACCTCGGGGGGCTCCTCAGTTTCACTCTCACAAAGCGATAAAAAAGTTCAAATCCTTCCTCTATGCACAGCGGATGTCTTCAGCTTGGCTTGCCTTATTTCGTTCAGGGCACCACTTCTTTTGAGCAGCATCTCCTTGGTGCATGGACATCTCCATGATCCCACGAGGAGATGGTCAGTTCTCTCCTGCACAACAGGGACTGGGCAGTCTCTCTTGACAGTCCAAAGGGAAGTTACCAGGGTTCTGGTGCCAAGGCTGGTGAGGAGTGATGGTGGAGGATATCACAACTCTGGAGCACAGGAAGTTTCTCGTCACCACTGCTGTGGATACCAGGAATCTGGTAGAGAAATCTTGGCTCGCTGGCTGGACATTTCTGCCCCATATATTTATACCTACAATGTAATCAGTAGTTGTGCATTCCGACAGTCAGTCCTGAGATCAGTTTTGTGCAATTCTGCTCTTTTGCTTATTCCACTCCTGCCAGCGTCTTTGTTGTGAAGTACGAGTCAGATTGTATGGTGGAGCTGGCAGCCTCCAGGCAGTAGAAGCCTAGAACGGGGCCCAAAGGAGGCAATGAAGGCCGCCCCACTTTAACCGCCTGTTAACCAGAGGGGCGTAAGCCTTGCACAGAACAGTGCTCAGGAAAGGGGCAGGAGGAAACTCCCTTGCTTCAAAGGATCTTCCGTCTCCTCAACATTGCTCAATCTGAACCACTACTAAAGGCTGTTGGAATGTCCTGGGGAGCCCTGCACTTCACATCTGCTGTCTGGGCTTTCCTCCATCTTAGATACTGCCGTGCAAACATATATTAAACCCAATCTGGCTACGGCCACTCGAGCGGCGCCGGACAGGGAACGCAAACCAGCCCTGGCAATTGAGTTGGGCTGGCCGTGGGCGGGCGGGGAGGATCGAGGGGGGGATGCGCCTGGAAAACACTGCAGCTGCTTTTGTTACAGGGGGTCAATATTGCAGCTATTCTACAAACCGGCCCCCGTAACAAAAACGCCCCCGGGGTACAAAACCGGCCCCCACCCTGGCGGTCCACTGGGGAAACGCCCGGTGCCCGCTACGGCCAGTCCGGCCCTGCACTCGAGCTGCTCACACTATATACATGCATCCTGCCGCATAAGTAAAACAGCCGTCGTCTACAAAGAAAGGCAAACCTGGTTGCATGCAACAGGCAGATCACTTTTTAAAATGCGGGAGAGGCGAGTGGTGACTCTCCTGGTATTGAGAGGTAAAAAAGTTTCTCTTGCCACTAGAAACAGTATCGGTGCCACCACTATCAGCCAGGGCTGGACTGGGAACCTAAACCAGCCCTGGCAATTTTCTCAGACAATGCCTGGCCCCAGGAGGCTGGAAACGTTTGCTTGCTGCTTTTGCTATTGGAGGTCGATATTGCAGCACTACTACAAAACCGGCCCCCAGTAACAAAACCGGCCCACACCCCTCCAGACTCCCGGGGAAACGCCCGATGTCCGCTGAGGCCAGTCTGGTCCTGCTATCGGCCCAGTGAACTAATGGTAATCACGCTCTGTAAAGACAGTACCCATGGCATGCCCTCTGCACCACAGACCCATGCTCTGCATCTCAGTCCAGTTCATTAATGTAACACAAGCATACACACATGATTGTCGTGTGTGCTGAGTCAGGGGTTAAAAAGCTACAGCTTGCTATGGTGCATTCAAGCCAGTGGCTTACTCTTTCCAGAGGCCTGCAGGGGACCTTTATCCATCCCAGCAGATGCACTGGCAGTTGAGAAGTAAGAGTGAGGGAGAGAAAGAGGAGCAGGAACAGAGAGAAGTGAATGAGGAAATAGTGGAGAAGAAAGGAAGTAAAAAGGAGTAATGAGGAATGCCAAATGAAGATGTATGGAGGAACGAGGAGGGGAACTTGCACTTTTATTATCCACCCCGACAGGATTGCTCAAACCCCTCGGTCCTTGTTGTGTCTACCCAGAATATAAAGTGAGAGCTAAAGGTGGTTGGAAACAGAAGCTTAGAGTCGCTGAGCTTGGGAGGACAACTGAATAAAAATGTATTAGAATACAAAGAGCGTCACACTGCATACAGCACGATCAAGTGTTTAAAAGTATAGGAGTAGTTCATCTGACCCGAGACATGTCCAAGAGAAGGATGGAGAAACAGGGGTTGAGGCCCATTCAACAATATGAGCGTAGTGTATTTCTAAAGCACCTGTTCGTCCAGTGAGGCATCTTGGCGCTGAATATCTGCGATTTATTGTTACCCAACTCAGCGGTACTCAATCAATATTTATTTCAGAAATATAGGCATTTTCCATAAAACGTACATAGTAACAACATACACATTATAAAATGTTTTCTCCCATTATACGTATATAAAATATAAAAATATTCCATGATGAAGGAACAATACCGGTTAATATGCAGCATAGTAGACGTAGTGCAATTACATTTGCAAGCAATGCCCTAAAGATATTTGAGGATCCCCTCAATAGTATAATACCTACATTTCATCTGACATGTAGTACATCAATATCATTACTGGCAATGAAGTTATGCTAACAATTAATTTCTCCCACCAAATGCTAAGGGGGTTCTTTCTCTGGAAACGGGCTCTGAAAATGAAACTCGCCATCCAGAACTGGATATAAACCAGGAATGCTGCTTCCTTCCAAGGCATATAGAGGGTCCTTCGGACCCTGGCAGATGGGCCTTCAGAAGAGCGGAGGCCATGGCCTCCACCTCCCTGGCTGAGGACCATCTTCCTACTTACGGATCCACCAATGACTGATGGAGATTTCTGTGCTGTGGAGGGAGCCGCCCTTCACAGAACAGCAGGTTTGCGGAGTGGACACCATGTTTAAAGTGCCTTCTCTGCAAACGTTTTTGTTTTGAGAAAACACACCAAAAAAACAGTGTCTTGACAAGCAGAGTTTTCTCCCTGGGTGTCAGGCCATTTTGCATTTACCTGCATCTGCCATGCATTGTATGGCGGACACTGGCAGGGACAATTGTTAATGACCACCCCGGTGCTCTAAAGGGCAGGGCGACCGTCACTGTGACCTGGTGGTCCTTTGCTGGACGGACCGTCAGGCCAGAAGTTTACACTGTGGACGCCAACTGAGGCTCTGCTGGTGTAAGCCTGGCCCATCTCTGAAAGAAGCAGGTGAACCAAGAGATAGTGGGTGGGAAATCCACTGATTTACAGTGCTGCCCCCACTCTACGAGACTCTACATACATATACAAAGCCATGTAATTTGCACACATGCACCACAGTGGCTTTTTGCCCATCACTTTTCAAAATGTTTCTGATTTATATGCATGTTTCACGATGGTTTTGAATACACCACTTTTCAGAATGTGTGTGATTTACATGCAAGTGCCAGGACAAATTTATGTACACCAGTTATTTGTGATAAACTGTTTGATTTACATGTATGTGCCACAACTGTATTATGCACAACGCTTTTTACAATGTGTGTGCTTTACATGCCTGTGCCACGACGGTTTGATGTGCATCACTTTTGTCAAAGTTTGTGCTTTTTTTGAACGTTTTTATTGGGTTTTTCGATGGGTTAGTAGCATTGCAAATTATAGCCATATGCATCAAAGTACATTACATAGGAAATGCCGTTGTAGGCCAAAGGCGTAACAGGTTATTCAGGTCTATGCATTAAACATCAGACAGTGACAAGAAGCGAATCTAGGAGCTTTAAGTTACCCCGTGTGGTAAGTGATGCGTTGTTTTAAAGTATGTGCTTTAGATGCATGTGCCATTCCGCTTTTATGAAACCACTTTTAAGAATCCGTGTGTGATTTGTACGCATTTATCAGGCGAGCTATTCAAAGCCGTTTACACACATCACTTTATACAATGTTTGTGATTTACATGCATGTGCCAGGAGGGTTTTATTTACATCACTTTTCACAGTGCGTGTGCTTCACACGCATCATGCCCAGGAGGGTTTAATTTACATGACTTTTCACAGTGCGTGCGCTTTAAATGCGTGCGCCACGGCTGTTTTACGTGCCCCGCAGGGGGGTTTTATTTGCATCACTTTTCACAGTGTGTGTGATTTACATGCATGTGCCAGGAGGGTTTTATTTACCTGACTTTTCACAGTGCGTGTGCTTTTCATGCATGCGCCACGGCTGTTTTACGTGCCCCGCCAGGAGGGTTTTATTTACATGACGTTTCACAGTGCGTGTGCTTTTCATGCATGCGCCACGGCTGATTTACGTGCCCCGGCAGGAGGGTTTTATTTACATCACTTTTCACAATGCGTGTGCTTCACGTGCATGCGCCGCGGCTGCTTCACGTGCCCGCTCTGGAGTGCAGCTGTCAGGGCAGCGTGCTTGCGCGCGCGCAGAGCCGCCGTGAACCGGACCCTCATTAGTTGAGACATTCCTTCATAAACTAGCAGTGGGGCAACAAAGGGATTCTGTGCGGCCTCTGGTCCACTGCAGGGCTTTCAACGTGTTAATGAAGATCCCTTTGTTCCCCGGCTGGCACCCGGCTCTCGCTACAGAGGATGCACTGTGTCTGAGCAGGGCTGCTGCTGGGGGCCTGCCAGGGCCGTGGCTGCCGGGCATGTGCCTGTGTGCTAGGAACTGAACCCGCCTGTACTGCACCCAGGTTATGCAGCGCGAACACTGCAAGCGCTTTCCAAATCCCTGGGGTCTGGATTTCACTTTCTTTTTTCATGCGAGTGATTTGTAATGTTGTGTTTTCCTTATATGTGGTGAAAAGTACAATTCTGGTCTGATTTGCTGGTCCTCGGCGTGCCTCTAACACTTTCAGAAATGGCAGAGGGAATGTCCATTGAAACGCTGGTAAACCGTGGGTTGCAGCGACATTGCACTGTATGTTGTGGTGATACACATATTTCAGGTTCTTGTCAATCGTCCCCTCTTCCTCCACTGTTCTGATTCAGAATACGTCATTTTAGACCCCCATCCCCAAAACATTTTCCCTCTTGAAAAGACTCATTGGGCTTACGTTTTATATTCCCAGTTTCAGCTATAAAATATTTTTGGGGGAAGGATTAAAATCAAAAGTAAAATAGTCCATGTCCCTTAATAGACAAAGGGGCGAATAATTCTGAACGGGGCTGAAGGGTGACTGAAAAGTCGGGGCATAAACAGCGTCATGTATGATGGGACCGGCATACTATTATGGATACCCTTATTAATGCGGCACACTGTGTATACACGTTTTATACCTTATTATGCTCCCGAAAAGCCACAGTACGGTAAAAGCAGACGAGCAGTGAGACATACTGGGAGCTATGGTCCTGGAAGTTGAATAGCTTTCCTTGGGCTGTCATTGGTTGCCCGTTGTCGCCTTCTTTCCCAGTAGATGCTGGTAGTGGCTGGTGGGTTGGGCTCATCCAAACTAGTGGTTGAAGTGGGAGGTATATAGTAAGGGAGCTACCAGCTAATCTGTAAAGTGTGTGCTTTTAAACGACAGTTATAAAAAAAACTTTGCACTATGTACAGTCTGGGCAATTAATAAAATCCATATTTTGAAAGCACTTTTTCATCTTGAACCTTATGCGCCTTTTGTAGCAACGTATCTTATATTGTGTAATGCAAGTTTAAAATAATGACTTACATGTTCAGGGTTTCGCTCACAGACCAGACCGGGACCTTGTAGGACTAAACATACACAAGTCACTATTCTCCCATTGCACCAACAAGGACTTAATTCTGTGACTCTGCTGCAGTGCATTAACTAATAGAGGCTTCATAATGTCTGATATTGCATTTCCCACTGATTTACATAACTTGCATTTTATTTTCATTTAAGCTGTGCTTTATTATAGATGTAGTTACCTGAAGGGTAAACACCTAAAAAAGTTACACAATATTTTGGTTTTTTTTAGCCACACCTTTGACGACGCCCACTCACCCCGCCCCCGTTGCGCACAGCATCACAGTGCCCACACTTTTTTTTTATGCAATTCGACTACTGCCTCAAACTCAATACCAATGCCCTCTCTTGATGGGATGTGACAGAGAACGTGGAAGCTTCTGACAAGGAGCCTTTAGCAGAAAAGAGGAGGAGGAACATACAGACAACAAGAAGACACAGTGGAGAATATAGCGCAGGATGTTCCTATAGCTGCGAAATCCAAGGCGATGTCTGTTCATTTCATGGCCATTGCATAATGAATCAATATTGTCTGAAGAGTGTGATGTGGGTGCGGGAGATGAGGATGCTCACTAGCAGTTTTTATCTGGAGAGGGCCAAGGACCTCCTTGGGGAAGCTGAGGGCCCTGCACGTGTAACGCTCTTCCATCCTGGACAATATTGATATGTGAACCGACGTGTCTACCCCTTCTCCTGCCATCAGATTTTTTGGTTGCAGCTGAATGATAACCGATTCAGAGAAGATATCTGTGTAGCACATGTGGTGTTTTCCTTAGATCAGAGGAATTAAACTAAAGTCACAGGTAAAGATATTGCATTAGTCAGGGGATTGCAAGCACCTGAGCTGGTGACACATCTGACAAATCTAAGAAACACTGCCACAAGGTGACTAGAGTCGCCGCCTGTTGGTACTGTGAAACCTTGTGTGCCTAGATCCCCTTGAAGGACCTGCAAAGGTGCACACACTAAATTACTACTGTGATCTCAGCCATTTACTATTTTGGAAGCCCGTGCCTTGACTCTGCCTAATCGGCCCATTTCCTTCTGGAGATGAAACTTCCACAACTGGACACGTTGTACCACAGGAACACTTGTCAGTGGTGCACAGTGATAACAGCTTCTATCTGTTTGTGCTGAGGAGTTCCCTCTACACTTTAACATTCCGTCTTCTCTCCTCTGGACCTTGTTAAGGTTTCAAACATTTCAGACAGGAGCACCATCCGAGCGAGGGACGGTGTAAGGACTATTTGTGCCATGAGCACAGAGAATTTTTAGTTAACCTCGGACCCACCAAAGGGCCATAGTTGCAGTCTCCAGTTATAATTCTGTTTCCTTTGCTGCCCCCTGCTGGTGCCTTACCCCACCTTATGGATGTGCTGTCCATTACAGCAGTGGGAGAGCTTAGTGAAGTGCATTTATTTGATTCAATTCCTATTTTAGAATGTTAACCCTCATTCTGTTAGCGACAGTTATATCCAAAAGTCTCGGGTTCCACTGCCCTGTTGTAGTTGATTGAAACTAATGAACAATTACTTATCCCACTGCTCTCCCACTGCCTGGCAATGTTCAGAGTTGCCCTGTTTTTGAAATGCCCATGATGAATTGTGGGCAATGAACGCAATATAAATCAATTTCTTGTCACTGGTCGAGAGATCAACATAAAGCCATTCCTCACTGAACCATTTATGTAGGTGAAGATGCATGTGGGTCCTCTGAGATGTACTGGTGTTGCTACTTGATTACAAGACCTGTGTAGGTTCTCCAGCTACCTTAGTGAGGTGTCTCTGCTAAGCTGCATCTGTGACCTAAACAATATTAGAACATTGGAATGTTGGGAGGTCCATTGAAAACATTGGCGTGCTCCAGGCTTCTAATGGCCAGTAGAAGCCCGGAGCTTCAACATTCCAATGTTTGTTCACAGCTGTTGCTGTGAACAAAGGCCTCATGGAGCCCTCTGGAGGCCTTTGTTTTATTTGTTAGAACATTCTGCCTTCTAGTGGCGGAATGTTCTTATAGCCCTCTGTAGCTGGGCTATACCGGCATTAAAGTCCCACTCCCTTGTTAAAGGCCCTCGCCTAACGCTGGAGCAGGCCTTTAATGGCCAGTATAGCCTGGCTATATGGCTATTAAATGAATGTATAGATTCCATAAAAGTAGACAAGTTACAGACTATCAACAGATAAATGACCTTCTGCACCAGCACAGAGGACCCGAGGTTCGATAAGTAGTGAAACGTCAAAATAACTGTATCCCTGATGAATCTGCCTAGCATGAAGCGCGAGAGAAGCATATCGGCCTTTCATAAAATACGTATTTACATGCCTTGGTTTAAACCTTTGCAAAGCCTCTTAATCTCGAAAATGTTGGTACTAGAATGTTTCCTGCACATTTTTATTTCTAGGACCACTCTGTTGTCATCTCAAACTCTTACTCTACGCACTCACTATAACAGCCACCGATTTCTTAGGTTAACTTGTAGATAGTTGGTGTGGTATAAAAAGGCACAACAATGCCACAAGCAGAGAAGGTGGTGAAGCACACCAGTGATGATGGGTCTGTGGTTGAGATGAACCCACAGTCCTCTGCTGAGGCCGTGAGGAGGTGCTGTCTTGTTCTATACATCTAGTATGCAGCTTACATGATGCCCCAATCCTGAGTATTGGGACAGGCTACAGTTCCTTCCCCATGGAGGCCATAAGCACCAGCAGGGCTCCGGCAGTAACAGGCTAACGAGGGGCAAGGAAGCGTCCCAATCCAGTATTCTTCAGATGCCCCCACCTGTGAAGGTTCTTTGTACAATTCCTTGTCCAGGATTTTGTAAGTCGGCATATGCCAATATTTATATTGCTTCTACGCCACACCTTCCATGTTTCAAATCACGAAGTTGCCCAGATCCCTGCCATTCTTGTGTTCCCACCGAAGAAGCCTATAGCTCCAGTTGCTTGTATCACAACAGCGCTAAACATTTGGTCGATAAGGACAAACCACCATTGAGCCAAGGCGAACAGGCACTAATGTCCCTCAAACATTTAATATCAAATGCAGTCTCAAACGGAGCAAGTCTTGTATTATATAAACTTTGTTTTCATTTGTTTCCGAATTGTTGGCTCGTACCGGACCTTTTTG
The DNA here is from genome assembly GCA_963921515.1 of Calotriton arnoldi. Classification (NCBI taxonomy): domain Eukaryota; kingdom Metazoa; phylum Chordata; class Amphibia; order Caudata; family Salamandridae; genus Calotriton; species Calotriton arnoldi. Next base: position 2,124,161 of record CAWUFW010001127.1, on the reverse strand, counting down.
TCACTCTCTGTCCATTAGCCGATATGTTCTTTAAACAAACAGAACGCAGAAGTCTGAATTTTCCCTGTAAAGCGTGGGAAGCTCGAAAACCGAGAAGCATTCTGATCTCTAAAATGAATATAGATGTTCCCACTGCGTTGAAAAAAATAGAATCTGCGCAGGATAAATCTGCAACGGTTGTTTATTCATCATGGCTGGGATTTGAGGTTGACATCAGCCCTATTTTTCTATCGCCTTCCGTGCAGCTCCTTAAATCATGATAAATGCACATCAAAATGTTTTTCTTTTTTTGCAGAATATTAGACGGCTGTGTTTATTAATTTATACAGCTGTCAGTTGCTTCTCCCCACCTCTCACTAGGTCTTGTACTGCTACGCCAAGTGCCTGCCTGCCATAGATTTTCTTAGCTGTTCCTGGCAAAGCTCCATTGAAAGCCTGGGATTTATTAGGCTGACGTGGTGCAAAGTCTATTGATTGCGGCCTCTAGGGTAAAAACTAAATAGGGCTGGAGCAACAAGTCAATAACCCCATTGTTGCCGCAGACTCGACTCACTCGTTGAGCTGGATTGTTTTACAGCCGCTAACAGTAATCATGAGCAGATCAGCGTGTTCAACATGCTCATCAGCACTTTCGCGCTCTGGGTCTATCGTATGGGCTCGCCGGCGAGCGCAAGTGGGGCGAGCGGATTAAGATGGCTGTCGAGTTCCTACATTACCAGAGGCAGCTCTCACTCCATCGCAACCCATCTGTCAGAGATCAAGACTTGTCAACATTGACGTACAGTTGGGTCATTTGTTACGTCATTGTTCCATCTACTAATGCGCTGGGATCTTTGCGGGATTCAAGTTGTATTATTTTGATAGTGAGGTTCCTGCATAGCTCTGTGCATAAAGCTTGACCTGCTGAATTCATTCACCAGGATTTAGCTTAGCAACGGTGCTTTTTCAACAAAAGGAAATTAATTGTTTATTGTCCCTGAAGGTCACACTAGCCTTTTTAACTTCATTTTTTTGATTTTATGTATTATGTTTTAAGCAAATTATCATCTGACTTTCGGAAGACTACACTGTCACTGCACAATATTAAATTATGCAGATTCTAAGGAATTTTTTTACAAATATTACAATCACATATTGAATTGAGAACAGACACTGAAAAAATGATTCTTGAAGTTACCCCTTATGTATAGACCTGTGTGGGCTTGACATTTGGCGGAAGAGCGCAGCAAAGTCGACAGCAATATCCATGGTTAGAAAGCAGGTCCATCTCCCTAAGGCCCTATGACACCATCTCCCTAAGGGCACTTTGGCACTCTTGATGATGCTAAAAACAGAATCTTTCATTTTTGACATAGAGATTAAAGTCCCCAAAATGAAAACATTCATCATCTGCTACTGAGTTTCTTCCATGTGTCAGAAACTAGCCTCCACAGAAATTTCCTGGGAATATCCTTTGATGTTCAATTCTGTACCCACCCACAAACACATATGAAAAAGTCTGCCAATCCCTGCTGTTAAACAAACTGAAATCTGTCCTTACACCCAGTCATGGCTGAAGACCTTTAGTTGTTCAGGTTCGACAACTGTAGGTCTCTTCATAGGCCTCCAAGAGGCGTAACTTTCCACACTCCAACTAGCCCAAAGTGAGGCATCCAGGCAAGTCTCGGGACGTGAGCAATGAAACCACATCTATTTGGAAACTACTCAATAAAACTCCAGATTCACTTTAAATACCTGTGTATCACACACAAGTTCTTGTGCACTGTAGTACCAGCATACCTCTAAAAGAACACCTCCTCAGCTGGAAGTACTCACTAGGTCCACCACAGCTACTTTCCTGACCGTTTCAAATAGATGCTCACCCGAACCATAGGCTATTCTTCTACCTGCAGAACACTTTACACCCATAGCCAATGCCAAGAGTTACTGCAAGCCCACTTGTTCCTCAAGTCTTCAGTACCTGCCCCCCCCATCTACATATGATGTGCAGTAGCAGAGAAGTGATGCCTCCCCACAGTACCTACCTGTATCATCAAATGCTTGAGGGCTGCAATCAATCCTCTAAAAGTGCACATACCCCATCCTACATTAATATATGCTGCCACCTTGAAGCGATTGATGAAGTAATAAAGTATCCTTTACTGATCTGGTATGGTGTTAAATACTTTGGGCCTAGCTTGAAACAAGCGTTACAGACTGAAGTAACCTACTTTAATGGAATGTGGATTTCTAGAGAGAGGCAACATAAATGTACAGTAGATGGTGGAGCTATGCTTAAACAAATGGCATGTTTCAACATGTGATCAGCTCCAGGTTCTGCACCAGTCCAGGGGACAGTGCTACATACTTGGACTCCTGATATCCAAATGCATAGATACAAAGGTATGTGGTCATTTGGACCAGACAAGGAGGAAGTAGGACCTCCTATTATAAGGGTAGAAACACTTAATTGAAGATGCCGTATAGCAGCAAAGACCTTGCAGTCTGCAGTGTGCTTGCTGATTGTACTAACATGGGCAGTGTTGGGTCTCCTTCCAGGCTCTTGATCTCACTCTACTCTATGTTCTATTCTTTTTGTATTTCATTTCCATTGCCTGTCCCACCTGCCTTCAAATGTGGCTTGGAACCGAGCATGCAACATGTTTGTTTTGTGAAGGAACTCCTTCTCAGCCACTACTTTCTCACTCTCTAGTCTAAATACTTTCTACCAAATACAGCAAAAAAAAATAATTGTTTCCATTCCAGCCTGCTTGTTGTCCGCTTCTCAGTTGTAATGTAATGTAAACTAAATTTGTATAGCGCACTGTCACCCAACGGGTATCCTGGCGCTGAGAGAGTACTTTGTTGTTATAGTGCATAATTGATCGGCCACCGTGAGATAAGGCATACAGTTTTAAAAAAATTAAGGGAGGGAAACAAAATAAGACAGCAAGATGGATCAATGACAATACATCTGTGTATTACTCCTCCCTCGGGAACAGCCAGGTCTTCAGCTTCTTCCTGAATTGCATTAAATTATCACTTTGCCTGATGTCGATTGGAAGTTCATTCCACAGCCGTGAGGCTGTAATCGAGTCTTGGTCACTGTTCTGAAGCGGGTGAATAGTGGTCATTGGAAGTGAGCGTCAGTCGTTCAAAGTAAATACCGCTCCTTGGAATGAGTCTTACTCTCTGAAATTGTGCGAGTTTTACCCACTGGAGTGAAGTCTGCATTCCCAAAACCACCCCCACTTCTCAATGCGTGCTTGTGTGGTGTCTGCTTGAAATCAAGCATCATTTAGGTGATGTCTGACCATGTTGTCAGTTTCCATCCTCTCGGCCTGTACTACAGTAGGGCCCCTTAGCTTGGATTATGGCCCTCTTGGTTGCAGTGCCAATGTTATAAAAAGCTGCTCTCCGTGATCATTTTCTTATTTGGCTGGTTTATCACTCTGTCACTATGATTCCATTATGATGTTGAACGGAGCCACAAATAATGTTGTATTCATATTGGTTTGAATATTTCTTTCTGGTGCATGTTTGCGCTGTGGTGATTCTCAACACTGTGAATCATGGAACACCTGCTTGGCGGGCAGGAGATGAGACGTTTTCTAAAACATTGGTAATGAAGACATAGGGACCACCACATCACAGCTACAAGGTGCCAGTATGCGTTGTAAGACATCTCCTGATCCAAGGAGGTGCGCCCTGTGACGTGTTCAGCTCTGAAGCTCGGACGAATATGGGGCATTTCTTTATTATTCAAAAGTATGAGCCTGGAGCCAAGAGTCCATGAAGGGGATGTGCAGGCAAATGAAGCATTGTTGTGCTCAAGTGTTGAGGACAAGTGCAGCAGAAAGTTCATGGGTGGAAGGGCAAGTGTGTGTGTCATTGCCTAGCAATGTAAGGAGGCGGCGAGGAGTGCATGACTGTAGATGTCGAGTCTTTGAGTAGGGCGGTCGAAAGGTTACACAAGCGAGCAAGTTTTCAACAGAGAGAGCGAGAGCCGATGTGGGTGTGTAAATGCAGACATCTGCATAACCATTTGGATATGTCAAGACAAAGCTGTCTCCTTTAGAGCTTCACCTAGGAAACAAATTAATTTGCAATCAAATATCTCCTTAAGCTGTCTGATAGCTTTCATGACACCCGTGTGATCTTCTGTGGACTCTGGTAGGAAATGATGGGGATTACCATCTAGCACTTGTAAACACCTCCATCTTGGACTTTGTGATTATGAAGTTACTATACGTTGTACGTGCTATTATTGTTGTGCTTGTAGCTCTGTGTGTACTCAGCATTATTGTTTTTACAAGTTGTTTCACGATGGAAACGTATAAGCAGGAGGGTTGCTAATGACACCCTCAATGGGATCGAATGGGCTCTGCTGCCTTTCATCTTGTCTTTCAAGATACAGGTGAGCGTCAGTTTCCATTCCTTTTGACCCCCTTCACGATGAGACCAGCAGCATTACAACAATGTATTTGTTGTCTTAAAGTTCTCCGGAAATTAATGTGATAACGTTCACTAGCATCAGGAATTTAAGGTTCCTCTTTTGATTAAAAGTACTTTTCATATCATAGGCACACTCCAATGTCATTTTCATTCGTACCATCAGCTTTTAGGTTTAACTTGCATCAGCAAAGGCAGGTCGGCTCATTCTGGTCTCATTCTAACCTCGTCTTCACTGATAACCCTTCATAAAGGCATTTCTTCTGTAACTTTATCATCTCAGCCACATTTCGGCATTTAGATGCATATGCTGTGAACCCGCTCACTCTAGTATCTCACCAGTTATAGCTATTGCAGCCTTGTCACAGTTGTGTAGCTTAAATTCGATGTTTCCAACTGCCCAGGAAGGTGCACACGTATGTCTTTTTCTATCTCAGTGCAATTTCATGGATCTGACCTCAATTAATGCATAGTCTACAGGGAACTGCCCTTCTGATTTGACCCCTGGCCTTATAAAGACCAGTACTACCAGTTCTTTGCCTTTAAAAAGCTCTGCCAAGAGTTGTGGCCTTCTCAGGTTCTGGGCAGATCACTGCTATTTGAGACCATTTACACAACACTGTCCCCATTTCATGTTTTCTCTAAGTCTCAGGCCTTACCTTTGCCCGTGGATGCGGCTTATTTCTTAAAGTGGGCACTTTCACTGGTCAACATGTTAGAAACGTTTTCTGCGGTATTATGTTACTCTACACTTACGGTATTTCTTTATTGGAACTCTTCCCCCCCCCACTAATTGATAGGCGTGTTCCCCAATGCGAAACAAATTAGCAGGGGAGAATTCACTCTTTTATTGATTATTGATGTACTTTAATCAGAAGAGTGTGCGCTTTTGTAACTTTTCTTTCGGCACTGATGGCTAATCAGTTGAGCCAAGTGCACAACTCACTTCTTCTCGCTCGCGCTCCCAGTGGCTCCGGAGATATCAATGTGGAGTTAAGATAAAGTCAGAATGTGTTTTGTACGAAACTCCCTCTCACCAGGAGGGTGTGTCCTAATGCATCCGCCTGAGATTCCTCCATTTTGTTTGCCAGTGGCGCGCACAATGCACGTCCCAATTGAGGATAGTTGCTTGGCTCATCTTTAGGGCGGACAGATCGTACATTTGATCTGCCACTGTCAAACAAAGATGTTTAGTCTTTGATGCTTTCATGCAAATGATCATGAAAACATATCTCTGCAACAGTGCTGAAAGTGTTGAAATGTCCTACAGCTGTTTGCTGAGCTTCTTTAGCCAAAGATTAGTTATGTTTGTGGTGGGGAAGAATAGAATAAAGATATTAAACATGCTATATCCTTGGATAAGTAGCAAGTTAACAACTTTTCGAATGCCACTTGGAGTTCTGGCTGTGCATTCACATTTTTTTCATATTTGTAAAGCTTGATGTTAATTTTGTTAAATACAATGGAAAGTGCAGGGTCGGATGACCAATTAATTGGTACAGAAAGGAGGCATTAACTGGCAGTAATGGCCTGTTTTTTCTGAACTGTTTGTCATGTGATGCACTTACCAAGTGCTAATTCCCCATAGAACGCTCATAAATACAGAGTCCTTTTATTTTAATTGGAATATTATTGTAAAAGAGTGTCAGTGGCAGCTTGACAATGTAGGGATGTGGTACTGGGAGAGGCGTGAGCAGAAACGAGAACAACTTGGCAGTCCTTCTGAATAACACTGCAGATATATCATTCTGGGACTTTCCAGGGGAAAGGCCAAATTCTTTAAGTATTATCCTCTATTCGAAGTGTCCTTTGCAGTCACCATCAATTTGATGGGGAAGAATAAATTCCCAGCGATGAACCGCTGTAAACAATATCGCTATAGATGGACTAGCTCCTCGGAGGCAGCGGGAGGGGATACAGTCGACACCGCTGCTCGCTTGGCTGTGCACATGTCCTATTTGTTTTTCTTTGCATGCTGAATGTTTCATTAATCTACAGTGACATGGAAATAGAAATGGCAATGGGATAAAGATGAAATGGCTGGACACTTCTTCAAACAAGCAAATAGCACGTGTGCCGCTTGGCCACCTGTCCCGGCCTAGAATCAATCAAATCTGTGATGATAAACGGCTGTATGTCACACTGGGAAATGGAGAGGAAAGCATTTACACATAGACATGGCCATCTCTGAACGAAGAGCTAAGAGGAAATTCTTAACACCATTCAAACCCAGGACATTCTGCACCACCGTTCACTCAAGAAAACTCGTAATGGATCAGAGTCTAGAATTATACTCATACTCGGCAGACACTGACTGAAGCTCATTGAGGTGAGCAAAGTATAAAACACTTTTGAGTCAGTGGGGTAGCAAGGGAGCCATGGGCTCTAACTCAAACAAGGAAACATTTTTAGTGATAAAGGACAACCATAATGGGGACCAATGGGCATCTCACAACTTTTGCCTCCAGTGCATTACATCCCTGATTCGTGTTGAGTCTTTTTTGTTGGTCTTGTGCTTTCTGGGTAGGGCTATCCGTCATTGAGAACGAATTGGGTTTTATTGAAATTGGAGCTAATTAGGTTCTTATTGACAATACCTCTTGCTTGTTAAGCTGAAGCATCTCTCTTTAAGATTTAAGCTTGCTTTTTAGGGATGAGTCTATATTATTATTTAGTTTACTTATCTGGATTAAGTCTTAACCTTTTAGGGGTGAATCAAGAAAGTTGTAAATGAGTTCAATGATTGGTACACAGATTCACGAGTATTGCCCATTAGCATTGACTGCCAAACTTAGGAATTGGTGTCAAATCTGAAGTTTCACTCTAGGCTTCCAGGATTCAGCTTCATTAGTTAGAATTCTCTTTAATAGTTGGTCTTATTACAATTAACTGTTCAAGTCAAATCTGAGGTTTGGAAATTAATAGCGTGATGTAGACTTTGATGGACGGAGGTAAATCTGTTGGTACGACAGAGTACTTCCACTACACTGAGGGTCCTCTGCCCGCCAAATTTAGAGATGTCCGCTGGTCCAGCAGAAATCTCTTTACGTTTGCAGGAACCTCTGTCACTGCAGTTCCTGTCAATGTATTGACATTTTGATGGGCTATGCCGTCAAAATGATGGTACCATCTGTCAAACTTTTAACATGTTTTTTTATTTTCAAAAACAAAATTACAAAGCCAGATTTTGTTTTTTAAAATATAACAACTAATAACCCCCTCATACCATGGGAGTTGTCTCCCATGTTGTGGGGCCCATTTTGCAGTGATCACTGACCCTTACTGCCAGGCTTTACCTGGCAGTAACGGCCAGTAAAAACTTGCCATTCGACTGCCCACTATAAATCGGGTGGGTGGTCGAATCGCCAAACCTCCAACGGCCCTTACTCTGTCGGTCCATTTGAGGAGTATGTCAATGACGGAAACAAAGTAGTCTCTGTCACTGACCTACTTAAGGTCTGCCTGTCTGTAAATCGGACTGTCAGATCTTCAGTTTGGTGGAAAGGATACTCCATTGCGATGCAGTACCCTCTCTGCCAAACTCTAAATCAGCCCCTAAGTTTTATCCATTAAAATCCCATAAAAATAGCTCCATGAGTGACGTTCTCATTCTGGCTGGCAAGCTTTTTTATTTTAGCGCCCTCTTACTTAAATCGCTGTTGGGTACCATGTGGTAGCAAAGTTTAGGCATCAGATTACCCCACGTTTTACTTCCTCTGACTATTTCCACTGACATTTTTTTGCCAGGTTCCACCTGTAGAAATGTGCCCTGGTAAACTTACTAATGTGCATGGATTGGGAATCCTCATGTAGTGGAGACTGGAATTAGGCCCAAAAATGTGATAGGGCAGTCTTTCTCTGGTATCTTGCCAAAACCTCCTGGCAGTGAAGAGACAACGTCCATCACTTGTTAGTTCCCAGCCTTCCCACCTGGAAGCTATCTGACAGGCATGCAGGGGCCTGGGTGAAAAGCACTCAGAAGGGCATCTTTTTTATCTAATAATAAGGCCAGAGTCCAAACGACATGTATCAAACGTGACCTGTGACTTACCTTTCAGACATTTTACCACTGGCACAGGATGGCCAGAGCCACTTGATAAGAGGCCCGTCACCCACCGGGTTCGCCCTCAGAGGAGTTCTTTTAGTACTAAAGAGTGGAGATCGGCTGCAGGAGGACAGCATTTAATAAATGAGCATCTTTAAAAGGCGGATGCACAAAGGCAGCAGCTGCACTCGACTGCAAACTCCACCCCGCGCGCCCTCCCTTATTGCCAGTACATGCCCGGGATAGCGGCCAGCGGTGTCCACTGCGTCCGCGTGTCATGATTAACAGATGTGAATGTTCGTATTGAGTCAATTAGGTCTTAAGCCCTGATGGGATTTCAATATTGAGAAAACAATAAAAGAAGTTACGAACTACATAGTTTTAATGGTCTTTGGCTCCGGGGTTAGAGTTACACCCTTTCAGCAACTTTTGTAATCCAATCCCCAGCTGGCTTTGGGGGTAAAAGAAAAGTTATGAGGTGAGTCAAGCTTGTGAGAAACCATTTGATTGATTGCTCTGACACAGTAACGCTTTTTTATGGCGCTGTTTCCCGCGCCATCAGGACACGTGCGCAGGCGGCGGTTGCAATCCTGCACTCACTGTGAAAGGGCTGCGTTTGCGATGGTTGTTTAATACTCGCCGCGCCGTGAGCGACAGCATTTTCCACTTTATTTGAGGGGAAGCGAGTAGATAAAGCATGGCGACAGTGCTGTGTGTATGAAGACACACCCGTGGACTTTTCTTTACGACGCGTAACGAGTTAAGAAGTAACCAGCCAGTGAAATAAAAGTGATTGCCTGTGAGCGGGAAAAATGAGTCAGGGTTTGATTGAGGTGGCTTTACCAGAATCGTGCTAATTAGACACGATTGAACCGGAAACACGCAGAGAGACTGGCGAAGGTGTAGCTGAAAGAGGACTGGCTTCTGAGTCCTGGTTAAGCTTCTTGCAACCCACACCCTATTTCAGTGACCAACACCCCTGCTCTGAGTTCAAAGTGATATTCCTGGATCCTTCACATTTACAGAATTATGTGGCCACTCACCTCGGGCTTCATTTGTTCAAACGGTTGATTCTGCACTCGACAAGCCTTCGAGTATGCATCGATATTCAGCATCTAAACTGAAAGACATTTTAATGCGGAAAAGAACAGAAAAACATAATATGCTGTATAAAAGTTTTTTAACAAACACCTATATAATGTAATACTTTGTATACGATGTCTTCCGTTGAGCACAGCGTGAGATTTCCCAACCGTCACATGGTATTGATGTCCTGTTTCCTGCGGACATAGCACATGGTTGCAAGTACTAAAGCTACCAGAGGGCCCATTAATCAGCTTAAAATTGTAGAAATGACACTGTGCCGCTGTTCGCAGCATCGGGCCTGCACCACCTATAGTGTTTAACATGTACGTTAAGCATCAACCATGTCTGTTTCAACACATACCTTGCATCCCCTGCTCTCACATTAACATTATCCTTAATATTTTAGCCTTGTGATAGGCTTGACCCATAAAGCACCATTCCTTACACTACCTATTATTGTACTCTCTTGTTTATCTGTCACCGACCATTAGTGGTGCTGGAAATCTTCACTGTCTTCTTTTCGGCACCGTCACTCAGTAGCTCAGCATCTCAAGACCCTTGCACCCTTCCATAGGAACGGGCATCCGGTGTCCTCCTGGCAACATTAGTTACAGACTCTGGGCCTCGCTTGGCGAATGATTTTCTACAGAAGAGAGATACCTTTAGGAACATATCCAGGAGCCCGTGCTCCTCCGCCTCAAACAGTGCGGATGCTTTGTGGACAGGGGTTCCTCAGCCCGTACATTGTCACAAATCCAAACCATCATTCCAAGCCACATATCTAAACCACTAAGTCATATGGAAACAAAGGCATTCATTCAGAGGTGGTGGTAAAAATGGGTACAGATAACAATTGTTTTGTTTCCATGCAAAACAAGCATTTGCAATGCAATAGGTCTCGCATTATTAAAGTTTGAGCTATTGGTGTTGCATTTGCAAGAGTTTGAGCTATTGCCATTGTAAACGACAATGCCTTTTATTTATGTGTTTCGAAAAGCTGTATGCGGTGCATAAACACGCCCTTTGTACTTATAGTCCTTGCTTACGAAAAGGAAGGCTGGCAGTAAAAGAGGCATAGTTACTGCCAGCGTTGCTTCTCGTAAGCAACGACTGCAAGTACAAAGTGCCTGTTTACGCACCGCTTGCAGGTTTTTAAAATACAGAAATAAAAGGCATTGGTATTTACAATGCCAATAGCTCAAACTCTCTCAAATGCGACACCTATTGCATAGCAAATGCTCGTTTTCTTATTGCGTAGTAGAACCACTCTTTGTGGTAAACAACAATGCCATGCCAGATAGTCTTACAGGCATTCACAGATATACAAACCTACAATAAGTTTCCTATATTGAGGTTTTGGAATGTTCTGTTTTTGTAAAGCACAATAAAGATGGGGGGCTGTTGGTGGGGGTTGAGAGGTAACTCCCACCTTTAACTTGTGAGGGCCTGAGCCTGGTGAGGTAGCCTGTCTGCTTTGTTTCACTGTTCTACCAAGGTTTTAGGAACTGTAAGATTCCTATCAACAACCGTAAGTGATGGATGATCTGTGGCTCAAAACCTAATCCCAAGTAGTAATTGTAATAATTCATTATTATTATTTAGACCGGACTAAATATTGATAATGAATCATTACAATTACTACTTGGGATTCCGCTTTGGTTTGCCCACAGATGAGTGCAAACATCCTTTTGTGTGAATATTAATCCAAAATGAGTGATGAATGCTAGCCACTAATAAACAAAAGTGTCTGTCCATCCCTTATTTCTCCTTGCTATTTTTCCAGATGTGGTCTGGATGAGATGCCCACAGATTTGCCCGAGCAGACGGGAGTGCACATCTGTTTGGTGGGAAGGGATAGCAAAAGATGGTGAGGGCGAGGAAGGAAGTAGGGGGAAAAGTAAGAGTAAAAAGGATTTGCAATGCAATAGGTCTCGCATTTACGCGAGTTTGAGCTATTGACAATGCCTTTTATTTTGGTTTTCGTTTTTAAAACATAAATAAAAGGCATTGTGATTTACAATGCCAATAGCTTAAACTTGCGTAAATGTGAGACCTATTGCATTGCAAATGCTTGTTAGGACTTGTGCCCTGGACAGGAGGTCAGGGGGTGATAGACCGGCACGACAAAAGAAGAAGGGCGGGGCAACAGAAGGGCAGGGGTGGAGACAGAAGCATGGGTAAAGACTAAGGCAGGGAGAGAAACAGAATAGGAGGGGACCAGACAAAGGTGCAGGGGTGAAAGAGAAGCACGGGTAAAGATACAAAGGCTGGGGAGAAACAGAGTGACAGAGGTAGAGACAGAAGCACAGGAAAGACAGGAAGGCAGGGGAGAAACAGCAGGTCAAGGGGAGAAACAGAAGGGCAGGGGTACAGACAGAAACACGGGTAAAGATAGGAAGGCAGGGGGAGAAACAGAAGGGCAAGGGGAAAAGCAGAAGGGCAAGGGGAGTGAAAGAAGGACAGGGGAGAAACAGGAGCCGGATTAAAGACAGAAAGGCTGGGAAGAAACAGACGGGAAAGTAAAGTGGGCATTGAGGAGACAGAAGGGTATGGGGAGAGAAGGTTATAGGAAAAATAGAATGTTGGGGGAAGAGACAGGCGAGGGAGAATCATATGGTTGTTGAAAGAAACAGAAGGGAAGGAGGCAGTACAGAAGAAGGGCAGTAAGAAAAGGTTAGGGTATTCCTAGTTTTCATCCCTTTCATAGGGGCTGCACAGTAATTTTACTGTTTATGTGTGGGGTGGGCTCAGTGCGTGCACCAGAGCACACATGGCGGCGGTACGGCGCTCATAGAGCTGTGCACAAGTGCTCCTGTCCACAAGGGCTGTGCATTATTTTACTGCTTATGGACAGGGCGTGCTTGGTGCGTGCACCGGAGCACACGTTAACGTGTACAGCGCTCATAGAACGGGTACGCGAAGGAAGGCCACCCTAAATGCCGGCAGACAAGTTCACTGGTAAGAGTGGTTTGAATGGAAAAGATTTGAGGGACTAATTCTGCATGTGAGCACTTCCTCCCCACCCGCTTCCTGAAAGGGGAGGAGACCAGATGTCTTACTATACGTGACTCACAGGGCGGGGCGGGTGCTGACATCGGGCATTACACAATCTGCCGAGGCAGCATGAGGTTTCTAGGCCAGGGGGCAGAAGAGCCGTCGCCATAGTTGCACAGGGCAGAGCTTCTCCCGTGATGAAGCAACGGGAGTACAGTCCTTGCAGTTCTTCCGGGAGGGTCTGTGGCTCTATTGAGGTCAGCATGGAGCGCTAGAGCAGTTTTTAGTATACGGTCATCGAGACACGACCCTTCGTTGGGCGGGAGAAGGGACTGCAATGGATAATGCCATAGGGTTTATGAAAGACTGCCGCATGGGGCAGTTTAAATAGTCGTCGAGAGGCGACCCTTCGTGTGCGGTTAGGATGTGCCCATGATAATGTCATCGGGTGTAGGGTAAGGGAAGAGGGCTCTCGTGTCACTGACAGAGCGGGGCCACGTCAGGGGGTACCCCATGTGGGGAGGGGGTGTTTAAGAGTCATCACACCGCGGGTGCGAGCTTAGCATTCCCCTGGGAGGTACATGGCACGAATTCAGTGCCCTTCCGTTGCTTTAAACTTTCGTAAATCACAGTAGTTAGGATAAAGTCTAGAACAAAGTGCTGTCGGGAGGGGGCTGTAGGAACAGTTCGTTACAGAGCTGTGGGATAAACGGGACATTACTAGTTCAGGACAGTGGTGCGCGCGCACCACAGAGGAGCGCGCGAGGGGGAGGGCAGAGAGCGGCAGCGAGGCGAACGCGCGCTGACGCGCGTTCTGGCCACCGTCGGGAATGGGCGCGGCAAAGGCGGGACATGCGCCCGCCTTTGACCAATCGCGTGCCGTCTCCATAACAAAAACGTACGCTCCAGCCAATGTGGGCTTCCAAAAACAAAACCACACGCACGAGCGTGTGGGTCGTTTTCAGAAGCCCTTTCTAAAGGTCTCGCGCTGCGCGAGCAGTGCTGTGCACTGCAACGCTAGGCGCGAGACCTAAAAAGGATTAATATACACAAATTGCTTTATTGTCCTTTTTACAGTTGTTATCCTATTTCCTATTACTGCAAATGTTGTTAGTACCAGCCAAAAGCTGGCATTAGCAACAAACCCAAAACACAGAAGGAAGGATGATTTGGGTTCAATTCTAAATCACTGCAGATTTCTTGGTATAAGCACTTTCACCTGATTCTTATGTTGCACATTAGCATTCGTTTGCACAAATGTGATCATTTATACATTCCACACTAGGCTTAATGTATGAAACATTTAATGCCTTTTTTCTTCTAATTTAGTCCTATTTTATGTTGACTGGAGCTGATGACAACAGCTGAGCAGTGAAAGGTTATAAAGCCAACGCGTGTTTCACCTCTTTGTGGTGCGCAGGCCTGGGGCTCCCTCAAGCCTTGATCTGATTGGTGCTTCCATGGTCAGAAATCATTGAATTGTGTTTACCTGCTCTTACGTCCGTCAGCCTTTTTATATCTTAGTTGCAACTACACGTAAGGAATTGGTTGGGACGGGGCCTAAAGGCACCTCAAGTATAAAACCAATTTGTGTAATCCAGTGTGTTCAGCTATTAGGAAGCAAGAATTTTGCAGAAAACGTCAGTCCTGGAATAGTTGTCTATACTTCCCTTGAAGCTGATAAAACCTTTGTGGCAATACTTACTGAATTCTTCTTATGGGTGGAAGGACATTTTTTTTTTTTTTACTTCTATACTCGCCACTCACCTTTAGCAGTTTTGTCCTTTTCTGGAACTTGTCGATAAGTTCCAGCCTCCTTTGTAAATGCTAAGATAAGAAGAGTCAAATGTGGAGCCCACAGACTGCTGCAAGTGCTAGTCCCTTTCAGATGAAGCAGTAGCTCCTTCCATTGTGACCAGCAGGAGGTCCTCAACCCAACACCCTGACTGCAAAGCAAGACAAGTCCAACCCTGACAGTAAAGCCGGTTAGCACTTCAATGCAAAAACTCCTGCTTTGGAAGATGAAGAAGCAGCTCCTGGAGAAACGAACACCGACTGCTCCAGTTTGCTTTCTTTTAGCCTTCCTCTAAGTGATCTCACATTCCAACATATATCACTCTATAGAAACTGGAAAACTGTTTGCATAAATAACTGTCATTTTTAACGAATCATTGCTATATCATGGCACTGAATAGTATTCATTCGCATATAGATGGAGCTGGGAGTAGTCTACTGGCTGTTGTTGGCTGTCTGTGCAGAGGGTGGTGCGATTACAGGCCTCACTTCTCCACTGGACAAAAAAAGCGCAAATCTATTCAAATGACAATCAATACAATGTTCTTCAGTTTTTTTACTGGGCGAAATTGGGAACACTGAGAAAAAAGGTGATAATAAGTAATAATCTTTGTGCAGTAAAGTGGACATTAAATTAATTCATAAACTAAGTCTTCAGTTGATTGTCGCCTTTCACTATCCTCCTCAAGGAGGAACAATTGTTTGCAGACTTTAGAGTGATAATTGTGTGTGCATATATATATATATATATATATATATATATATATATATATATATATATATATATATATAGTTATATAGTTATATATATATAGTTATATAGTTATATATATATAGTTATATAGTTATATATATATAGTTATATAGTTATATATAGAGAGAGATATATGATCAATAGTTATTGTTGGACACAGTGCTTAATTTTAGCCGATGATATCTGGTGCTTGGTACCGGCGCTTAATTGTCAACACCGATGCTTTTTACAGTCTGCCACAAGGTGGTGCTGTCTGGCTAATTTAAAGATGACCAGAACAATAGTTAATTACTAATCCAATATACATTAAAAATTACTATTACCTGCTGCCTAAGCCATTCTTATTGCTTTGGGGGCCTGAAGTAGCCTGAATTGTCACCCTTGTAGGAGTGTGATGGTTAGTAGTTGTGTTGTTACTGTCATTGGCAGCATGGCAAGGGCAATGTGTGGTACAAGCTGCAGTGGCCTCCTGACGAGAGTTTGGGCACTTATTTTTCTACAAATTAAGCACTGGTAGGACAATGTAACCTTCACAATGTACACCAAGTTATAAAACTTTTGTTATGTTGTTCAAAAAAGACATCGTTATTTGCACAATCAATAAATATAATCAAAATAAATGCCTGCAATCAAAGTTTCTCTGCCTGTCATGTCACACTATGCAGCCTTGTTTATTGGCGCACCGACATTTAATAGAGCCAACCGCATTCTTCTGAGCAGTGGTTTGGGAAGCGGCACTCTCTGTTTTCCAAATTAAGCCCTGCCTTTACAATTTTACACCTTTCTATTGTGAACATATTCTCTCCGTCTTCATGTGCTATGAGAGAGTTAACAAGGTAACGAGTCCTGGTTTATGCCTTCTTGCCCCAGCATGGGCCTTGAGTTGTCCTTCCTTTGGTTTGGGGATGGGTTTATTTGCTCTCAGCCCTTCTTTCTGGAGGCATGTTTTGCTCTTCTGTATCTTCTAGTGACTTAGCATCCGGACTGCAGGATTCATTTTCTAGGTGTGGCAGTATTTGTCCTGTGTTATAGAACCAGCCTCGTTTTCTAACTCTTCAGAGCTGCTGGTAAGGGTATTTTTATACACACTCCCTTATTTGGGTAGACGTGTGCACTAGCTTCAGCAGCGTTTCTGCGTGGTGCTTCCCACTATCAGATTTTCTTGTAGTTTATGTAACCCTCTGTAGTAGAAGGGCTTTTTTTTTCATTTTCTGACCCTCGGTTGCTGTGCTTTAAGGTTGCATATTGTACGAGATTGCAAGTGATGTAGAAAATGTATAGCGCTGATGTCTTTGCACACTATAGTGATAGATGTGTAGACTAGAGTCTGACGATTTATTAACCATTTGCACATATTTTTATTCACAAATGCGGTAGTTTATGATTGAACCAGGCACTATAATTGGGCCTTCTTGCAGTGCGGGAGGTGGACGAGTCATATGCTGCAGACCATAAGCTTTTGAGGAATTTTTGATTGACAGTGAGGAATTTATTTCGAATTGAAAACTTTCTGTTGCTAAATCCATAGAGAAAAGCAATAGCTGATTACGTGTTTTTTTGTGTTGGGGGAAACCTGTATCACCCTTGAAGGCATTTTCTTTTAGATGAGGTTCCTGCCAAATTGACAATGTGGGTTCCAGGGCACTGTTAGTTATGACAGTATTTCCTGGTGGCTGCTCATCTAGAAATTTCCATGAAATATATTTGGAGTTTCTGGATAGTTTTCGAAGCGCTTTAGAGTAGATTCCTCAGAACTTGAGACTCACTTAGGGCCTGATTTAGGCTTTGACCGACATGTCAGGGTGGCTGAGAACATAACCTTCGCTACCCTGACTACCGTCCGCCATATTTAGAGATGACCACCGCCCCAGCTGTCATACCTGTATCTTGAAAGGAACCACCATCACGGCAGTGCCCTTCAAGGTATAAAAAGTTTGGTAGACGGCTTTAGTCTGTTTTGACGGCCGTTCATAAACTTTTTTATTTTTGGGATTTTTCAGAAATAAACTCCAGATGGGGGACTTTGTTTCTGGAAAATAGAAAACTAAAGGAACCCCACTCCCTGGGATCTTCTCCGATGGTGTGAGGTTCCTTATTTATTTTTTCCTGTTGGCAGTGAGGTACAGAAAAAAAGGGCATTACTGTCTCCATCATTAATAGGGCAGGTGGTGTGGTGCCCTTCCTCTAACGCCTCCTACTACGTCGGGCCCTTGGAGGAAGCTTTCTGTTGATGGAGCAAATAGGGGCTCCATCACCAAAAAGCTTATGGTTTGCCTGTCTCTAAATGAGGCAGGCAGAACCAGAGTTTGGGAGACATGGCAGAGTACCTTGTCCACCAAACTGTAAATCAGGGCTGTAGTTTATGATGCTCTCAGTGCTGCAGATGGAATCTCCTCTCTTTTTAAGTTAACCTCAACAGATTAAGTAATCGTCCACCTCGAATTTCTCTAGAGGTTTGCCCATGAACTAGTCATTGACTCAGCTGACATTTTCTAACTCGCCAGGTCATTCTTTTTCTCCTCATGGCTCATACCATCCTTTATGATCAGTCTGTAAACAGCTTAACTGTCACCAGTGTTTCCTCAGAGTTAAAAGACACAAAGTGCTGCCCCCCCTAGTATTCTTGTCCTCGCTTTAACCTGTGCACTATGATTTCATTACCTTGTGTGCAGCAACTGATTACAACTCATATGTGGCTGAATTGTCTGAAAAGAATCCAAAGCAATTCATGACTCCTGCAAATAATTTCATCTTTCTGGGAAGGCTTATGTCTGATACGTCGTCGTTAGGAATGACTTTGTGATGCTATACCTCTGTCTCGCTTTGTATATAAAGATTCCCGTTTAGGCTACTGCTTTCCCTCCTCTTGTTTTCGATCAACCAAAAGAAAATTCAGGATTATAATATGAAGGGCCTCCACAAGATGGATGCCTGGTACCTTGATTATCCTTTGTCAACAGTCCTAAGTCATGGATTTAATACTGACTGTTGTTTCAGTTCCACTGCTGCATAGTACTTAATGAGCAAAATATTAGGAAGTTGGTTGGGATACAGGTTACTATACATCACCATATGTCCAGTCACCGCTGGTCTCAGCGAATCAGTAGTGGGGCGGTGAGGGCAGGGGGGAAAAAAGGGGGAGGAATTTAAAATTAAAAAAAATAATTACTTACCCGTCCGCCGGCTGCCGCCTCTCTTCAGTCCTCTTCCTGGCTTCTGCTGGAACAGGAAGGGCTCCCCTGAGCCAATCACATAAGCACCCAGACTCCCATAAGCCATTCACAACGCTGCAATGCAGCGGAGTGATTGGTCTGAGCGTCGTTGTTCGGCGCTCAGATGGGGAATGGAAGGCCTGGGCATGTTCTCCACCCAATCTGTAATGCAGCCTGTGGGCAGAACATGCTAAGTGCGCTGTGGTCACCTGGTCATATAGGACACCTAGGCAGGAGTGGGGTTGTCATGGGTTTAATGGTCGAACGAAAAGGTTACAAGGGAAGGTTGAGAGTCGGGGGTAGGGTAGAGGCCAGAATCAACAAAATAACTGTAGGGTTTCTTTCATGCCAGTTCAGTCACTGCACGTCGGGATAGTCCTCTCTCTTTCAAGGGTCTTGGACCGATGCTAGAGTCACCTTTGGTTCTTCCTCTCGTCTCACAAGGACAGAGGAGGGGGGGGAAGTATGGGTGTGACCCTCGGAAGAAAACAAAATAATAATCCGGTTTGTAGGCCCCTTTTTAAGTAAGACTCTTAGACCGTCACCTTCACCCAGGACCGGGGCTGTGCAGTTTAAATGTGAATAAAAGAAATGGCCTCAGCAGTAGCATGCAGGTTCACGCTATTAGTGCCCCAACCGCCACCACCCCGTGGTGAGTTAACCAAAAAAAGTACTTGCTGGAAGCCACAGCCCTCCTGGGTCGTGGCAGGAGGAGTCTCACCGCCCTCCTCCTCTCTGGGTCGGCTAGACTTTCTGGCTTTGCCTCTGGGCGGTTCCTCGTGTTGCGTCGTCGCGTCTTCTTCCTCGACGTCTTCTCCTTCCAACACCGGGACTCGTAGCTGACCTCTGAACTCCGGGTCTCCGTCAGCTGACTCAACAACCTTTTCTCACTCCTCGTCGTCCATTTCGTCCTCGCCTCGCCCCTCCTCTAGACGTGTCCGAGTTATGTCCCGCACAGGCTCTAGAACGCTGACCTCCTCATCCTGGCGTCCCATCCCGGGCGCCATGTTGGAAATCCCACCCGGGAGAGGCGCAGCATTACACTGCCTTTCCCCAAAGTATGGACGTTCGGGCCATACAGACGTCGGGTACTGTGACAAAAAGTCCACGTTTTCTTGGGCTCGACCTGGTGCATTGAGGACCTGGAAAGAAAAAGGCTGTAAGGACAAGAACCAACAGCGTACCTTGGGGTTTGTATCTTTGAGTGGCGAGCCAGGTGAGGGGGGCATGGTCAGTAACCCAAAAAAAAGTACGTCCTAACAAATAGTACTGTAGTGCCTCCATGGCCCACTTAATGGCCAAACATTCCTTCTCCATGGTTGCGTAGTGGGTTTCTCGTGGGAACAACTTTCGACTGAGGCAAAGGACAGGCCGAAGGTCTTCCTGCTGGTCGGGCTGAGACAAGACTACCCCTAAGCAACGGTCGGAGGCATCCGTTTGCAGGACAAATGGTTTATTGAAATCGGACACATCAATATAGGGGCCTGACATAGCAGAGATTTCAATGTTTGGAAGCTGTCCTCCTGGCTGGCAGTCCACTCTATTTTGTTTGGGTGTCGAAGTGACAGTAAGTCAGTGAGAGGACATGCTATGGTAGAAAATTGAGGGATAAAACCGCTGTAGTACCCCACCAGACCAAGGAACGCTTGTACGTCCTTTTTAGTGGTTGGCCTTGGTATCTCCTGTATTGCCTCTAATTTGTTGTGTTGGGGTTGTAGTGTCCCTGAGTGTATGGAGTATCCCAAGTACTCTATGTGTTCAGTACCCAGAGTGGTCTTTTTGGGGTTTAGTGTCAGTCCTGACTGGTGAAGAGAAGATGTGCTGCAAGTGTTGCATGTGTGTCTCTCAATCAGGAATGTATACCACGATATTGTTACAACGCGAACCATTACATCGCAAGTCGTTTCAACGATTTGCTGTAGGGGGTGCGCTGGTGTTGGATTTACAATCCAACACCTTCCCTGCTGTTGCACAAACTGGAGTAGGAATAGTAAATTATACTATTCCTAAGTCCAGCGCCCCCCCTACAGCAAGTCGTTGAAACAACTTGCAATGTAATGGTTCGCGTTGTAACAACGCGGTCGTTGTAACGACCGAGTTGTAATGGAATCCGTTGAAGCGCATTCGATGTAAAGGGATATATTCAGGCCTGTGGGTGTGGAAAAGGCCGTTTTCTCTCTGGCGGTTGGACTGAAGGGTACCTGCCAGTATCCTTTTGTTAAGTCAATGGTGGACATTACTCGGGCTCCTCCTAGTCTTTCTATGAGCTCATCGACTCTTGGCATGGGATAGCTGTCGAATTTGGAGTGGGCATCCAACTGGTGGAAGTCGATGCAGAATCTGAGACTTCCGTCTGGTTTGGGGACTAACACCACTGGTGAACACCAATTGCTATGAGAGGGTTCTATAATGCCTGCTTGTAACATCGCTTCCACTTCCTGTTCTACGGTCTGGCGTCTGGCAGCTGGGATGCGATAAGGCCGTAGTTTTATTACTTTCCCTGCTTCTGTTTTAATGTCATGTGTTACTAGGGAGGTTCGTCCGGGTTTGCTAGAACTCAGCCCTGGGAAGCGGTCTAACAAGTTGTATAGCTGATGTCTTTGAACAGGGCTAAGTGTCTCCCCTGTATTGGGCCGCTCTACGGATGCCTTGCAAGAGGGTTGGATGGGTATCTCCATACAATTAGTGAGAGTGATGTGGTTAATAGAAATAACAGCGTTCCTGTTCTGAGTGGGTGGGTCTTCCCATTTTTTTAACAGATAAATATGCTATACCTGTCCTCTGGGCCCTGTTCAGGGAACCGCTACTCTATAGGTTACAGGGGTCACTTGTTCTAGAACCGAGTAAGGTCCTTGCCAGGTCGCTAGAAGCGTCTTGTCTGAGGAGGGTAGGAGGATCAGTACCTTGTCTCCCACTGTTAGCTCTCTTAAGCGTGTACCTTGATCATAATATGATTTCTGCTTTTGCTGTGCCCTCTCCAGGTTCCGATGTACCTCCTCCAACAGAGTAGCTAGGGTCGTTTTTAAGGCAGTTGAGTATCCTAATAATGGTTTCCCTTCGTCCTCCTCCTCAGTCCATTGTTCGGCTGTCATGTCCAGAAGAGTGCAAGGTCTTCGCCCAAACAATTGCTCAAAAGAACTAAACCCCGTAGACTTCAGTTCATGAGTTCTGATCGCAAACAATACTAGAGGGAGCTTGCGGTCCCAGTCTTTCCCGGTATCAGTAATACACTTCCTCAATATTGTCTTTATGGTCCGGTTATACCGTTCCACTAACCTGTCCGTCTGGGGGTGATACACCGCTGTTCGGATCTGGCGAACCCCAAGGAGAGTGCAGATCTCCTTCATCAACCGGGACATAAAGGGAGTCCCTTGGTTGGTTAAGATTTCTGACAGAAACCCAACCCTCGAAAAAAAAGAGATCATAGTCTGAGCAACCGAAAAGGTGGTCATGCTTGTCAGCGGTATCGCCTCTGGATGGCGCGTGGCATAGTCCACCAGTACTAGTATGAATTGGTGGCCCATAGCTGAGGGCAAAAGGGTCCTACCAAATCAATTCCCACCCGTTGGAAAGGTATATCGATTATATGCAAGGGTCGTAAGGGTGCTTTTTTCTCTGTAGAAGGGTTGACCAATTGGCACCTGGGGCAAGAGGCACAGAACCTGGCGACTTCTTTGTATATTCCGGGCCAATAGAATTTCTCCAACACGTACCTAAGTGTATGTTCCTGTCTGTAGTGTCCACCCCCAGCCTGACTATGTGCAGTGCCTGTTCCCGGAATGCCAGGGGTATGAGCAGTTGCTCTTTGATGTCCGGGGTCCCCAGTGACCCTATAAAGGAGCCCCTTTTTAATACAAAAGTACAGGCCTAACTTATGGGGGTCTTCTTCTTGTCCCTGGTTCCATGCATGTGTCACGGTGCTGTCATCCCGTTGTGCTCTCCTAAAACTTCGGGTCGGCCACTCTCTGTCCTCTGGGGAGGAAAGAAGACAAGTGGCAGGGGAAAGCAAAGCTGATTTGTACGCTGCACGTTCTTTCCTCTTCTCTGACCTCTTCTTTGGGACTCTTGTCTCAGTCCGTAGCATCTCAGAGGCAGAGAAGAGCGCCACCTGTAGCCATTCGGTTTCATGGCTTTTTCTGGTTACGCTCGCTAGGTACTCATCAAAGCGGGTTAGATCCGTTCTGAGGAGGAACTTTTCTGGGAGAGCCGGTACCACCCCCACTTTACGTACTTGCGAATCTCCTTCTATTTCAATTAGGACGTCAGCTATGGGATATAAACAAACATCCCCATGAACACAGGACACCTGTATCTGGGCCTCGTCTGTGATCTGGTTGATAGGAACCAACTCCCGGCATACCAGTATGATGACATCCTGTGTCCAACAGCGCATCTACGGGTCGGCCGTTAAGATGGATGGTCTTCCTATAGCCTGTCTGGGTACCCCCTGTGGCAAGCCCCTACCCCGGGACAACCCGACAACCCTACCCCTTCACTCTTAACCGGGCAATATCACCCCATTCTGAACACTTAAAGCACTGAGGTCCTGTCGGTGCAGGAAAGGGGTTTATAGGTGGCCTCATCATCCCTTTACCTAGTCCGGGATTTTTATTCTCGCTCTGCCTGGGATACGTCTTATGGGGTGTCGGGGGAGCTTGTACAGACTGCCCTAAAATCTGGTGACCTATGGTAGGCACATGCCAATTCCACTGCAGTTTTTACTGTCAAGTGGGGGTGTTGCTTTACCCAGGTGCGTGTGTTGGTGGGGAGAGCCTCCAGGTACTGCTCTAGATAAACTTTTTCAGTGACTTCCTCCATAGGGGATAGGTTAGGCTCTAACCACCTTTCCCCTAGATCTCTGATGTGATAATAGAGCGCTCTGGGGTTATCGCCCGCCACCCACCTCTCCTTACGGAACTTTGCCCTGTAGTACTCGGTGTCATACCCTAACCTTTCGAAGATGGTTTTCTTGATTTCAGGGTACAGTGTAAGTCCGGCGGGGTTAGCAGCCTGATAGGCAGCCTGCAACTTGCCGACAGGAGGGGAGCTATATACTGGCCCCATCGCTCAGGGGGCCAGGTGGCAGTTGTTGCTACCCTCTCGAAATTACCAAAAAAATAATCTGGATCGTCCCCTTCCTGGAACTTCTGCAGCACTGAGCTGGGGATGTTTGGGTGGACCCGGGCTGTGGATATGGCGTCAGTGAGATGTAGGATGGCGGTGTCTTGGATTTGTTGGTTAGTGGTTAGAATGGCAGCATGTTCTTTTAGGGCGGTTTGGAATGCTTCTCTCTATTTCTGCGCAGTTTGATTTTGGTGCTCTATAACCAGCTGTAGGTGCCTCTGGCCTTCGGCTAACTGGGTGGCCATGGCCTCCATAGTGATGGGTTGGGTCATGACAGTCTTAAATGACTGGGTCCCACTTCTGACACCACTGTGGTCACCTGGTCATATAGGACACCTAGACAGGAGTGGGGTTGTCATGGGTTTAATGGTCGAATGAAAAGGTTACAAGGGAAGGTTGAGAGTCGGGGTAGGGTAGAGGCCAGAATCAACAAAATAACTGAAGGGTTTCTTTCATGCCAGTTCAGTCACTGCACGTCGGGCTAGTCCTCTTTCAAAGGTCTTGGACCGATGCTGGAGTCGCCTTTGGTTGGAGGAGGGGGGGGGGGGGGGGGAAGTATGGGTGTGACCCTCGGAAGAAAACAAAACAATAATCAGGTTTGTAGGCCCCTTTTTAAGTAGGACGCCTAGACCGTCACCTTCACTTAGGACCGGGTCTGTGCAGTTTAAATGTGAATAAAAGAAATGGCCTCAGCAGTAGCATGCAGGTTCTCGCTATTAGTGCCCCAACGGCCACCACCTCGTGGTGAGGTAACCAAAAAAAGGTACTTGCCGTAAGCCACAGTCCTCCTGGGTCATGGCAGGGGGAGTCTCACCGCCCTCCTCCTCTCTGGGTCAGCTAGACTTTCTGGCGTTGCCTCTGGGCGGTTCTTCGTGTTGCGTCATCGCTTCTTCTTCCTCGGCGTCTTCTTCCAACACCGGGACTCGTAGCTGACATCTGAACTCCGGGTCTCTGTCAGCTAACTGGACGACCTTTTCTCGCTCCTCGTCATCCCTTTCATCCTTGCCTCGCCCCGCCTCGTCCGCGTTACGTCCCATGCAGGCTCTAGAACGCTGACCTCCTCATCCTGGCGTTCAGTCCCGGGCGCCATGTTGGAAATTCCGCCCGGGTGAGGCGCGGGATTACACGCGCATGAATGTTTGGCCGGCCCCAGAGGGCCGGCCAAACATTCATGCGTACTTAAGAGGGTGTCACCACTCCTGCCCCCTGCGCAGCCCAGCCCCGCCCCACAAAACTGCCCCAGCACAGAAAAATAAAATGATAATAACATTGCAGTATTATCTTTTTATTTTCCCTTTTTTGCTGCGTTGAAAGGCAGTGGGGCGACGCTCCTCCGCCTTAGCGGAGGAGCCGTCGCCCCTGCATATATCCAAATCTGGAGGAGAGAGACACTCAAAAAACTGAGAAATACCTTCAGTGACAAAGGCTAAGTCTTGCTAGGACTCCTTCCTAGAATCTTAAACCAGGCTATGTTTGTAGGGTCCATGTACATCAGTGCACTTTGCCTATGAGAGGCTGATGGTGCTTTTTGATACCCCATTTGTGTAGAGAGAAATCTATGTTATCCAAGGAATATTCAGAGTACCCCACTCTGCCTAACACACCACGTCCACCCTTCAAATTTAGACAGTCACCTAACACAAGATCTACAGAACTAGTAAAAAATGGGACTTTTCAAACTGCCCCTGCTGCTAGGGTGGGAGCACTAGGTACTTTCTAGAAGAATAAAAGACTAGAAGTCAGGTCTGCCCAACAATGTGAGTGGCATTACATTCTTAAAACCGCAGGAACATCTTCCCCAGAAAGTCACTGAACTTGTTAGAAGAAGTAATCTTTCTCGGACAAGGCTGTGCTTGGAAGTTCACAAAGCAGGCGGAACAACTGTTTTCTGACCCTTCAAATTTGTTCCCACATTGTGAAAATTGGCCAAAAAGCTGAGATTGATTGCGATTTGTATCTTTAATGAATTCCCTTTCCTGCGCATTCCTCTACACTCATGGTTGCCAGAACGGAATTCATCACCAGAGTGGCACGCAACACCATTTATTTGGTACATGCACCATCCACAACATCAGTTCCTTTTTTCAGTGCACCTCACGTTTAGGTCAAGACCTCCCTCAAAGATTTTTCCCTAAATGTATTTTGTTTATCTGCTTGTAGAGCTTGTATCCCTATTGCTGATAGCAATCACTCCAGGGTCAGGCAGTTTTGTTGATGCTGACCTGCACAGTGACCAGTGCCAGAGTTGTTGATCAAATGGACCATGTGTACTTATGGGGCTGCCATGAGGTACCCAACTCTCAGTTGCAATTTATTGCAATGTACCTTTAGTAGTTAGCAGGTCTGGGAACCATAAACACTTCCATGAATAAAGGCTCAGGCACTGCTATCTGGGTGCCATTTTCACATCTTTATTACACCCCCAGGGGCTCTGCGTTAGCAGGGACCAACACAGTTATGAAAGAGATGGGACGGCCAACCAGATAAAGCATTAAAGATGTCTGAACCATCTAGAGAACAATATTCACATAGCTGTATTTGGCCTTACCAGCCCTCATTTTATGTCAACTTGATCAGGACTAGGGACTTTCAGACTGCATCCTCTTGGTCTTCTTAAATGACATGGGCTTGCATCCATCAATGTGGTGAGGATGAAGGCTAGTGGCTCTGTTCTTTATTGTGTTCATTCAGCAAACAGCTTGTACCTGGGTTATCTGGCTGACAACTGTAGCTAGGTGTGGGGCTCTGTGAAGGACCCACCACCTAGAAAAGGAAACGTCTCCCTCTTAACCTCTTTTATCCACATGGGATGTTAGCTACACGTAGTGCATATGC
Organism: Calotriton arnoldi; assembly: GCA_963921515.1. NCBI lineage: Eukaryota > Metazoa > Chordata > Amphibia > Caudata > Salamandridae > Calotriton > Calotriton arnoldi. The sequence goes on along the minus strand of CAWUFW010001127.1, from coordinate 2,097,886 downwards.
CCCTTACTGATGAAGAAGAAGCTAGGTACTGGTCTTCGGAGAATATGAACCTCCTGTAATAAAAGTGCCATTTGGAGTAGAAGCGACAAGGATGATGCATTTGTGTGCCTCTTTTGAATCCTGAATGCTAGTCTCTAAACTGGCCTGCAAGATGCCATTAAATTAGACACATCCCCCATACATAGGTGAGCTTTCCATTTCATGTTCTCTCTTCAATCAAGGAGAAGGAAAGTAGAGCACATAAGCTTACAGAGCTCCAGGACCCTTCCAGCAAGCTGTCAGTCCTTTCAGTGAGGCACTTACCAAACCTCATGGTATGGCATCAAGTAATTTCAGGCACCTGAGACCACAACCTTCTGTAGGTTGACCTGATCCTGGAGACAATGGCAGTCTAGGCTTCCTCAGCTAAATCTTGCCTAAAACGTTGTGCCTCTGGGTGACATGACAGTGAATCGAAAGATTTCTCAACTTTGGACTGAAAAGTATTTTGTCTTTGGTTCAGTGTCTCTAATGCTTGCAGGTAAGATATACAAATAGTCTTTGGGAAATGGGCAAATTAGTATCAGTACACCAGTCTGACCAGATGGTCTTTCTGTCTGATGGTGGCTTCAAAAAAGATTCTAAAACTAGGATTCAATTTTGTGGATGTTGTTGCAAAATCTGTGTGTACTAGTGTAGTGTGGTGCTTTGTTGCCACACATGGGTGAGATCACCTGGATTTTCAGGCAATGTTCAAGCAAGTCTGACTGACATGCTCTTATGACGAAAGGCTGTTTGCGGATAAGGCTGATGAATCATTGGAGATGATGAAGTGGCACACCGATTCTATTAAAATGGTTGCATGAATCATGAGTGAGAAGCCAACCTCTTGGATGGTAAAGTGCTTTTCTGAGTTGCAGGTATTAAGCTGTTTCACTGCCATCTTATACCTTGGTGTTTCAAAAGAGATGTGGTGTATCAAAGGGTTCAGCACCCAGCATGTCCCTGTTTAATCAGAATGCTTGGGGTTCAGTTGTTCTTCTATGCAGAGGAAGCTCAGTTGAGCTGAGAGTGGAGGAGCAAGTATCTCTCACTATGCAAAGATTTCTGGCCTGTGTGATCGCTACTACTGATTGGATGTTGAAAAATCACTTTAAGCTCAATAAAGAAAAACCTTCGGAACGTCCTATTGGGCTTAGATCCTAACCCCTTGTCTAACATTTACTGGCTAGTCTTAATGGACACTCCTTTAGCCCAAGTATCCCGAGCGTGGTAACTAGGTGTGGTCATAAATGCAGAACTTTTCTTCAAGTCGCAGGTTTTCAAAGCAATTTTTTCCTGCTTTGGGTACTGCGGAAGGTGCCCCTGCTGTTACCTCTTTGGCTTGAAAAATGGTCGCTCAGACAGCTAATTCTTCAAGGCAAGACTTTGGTAATGTCGTCTTGCTTGGTTTGCTACAATACGCCTTCCACAGTTTTAGGCTGATTGAAAATGCTTCAGCCAGGTTGGTATGAGGAACCCCTATATTGTAACCTCTTTCAGAACCCCTGAGAGGCCTTTACTGGCTGCAGGTAAACGAGCAAAGGACCTTCTAGAGCCACTTTATTAGTCATCAGGTTTTATTTAATATCAAAGGCCCAACTTTTCTTCAGAAATGCTCCTCTTTGTATAATCCTTTAAAGAACCCATGATCTTATTATTCCTTTCTCATGAATGTTTCTGGGATCTGCCACGCTAGAGCCTGAGGTATATGTTTCCTATGTGATGAGTGGAATCTGGAATATACCTTTTTCTAATTACATGGCTTGTTAGAAAAAAAAACTTGAAAATGTGCTCGTCATGAATAAGGTAATTCATTTGGTTTATGTTTTTTCATACTTCTTATGTCTAGTTACCTTCCACATATCGCTCAGTGCTGGGAAGACTTTTTAATTACTGCGCCATTCATAAATGACGGTTCATCCATCAGATCCTCCTGAGGAGAAGCAATTGACTTTCTTCTTAGATTCTTTGGAGACTCTTTAGAACTACCAAAATGATGAACAGCTTGAAAAATGCACAGGAGGCTGCCGAATGCAGTGTCGGTTGAGGAAACGCTGCTGTCTCATTTTCCTAATTAAGGAAAAATAATAATTAAAATTCCCATATTTGATGTAAAAATAGGATATTTATAGTTGAAAGGGCATGTCAAAAAGTGCAAGTTCTCATGTGCAAACTGTAAACGTGGATATCTGCACGCCAATGTTTCTCCCATATACGTGAATCGCATATCTGGCTTTATACCAGATCTACGAGGTTAATAGGACCACCCAGCAGCATCAAAGGTGAGACTGCATGTGATTACTACTAAGAAGAAAATTTGGCCTCTAACTAATTTTATCATCCAGTGTATCTTGGAGGAGAACTCAAGACTTAGATCAAGGAAAATTATGTGAAGGTTGAGAGTAAATACTGTATAACACACTTCTCACAACAAGAGTTGTTACTTAGTTACAATATCAACAACCAGCATGAACTGTTACAGTACAATAAAAACATAAATTATCAACGATTAAGACACAACAGCAAGAAGTAGTGACCAATGTTAAACTATGAGAGTTGACCACAGATCCCATTTCAAAAAAGTATGACTTCTTTTTTGCTTTTCATGATCACTAGCTGATCACGATCCATAGTAAAATGATGATCAGAGACAATATAATTACAGCTACTTGTGGATATCTATAACAAGACATTGGCATGTAGTTAGCGGACTGCGCAGGGATCATGATTTAGAGTTTTGGTCGGAAAACCTGGTATGTTTTCTCATTTTGAGTATGCATTGGTACCCTAAAGGTTGGATATTCCATGCCCTAAAAGTATAAATGACTCCCCGCGTCCCGAGAGAAGAGACCATTGTACTGCAGGAGGGTGTCAGACTGGGTTCTAAATTTCATGGAAACACACATGGGCAGAAAGAGGGAAAGTACTCAACAAGCACTACTAAACTCACCTCCACATGTATTTCATCCTTCGGCTGACTTTTCCCATTCTCGGGTGCGTGATAGAGAAGCAGTTGTGATTAGGTGAGCATCTCTGTACTCCATTGGGCTGGGTGATGGCTTCTATGCAGGCAGGTTTAGCCGCTACAGGCAGGCAGACTACCAGAGTTCAGCAGCACAGGGGGCCATGTCCTAGCCTTATGGCAATTGGTTGCACTGTTTTTGTATTTCAATTTTTCCTGTTGTTATTGACTTTTGGTCTGCAAAGAGCTCCTACATTCGCTGGGCCATGTATGCGCTATGTAAAACTGAAAAATGCATAAGCATTGTGTTTTACATTTAACAGGTGCAGTAGCAAGGTCCATGCCCTTATGTGTTAATGTAGTCCTTTAAAGTTCTGGCTCCAGCTTATATTTACAGTGCTGGACAGTTGGGCAGAGTCCAGTGCCGGTCAATTCAGGCCAACTTTATTGTTTAAAGACTCACTCTGGCAGAGTAGTGTTGGTGGTCCCTTCTCAGAGGAGAGGATGCTGGATACAGCAGACTTGTATTGGTCCCAGAAAGCAACGCAGAGGCCATCGCTTATCGGGCAACAAGTAGGCAGCCAGACTCCTGTAGAGGGTCTGCTCAGGTGGGAAACTTTGTGTATTTATTGTCTGGCAGCCACTGGTGTCAGAGAAGTAAGAGGGAGGAAGAGCTGGGTGGTTGAGAGTGTGATGACCTTGTTTTTTCCTTATGGACAGTGGCCATCCAGTATCTTGAGTTCAATTTTCTTATAAAGAGATGTTCACGTACTTCAAAGATCAATGTCAATCATCATTAGCTTTCATGAAACTAAATAATAAGGACACAACGTATTGACCCCAAAACCAGGCAATGGCTGCCACAGCCTAGGGCCCTAGGGTAACTGGCCTCCTGTGGTGGGGTTACACACTGACATTTTGTGGAGATGCCAATTGAGTGTCTCCTGTTCACAAGTACACCAAAGGAATCTGTTGAAGGTAATAGCATTGTAGTTTGGTGGGTCCCTAGGACAAAGAACCCCTGAAAACGTGTCAGAAATACAGGGGAACTTCCTTGGCAAAAGAAAATATATGGGATGGCACCACTGATTCAGTCAGCTGTGGACTTTCATCTTCGGGCAGCTTAAATAGAGAGTCAAGTTATGGAAATCTCAAAGGTCAAAATGACTGATTGATATCTTATCACCTTTCTAATAACAGGCCTATCTGTTGCTAGAAAATCTTCAAAATCCAAGAAAATATGAACTGAGCAGGAGAGAAGAACTAAATCATTATACCTGCACCAGTCCAAAGACTTCCATCTGCATGAGTCCATGGACAGACATTGTGTGGCATAATAATTTCCAGAAGTTTGAGTAGGACTGGTTCATTAAGCTGAGCATCAGAACACCAACTAGCACTTTTAATTTCATGCGTTGTCAGTGCAATGTATCACCCATCCTTGCCAACCGCTGACCTAGAATCGAACGATTTAGAATGTCCGTCTAAAAAACATGAAGACTTCCAGAATACCCACTGTGTTTTCCATGCAGCAAAATCAAGTATCATTACTCGCAGTTTAATTTTTTTAAATCAATTTCCGTGTTGTTTATTGCAAGTTATAACACCTCATAGAACATACAGTAGGTAGTGATACCAAGGCTTCCAGCAGGTGAACTTGATGTGTGATGTTTCTTGGGAAAGTGGTTTTCAAAATCCGCTTAGTACTTGCCTAAACTGAGCTTCGACAAAGATCCTCATGTGGAGTGTTCTATTTAATGCCAAGCCTACTTTTGCATTCCAGGTTCATGATGTAGCCAAGGGTGTCAGATGTCAAATGTCCACACTCTGAAACACCCTTTCATTTCTGAACCACTGGTGGAGCTGTTGAGAACCAAGGTATTGGTGCACCTGGACTATTGCCACATAGTCTTCATTGAGCGTGCCACAAAATATATCAGCAGGCTGGATGGGCACACATCCAGATTTTTCCTGTATTTTCCAAAATGTGCCAATATGGAACCAGCCTTGAAGGTGCTCCACTGGTTGCTGGTGGAGTCAAGAATCAAGTTTGAAGTCTTCTGCTTTCTTCATAAGGTCAGCTCGTGGAAAGGTTTACAGTATAGTGCACTTCAAATACGCATGGTCTTGATTTGTGCCCGTGTGCCACTGCACTGGATGCAACAACATTGACTGGGACTGTGTGCCTAATTACGCAAAAAATATGCTTTTACAGAACATGCATAAATGCAGTAGTGAAAGAATGAGCAGCAGTTCAAAACACTGCGCCATCTTTTACTGCAGGTTGACTCTGGCTGCCTTTCGAGTACGTGCAAAGATACCACCGCTGGTGTTGCAGTCTGTGGCAGCACTCCCCTGTGGGACAGGTGTACTGCGGAGGTTCCAGGGATGCTCAATTCCCCAACCAAAAGAGACTCTTTGCAGTAGCGGCTGGTATCAGGGCAGAGTGGTGAGGCGGGCGGGGGCAGACAACAAGAAAATACAAAAAAAACCCAAACAAACAAAAAGAACTTGCCAGCCGCATTGCCGCTCTTCTGATCCTCTCTGACTCCACTGCAGCACAGACTCCCTGACTCCCTTCGGCCAATCCAGTCGCTGCTAGCAGCATGAGAGCAGCATCAGGATTGGCCTGAGCGCCCTGGATTTGCGCTCCCAGAGAGACTGGGAGCCTGGGCCTACTGTCTCCAACCCGGCAGTGCAGCTCGGGTTGGAGACATCTTAGTCCGCATGTTGGTTTGACCATCCTAACATGGCCGGCCAAACCCACATGCACACTGACAGCAGTGCCCATCACTCCCCCACTGTGACTGCCCCCGTGATGGCCCAGCCCCTAAGACTAGGTCCTTAGAACGATAATAAACCTGTTTTATTATCGTTATAATTTTTAAGTTTTGAGGCTGCTGGCAGGGGGGGCGACACTGCTCCGCCATAGCCAGAGGAGCCGCCGCTGACACTGGCAGTACACTAAGTATGCAACCCTTCTAAGTGGTGCACTGTTGATGCACCTTCTGCCAGGGTCTTTGCCCTTGCACCCATTTCTCCATTATTGCCCAAGTACACTGGCAAAAGGGTTCTCCTACAATGGGCGTACAATTGCAGTTGCGGGTTTGCAGCCTCTTCTATAATACAGAAGTGCCAAGACTGCCAAAAGCTGGCACAACTGCTTTCTGTGCTCCCAGGGAACTTTTAGAATTCAGTCACAAGAATTGTGGATCTGCTGCATACCATCAACTCACTCTATGGACTTCCAAGCATCAGAAGCCCTAGAACTTCTGCAGCTTACTAAACGATAGCCTGATGGCAGAAATTAAACCATGCTCAAGAAAACTCATAAAAAGTTAGTTGCTTAAACTGCCTTTGGATCATACACAGCGATTTACATTTAAAATACTTTAGTCATCATAGCTACGACCGTGTATGTGGGCACCTTTGTCCCTTTTAAGTTCCCTTATTGGGTCTCGCCTAGGCAGCGCTTACGCTGTCTCTTCAAGACATGCTGTATCTAGGATATGGACTTGAAAAAAACGCCCATCTTTTCCTTTGGTTCCTGTTGCTGTCCTTTAGAAATGCTGACTTTTCATTGGTGAATGCACATAGTAGTCCCTCCTTTTGGAATTTTGTATCCTCCCGCGAGGGCTTTCCCTCTTACATGTGTTCTTACTGTTCGGGTTATTTATACTTGGAGAGAACTCTTTTTTTAGTTGGATTGCCTTTTTGCTCCTTAATTGTTCTGTTTACTTGTGCAGTGACATTTCTGTTGCATCATTTGCTTGCCGTCCCTTTATCTCCCCGTGCCTTCCCCTCACCCCTCCCACAACACTGCTGGCAGGCCCCCACCACCCCTACGAGGCTGTTTTGCTAGTGTTTTTTGCTACTATACAAACACTTTTATTTATATAGCGCATCTAGCCATGGACTCTGGGAAATTAAACAATCAGCCCTTATCACAGGATGTTGCGGCTAACAGCAGACTCGAACCGGGATCCCCAGCTCACCAGTCAGCAGGTCTCACCAATACACCATATCCTTTGCCAAGCCATGTTGCAGGGTGCAGTACCATATGTGGCCAAAAGACGTCCCATGGGACCTCATTTGGCAACTTATGTTACTGCACCCTGCATCATGGATAGTAAAAAACATTGTCATTTATAATGCCAATATCTCCAACTCCAACAAACGCGAGACCTGTTGTATTTCCAATGCTTGTGTTTTTTTTTTCCAAACAGGACACCAGGTGTAAGCCAACAATCACCTGCAATCTACTAAGTAGGGTTAGTGGTCTAGGCTTTATTGCAATTCCAGTCCACTATCCTGGGTTATTCCTAGATACTTCTTACTTTAAGTATTTTTCTAGGGAGAAGCGACTATTCATAGCGGATTCTCACTTTTGGCCATGTAACTTTTACGGATTAGGCAAGTGGAGTTGTACTGGAGCACGAGCTGGATCAGGAAAAAATGGAAGTCTTGGAAAGCATGGCTGCTTGTTTTGGAATGCTTCAAAATGCAAGCAGGCCGCTGTTTGCACTGATTACTAAGCCTTATTTTCTCCCCATGAGGCTGGGTGCATTCAGGTCATTGACCACCAGGATCTCTTGACTCTCCAACTACAAATGCCATTGTTTTTTAACCATTGTGGAGCTTTATTAACAGCCAAGGAGAGGACAGTTGAACTCCTTGATCCGAAAAAACAGATTTCTTTAGTTCTTGTAGATTTTTGTTTTCCCTCAAGTATTTTGCTGATTTTCTACATTTTGGAAGTTACTGATTTTTCTGTGCACTAATTCACATAGAAAGCGTGTCAGTCCATTTTAAAGAAAGGGATGTCTGGGGCCAAGGAGGCGGAGTGACAGTGAGTGGCAGCCAATAATAAAATTAGCAACAACATGCAGGAACGGAACGGAACTCATTGATTTTAATAGCAGCTCCGATTACCTTTTTGCTGGCTGGACTCGGCTGTGGCCAGCTGAAGTATGAGTCTTTGCAGGTAGCCAGCGAGCCAAAGCCACACAATAACCAACCAGCTCCTATCCATTTACACTGAATGCAGCCAACACTATTACGCTGCTAGGTGTGCTGTCTTCATGTTAAGTAAGATCAAGTAAGTGCTCATACTTTTGTCTCCAAGACAGTTTATATAACTTGTGCAACCAAGAGAATGTTCTCTTTGACAAAGAGCCATAAGCACAAGCCCTTGATGGTGCCAAATCAATGTAGTGCGTTTTGCTCCTGTTTTTTGATATTTTGCAAACACTTTTATTTACATAGCGCATATAGCCATGGGCTCGGGGAAATTAAACAGTCAGCCCATATCCCAGGATGTTGAGCCTAACAGCAGACTTGAACCGGGATTCCCAGCTCACCAGTCTGCAGCTCTCACCACTACCCCATATCCTTTGCCTAGCCATGTTGCAGGACCATATGTGGCCATATGGTACTGCACCCTGCAACATGGCTAGATAAAAAACATTGGCATTTATAATGCTAATAACTCCAACTCGAACAAATGCGAGACCTATTGCATTTCCAATGCTTGTTCTCTATTGTGCCCTGAGGATCCAACTTCACTTATCGCGAGTATTCGCTTTCACTTGTCTGTCGGTGCTTCACTTTTCTAACTTTCTTATCAGGAAAACACGTTAAAGCATGTTTTCCTTTCAGGGGTTTTACTTAGTGAAAAGTATGATTGGCTCTGCAAACCTGTTTACTGTATTACTGTTTTATGAAGTCCATAATTGTACTCTGGATGGGCTGTTTATATTTAAGGGGGGATCCTTGCCCCCATCTGGCGCAGGGCAGCGAGCATGTCAGATGTCAAGCGAACCATGAATATGCATGAAACACATTTCCATATTGTGCATCTAGTTACAATTATTTGCATATACACTCTCGAAACCTGAAAACGTGATTTATTTTGCGGCCTCTCCAATACAAGTTGTGCACTCTCAAGGGATCATTAAATCTTAATTAGTCACTAAACGCAGTTCCGATTCTTTAGGTATATGTACACAGTCCCCTATGGTGCTCCGATCTGACCAGAAAACTGCACTTCCACCGTACTTAAATGAATAAACGAATAACAGGTTTTGAAGTCCTCGAGCCCCCGACGGAGTCCAACGCCATGAGGCTGGGAGCCATCTAGTCCGCTAAACTCAAGCTGTCTGGCAGAGCCCCCTTACCTCTTGGAACTCAGCCCAAAGTACTTCAGACTTGAAGGCGGCCTCTTAAGCAAAGGTGTACAGACCCTCTCTTCAGGTTTGCCTGTGGTCTGCAGCACCGGTATCCAGTGTCGGTCCAGGAGGACTTTCCATGCTACATTTTCAGGCTATCTAAGTAAAATAAATATGCATGCAAAGAATCACTCCCATACTCGTATCGTTAGTGGCTATCCTGAGAGCCTGCCATGGGTTTGTTTATCCTGATGCACTCCTAAGATGAATAGAGCGCAGTATAAGATCAAAAATAAGTTCTTTATCTCACTTTTTGTCCCAGTTTGCTTCGTACTTGACCAGGTTAGCCAATCCCCACCAGTTTTATGCTTTCCCTGGCAGCAAAGAACACATTCCTGGCCAGGATCAAGGGGCAGCTTCTGTGACTTGCCCATATTTCCCTGTTTTTAAGGAGCAGCGTACCAGGGGTGTTAGTAGTAGTCTAGACAGAAGCACAGCCACTCTGCCCTTGAACAGACGCAAAACAATGTTTTCAGAAAGGGCCAGAAAAGGTGCTGCTGTATTCTCCGATAAAGGCTAGAGGGTGTAGTAAGCTATCTATATTAGAAAAAAGGTGAAATCACCACCCACTCGTCAGGTGATTGGAAACTGTGGTTATAACAATTCGCTTCAGGCAGAAATTCTGAAAAATTCCAGAAAGCGTTGAAAACATCTCTAAACAAGGTATTTTTCTCCTGCACCTTTCTCGCTGAAGGTCCCAGTAGCTGCCAAGAAAACTAGCGAGGATGTTAGCAGCTAAATCAAACATTTATGACGCTCTTTGGCAAAGGATTGTTTCAGAACTGTCTTTTTTCTCTCATTTCCAGGAGACTCTTGGAGGCTCACCTCTCCCTCCCCACATTGCGTTGGCACCCGCAGCTTGCACTCATCGCTGCTTTGCTGCAAACAACAAAGAGAGGGAGTCAAGCTCCGATGGAGCCCTCTCAACTTTTACTTCTCGTCTAATATATGCTATACCTGTTATTGTGCTCGCTGGAGTGATCAAATGTGCAGCTTAAAATAAGTTAATTGTGAAAAGGTTTTTGAGTTGTGCCTCAGGCCGCCCAGTGGGCTCAGAGCACAGTAGCTAAGAATGGTTTAAAAGGCTCAAAAATTGCCTCTCGAAAGGATGGGATGTATGTTGTCCAGTGGGTAAGTTGCAGAGCATGGAGCCAGGGGTCTGCTCTCATATCTTAGATTCCTATGCGTCTATGCAAAAAAGGGACAATCTATTTGCATAATTTCTCCAGCATTGGATCTTTCATAAATTCACTTGCTTCGCTCACTCCGTGTCATTGAGTTTAGAGTCCCATAGTATGTGACAGGAGGAGTAGGCAGTTTTATGGTTCAAATCTATTTTATTGATTTTAGAATATAAGCATAAACTCTCGCCTACATCCAATGGCCCGTGAGGTAGAAAATAGGGAAAGGTAGAAAGGAAGGGAAGGGCAGGAGATCAACAGGGAGCAGTTTGTCCATGAGAACTGGAGGGTGGGGGGTATGGGTGGTAGGGGTAGGTGCAAGTCGAAAAAGGGATAAGGGTTCAGTTTCCAGGGTTTTCCTTGTCACAGACAGTTTAGTGGATCTAGCTGTGGGGTGCTACATGTGGGCTGCTCTAGGTTTAGCGAGCGGTGTTCAATCCCGTAGGGTCACCGGTACTCGTTAGTCGAAGTACACAGATATGCCACACAGGTGAGTTCACCGAATTCTTGCACCAGAAACCAGATAAATGTGCCCCAGATTTTGTCGAAAAGATGCCCTTGTCATTATGATGAGTGATGAGCCACTTAAATAGGGTGAAGGGCCGTGCAGCATGAGGGCGGACCAGAGGGTGCTTGATAGCTGTGTGAGGACCGTGCTCGTCTGAAAGTATGCCATAACTGGCCCAGATTTGAGGAAGTCCATAGCTCCTGAATGGTCAAAGAGGTTGCCAACTCTTATGCAGTTCGCCTCTTGCCATGCCAGAAAGGAAGTCGCCTGCATAGCAGGGGGAAAGCAGGTTTGCCTATGATAGGTGTGTTTGTGTGTGGACGGCTTCCGGGGGAGTTTGACCCTGTCCCAGGTTGGCTTGGGTGATAGGCGAGATGTATACCCCTCGGGCTGTATTTCTTTGGCAGCCAGGCAATTTTCCAAATGTGGATCCCTGCTATTTGATTGATGAAGCACCAGTATTTTTCAGTAAGGGGTCTGTTCCATTCCACCATGTACCATAGTTGGGCTGCCTGGTAGTAGTAATGTAGATTGGGGATCCCCAGCACTCCTTCTGCTAATGACAGATAGGGCCTTTTTCTGACTATACACATTTTCTGGACGTCCTATATTTACTTTTCTAACAGGCTCAGTAGCTTCCCTAGAATTTGCGGCACGGGGGAGGGGTGGCTGGAGAGGAATGGTCTGCATTACGCAGAGGATCTTTGGGAGGAGAGTCATTTTAATAGCAGCCATCATACACAGCCATGTGATGTTCTCTCCCTCCCACGTCTACAAGTCAGTTTGGGTGGTCTCCAGCAGATCATTGTAGGGGCGCTCAGCTGTTTTCCCTGTGGTGGGGCAGATTCCTAACCTGAGGTAGGGCACCCATTGGGTCGCCCATGAAAAGGGGAAGAGTTCCAAACAGGTGTTGTCACTCTGGGGGACTGTAAGGTTCAGGAGTTGGAACTTTTGTAAATTGACTTTAATGCCAGATACCCTGCCAAAATCCTCCAGCTCTTGTATAAGTGCCAGAAGAGAGTTTGTGTGTCTGGGTCAGGTATCTCATAACATCATCTGCATAGAGCGCTATTTTATGCTCTTAGTGGCTAAAGGAGATGCCTGTGATTAGCGTGTTCGTACATATTCTCTCTGCCATATGTTCCATATACAGGGCAAATAGGAGTGGGGACAAAGGGCAGCCCTGCTGGGCACCTTGCGCTATAGTAAAGCTCCAGGAGGCCAATCCGTTAGTTCGTACACATGCTGTGGGCCCAACATAATTGCATCAGACCCACCTCTGGAATCAGGCACCTAGTAATGCCCTCTTCAGTACCAGGCAAAAAAAAAGACAGTGCACCCGATCAAAATCCTTTTCGGCATCAATCAATATTAGCATGGCTGGCTTCTGGGAGCATCCTGTTTATCAATGAGATGCAAAAGCTGCTTCATGTTGTCACTGCAGCCCCTCTCCAGCATGAACCTGGCTTAGGGCCCGCTTCCGATCTTGCTAGGAAAGCCCTCCGTATGACTCGGATCCGGAGGGCTTTCCGAGCGAGACGTGCTCCGGGAGTCCGAACGAGCGAGTACGATGCTGCCGTATGCTTACGGACTCGGTTCGCTCGGACTCCCATTGAACTCTATGGGAGCCCATGTACAGACGCGTACACAGGCTCCCATAGCAGAAAAGGGGTGGGTGGGGAAAAGCGTACACCCTGTGGAGGGCACCCCATGGTGCCCGCCACACTGTGTATGCCTGGATCAGGGGCACCCATGGGCACACCCCCGTGACCGATTCGGAGGGCCTCAGGTGAAGGGGGGCCACCTACGGCCCCCCGAAGTACGCTTCCGACAGCCGTTTCGTCTCGCTGACACCGAGGTGAAGCGGCTGTTCGAATCGTGCATCGTACTCGCTCGGTCGGAATTCGGCTCCATAGCGCGGCACAATTCGGCTTTCGAATGAGTCGCACGGACAGGTTCGGGTCCCGGAAACAATTCGGTCGGCGCGTACGCGATCTTCGCATCGTACTTGGTCTTTCGGACCTGTGTACGATTCGGTCGTAAACTAGGGCTACGAATCGGATCCGGGAAAGCCAAATCCGATTCCGATTCGGAGGCCTTCCAAACTATATCGGAATCGGGCCCTTAGTCGGAATCTATCAGGCCCTGCCTGTAAAGATTTTGGTATCTACATTCAATAGGATTATAGGGCGATAGGATGTGCAGTTAATTTCCCTGGTTTGGGGATCATGGAGATAACTGCTGTTTTGATGTGTCTGTAAGTTTGTCTGTGTTTCTAAATGAATTGTATAGGCGGGTGAGGACGGCAGCCAGTTGGGTGGCGAACAGCTTGTAGAAAGTGGGTGTGAAGCCATCTTGCCCTGGGGCTTTGCCTGGGCTTTTGCGCTCCGTCCATCATCTCCTTGTGTTTGCTTCGTTCGCCCTAAGTTGGCAGGGTATGCCTAGACGTAGGGTCCCTTGCTCACTTTGCCACTGGATTCAAGCTAGCCTGGCTGATGAGGGGTGTTACCACGATACTGGTCCCAGGATGCTTGTTTCCGGTTCAGGGAAGACCTGGCTTGGCAGTTCGGGCTGGACTGTTCCCATGAGGCACAGGGTCAAGACTGATTTGCAGATAGGGACCCTCCAATTGCCTTTTGCCTGGGCCAGGACTACCTCCCCCGAAGCATCTGCCTCCTACCAGAGGCAGCAGCAACAACAGCAAATACCTGAACTGATTCAACCCAGATCTGTGACTGGGGGTGAGTGTCTGAAAAGTTTCAGCGCTCCGTTCATCATCTCCTTGTGTTTGCTCTGAGGGACAAGCCAGACTTTTGGCTCGGCTCTGACTTGGCTCTCCCTGCTAATTTTTGGGCTCACCTAGCTCTACCACTCAAATTATAAGCACATTGTAATGCATACAATGTTTTGAGCTGGTATCCACATCTTATGTGAAGTTTTAGTTTTTCAGTAGAATAACTTGGGGATAATACAAGAACTGCTCAGAGAGAGAAAGGGAGAGAGGTACAATTTTTTTAATCTGTCCATCTTGCATGTCATGCATTCCAATTCCAAGGGTCTGACCCAATCTTCTGTGCTTTCCAGGTCAATAAAATGAGTACATATACCATGACAATGTGTAACACTTACATCTTTCATTTGAACTCCAAGAGAAAATTCACTGTTCATGGAATGTGCAGCTGTAGATACACATGCTCTGCATGGAAAGGACTCCCTTCCAGTATTGTCCACAGTGTTGTGCGAAGTACCCCTGGCAGACCTTCATATCTGCAACCTTCGTCTATCTCCAGAGCACAATGAGGCCTCATGCTCTGCCTGCCTTGCCTTCCGCTCCAAAAAAGACCCTGCACTTCCGACAAGATAGAGGCACCATAGAGTAGTGGCAGGAAGAAGACACCCCGACCTCTTTTGGGACCACCATGTTGTGGGGGAACCAGACCATGACCCTCGAGTGAGCAGGGCCTCCAGTTGAGCCCCGAGTTGAGCTCTCACTCGCAGTCCGAGACGGAGGAGCTGCAAATCCAAGAAGCGCAACCACGCAGCAAGGTGTTGAACATGAGAACAACATCACTCCCTCCACCACCTCCCTGTCACCGATTACAGGCCAAGCAGCCCCCAAGGGGGTTGGGCATCGAGCCCGGAAGCCCATCAGCAGGCTTTGAGTCCACCATTGCCTGAAGGCCATTGTTGACACCGACATAAAGCCTCGGATCTGACTCCGAGCCAGCCACTGGTGCCGAAACAACCACGCAGGACCCACCCTCCGGTGCCTACAAATACCTTTGGCGCCAACAACACCTTTGACGCCAGCACCGCAAGTGCCATCAAAGCCTTGTTTAGCCCCAAAAACTCCATCAGTGGCGATTGCTTCCTTGGCATCGAAAGCTCTTTTGGCGCCGAAAGCTCCTTCCACTGGATCTGAGGAACCAGAGCAGCCCATCCTGCAACGTCTCCAACAGAAGCTCAATGCATGGTAGAAGCGGATCTTCATTCACCCGCAGACCTTTAGGATTGTCAAGAAACCTCCTCCAAAGATCCAGGACACTGTCCCTCACAAGAGAAAACTCACATTTGAGGAGGAGCTTGTCAAGGAGTCTTTGCCTCGAGTCAGATCAAAATGCACTAGGTCAGAGGCACTAGCCCTCCACTACTTCAAACCCATCCGCCTCCTCTTCCTCCTCCACCTTCCTCTTCCTCTCCCCTCTTCACCACCACAGGCACTCCCTCCACTTCATTCACCTGAGGGTTTCCCACATTCTTCATATGGAGGAAGCCTCTTGTACCATCTAGATCATTACAAGATCCCTTTCGACCCGCGCTTAGGGACAACCCATAGGAAGACTATGACGTCGACCCACCTGGGGACCCAGACCTCTACCCCGCCAAACCATCCTCTCCTGATGATACTATCTTATATCATGAAGTTGTTCACAGGGCTGCCACTTTCCATAAAGTAGAGCTGCATAAGGTTTTTGTCGAAATGCTGTTCTCATATCAGCATTTGGTACAGTCCCCCCCCCCCATGCTGAAAGGCATGTTTAAAGCTACTCATGAGATATCCAAAGAGGGTAGTTACCACAAGGGTTGATTAAAAAAAAAAATATATATATATATATATTCACTGAAAAAACCATAGGTTTTAGGGACAGTTATAGTTAGTTGGACATTGCACTCGTACAAAACCCATGAAATTCCCCCGTTATAGTTAGTTCAGCTAACTATAGCTCGCGCCCCCGCAATGCACTGCTGATGACGTCACATATTACATCACTCATGACATGGTCAGTGACATCACTGATGACATCTCAAATGACATCACTGATGACATCATCCACGTGATAATCTGATGCACCTCCTCACACCCTAATATAACCTTTGATACACCCACTCTAAATTACAGACTGCCATTCGCAAAACCATAGACACTCCAACACCAATAACTACATACCCACTCACTGATTCTTAGGTCTACACACACATCCACTCACTCACCCGTACAGTCACTCATACTTACGGTCACTCAGTACAGGACTATCATATGCACTCATACACCTACATAGACACTCACACACCGCCATAGACACTCACACACCGCCACTCATCCATAGAGGTACTCACACACCTAGTCAGTCATGCAAATAATTAATCACACTACCATTTACTCACCTATACAGTTATACACACACCAGCTCACTTACTCATACAAATACTAGCACATTCTTACGCTCTTATACGATCACTGATACAAGTACACACTCATCCATACAGCCACTCTCACAATCACACACTCTCACTTATAGCCATTTATATACTCCAACACACATATATACTGCCTTTCACATATGTAGTTACTCACACATGTACCACTGAGATATACATTCACTCACTAACACACCCATACACACACTCACCCACCCATACAGTCCATCACAGATGCACTCTTGAAACCATGCACCCAGTGAATCACCCACTCGCACATCTATGCACAGAGTCACACACACCCCACCCACACAAACACTCAGGCACCCATACAGATACTCAGACAACCAATCAATAACTCATATAGACACTCATGTAGCTATTCACAAACCCATGCAGCCGCTTACACAGCAACAGACAGACGGATACAGACATTCACACAGTTTAGTCACTAACCCATGCATTCAGTAAGATACGTTTAATCACTCACTTATCAAGTTAGTCACGCACCTAGTAAATCATCCATTCAGACACTTATACACCCACTCATTCTTCAATACGCCTTTCCCTATATATATTAAACATATTTAAACTTTACAGAAACACACAGTCACTGGATGATGTCATCAGTGATGTCATTTGAGATGTCATCAGTGATGTCATCAGTGATGTCACTGACCATGTCATGAGTGATGTAATATGTGACGTCATCAGCAGTGCATTGCGGGGCGCGAGTTATAGTTAGCTGAACTAACTATAACGGGGAATTTCACGGGTTTTGTACGAGTGCAATGTCCAACTAACTATAACTGTACCTAAAACCTATGGTTTTTTCAGTGAATTTGTAAGGTTTTTTAAATGCTAATTTCTAACTATAACGTGCCTGAAACCTATGGTTTTTTCAGTGAATGTCAAAGGTTTTTTAAATGCTAATTCCTAACTATAACATGTCTGAAACCTATGGTTTTTTTCAGTGAATTTCAAAGGTTTTGTAAATGACAATTTTTAAATGTTTTAATTGTTATATTTATTTTTTTGATACTGATTTACTACATTTTTTAAAACTATTTATTTTTAGATATTTTATTTTTTAAATTAAATTGTAATTACATTATACATTACATTACAAAATATACTTTCTCAGAATGAATTACTTTAGTTTAAATACTTTGCAAATAGGCAATAGACTTTTAAGTACAGTAGTTACAGTTGTTGCAATGGGCAACACAATTTCAAACACAATGCAACATTGAGCTCAATGTGAATTTCTAGTTAAATGCAATTAGTTACTTTATGGATTACTTTTCTAACCACAGGACTGGATCCTAGATTCAGTCCTGGGACATCTCCTGTAAACAGTTGAGTAAAAGCGTTTTGGTTACAGTAGTGATTTTTAAGGAATATTATTGTATTTTAAAAGTTGACACTTAGAAACTTTTTCACATAGAATCACCAATGTTATCCTATGGGAGGAAATTCACTTAGCAGCTAAGTAGTGTTATCGTTACTTTTTCTAACTCAGTGGTGGATCCTGGATCCAGCACTGGTGCATCTCCTGTAAACAGTTGAAAGAATGCGTTTAAGTCATACAGGCGATTTTTAAGGAATATTTGTAGTTTGTGAAAATCGACACTTTGAAACTTTTCTGCTGAAAACCAGACAATGGATTCCTATGGAAGGAAATACAAGTTACTGGTAAGTACGGTTAGAATTACTTTTCAGGGTCAGTGCTGGGCTAAAAGATGCAGCACTGGGTTCTCTCCTGATAACAGGTGAGTAAATCGGAATTCGTAGTTCGGCTGATTTTAGAGGAATATTATAAAGTTCCAAAACTCCACACTTTTTAAGAATTTCCAAGTGAAACCAGTCAATGTTAGCCTATGGAAGGAAATTCAAGTTACTGGTAAGTACGGTTAGAATTACTTTTCAGGATCAGTACTGGGCTCAAAGATGCAGCACTGAGGTCTCTCCTGATAACAGGTGAGTAAATCGGAATTCGTAGTTCGGCCGATTTTAGAGGAATATTTGTATGTTTCAAAAATCGACACAAACTTTTTCAGCAAAAAGCATGCAATGATATCCTATGGAAGGAAATTCAAGTTACTGGTAAGTACGGTTAAAATTACTTTTCAGGATCAGTACTGGGCTCAAAGATGCAGCACTGAGGTCTCTCCTGATAACAGGTGAGTAAATCGGAATTCGTAGTTCGGCTGATTTTAGAGGAATATTATAAAGTTCCAAAACTCCACACTTAGAAGAATTTCCAAGTGAAACCAGTCAATGTTAGCCTATGGAAGGAAATTCAAGTTACTGGTAAGTACGGTTAGAATTACTTTTCAGGATCAGTACTGGGCTCAAAGATGCAGCACTGAGGTCTCTCCTGATAACAGGTGAGTAAATCGGAATTCGTAGTTCGGCTGATTTTAGAGGAATATTTGTATGTTTCAAAAATCGACACTTAGAAACTTTTTCAGCAAAAAGCAGGCAATGATATCCTATGGAAGGAAATTCAAGTTACTGGTAAGTACGGTTAAAATTCCTTTTCAGGATCAGTACTGGGCTCAAAGATGCAGCACTGAGGTCTCTCCTGATAACAGGTGAGTAAATCGGAATTCGTAGTTCGGCTGATTTTAGAGGAATATTTGCACAATGGTGAAGGAAGGGGTGGGGCCTGAGGTGACATGTCTGCAAACACGCCCTGTGGCGCGTTTTAAGTTGGAGAATTAATTCCTCATCAATCCCGAGGGTCCCTAGGGGCCAACTAGCCCACCAGATACCTCCAGTATGCGCCAGAGAGCTGCGTTGCAGAGAGGTGTTCAGAGGCCACACCCCTTTTTGCACCTCTCTGCAACGCAGCTCTGTGGCGCTTTCTGGACGTATCTGGTGGGCTAGTTGGCCCCCAGGGACCCTCAGGATTGAAGGGGATTTAATTCCCCATCTTAAAACGTGCCACGGGGCCTGTTTGCACACATGTCACCTGAGCCCCACCCCCTCCCTTCACCACTGTGCAAACGCGCCCGTGGCGCGTTTTAAGTTGGGGTATTAAGTCCCCTTGAATCATGAGGGTCCCTGGGGTCCAACTAGGCCACCCTGTACCTCCAGTATGCGCCAGGAGGCTGCGTTGCAGAGAGGTGTAAAAGGGGCGTGGCCTCTGTACACCTCTCTGCAACGCAGCCCCTGGCGCATACTGGAGGTTCCTGGTGGGCTAGTTGGCCCCCAGGAACCCCAATATTCAAGGGGAATTACTTCCCTTCTTAAAACGCACCAGGGGCGCGTTTGCAGACTGCTGCAGGGAGGGGGTGGGGCCTCCGGCACGATGGCGGTCTTTTTTTTTTTTTGTATGGGAGGGGGGCTGCGTGGCCAACCTTCCCCCGGCCACTTTTGGCCCTGGGGACCCCATCCCCGGGGCCTGAGGATTTTCTTCTTTTTTTTTTTTAAATTAAAAAAAAAACGGGAAGGTGGCCGCGTGGCCCCCCTTCCCTGGGCCTCTATTAGCCCCGGGGACCCTATCCCCCGGGGCATGCCCTCTTTTTTTTTTTTTTATTAAAATATTTGGAGGGGGGCTGCGTGGCCCCCCTCCTCAGGCCATTTAAGGCCCCGGGGACCCCATCCCCCGGGGCCGGCCTTTACGTTGTTTTTCTTTTTTTTAAAATTTAATTTGTAGATGAGGGGGCCGCGTGGCCCCCTCCTGGGCCACTACTAGCCCCGGGGACCCCATCCCCGGGGCTGGCCCTCTCCGTTGGGGACTGTGGGGGTCCCCAATCCCCCCACGGTCCCGCTGGCTCCCCGCGTCCTTCGGGAGCCGGCATTGCTTTTCCACATGGGGAGCTGCTAAGATGCAGCTCCCCGTGTGGAAAAGCAATCGGCTTTGGATATTGGAAGCTGCTCTCTCTTCCAAAAACCAAAGCAGTTTGCTATGACAGGACGGGAGCCGCGAGGTTCCCGTCCTGTCATAGCAAACTACAGTGTCCCGGGGGTAGGCACCCCGGGACACTGCAGGAGCTGGCCCTGGGGGGTGGTGGTCCCCAGGGCCATCAAGGGCTCCAGCAGGGGGGCCGCGCAGCCCCCCTCCCAACCAATGCACAGCCCCGGGGAGGTGGTGGTCCCCGGGGCTCGGGGGTCCTTAACGGACCCCCTAATTTACATGTTAGAGCCCCGGGGAGGTGGCGGTCCCCGGGGCGAATGGGGGTGCTCGAGCCCCCCCCCACACATGTTACTTTATTTTTAAAAAAAGAAGCCCCGGGGGGTGGTGGTCCCCGGGGCTGCGGGAGGGCCGAGAGCCCTCCCGCACCATTATTTTTAAAGCCCCGGGGGTGGCGGTCCCCGGGGCTTGGGAGGCCTTAGAGGCCCCCACACATAAATATAAAAACCCTGCATGCACCCGGGACTTGGGCCACCCGGGGCCAAATAGCATCGAAGCGCGGAGACCGCGCTTCGATTTTTATTTTTTTATCGGCTAGATCCGCGCACCCAGCGCGTTTTTGCCGATTTAAAAAAAAAAAAAAAAATGTTTTGGCCTGGGGGTCTTTGTAGGACCCCCTGAGCAGGCCTAGGGGGTCAGGGTGTTTCTACCCTGCCCCCTTTTTGCGTTTTTTGCGTCTGTTTTCTCTTTTCTTGTGCCTCGGTTCTACCGAGGCACAAGATGGCTGCACTTCCTGGTTTGGAGTGTTGACAGCCAATTAGCATACAGCTGGTCATCGGGAGGGTGCGCGGATCCTCCGCGGCCATAGATATATGTGTTTTTACTTTTGATTTTCTCAGCAACTACTGAACGGATTTACACCATTTAACAAAAAGGGTTCTTTCTGAACCAAGAACTACCTCTTTGCCAAATTTGGTGTAATTCCGTTCAGCAGTTCGGGCTGTAGCCGTGGCTAAAGTTTCCTATGGAAAAATGAATGGGGAAAACACGTTTTGGGACCCCCCTTTTTTCTCGGCCCCCGCTTGACGAATCACCCCGAGACTTTCAGGATAGGAGCGGACCGGAGCGGGCCACAAAGTTTGAAAATTTCGCGAAGATTCGTCAACCGACGCAAGAGTTATTTCAAATAGAATGTTGCGGATTTCCTATGGAAAATAGGTCCTAACTATAACTATCTACTGGCGACCGCCAGTAGATAATATGACCAGGGCGCTGGCAACACACATCTCCGCCAGATAAAGGGAGCAGAAAGATTGACGCGGCCGGCAAGCGGATCGCCACCCAATCGGCTACTCACTGGAGAGTAGCCAACTCCATTAGACTGCTCTCCCGATATGACCGAGCCCAATGGGGTGAGATGGAGGAGCTTTTCCAGCATCAACCAGATAAATATAAGAAACTGGGCCATTAGCTTGTTTCTGAAGAGATGGCCATCTCCAACACCACTGTTTGGTGTGCCTTAGACGCATCTGATACCACAGCGCGGGACATAAATTCCAGTGTCCTCATTAGGTGCCAAGATTTGCTTTAAGCTGCAGGTACCATAGCATCTCCTCAACCTGCCCTTTGATGGGGAGCACCTGTTCGGACCAAAGGTTGATCAGATGCTGGAGAAAAAAAAAAAGGCAAGGACGATGCCAAGGTGATAGGGACCCTCCAATTGCCTTTTGCCTGGGCCAGGACTACCTCCCCCGAAGCATCTGCCTCCTACCAGAGGCAGCAGCAACAACAACAAATACCTGAACAGTCAATCTGTAGATCTGAGCACTCCAATAATCATTAATACAATAGTATGTAGGTTATAGTCCGCTTTAATCCACGTTCAGGCCCATAAAATGTAGTCCAAGTCTTCACATTGATTTAGTGACGAATGTCATTACAGTTGTATCCGAAAGGAAAGCAGTCCAAAACGACAGTTCACAACATCGAACAGTTGAGAAATCAATTTAGGAAGAAACAAGCCAACACATGTTTCGTCGATAGGTCGTAAGCACCTCGACTTCTTCAGGGCTGTGGACATTAAAATAGACCATCTTAACAATCTATACTCAACATAAACATAAAGTTCCTTCACCAGCCACTAGTGTGCAGAACCAAACACTAAGAAAAGTGACCAATTTAAGTTAAGTCAGTCACACAGAGAAAATCCAAGAGTCTCAAAGAGCGACATTCCAGGTGTATTAGTTAAAAGAATAAGAAGAGATAAGACAAAATAAACTTAAAATAGGAGAAAGAAAGAAATAAAACCTGAAAGAGGAAAAGGAAGAGAGCCAAACCACCAACAACTAATTCCAAAATAAGGATTATGTGACCGAAACGCAGCGTTCACCATGCAACACCTAACGCATACACTACACGTCATAGTATAAATGTAATACCGCTCTACATAACCCATAAAGAAACAGAAAAGGTATATATATAAAACGTATATGTGTCCATAATAACCTGTTCGGGCGATATGTGGATAACCATCCACCCGGTGAGTATCAAATCCGTTAGGCCAAATAGTGCCAAGGTCCAATCAAGCCACAGTTGTGTAAATCCTAAGTCACAAAATATATCAGAGATCAGGGGGCCGACACATAAAACTACGAACCATTACATATTCAATAAATTCATCGTACGCACATAACAAAGCATCTCCAATATTGCCCGTACTGCCTCGTATAACGTCGGCAAACAAGCATGCATTCGCCTTATCTGATAACAGGAATGCATATAATTATAAAAGCACAGGCTACATACTAATATATTACATTTCGGGAGCATTACAAACGCACGCAATAGCGTGTCTTCAATGATTTTAGCAGCACCTAACGTAGAAGTAGTCCAAAACCTGCACCTTTATTTTACATATTTAAGAAAGCGCGTAATGTTTAAAAAGCACATGAGCACAGAAGTAAAAAGTCCATTACTATTTAAACTAAACACCTGAATACTATATCTCATTGTTTATAGCTGAAAATCTATATCTATCCGCTATGGGAGTACTATACAAAAACGTCAGTATGATATTCAGTACAAAAGGCGATCACCACACACAGTGTACTCCCATAAATTCGAGTAAAGATCCATGTCTCAAGGAGAGTGCTCCTCGTGTCCGTATCGCGTGGGCCATCTGCGCCATCTTAGGTGTCTAATATATTGCCCTCCGTATCTCACGTCGTCTCCCATCTATTCTCAAAAACCGTTGCGGCCATCTTTGAATGGTAGAGACAAAGCCCCGTATTATAAGAGAAAAAAGGGGGGCACGATCAATAACGAACGTTACCCCATAATAATTTCGATTAATATTACTAAATAAAGAAAGTCCTTCATCCCAGAGTAAGTAATGGGTATGACGAAAGATGTTAAGTACTCCATATTCGACACTCTAATGCATCTTATATAAGAAGGGGGTCGCGGCCCTTTATAAATGGTATATCACAACCTCTCAAGAAGAATAAATAATATAAAAACCCGTCAAGACCTATATTGTATGTTATATTAATCACAATAAAAAGTATAGACCGTGTGTAACATTTCCTTATTCGACAAATGTAATCTCCATATAAAATAAAATCTGTGCTCACATATCTGTATTTATGCTAAATTAGTACATCATCTCAATACTGGTATATCATCAGTGTATAATATTAAATTAAGTAAGACATATCTATATAACGACCAACATGGTTAAAAAGGTTGTCCCAATTTGTGGACATCTATCTTAGACCTTTTGTGACGAAATTACCGTCCCATATCCAGGATACTAAGCATATCTTAAATCAGCTTTCTGATGTAGTTTGGGAACCAGGGATGATACTAGCAACCATAGATGTGGTTTTCCTTTCTACTAATATTCGACATGACTTAGGAATAGCAGCCTTAAAATATTTTCTGCATAATAGACCAGTGGAATTTTTGCAACATACTGAAATGCTACTGGGTATGACTAAATTGATATTGGAGAATAATGTGTTCATGTTCAATGGGAGTTGGTACAGGCAACTACTGGGGACCGCAATGGGTTCCAGATTCGCCCCGTCTTACGCTAACCTCTTTATGGGGCGGAGCGTATCGGGAGTACCATGGGGGCCAAGTGGGTGGAACACATATATTTTGGGGGAAGTTTTATAGATGACTGCATTTAGATTTGGACCGGTACACAACAATTACTTGTGGAATTCTTTACCTATCTGAATGATAATGATTGTAATCTATCATTCACCTACCAGTATAGTTTTGACAGTATCGTTTTTCTTGATGTGGAACTTTTTATAGTAGGGGATAGGATATGCAGTCATGTATAGAAAAAGTACCTCGTGTATTGCTCTATTACATGCTTCCAGCTGCCATCCGAAGTCTCAGATTAACTCAATTCCCTTTGGCGAAATGGTCAGAGCCTGCAGAAACTGTAGAGAGGATGCAGATTTTAATATGACTGACAGATATCAAATCTAGATTCCTCAGGAGGGGGTATGAAGAACCTATTGTGACCAAAGCAGCTAAAAGAGCTTGGAGTTTACCACGTGATAATACATTGAGACCAAAACAAGGTTCTAGGAAAATGTCTGGCCCTAATGATAAGGTTAGACTTGTGACTAACTATTATCCGAACAGTGGTGAATTATACAATATTCTACGAAAAAATTGGCACATTTTGACCACGGACAAACATTTGGCCCCTTTCTTGACTGAACAACCGAGTTTGACCTTTAGGAGCGGACGTACGCTTGCTAATATGATTAGTCCTAGTTACCCACTGCCACTAGACAAAGCAATTGGCTTGCTGATCACATTAAGGGTTTCCATAAGTGTGGTCATTGTAATGTATGTAGATGGGCGGTTGATAAAGTCATGTGCTTTAATTTCAATAATACGGGTAACTTTACAATTCCCATGTTCATTAACTGTGCAACAAGATTTGTGGTTTATGTAATTGTGTGTACGTGTCTGAAAATATACGTGGGAAGTATGATACGACCCCTAAAAGAACGTATTGCTGAACATTTTAGGGCACTTAAGAGTAACGATTATAAATATCCGATTGTTATGCACATTATGGATACAAGCACACAGGGGCAGACACATAGTTTCAAATTCCATGCAATAGACCATGTGAAGAGCAATATCCGTGGGAGAAATAGAGAATTACAACTAAGACGCTGTGAAGCGTCATGGATAATGAAACTGCGTGCAGTGGAACAGGGTTTAAACATAGATAATGAGATGCAGTATTTCTTAGGGGAATAGAGCATCTAATACACCCTTTGAAGTACAGCCATAGTAATATGAACAGGCTTAGCAGTTATGAGATGGAACTGTATAAGATTTCCAAATGTGATATAGTATTAATGCGATCATTATTGTTATATGCATGAGTAGCTATGTATATACTATGGACTTATACTATGTGTATGACTATTGTTAAATGAAGGTGATCTGCTTTATTGTACATATATGTAATGTATTTAGGAAGTAAAACTCGCTAGGTATTGAGTTTGGTGTGGTTACACGCTACTTTCAACATCTTTTCTAACATTCTTGTAGACACACGTTTTT
This sequence comes from Calotriton arnoldi, assembly GCA_963921515.1. Taxonomy (NCBI): domain Eukaryota; kingdom Metazoa; phylum Chordata; class Amphibia; order Caudata; family Salamandridae; genus Calotriton; species Calotriton arnoldi. The sequence continues at coordinate 2,072,322 of CAWUFW010001127.1, read as the reverse complement.
ATTTTCCTTCCCTCTCGCTTCGGGCTCTACGGATATGTATAGTGGTGATCGAGGGAGATTGGGCGCTTATTAAATAAGTGTTCGTAATACACGAATTTTGAAGGTGGACCACATTATAAGATGGCGGGCATGTTGTATGGATTTGGGAAGTTAACCATGTTGGTCGTTATATAGATATGTCTTACTTAATTTAATATTATACACTGATGATATACCAGTATTGAGACAATGTACTAATTTAGCATAAATACAGATACATGAGCACAGATTTTTATATATGGAGATTACATTTGTCGAATAAGGAAATGTTACACACTGTCTATACTTTTCATTGTGATTAATATAACATATCATATAATATAGGTCTTGACGGGTTTTTATATTATTTATTCTTCTTGAGAGGTTGTTTGATACCATTTATAAATGGCCGCGACCCCTTCTTATATAAGATGCATTAGAGTGTCGAATATGGAGTACTTAACATCTTTCGTCATACCCAGTACTTACTCTTGTATGAAGGACTTTCTTTATTTAGTAATATTCATCGAAATTATTATGGGGAAACGTTCGTTATTGATCGTGCCCCCCTTTTTTCTCTTATAATACGGGACTTTTTTCTGTACCGTTCAAAGATAGCCGCGACGGTTTTTGAAAATAGATGGGTGACGACGTGAGATACGGAGGGCTATATATTAGACACCTAGATGTGCGCAAGATGGCGCCCGGGCGGTAGCTTACTTGCGAGGCTCTGCCGCGCTGATTCTCATTAGCGGACCCAGGGGGCCTGGCCGCTCCGGGACGCCGGTTTCAGCTGTCGGATGCATCCCGGAGCCTGGCGGTCTCGTTGGCGGCAGCAATAACGGCCTGAGGGCGACTTTGGGGAGGGATCGAGAACACGCTGCCTGACCCCAACATGGCGGCGTGAGGAGTTCGGCGAGCCGGACCGTTCTGCGAGAATGGGGCCTGGTGGTCGAACCAAGCCGCAGGGAGGTATCGCCGGCAGCCCGTCAACCGAGGAGACGGTTGGCAGCAGGGAAAGTAGGAGGCAGGCGGACGAGAGCCCGGGGCAGCGCTGCGTGGTATCGGCCAGGCGCCTGTAGGACGACAGCAGGGGGCGGCGGCCGACGCCTTGGCCTCAAGATGGTGAACACCGTGGCCCTACAGGGAGACCAGGGTGAGTGACCTCTCCCCCGCCCATCTGTCCTCCACTATAACTAACCCGATTCTACCTCGAAGCACCACAATGAGCTGGTGCTGAATCAGACCCCCCCAGAGGGCCTCCCTCCATGTTTGTTTTGACCCCCGAACAGCCCCCAACACCGATGATACACGGGCTTCCTCTCCTGTCCTGATCGCCAACCCCACCAAAGGGCTGTTCCTGAAGTTGCGACGACCCTCCAGTCATTTCACTCCTCAAGATGGCGATCGCCAGTGTCTCTCCAGTGAGGCCAGAGTTTGCAAGTTTCCGGATTGGCTTCAGACACAGAGAATGGGCTCTGGTTTCAGGGATCCCAGCGCTGCTTCCCTGGTCTTCTTATCCGGATTGGTTACAGCTATGGAGTACGGGCGTTGGTTTCAGGGATCCCTGTGCTGTTTTCCCAGGTCAGCTCTTTGTGTGAATTCTTCAGACCTTGGAACTGTCCCTTCCTCCTCTCCACCCACCACTCGTGTCCTGGGGGTAAGCTGAAAGTCGAGGCGGACGGCACTCCCCAGGAATGCTCTGGACTCTAGACTTTTGGTCCCTTCCTGATCCTCATTTTTATCCGGCGGAGTCCGAAATGTATGACCGATTCCCGGTGGAGCTGCTCCGACAGCTATAGGGGAGACAGGCTCTGGCACACCGCTATGGCCGTCACCTACCCAGCCAGACCTCGGACTTATGTCTCGTCTCTTTCTCTGCTGCTGACTCCCTCCCGTGGACTACCTGCTTTCCCTGGCCTTTTTTTTTTTTTGTAGATCTTGTTTTTCATGGTCGCTAATAACTCCTGTATTGAATTTGTATCCTTTCTGTAACTAATGTGATAATTTTTGTAATTTGTAACACGCTGTTTCCTTATGTAAAGCGCTCTGATACCTCCGGGTCTAGCCAGCGCTATATAAATCTCAAATAAAGATAAAGATAAAGACCTAAGATGGCGCAGATGGCCCACGCGATACGGACACGAGGAGCACTCTCCTTGAGACATGGATCTTTGCTCGAATTTATGTGAGTACACTGTATGTGGTGTTCGCCTTTTGTACTGAATGTCATACTGACGTTTTTGTATAGTACTCCCATAGCTAATAGATATAGATTTTCAGCTATAAACAATGAGATATAGTATTCGGGTGTTTAGTTTAAATAGTAATGGACTTTTTACTTCTGTGCTCATGTGCTTTTTAAATATTACGCGCTTTCTTGAATATGTAAAATTAAGGCATGGTTTTTGGGACTACTTCTACGTTAGGTGCTGCTAATATTGAAGACGCGCTATTGCGTGCGTTTGTAATACTCCCGAAATGTAATATATTAGTATGTAGCCTGTGCTTTTATAATTATATGCACTCCTGTTATCAGATAAGGCGGATGCGCGCTTGTTTGCCGATGCTATACGAGGCAGTACGGGCAATATTGGAGATGCTTTGTTATGTGCGTATGATGAATTTATTGAATATGTAATGGTTCGTAGTTTTATGTGTCGGCCCCCTGATCTCTGATATATTTTGTGACTTAGGATTTACACAACTGTGGCTTGATTGGACCTTGGCACTATTTTGCCTAACGGATTTGATACTCACCGGGTGGATGGTTATCCACATATCGCCGGAACAGGTTATTATGGACATATACACGTTTTATATATATACCTTTTCTGTTTCTTTATGGGTTATGTAGAGCGGTATTACCTTTTCACTATGACGTGTAGTGTATGCGTTAGGTGTTGCATGGTGAACGCTGCGTTTCGGTCACATAATCCTTATTTTGGAATTAGTTGTTGGTGGTTTGGCTCTCTTCCTTTTCCTCTTTCGTGTTTTATTTATTTATTTCTCCTATTTTAATTTTATTTTGTCTTATCTTTTCTTATTCTTTTAACTAATACACCTGGGATGTCGCTCTTTGAGACTCTTGGATTTTCTCTGTGTGACTGACTTAACTTAAATTGGTCACTTTTCTTAGTGTTTGGTTCTGCACACTAGTGGCTGGTGAAGGAACTTTGTTTATGTTGAGTATAGATTGTTAAGATGGTCTATTTTAATGTCCACAGCCCTGAAGAAGTCGAGGTGCTTACGACCTATCGGCGAAACACGTGTTGGCTTGTTTCTTCCTAAATAGATTTCTCAACTGTTCGATGTTGTGAACTGTCGTTTTGGACTGCTTTTCTTTCGGGTACAACTGTAATGACATTCGTCACTAAATCAATGTGAAGACTTGGACTACATTTTATGGGCCTGAACGTGGATTAAAGCGGACTATAACCTACATACTATTGTATTAATGATTATTGGAGTGTTCGGATCTACAGATTGACTTATTTGTGCTCTTCCTTTCGGGGGGCAGTGTAGGATTGTGGATGGTAACCAATCCTTTCCTAGGAGCACCACGTAATTTGTGTATACGTTAAATACTTTTTCCCCTAGTAAGAGTGCGGTGCACCCATTTTGCTTGTTTCATACCTGGTTACCATATCTTTCCTATTAAATACCTGAACAGGCCTATTCCAGGGGAGACTATGGGCTAACAACTCCAGAGGGAGTGCGGCTAAGGGCGCCACTCCTGCCAAACAGTGACTTGTTCTCCCTCCCCTCCCTGTCACAGTAAACCTTTGAGCAAAACTACAGGGGTTTCTTTCACAATGGGAGGAAATCACCTCTGATCAGTGGGTTCCCTCCATCATCAGCTAGTGTTACTGGTTAGAACTCACTGCAACCTCACCTAACATCCCTCCCCGCAAACACATCATCTTCCTAGAACACTAATGCCTCCTTCAGGAGGAAGTAGAGGCACTCATCTGCCAGGGGTCAATAGAGCCGGTGCCACCACACCAGCGCTGCAAATGGGTGTACTTGCTGTACTTCCTTATCCACAAGAAGGATGGGGCACTCAGGGCTATATTCGACCTCAGGCCTCTTAACAAATACATCCTGTCAGAGCACTTCCATATGGTCATGCTCCAGGACATCATCCCTCTACTGCAGCAAAGCAACTTCATGACCACACTCGACCTGAAGGACATCTATTTCCACATCCCAATCCGCCCTACACACCTCTAGTACCTGCGGTTCGTGGTAAGTTTAAATTGCCAGCATTTTCAGTTCAAAGTGCTACCCTTAGGGGTCACCACTGCCCTCTGGTTGTTCACAAAATGTCTTGCGGTGGTAGGCGCTCATCTCAGGAGAGGAGACATCCATGTGTTACCGTACTTGGACAACTGGCTGATCAAGAGCGCAAACAGAGGGTGCTTTGCTCATACCCAAACAACCATAATCCTGTTGCAAAGTCCGCGGGTCACCATCAACATAGTCACGTCTCACTTTTAGGCCTTTCAGATGCAGCCTTTCCTAGGAGCACTTCTCAACTCAGTCACTGGGAAAGCCAAGCATGGGTTCAAGCATTCCAGTTCTTACTACCTCTTTTTCGGCCAGATCATCACTTAATGGTCAGGACGGCTATGTGCCACAGTGGCATGATGGCCTCCGCATTGCCATAGTTCCCCATGCATCCACTCCAAGAGTGCCCAACCGCATAATGAATGGTTACAAGCGCAGTGTCACTGGGAAGATCTATTGTTGATTTGGGTCATCACCCATCACTTAGTGGTGGAATAGCAACAATTTGTTGCTAGTGGCCCTGTCTCATCCCAGTACCCTAATCAATGAGAGGGGAGAATGGACCACTTGTCCTGTGTAACCAAGATATACTGCCAATGGCCTGTGTACTTGTTTGAGGGTTTTTATGAAAGTTTCTTTATATATGAAGACCCTGGTTACACAGGACAAGTGGTCCATTCTCCCCTCTCATTGATTAGTGTATCAACCATTGGAAGCCGAATGGATCACAGCTTCTTTTTCCCTCCACATTGATTATCCCTCATCCCAGTACCGCCATCTCGACAGACGCTTTCCTCACAGGGTGGGGGCTCATCTGCAGGACTTGACCATTCAGGGCATATGGGCACCCCACCAACTGGGTTTCCACATCAACTACCTAGATCTACTGGCCGCCCAGTTGGCTCACAAAGCTTTCTTCTGCCATCTACAACACAAGGTAGTCCTCATCAGAACAGACAATATGACCGCCATGTACTATCTCCAGAAACAAGGTGGGACACACTCATAACAGCTGGCAGCATTAGCACAGGTAATCTAGTGGTGGGCACTCCGCCAGACCTTCTAACCCAGAACCAAGACACCATCAAGCACCCCAAGCCCAAGCAACTCAATCTGGTGTTTTGTTTCCTGAAAGTAAATCCATCCGTAAGGAGGCCTGCAGACCAACCACACGCGTCTGCTATGCAAGCAGATGGAAAAGGTTTGTACATTACTGCCTTCTAATTGACCCATTAAAACCAGTGGTCCAAAACATAATTTACCTGCTTTTTCTCCAAACATCAGGCCTTATCTATATATATATATCCGTCTCCACTTAGCTGCAGTTGCAGTTTACCTTCAAAATAGGGAACATTCTTCCTTGTTCAAAGCCCCAGTTATCAAAGCTCCTATGGAGGGACTTAAATGGGTTATTCCACCCATGGTACCCGTGGCCCCTGTCTCAACCCTCAACATTGTCCTATCTCGATTCATGGGCCCTCCTTTCAAGCTCCTTCATTCGTGCCCTCTCCAGTTTATCTCTTAGAAGGCGGCCTTCCTAGTTTCCATAACATCGCTCAGAAGAGCGAGTGAGCGTCAAGCTCTCACTCTCCAGGAACCTTTTTTCTAGGTGCGGCATGATAGTCATCCTTAGGACTCACCCAAAGTTTCTACCTAAGGGGGTATCCTTCTTCCACCTTAATCAAACTATGGAAAACCCGGTTTTCTTCCCACACCCACACTCCGTAGCAGAGAGGACTCTTCACACGTAAATGTCATAATAGCTCTCATGTACTATGCTAATAGGACAAAGTCCTTTCACAAGACACAACAACTTTGTCTTTTTCACTAAACCACACAAAGGCCATGCTCTCTCCGAAGCGGGCATAGCCAGATGGCTGATGAAGTGCATCCAGACTTGCTACATCAAAGCTAAGAGGCTATTGCCTGCCCCACTGTACCCACAAAAGGAGACCTCCATGGCTTCCCTTGGTAATATTCTCATAGCTGAAATATGTAAATCAGCTACTTGGTCCATTCCACACACAATCACTAAGCATTACTGCGTGGATGTCTAAGCACACCAACAAGGAAACTATGGCCAAGCTGTTTTACGTACACTGTTTCAGTCCTCTGCAACACCTTCCAGCTATCCAGCGCTTAGGGGAGAACTGCTTTACAGTCTATGCAGAGCATGTGTACCCACAATTACGCATGCCATGAACGGAAAATGTTACTTTGGTTGTAAGCATCTGTTTCTGGTATGCAGTGATGTAGATTCACGTGACCCCTCTCCGGAAGCCTTGGATTGCTGCAAGTGCCTATCTTTTCTTTTCTTTTGCATAGTAATCGCCTTCTACTTTTATATGCTCTATATTCGTCCTCACCGGCTGTGCGAAAAGCAATCTAACAGTGGAGCCGATATCCATATGCATTACCAGCCATAGGAGGAGTCACTATATCTCATGACTCAAAAGAATTAAAATAAGTTGCACACGTCCAAGCCTAACATGATGTCAGGGATATGCAGAGTATGTGAATCTATAATACTACATGCCACGAACAGATGCATTATAGGGTAAGCAACATTTTTCCTTGAGGGTGATTAGTGGCATAGCTAGACCTTTGGCCGCCCGTGGCGGTCTCTGCGTTTGCCGCCCGCGACGGCCGCATGTAAGAGCGGGGGGGGGGGTTGACGCCCCCAAAACTCGGGTTGCCCGGGGCGGACCGCCCCTCCTTGCTACGCCACTGAGGGTGATATTGATCTTTGGAAAGCCCTAAGGAATGGCCTTCGATTGCTCCTGGCTCTGGGACCTGCATGGGGGGAATTCAGAATATGGAAGCAGACTGCCTCTGGAAGAAATACTTTTGCTTAGATTTTCCAGTGGTTCCATTTGGAGCATATACGTGGGCATTGAACTATGCATTTCCAAAATGAAAAACAAGGGTAATATGATTTTGTTATATAAGACCAGTTACCAGCACCGAAATAAGATGGATTCAACTGGAATCTTCCAGTGCTTTCCTGGAATTTCAAAACTATCATTCCATCATCAGCTGTTTCCGAGCAGACCGGGTGTAACTTGGCCCGCTGGAGCTGCCGTGTAGTGGCTATTCTGTCGCCGCCTCTGGTTAATTCTGCTCTTGATTGCGCACCCATATTTGATGAGGAGCGCGCCATCGCCTCTTGACGTGTCGGTGCCACCTCCTGCTTGACTTCACTTAGACGCGGAAATGTGCTAAGTGCATTTGCAAGTAGAAGGGGAAAAAAGTACTTTGCTGGTATGTTTGTATTTTCTCCCAGCGCACGACTGTTGACAATAGTAATTAAGTTGGTTGAAGGTGAGGCAACACCCTTCAAAACCGTTTTTCTTGTCTGAAGGAGCCAAAATGATGGGTCTGTGTCTTTTGAAAGCAGTCATCTGCTTATGAGCGCAGGTGTTAATTAGTGCTGTTTAGGCCACATCTCACGCTGGCTGCTTGTTTCTCGGCGGGAACCGTAGGCCCTGCTCTCATGGGTTGTGCACCTCTGCCAGCAGTTGCCATAAATATAGTGATTTTTGAGTAATAATAGTTATTCAAACACCAGCCTGCAAGCTCGCTGTCTGGTTATGTTTGTGATGGCAGTTGATGCGACGCCTCGTCAGGGGTAGTAAGCGCTATATGAATTTGAAGTGCTCCAGCCAGCCAGCTAGCTCTCGACGGATAGTCATATCATTTTCTTATTATAGGTGTGCAATAGCGGCCGGTGGGGGGGGGGGACTTTACTACATAGTAAGACAGGGATTTGGACCAGGAGATTCAGGGTCACAGTTAAGGACAGACTGTAAAGGGAAGGGCAATACAATAGCCTCCAATACATGCTCTAATGTAGGAAGCACAGCTACTCACCACCTCCGCCATCTTACCCCGATCCATCATTTTGACATGCCAAAAAGATAAACTGTTGCGTGAACCCTGAAAGTAGAGTCTGTGAGGCTTAACTGCGATCGGGATTCTTTCTGTTTCTCCCTCACTCGTTTAGTGGATGCTCCCTCCAACTACTGCTATGTACTTGTTCTGGGCTCGTATTGTACTTCGCGCATGTGATGGCAGAGCAGAGCGGCAATTGCACCCAGGTCATGTCTGTGATCCTTTGCTGTTCGCTGGCCTTCCTCTCTTTTGAGGCAGCCTCCTGCATCATGAGGGATTTGTCCAGTGTCTGTGATGAAAGATGTTCTTCCCCCTTCACTTCTTATCTTCCGTCACCCTGGTTTCCCCATGCCAAAGTACCGGCTAGAGAGTTCAATGCTGACACTGAAGTTGGTGGCACGTCCCAAACATAGCGGCGGCAGCATAACCTCGCCTGGCCAGCACCTGCTGATTCAGCAGTAGTATCTGGTCATTTCTAGAGTGCCTTCTCAAGCTCTTAACCGTTGGCAGCCGTGCTGACACCCCTCATAGATGGCACCACAATAGAACAAACCGTACCGCCTTTACCGTCTGGAAGTCATTAAAAACTCATAGGGACTGTGGTATTACCAAATTCACAGTGGAGAAGGACTGAGAAGGATTGCTAATGTTGACCCCTTAAGAAGTATTAGTTATACAAGAAAGCTCAGAAATTGTCCCACCTGCAAGATGAGTAATAAAATATTGGCCCATTAAAAAGTGTTACCCTGCAAGGAATGGCTTGTCTGAGCGCACATAAGGTATTATATCATACTCTTGCTGGGAAGGGCCGCTGTTGAGTCAAGTGTTATAACTTGGCAAGGAGGTGCACTGTTAAAGTGTAGTTCCTGTAAAGGAGGCTAGTATTGACACAGGAAAAGTATTGTAGTCCTGCTAGATTGGACTCAATTTTCTCCATGAAAGGAAGAGCTTCTGCAGACCCACTAAAAGCTTTCCTATCTAGCAAGGAGAGGCTGCTATGGACTCACGGAAAGCCCACAGGCCAGTAAGGAAAGGGTGGCATTGACAGTATTAGTCGTGCAGGAAGATCTGATACTGACCCACAGTAAGTATCCGAGTCAAGCAAAGAAGTGCAGATAGTGACCCCTTTCAAAGTCTTGCTCGGAGCTGCAGGCTTTGCCTTTTTAAAATAGCTCAGGCGTGCAGAGGAGGGCAAGCGATGGCCCATTACAAGCTTTGTTCTCCTTCAAACACAGGGTGGTAGTGACGCATCACAAGTACTGTAGCCCTTCACAAAATGGAGGGTATGTACCCTGAAATGAATCAGCCCTGCCCTCCAATTACAAAAGGTCTGTGCCTAGGAGTGAGGATGGTACTGTAGCATTAAAAGTGTTCCACGGCCCCAAAGCAAATTCTAATGACTCATTCGAGTATTTCATAGACACTATGTTCAAGTGGGGTGTAGGAATGTTCCCTGCTTGTATACATTTGGAAGAATAAATGAGTATCCTGATAAAAGTCAGCAGTGATCCTGAGTTTATGGCTGTCACTTCCACATTTGCCCAAATAATGCTTATATGCATATTGGGAAGGGCCGATTGAAACAACGTAGCTGATGGTAACCGTTGAAAGCAAGTAACAAAATTAATGTGTGGGTGTAAAATAAAAAAACAATCAATGCCCGGAGCACTGCAGACCGAAGAAGTCCATAAAAGAAGACCATTCCTGTGCTTCCTCCAGTCCCTTCACTTTGCATCATCTGCGCGAATTGAATAGACCTGGATTCCTTGACATTCGAGATAGTGACATGTTTATTGTATGACGTGATCACACACCAGTGAGCCGAGGTGCCAGACCTTTGTTTGTGTTTTTAATTGAGACGCATCCACAGTACATTCATGATTGGTTTCGAGATTAATGTGTCTCCCTTTTCATCTTTATCACGACAAGACAAAGAAAACGTGTGAATTGAACATTTAATATGACACAAGATAATGAAACGGTGTGTGCAGACATTGCTGTCCGCTGCCTAACTGCAAACTCTTCAGCCTGCGCTGTCTGGCCATATCACACCATCACACCTCCTGATCTTCACAGCGGGCATTGGATGGTACATAACGCAGCCCTGGCGGCAGTCCCTGGCGGGTGGGATACTGGAGACCTCCGACCATGGAGGCAACGAACCTAGTACCCTCAAACTCTCGAGACACGCAGAGCCTTTCATACCACCCTCTACTTGGAGAGGAGTTCCATCCCGACAAGAGGCAGCAGCAAGGCATAGATAGCCATTCTGAAATCTGACTTTGGTGAAATGTGTTGTTGGCATGCATATGATTGCCTTCCCCCAGTCCTGCGTGCTTTTAATGATGGGATGGGAAGTCTTCCCCGGCTTATTGTTGGTGCGATGACATTCTAATGGTTAACTGTGCACTCTGTGAATGCCAAAATAGTACGAACAAAAGTCCTCACTATAAGACAGTCACCTGTGCTTTAAAGCATCGTCATTGGCTTGTGTAGTTGGTATCAGGCGTTACATGTGCATGCAGAGATATTGGCACAGCGTTGTAGGACTTTCCTTGAATAAGGTTCTTAAAGGTGGCATCCAGTGAGTGATGTCACAATTGAACCCAACCCCCCAGCTGACATAATCAAACATTCTAGAATGCCTTTTGTTGGTGATTGTTACAGATGCAGAACTGGACAAATAAATGTTTTTTTTCTTTACACTGGATGGCCGCTATAAAGTTAGACTCGTTCGAAGGATTTACCCCAGTTAATCTTCCCTAAAGTGTATGCTTTTAAGTATTGCTTTTCTGTGAAAATTGTTTTGTCATTATGTTTTAGCAGACTCTGTGAAATCTGCTTGCAACCTTAGCCTAATCCTCCTTGGGACAAAACTGACTATGAAGGAGTAAATACTTGATCATATTTGTGAGACACAGGATATTAGACAGCAGGATATACTACAAAGAGTTATTTTCATGAGCGGTAATCTTGCTGCATGTTTTTGTTGTTTTTGTCTAAATTATTAGTTTAAACTTTTATTTATGCATTTATTTGAAGGTCTGTTTGTGGATCATCTCTCTCTTGAGTTTCATGTTCTTTGAGAATGTGTGCATGATTATAGAACCAGACATTCCCGAAAAAGTAGAACATCGAAATGTGTTGTACACATTTAATTTAGTCTGAATAGGACTACACTTTTCCATCAATCAACTAGCTCTTTATACTTTAAAGCTATCTTTAATCATAAACATTGATTGTACAACAATTGTGTTTGTAAAAACATTTACTGATAAGAGAACATCTACTCATTATACTCATTTTAATATGTAATGAACAACTTAGGACCTGGGCAGGCCAAACGATATAAGGACTTCATCTTGGACTCAATATTTATTGACATCCCTAGTGAAAACGAAGCGTCCTGACCTGTTAAAAGACAATAACATAACTAGATATTAAGTGAAATCCCAAGTCAACACCATATAACCATTAAATGACTAATCACAATAAAATGAAGACTTGAACCTAATTATCAAGAAGTTTGACCAATGCGAGAACTCAAATTGTAGGTGAAGTTGTATTTTACTCCGCAAAACTAGGCAGGCTTCACAAACTATTTAAAGACTAGAAAGTTAGAACTGCGAGAAAAAAATCCTGGAGTAGTACATTTTCCCAAAAACTCCTCATAAATTCCCATTTGTTACTGGAGAATTCTCTTCTGGAAAAAAGACATTTTTCTGGGAAACTTGATTTATGTATGACTTTTTCAATTGTAGGCCAAGATTTGTGAAGTTTTGAGAAAAGCCCATTGACTTTTCAAATTTCATAAATGTTGTGAAATATAGATTTCAAAATTGAAATTTGAACAGCTTCTCGCTAGAGGCTAAAACTATATCAAAATGCAACATATGGCACTATTTTCAAAATACTTTTTGAGGGCAAAATCAAAACACCTGGTGGAGTTTGTTTATACCTAAGGATCTATGTGCTGTTTTCCCTAAAACCACAAGCATTGCTATAAAGTATTTTTTAAATGCCTTCATGATTTACCAATGTTACTGCTCGAGAATACACCATTTGGGAATACTGTTGTCAAGAACTCTTAAACCCGGATTGCCCAGTGCACACTTTTGAGGCATACATTTTTAGGATAACCAGTATGTAAATACATTCCACCTAAGGTCAATGTATGATGTCATTTTATCTAATGTAGGCATATTAAATGTGACTATCCTGGAAATGTGGCTTGAATCTTGATCTACAGAGGGCATATCTGCTCTAGCAGCTCTAATAAAATGATCTTCAAATGGCACTGTGTTTTCACCAGTATACTTAGTGTCATAAGGCATTTTTCATAAATCCTATATATACATTTATCACGGTTTAATGAAAGAAAAGGTGAGGGTTTGTTTTGGAGGGATTGGAACCAGTGTACCCAAGCTTGAAGGCCCCTGGGAAAATATTTGGTGTACCTCTGTTGTAATAGAAGGTTCACTCCTCCATCATGACCCGGACCCCAATGCTCCAGTCTTTTTCACCACAATTCCTGGGTGATTTATGTCCTAACATTATGTGCCTTTTGTCTCTAAAATAAACAGCCCACCATCTTATTTTCAGGTTTAGCAACCCACGTTAACCTTCTGTTTCTAATTTTACTCTGTTCTGAAATGCGTGATCATCTTTTTTGTTCAATAAGGTCAAGCTGCCAAATAAACACATCTAAAGTAAAGTATCCCTCAAAACACACAACAAACAAAACAACGAAAAAGTGCTGTACCACAGCCCAGTGATCCAAATAGGGACGATCTGCTGTTTCGTCAGCCTTGTACCTATAAATATAAATCCTATATGTAGACACATGCACACACTCTCTCTCTCCTTCTACCTCGAAGAGGTGTGGCGCAGCGGCCAGGGCGACTGACTCCGGATCCTGGGGCTCACGGTTCGATCGCCAGCGGCAGATCAGCCCAGCACCATGTGACTCTGGGCAATAGCTTGCTTAATCTTCCCGACGGCCCCCAGCGCCGGGACACCTCTCCGGAGGAAGCTGTGTGCTTTACAAATACTGGACATTTACATTTACATTCTTCATCCGTTGGTCACTCTGGTTTCATCCATTGGTCTGTTCTAGTGTCATTACAATTTGGTTTCGCTTATCACAGCAAAGGGAAGGGGATCAGCCTACTTCGGCCATTCTCTCCCTCGGTTGTGAGTGAAGGCAGTTTGTCTGTGCACATTGACCTAAAATGTAGTTTGCTTCGCTGCAAAGGCTGATGGGCAAATCCATCTAATGTTTTGTAAATGTACGTTCATGATGGGTCTTTTTGCACTTTGAATTTTACAAACAGGCACACCACCTTTGTGATACATTTTTAGGTTTCATTACTTTTAAACTTTTAGTACCTATTGCAATCTTTTGTAAAACATAATTCAACAAAGCATTGCAGGCTTGCTAAAAGCAGCCTTATTGGCTTCGCTAATGCTTATTTACCTTGTGGTTGCTGCAGTGTCTTGTGCCCTTACTAACCTCACAGCCTGGAGGCCTCCAGCTGAGCTTTCGCATCACATGGATGGTCTTGTTAAAGCTGGGTGGTGGGAATGTACACAACACGACAGAAATGTAAACACCAAAAAGAAATTAAAGTATTAGCCTCTTCAGCAGTGTCATGTTTTTTAAACTGTGCTTCCGGCCACAGTACCACGTGTGTGGATAGCATTCGTTTTCTCCGAATTTGAAGCAAGTACGTTATGGGATGTTCTGAATTTGTATAGGTTTAATTCCTAACCAGAACCAAATGTTTTCACTGTGTGCCTCACTCCCACCTTTCTCAGGGGTACTGCACCAAGGTGCTGCTATGTCTTCATTCTTATAAACGGGTCTTCCTAAATAATTGATATGGCAAACGTTTAAGATTATTGCAGCACAGAATACGGCACATAATATAGAGCAGCACACATACATCAAATCTACCACCGCCATGCATCTTCAGAAGGGGCTTAGCAGCCAGTGTGGTGGAGCTGGAAAGAGCAGAGTCGTGGTTTGGGCCAAGTCTGTACGAGACACCTGGAGTTGTCTGCAGGATAAAGGCTTCTGGACACATGGAGCCCAAAGACACAAGATCCGATTCACAAAGATTTTACTTTGACAAAGTGTGACTTACTCTTGGAGTACTCCTCACTTACTCCTGAATTCCAGGATTATTCCAGACGTACTCCTGTAGAGTAAGTCCTAGTAAAATCCTAGTGAATCGGACTATAATACATAGCACTAAGTGCGTGCAAAGATTAAATGGCTTTGAATCAACACATTTCATGAACACCAGCATTTTAAATTTAGAACTTCTTGATTTTAGTTGTGCGCAAGCTGTAATCAATTTTACATTTGATCATTGAGCTATCAGTGGTGTTGCGTAAATTTATATGTGTAAAATTTTCTGCAGGTGAATTTAAGGTTCAGACTCACTGCAAACCTTCCCTAAGGGCCAATAGAAGTAGCAGACGGGGTCTGTGGAATCAGCGCTGGTGCACATGTGAGGAGGGAGCGGGATCGCACCTGGACACAGGTGAAGGGAGGAGAATTAGTTGTTGGGGTGGAGATCTGCATTAGAAGAGAGGGGGAAGAAGTAGAGAGAAAAATATTTGTCATTAAAGCTAGGGGAGCTGACGTTGGATAAGGTAAAAATGTGGAAGAAGGATCAGCCATGGAGGAATTTCATCTTACAAGGGAGTAAAGTATAGAAAACTGGAGACCGTTAAAGGGGACCAATGTTCATAGCTGGGTTGGGGGGACAGGGATTGATCAATGTAAATACGTTTATTGAAGATTGGGAGGAGGGCTGGCAACAGTGTTGACACTGAGAGAGTGATGAATGATTGAGCACTTTGAAGAAAGGCAAACTACTAGAAAATGTCTCCTTTTCCTGGTTACTGAATCGTGCGGTGTTGGGGTGCAGGTAAGTGGGGCTCCACTGGCTGGGGAGCAACTCCGAATGCTCTAAAGTGGGATCCCTTCCCCCATGCACCACATAAGGTTCACACCAGTGGTGCTTTGTGCTTGTGTCTTGCTATGAGTTGGAATGTGACATTCTGCAGTAACTCCTTTTTCCTTAAGTCTCAATGTATGTAATGTACCGCAGTCCACAACATGGTAATATCACCATGCCTAGTAAAAACAGGTCACATTGCTACCCAACTCGATGGTACTGAATGAATTTACATTGTAATATAGGAAGGCAGATTCATCCCTGTAAAGCTTGCTTGTCAGCAGACATGCGCTCCAGGGGCATTAACCCACTTACCAACATTGATAAACAAAAGATTATGATGTTACACATTAGATGCAGGCACAGAGGTGGCCGGAATGACCAGAATGATGCCACGCCTTGTTTTCGTGATTGCGTACCTTCTGCGTGGGGTTTTGCCAGCATCAGTCCTTGGTTCCCGATTGTAAGCAGAGTTGCAGGGGTGGTGGAACTCAAGCTCTTCCCACTTAAATGGTAGCTGTACCCCAGCCAGGTGTAAAAAGAACTGCGAGGTGGAATAGCCCCCCTCTGTCAACTCATTCGGTCCTTCTCTATCAAGTGAAGCATTTGTGAATATATTGATTGCCTCTCTTTTGCTTTTCACCGTTCTGTCTCAGCAAATCCCAGGATCCCTCTGAACCGGTTGGGCAAAAATTGATTTTTGTTTGTTCCGGTGGCCTCGTGGAAAACCAGCAAACAAACAGGCTTTTTTTTACCTCCTTCTTTTTGTGTGTGTGGGGGAAGACTCAAAGCACAGGGTTGCATAAAAGAGAGAAAATCAGCCCGTAGCAGTCAAAACCGTTGTCTGAAATGTCTTCAGACTGGAAGGCTGGATTTATTGTACAAAACAAGTATCAGCAGTGTGGAGGTGCAGGGCCCTGCTCATTATCCCTGGAAAAGGGGGGACCAGAAAGCGCGGTGAAAAATTAAACTTTAATAATGCCAGTGATATTTTCTAAATCCTTCTTGACAGAAAGACTCATTATTTTTCATCTGTGTCGGGGTAGGCACTTTTTGTGCAGGCTCAGAAATGGCCCTGGCATAGCTTGCTTTTCTGTTTTTTTATTTCGCATCAGGAAATTGAAAGAGGGCGAGTAGATGGGAACACGTTGAGGTGGGGGACATGGAGATATATATATTCAGATACATATACATAAAATATATATGTGTGTGTATGTATTCTCAAGGAAGTCTCAGGGAGAGGTGGGCTAGCTTGAGAGATGAAACTATCTCTTTAAACTAACATTTATGTATTGGGAAGTTGCTCGAGTAAGAAGGGTGCTGTTGATAAGAAAATACATTAAAATTGTGATTTTTATTCTTTGGGGGTGGAGAAGGCATCTTGACAAGTGTTATATGCTTTGAATGATTTATTTCGAACTTATTTCCTTTCGCCACACTTCACATGCTCCAAAACGTGTACACACAGCGTTAATGGCCTCTTTAAACCCCGCATCCCCAAAAAGAAAAGTCATATTGTGATCTCAAAGACATTGTGATCTATACTGTTGTTCAGATAGTGCGTTAAACATATACATAAAAGGGCACCATTTGCAGATAACAGAAGAAAGTAATCCATGGATTCCTGAGTTTTGTTTAGCCGCCTTAAGCTAAAACCAGGCGTTAATAGATGAAGAGGGCTAGCTGGTTATTACTCTATTTTCATACATTTCATTAAAGAAGTAGATAAACGGTCATTTAATTTTCTTTAGCCAATGCCTCGCGAAGGCCTCCTTTATGTGAGTTCTCAGTTGACCCTCCTATTCATATTAATTTAACATTGTGAATCTTTCGGTAGTAATAGTAGTGTTACTGCTGCTTGAGCTAGGCATTTGATGGCTACCACAACTGGGGAGTGCTAGCCAAGAAGGCTTTCGGTGTTGATTGCAGAACCTCTGAACAAAGCCGATTGTTCGTAACCATGCAGTAACCCTGTGTGCAGATAGAGAGTGGTTATTTCATTATTCAGGGAGGTGGGTAAGAGTCTAATTCGACCAATTACCGGCTTTTTACAAGTAGCATTTTGTATAGACCTATCAGACCTCAAAGTCCTATTTCCTCAACTCCAAATGTATCTCCATGACCTAAGCAATAGATGCTCATCCTGATAACAGCCAGCACTTCTAACCTCCCTGTCCCGCTTTGTGTGGTCTCTCAACATCCAGCCCAGTTTGCATTTGATCTTGCATCCTGTCGCCTTGTTATGCCTAGACCGATACACGTCACTGCCTCACCAGCCTCACCAGCAAACCTCTGACTGTGCCACAATGCACACTGTTTCTGATCAATGGCCCATGATAGTACCCAAAGTGTTCCTCTTCCGGTAGTCAGAGGTGCTATCTCTAGGAAGATGCTTGCTCTAATCAGCCAGTGCTCGCTTCCCTTTGGCAAAAGGGATTTAATTGACTGCACCTGTAAGCTTCCAAAAAGCTCTTTGGAAGTTAACTTATTGATGACATTATTATATTTGCAAATTGCATTTTTAAGAATGGAAGACATTTGTTTATTCCTTCCAGAAGAGCACATGCCCAATTACCCTTTCCTAAAACAAGCGCTTTAGGTGCAGAGAAGAGGACGTCAGCATTGAAATAATGTGGTGATCCGATTGGCTGAACTCAGCAGATTAATTGGAAAGGAAACAAAATTTAGGTTGCGATTTTCCATATCCGTGACATCCTTTTTCGAAAGCAGAGCTGTCTCCTCGTAAGCATAAAGCGGCTGTTTAAGTCAGGGTAAATAACAAGTCTTGCAAGCAATCATCATTTTGAAAGTTGCTGTTCATCATTCTCGTTCCAGTTAAGTGAATACTGACTGATCACAAGTCAATTATACCAGAGAAGCGAAGATGAGCAGTCCACTGTGCGCAGAACCGGTGGAATGATTGCCTCTGTGTTGCGATAGACAGACGTATGCCATTCAGGGTTACTTACTCTTTTCCCCACATCTTTACTCCAACCCCTTCTGTGATTGCGGCGACCCACCTTTAAGCTTTGTTCATATTCCCTTTTCCCTTTGTGAAAAAGTAAGGCCAATGGGCAAGGGTTGACTTATCACTAAGGTGTGACTTAAATGTGAAATGCAAAGTTGCTGGCTCTGGATTGCGCTGACAGCTACTAAGTGCAGCGGTTCCTGTGATTATTACATAAAAACCTACGTTCTGGTTGAGGAAAGTATCACAATATGAAACGCCTTGATTTGAGTCACTCTAGTCACCTGTCTGGGTTGTGCTATCATGATAATTCTGAAATAGTCAGATTGTTTATTGAAATACACAAAAGAAAAATGCCAATATTGTTGTTGAAACAGGGTTTGGGTTTGAGGGATTGTGTTAGGTTTTTGGCACACTGGAGAGGATCCTGAGGACTTGGGACTATTACACCTCTCCCACTAGCATTAGGCACATTTTGTCTATAAAGAAACCTTCAGGTTTTTGGCACACTGGAGAGGATCCTGAGGACTTGCGACTATTACACCTCTCCCACTAGCATTAGGCACATTTTGTCTATAAAGAAACCTTCTGCCTTTGCACCACCTTGTTGACTTGTAAGATCTAGATGTGGAAGGGCTCCCTTACATGGAAGCTAGAGCGAGGAAATTGTTATGCCAACCCCAATATACACCGCCTCTCAATTTAGGGAAAAGACAATTGATTTCCTAGCTGTTCTAATCTGTGCGGTGGTTTTCATGAACGTGAATGGCAGGGGTGGTGCAAACCCCCAAACATGCCGAGCACACCTGGGAAGCCCTGCTGAGACCATCAAACACATAGCAGATATTTATAAGCCACTGGCTGAAGTCAGGAGCCACCCCTGTAGCTAGAGGTAAAAAGCTGATTACACACTGTGAGCTGTCAGTCAGTCGTTCTCACCCTCGCCTGTAATCTCCAGAATGACCTACAGGCAATCTTAGACTAACAAAACATCTACTATTCATTAGGTGGGCCCTAAACCCCAACCTATGTTGATTGAGAAGTGTTGCCAGCAATCTCAGCACTTAAAAGCCTATTGATAGCTTTAGTGCTATTTAGGAGTGATTTTGGATGTGGATCCACCACAGTTCCCTGCAGTAAACAGGATGTGCAGCTCAATGCACAATATTAATTAAAGTTACATTCGAGTTTAACTAAGCAGGAGAGTTTCTGCATTGTCTCTATTTTGAGGTCCCCAGAGTTAGGACTACTGCTATCGTTATATTATTGATTCTTTACCTCCAGAAATTTGTCCCAAGTCTTATTTTTTTTAATCCTTAATTTAAGTCCAGATTAGCCACTTTTGACATGCCGTTGTTCAATTTGACCTTTTTCTTATACTCTTCATAATGCAACATAGTCTCTTTCTCCAAGGTTGCGTTTTAGTTCAGATTGCATATTCACTGCACACGCATTTATATCAGCATAATTCTTCAAGTAAATCGAAGAGTGAATTAATTTATAATCCAAAACGTATGTCAAGTTGAACTTCTGTAAATTATCCCCCTGTGTCTTTCTGTAGTACAGGTTGAATTTGTATGTGTTATGTGGTTTCAGTGTTTAATATGTTTATGTTAGTAATGTCATGATAGTCAACCTAGATGACAAAGTCAACTCTTGGTTTGTGAGTTTACTATCTAGAGGAATATAGCAGTATATTTATTTTATTGCAAGAATCTCCACATTTAATTTTTTTAGTTGGCAAAATTAATAATATATAACTCCAGCAAAACTTTGCAATTCTGTAATGCTTTGACCTAGCGAAAGTCAGCTATCCTCTTTATTAATAATTAAATTAAGGAAAGACTCAAGTCCCGTGCCCAATCAGGCCAGGGTGTATTTTTAGTCCATTTCAAGAGCACTCTAATACCACTTAAGCAGTCTCTTTCTACGGACACCCTTGGCTGCATAGTTTCCGTCATGTTCATCTTGTTTCTAGAGAAGAGCAATACTTCCAGTAATTTCTGGGTTTCTGGTTGAGAAGGTGGCCAGTGGCAGGTCATTCCACAAGTTTTCTATTTGCACAGGTTATACCTTAACTATGGTTCTGGACTTTTTGAACCTGACAACTTGCAGATATTTTTATGCAATAATTAGAGAACTTAGTGCCTACCAATGGAGCGGTTTGTTGGTCACAAAGGAAGAGTCATGGTTGTATTAAGCTAGGTGGATGATGCACAATGTTTTTGACACAATGTTTCGTGTTCAGTGTTCCTGATCACTAGGATCCAGTGCAGGCTAGCCATATTGTTGGGCGTGGTTTTAATAGTTACAGCTGGGATAGGCAGACTATGGTCTATATCACTTACAGAGTATGGGCATAGTAATTGGACCTTCTTAGTTATAGGGTGTTGCTTGAGTCAACGGCCCATATTGCGTATTAGGCGCACTGTTTCTGTTTGTGCAACGGTGCACCTTTAAACAGGTGCACTGGGCGCAAGCATGGACAGTGTGCCCTATTACAAGTAATGCACGGCCTACAAGGTGGCACAAACTTGCTTTTCCCCGAGGCCAGCGCATTAGTGAAATGTGGAGCAGCTGTTTGTCTTTCTCTGTACAGGCATTACCTGCCTTAACTTTAAAGAGCATAGAGATCCCCAAGCAGGCTGGTGTAGTGAGTGATTGCACCCACCTGCAGGGAGATGTCTAGGGGGATTAATGGGACACCCTTTCTCCCCTTGCAGGGGGCATACTCTAGACAGTCGCACAAAAGGAGCTGAGGTGTGCCCTGCATATCCTGATGGCCCCTCACCAGGCTAATGGGTCTTCTTGAGCTAGAGTGGTGGGAGGAATTGTCAATGACACCTGAATAGGGCTGTGCCTGCCCTCACACAAAGCTGTCTCCACCCCCAAGTAGTGTGTCTGGAGCCAGGCCAGGGAAAGGCAGGGTCTTGCGCACTACAGAGACTTTCCTTTGAATTATGCCTACTTCAAATGCAAAAACGGGTATAAGTACTGGAGCTGTGACACCATAGCTTCAGAACACTTCTGCACTAAGAGGGGATTCTGCCAAGAAGAGCTGGAGAAGCTGTAGTAGGGGAGCTGCCACTCTGCTTGTTGCTGTGTTGGGCTGCACTCCTGCTTGGTGCTTCTGTCTTGGAGAGTGAAAGGACTGGACTTTGTTTTCTGTATCCTGCTTGCCAAGGTTCTCCAAGGGCTTGTGGGTGCTTGCCTCCTATTAAGGAGTCTCGGGCCATCAAAGACTTTACCTGCAGCTCCTGAAATTCTCTGCTGGGAGTTCTGACCTGCCAAGTGGTGCCAATTTCAGTCCTGGGCCTTTGGAGGTGATTTTGCTGCAAAGAAGACCAAAAATCCGTGCAACGCCTGTGATTCCTGACGCAGCACCACCGTGGTGCTGAAAAACCAATGCATCACCGCGGCCGAAGAAACAAAGCAGTGCCTGCGGTGCGGCTGAAAAGATCACCACAGCCCGAGTCCTGAGCATCGTGTCTCCGATGTCCAAGGCACCCGCTCTTACTCTGACGCATGCCCTGCGGTGCGGCTCAAGAAAAAGATGCATCACCTGCATCGCGGCTGGAAAACCAACACAGCACCTGTTTCACCGTCGCCGCATCAACCTAGCGCAACTGGATTTTCCCTACATCACACCTGTGCACAAAGTTCTTCATTTATGCTGCCCAGCAGTAAGGAACCGAGGCCATGTGTCCGGAGTTCGATGTATCACTTCCCCTCACAGTAAGGAATTGAAGCATCATCTCCCCTGACAGCAAGGCATCGACGCATCACCTCCTCTGTCAGTAAGAAACAGACGCATTGCTTTCTTTTCCGGCTTCTAATCTCCCCTGCGCCTGTTTTCATCTTTGATTTTGACGCATCCCAAGTGATGCATCCATAGTTTTGTATCCACTGAACTGTTTGAACCTTTCAAAAGTGATATCTTTGCTTATGCATGTTGGATTTTTGTCGTTTTGGTCTTGTTTTACTTAGATAAAGATTGGTTGTTTTTCTAAACTGGTGTGTTGTCCATTTGTAGTGTGTTACTGTGTGTCTATGTACAAATGTTTTACATATTGCCTTTGAGATAAGCCTGATTGCTTGTGCCAAGCTACCAAGGGGGTGAGCAGGGGATATCTTAGCTGTGTAATCACCTTACCCTGACTAGAATAAGGGCCCCTACTTGGACAGGG